>OU611873.1:6795583-7395583 GCA_914767815.1 Eupsilia transversa | reverse complement strand
ACATCTTTTGGAACTACATTATCTGGAGGTTTCTTTCCATAGGTAGCAACTTCACGAGACTCATCTATGGAACGAATTGTATAAATGCAATAGTGTTTTGAATTCATAGCTGTCATCTTACTATTGTACTCGTCAATCTGCTTGACGGTAGGGAATATTCAAACAACAACACCATCCTTTAACTCTTCACCTAAAGCTACCCTTCGCCTTTGACAGAGCAGTTCCATTGAACGGTTGTCAATTCGCCTACGCGTAGATTGTTTAACAGGTCAACGAATTCGACGTCAATTCGTTGTCTCTATGATAATGATTAATTACCAGAATGAAAATGAGTGCCATAAATTAACTTCTGCAGCATCCCAAAGTGGTTGTGCAAAGCACCAATTTTACAGGGGGCAGTTGCATGATGTCGTCAAAGAGAATAATATTTATACCTCAAAATAACTTATCGTTGTTTTTAAACTCCTGTAGCCGCAAATGAATTACTCAAACTCTCCGCTCTGGATAACGACAGTATTAAAAAAAAAAAAAAATGCTGTTTAATTTGATTAAAACTTAAAAATTATAATAATAATAATAATTCGTTTATTTTTCAGACAAAGTCCGTCATATAAATTAATAACATATACACACACACAAGTATAAGTAGTTATTAAGTATTTATCTAACATTGTATTATTCCCAATTATTCATAAACGTTGGTTTAACGTCAAAAGTGTATAGTTAAACAGTCGCTAATCATTACATAACTTTAAACAACGTTTATAAATAAACCTAATATAATAGGTACCACGATATATGACCGAGGCAAATATGTATTTTAAAGAATAATCAAAAAAATTGGTAGGTAGTAGATTTTAGCTACATCAATAAATGGTAAGTCAAAAGCGAAAAATAAAAAACTTTTTTACAAAAAATTAAACCGACGAAAAAAATAACTGAAAAGCAAAAAATAAAAAATATACCTTTTAGTGTAAGTAAGTTCCTAAACTAATTTACGTAACAAACTTTGAGTCGGCGCCAAACAAACCAACAAACAAATTGATTAATTACAAATAATTATAGCGCATAATGGCAGCTTGATGAATCTTCGCTTTTGAGTTACCATTTATTGATGTAGCTAAAATCTACTACCTACCAATTTTTTTGATTATTCTTTAAAATACATATTTGCCTCGGTCATATATCGTGGTACCTATTATATTAGGTTTATTTATAAACGTTGTTTAAAGTTATGTAATGATTAGCGACTGTTTAACTATACACTTTTGACGTTAAACCAACGTTTATGAATAAATGGGAATAATACAATGTTAAATAAATACTTAATAACTACTTATACTTGTGTGTGTGTATATGTTATTAATTTATATGACGGACTTTGTCTGAAAAATAAACGAATTATTATTATTATTATAATTTTTAAGTTTTAATCAAATTAAACAGCATTTTTTTTTTATTTTTTTTTTAATACTGTCGTTATCCAGAGCGGAGAGTTTGAGTAATTCATTTGCGGCTACAGGAGTTTAAAAACAACGATAAGTTATTTTGAGGTATAAATATTATTCTCTTTGACGACATCATGCAACTGCCCCCTGTAAAATTGGTGCTTTGCACAACCACTTTGGGATGCTGCAGAAGTTAATTTATGGCACTCATTTTCATTCTGGTAATTAACCATTATCATAGAGACAACGAAATGACGTCGAATTCGTTGACCTGTTAAACAATCTACGCGTAGGCGAATTGACAACCGTTCAATGGAACTGCTCTGTCAAAGGCGAAGGGTAGCTTTAGGTGAAGAGTTAAGGATGGTGTTGTTGTTTGAATATTCCCTACCGTCAAGCAGATTGACGAGTACAATAGTAAGATGACAGCTATGAATTCAAAACACTATTGCATTTATACAATTCGTTCCATAGATGAGTCTCGTGAAGTTGCTACCTATGGAAAGAAACCTCCAGATAATGTAGTTCCAAAAGATGTGAACAGTTGTGGTAGCCTTTTATCTGAGGTAAAATTAGCTACCAAATCCCGTGTTATGCTGAGACGTAACATATCAGTATCTGAGGGCCTCGTCAATGGTGCAATGGGTATTGTGAAAAAAACTAAATGGCCATCACTGCGCAGGGATCAACTAGAGGAAGGAGAATTAGCGGATTGTATTTTAGTAAAATTTGACGATGAAAGCATAGGAAGCAGACTGAAAGATAGCGATGGTTGTGTTGCTATACCTCCAGTAGTTGCAACTTTTCAGGGCACGAAGGTTTATGGTGATATTGAGCGTAGGATGTTGCCGTTAATTTTGTGCTGGGCCGTTACGGTACACAAATTACAAGGAACGACCCTTGATAAAGCCGTAATCGACCTCGGTAAAAAAGTCTTCGCCAAAGGGCAGGCATATTTGGCACTGACTAGACTAAAAACACCCGAGGATATATCTGCCTTAGAACCCGATAAGAAGGTATTAAACAAACCTCACGATGAACGAGCTTTGGCCGAAATGCAGAGATGGAGAGGTCTACTTACAAATCAGCAATAGGCTCGAACACTGATGTTTGTAGCAACCCTGAATAATAAATTATTTATAATAATTTTTACATGATTTAATCCGGTATATATCGACCGATTTTTATTTCTCGTGAAACTTGCATTTCAATCGCTTTAATCAATCAATCTGCCTAGCCTTCCTGTAATACCAGTCTAACCGGATGCAGCTGAATACCAGTATTTATAAATATCGCTTTAATATTGTTATTATTTTCCTCAACTAGGAACTCCCTCAACAGCTCCATCGTCAGACCCTCGATGACAGTCATACCCCAGCCAGGTCTAAAGTTCTCATCAAAATGAATGACATAAACCCAAACTCCTGAGGAGCTCTCGCGACTGTCTTCCGTCTCCATCGTCAGATCAACTCCAGGTCTTTATTATATAGTTCATCAGAACAACATTATTTGTGTGCGTTTCAGCAGAATCGGTTCACAGTTGAAAATTCAGTCGGTGCAAAATCAATGAACCCCAATTTTTCTACCCTTAGTTGTGGATTGTAGTTTTCAATTTTACATGGGATCAACTTCGAGGTATACCCTGTCTTTGGTTTTGAATTTTCGTGTCTTCCGAAATTAAAGTTATTCACTTAAAGTTTTTTTTGGAAGTCGGTTGTCTTTTTTGTAAAAAGTTTTTTATTTTTCAGTTTTTACTTGTGGTACCTACCCCACACAAATTCGAATATCACGATCTGCTTTGTAAATAACAGTGGCTGGAAAACATATTAGAACATCATCCACATAGACTAAGTGGGAAAAATACGTATTATAGAAGCTAACTCAAAAAGTACCAAATCCAAGTTAATACAATTTATATGGGACCAACTTCGAGGTATACCCTCCCCAATAAAAAAAGAATCGTTCAATTCGGACTACTCTGTAAAAAGATATGCGTGGTCATACATAAAAAAAAAAAAAAAAAAAATATACGTGTCGACTTGAGAACCTCCTCCTTTTTGTTTCGTCGGTTAAAAATAACAGTGGCTGGAAAAAATATTAGAATATCATCCACATAGACTAAGTGGGAAAAATACGTATTATTGAAGCTAACTCAAAAAGTACCCAAGCAAAGTTAATACAATTTATATGGGACCAACTTCGAGGTATACCCTCTCCAATAAAAAAAGAATCGTTCAATTCGGACTATTCTGTAAAAAGATATGCGTGGTCATACATAAAAAAAATAAAAAAATATACGTGTCGACTTGAGAACCTCCTCCTTTTTGTTTCGTCGGTTAAAAAGGTTTCGCGGCGACATATACATTTCCAGTGACTGATGCCATTATTTGTTTGTAAGTTGACCCTGGCATACAATAATTTTGAGTAGAATAACTCAGGTTGTTACTAATTAATTTACCTAAACCTCTTCCTAAACTATCTGAGAACATAACTGAATGATAACAATCATGACTACTGGAAGATGGACTATTACCAATCTCAGGCTGAACCACTTGAGATAGTTCTTGTACTAAACCAGACGAATCTTGGCTGTTTACGCAGTCTTGAGACAAACTCTCAGTCTGGGACGGGTCCTCCGTTGCCTCAGACTGGACAGCGTCAGGGTTTGAAACCTTCTGACAAGTACACTGACACATAACTAGCTCATTTGCAGCAAGAATATGCTCTTTAATTTGGTTCTTTGAACCCACATATTTAATGTAAAGAGAACTAAGTCTGTCCTCAAGTACCTGTATGTCATGCTGTAAGCGCTGTGTATCAATTTCATAGATTTTTTTGCTGTCTTCTAATTTAATTTCATAATTGTTTAATTTATTTATTAGATCAACACGTTCTTTCCTCTGTGGAATGTTTTTGGAAAAGTGTTTTTGTTGTTTCCTAATTCTATTACATTTTTTAATTATTCTATTCAGTCTTGCATATTTTTTAATTTTGTTATGACTAACTTTATAACTTTAATTGTGTTTCAGCAAGGAATCCTCGGTAAGGTCGATAGCGTTGAGGCTCAGAATGTCAACTTC
This sequence comes from Eupsilia transversa, assembly GCA_914767815.1. NCBI lineage: Eukaryota > Metazoa > Arthropoda > Insecta > Lepidoptera > Noctuidae > Eupsilia > Eupsilia transversa. The sequence continues at coordinate 7,391,055 of OU611873.1, read as the reverse complement.
CCAAAATGTCCCCTGGTACCAAAATGTCAACTTCCCATAATGTCCCTTTCCCAAAATGTCCCTTTCCCAAAATGCCGCTTTCCCAAAATGTCCCCCATTCTTAGAATTAAGCGTTATAACCCAACTAAAAAATAAAAAAACAATAATTATAATCGTCCTCGCTTGTGATTGGATGTAAAGAAATGTAACTACCAACATCATAACTGTTAGAATGTATTATGTTGGTCACATTTAGACGATCTTGTTCGTCCAGAAATTAATTGAACTAATTGACATTAACTTAACTAAATTAATTGAACTAGATTATTATCTATTCGTTCTTGACCATTTCCTCCGCCATATTATGTAATTAAATTTTATATTATCAAGTTAAAAAGAAATTTAAATAAATAAAGAAAGCCTCTAAAAATCATTTTCTTTGAAACATGTTGCATAAACTAAACGAAACTATCAAGAAAAATATTTATCTCACAAAAGTGGGTACTTTTGAAAAAATATGTATTTTATTGACATTTTATTCTATTCAATGGTATTGTGTATACTTACGTGAGACAGTTTAATTTTGTTGTTTGTGACGTGTTTTTATTAATAACTTGAAAATGAGTGAGGAATTAGACTTTATATGTAACCAAAAAGGAAATCAAACACTAATATGGAAGGGATTTCAGTACAACAAAAACAAAACTAACAAAGACAGTACGTTATGGCGATGTATTAATAGAACCGTATGTAATGCATCATTGACATTAGATAAAAGCAGGAAAATTGTTTTAAGAGAATCAACGCATACTAAACTTGTGAACTTAATATTGTTGCCATCAATATTAAAAAAGAAAAAATCAGGTTGAAGAAGGAAGTGTGTGATAATTTAGGGCCGATTCAAAAAATTTGCGAATCTACTTTGGCAGACCTAAGCAATGAGAATCGTGATGATCGAGACTTGATACCAACATTTCGTTCCTTAAAAAGCTCTCTTTACCGAGCGCGAAAAAAATATTTGAATACAGACTTGCTAGTACATAATAATACTGAAACAGTTCAAATACCACAAAGTTTAGCAAAAAAGTTTTTAGTATGTGAAGATGGCAGTACGGAAAAAAATATAATTTTTGCCAGCACTATCGCTAAAAAAATAATGAGAACGCCAGGTTCATACTATGCCGATGGGACGTTTAAATCGGCTCCAAAACCTTTTTATCAAATGTTTGTATTGCACATGGATTTAGCATCGGATGAAAATACTACAAAAATAGTACCGGTTATATACGCCCTCTTACCAAACAAAACGGAACAAACATATATGCGCCTATTTAGTCTCATAAAAGAGAATTTACAGATCCAAATTAAAATTTTCAAATCGGATTATGAAATTGCCATCATGAACGCAGTTTCGGCGGTTTTTCCGCAGGCTAGAGTGACTACCACCACTTGTTACCATCACTTCAATGCAGCGATTTGGAAATATTGAAAAAAACAAAATTAAATAAATCAAGAGCTGGTCGTAACATGACTAGAATGAGTGCCATTCTTCCTTTGGTGCCGGCAAATCATATACCAGGCGCATGGAATTATATTTTGGAAACAGCGCCAAATACATCAGAGATGAGGCGTTTTCGCAGTTATTTCGAGTCTACCTGGTATCCCAGAAAATCACCGTTAATATTAAGCTGCGCTGGCCAACGCCATAGAACCACCAATGCTCTAGAAGGATGGCACCGACGTGTAAATAGCCTTATACCAAAGAATCCAAATTTGTATTATTTTTTATATAAGATAAATAAAAAACTTTTTTACAAAAAATTAAACCGACGAAAAAAATAACTGAAAAGCAAAAAATAAAAAATATACCTTTTAGTGTAAGTAAGTTCCTAAACTAATTAACGTAACAAACTTTGAGTCGGCGCCATCACACATTCAACGAAGATTCATCAAGCTGCCATTATGCGCTATAATTATTTGTAATTAATCAATTTGTTTGTTGGTTTGTTTGGCGCCGACTCAAAGTTTGTTACGTAAATTAGTTTAGGAACTTACTTACACTAAAAGGTATATTTTTTATTTTTTGCTTTTCAGTTATTTTTTTCGTCGGTTTAATTTTTTGTAAAAAAGTTTTTTATTTTTCGCTTTTGAGTTACCATTTATTGATGTAGCTAAAATCTACTACCTACCAATTTTTTTGATTATTCTTTAAAATACATATTTGCCTCGGTCATATATCGTGGTACCTATTATATTAGGTTTATTTATAAACGTTGTTTAAAGTTATGTAATGATTAGCGACTGTTTAACTATACACTTTTGACGTTAAACCGACGTTTATGAATAAATGGGAATAATACAATGTTAGATAAATACTTAATAACTACTTATACTTGTGTGTGTGTATATGTTATTAATTTATATGACGGACTTTGTCTGAAAAATAAACGAATTATTATTATTATTATAATTTTTAAGTTTTAATCAAATTAAACAGCATTTTTTTTTTTTTTTTTTTAATACTGTCGTTATCCAGAGCGGAGAGTTTGAGTAATTCATTTGCGGCTACAGGAGTTTAAAAACAACGATAAGTTATTTTGAGGTATAAATATTATTCTCTTTGACGACATCATGCAACTGCCCCCTGTAAAATTGGTGCTTTGCACAACCACTTTGGGATGCTGCAGAAGTTAATTTATGGCACTCATTTTCATTCTGGTAATTAACCATTATCATAGAGACAACGAAATGACGTCGAATTCGTTGACCTGTTAAACAATCTACGCGTAGGCGAATTGACAACCGTTCAATGGAACTGCTCTGTCAAAGGCGAAGGGTAGCTTTAGGTGAAGAGTTAAAGGATGGTGTTGTTGTTTGAATATTCCCTACCGTCAAGCAGATTGACGAGTACAATAGTAAGATGACAGCTATGAATTCAAAACACTATTGCATTTATACAATTCGTTCCATAGATGAGTCTCGTGAAGTTGCTACCTATGGAAAGAAACCTCCAGATAATGTAGTTGCAAAAGATGTGAACAATTGTCGTGGCCTTTTATCTTAGGTAAAATTAGCTACCGAATCCCGTGTTATGCTGAGACGTAACATATCAGTATCTGAGGGCCTCGTCAATAGTGCAATGGGTATTGTGAAAAAAACTAAATGGCCATCACTGCGCAGGGATCAACTAGAGGAAGGAGAATTAGCGGATTGTATTTTAGTAAAATTTGACGATGAAAGCATAGGAAGCAGACTGAAAGATAGCGATGGTTGTGTTGCTATACCTCCAGTAGTTGCAACTTTTCAGGGCACGAAGGTTTATGGAGATATTGAGCGTAGGATGTTGCCGTTAATTTTGTGCTGGGCCGTTACGGTACACAAATTACAAGGAACGACCCTTGATAAAGCCGTAATCGACCTCGGTAAAAAAGTCTTCGCCAAAGGGCAGGCATATTTGGCACTGACTAGACTAAAAACACCCGAGGATATATCTGCCTTAGAACCCGATAAGAAGGTATTAAACAAACCTCACGATGAACGAGCTTTGGCCGAAATGCAGAGATGGAGAGGTCTACTTACAAATCAGCAATAGGCTCGAACACTGATGTTTGTAGCAACCCTGAATAATAAATTATTTATAGTAATTTTTACATGATTTAATCCGGTATATATCGACCGATTTTTATTTCTCGTGAAACTTGCATTTCAATCGCTTTAATCAATCAATCTGCCTAGCCTTCCTATAATTCTAGTCTAACCGGATGCAGCTGAATACCAGTATTTATAAATATCGCTTTAATATTGTTATTATTTTCCTCAACTAGGAACTCCCTCAACAGCCTTCCGTCTCCATCGTCAGACCCTCGATGACAGTCATACCCCAGCCAGGTCTAAAGTTCTCATCAAAATGAATGACATAAACCCAAACTCCTGAGGAGCTCTCGCGACTGTCTTCCGTCTCCATCGTCAGATCAACTCCAGGTCTTTATTATATAGTTCATCAGAACAACATTATTTGTGTGCGTTTCAGCAGAATCGGTTCACAGTTGAAAATTCAGTCGGTGCAAAATCAATGAACCCCAATTTTTCTACCCTTAGTTGTGGATTGTAGTTTTCAATTTTACATGGGATCAACTTCGAGGTATACCCTGTCTTTGGTTTTGGATTTTCGTGTCTTCCGAAATTAAAGTTATTCACTTAAAGTTTTTTTTGGAAGTCGGTTGTCTTTTTTGTAAAAAGTTTTTTATTTTTCAGTTTTTAGTTGTGGTACCTACCCCACACAAATTCGAATATCACGATCTGCTTTGTAAACAAAAAATTAAACCGACGAAAAAAATAACTGAAAAGTAATAAATAAAATATATACCTTTTAGTGAAAGTAAGTTCCTAAACTAATTTACGTAACAAACTTTAAGTCGGCGCCAAACAAACCAACAAACAAATTGATTAATTACATAATTATAGCGCATAATGGCAGCTAGATGAATCTTCGTTGAATGTGTGATGGCGCCGACTCAAAGTTTGTTACGTAAATTAGTTTAGGAACTTACTTACACTAAAAGGTATATATTTTATTTATTACTTTTCAGTTATTTTTTTCGTCGGTTTATCATTCTGCGAATTGACCATTAACATGAGACAACGAAATGACGTCGAATTCGTTGACCAGTTAAACAATCTACGCGTAGGCGAATTAACAACGGTTCAACTGGAACTGCTCTGTCAAACGCGAAGGGTAGCTGTAGATGAAGAGTTAAAGGATGGTGTTGTGGTTTGAATATTCCCTACCGTCAAGCAGATTAACGACTACAATAGTAAGATGACAGCTATGAATTCAAAACACCATTGCATTTATACAATTCGTTCCATAGATGAGTCTCGTGAAGTTGCTACCTATGGAAAGAAACCTCCAGATAATGTAGTTGCAAAAGATGTGAACAATTGTGGTGGCCTTTTATCTTAGGTAAAATTAGCTACCGAATCCCGTGTTATGCTGAGACGTAACATATCAGTATCTGAGGGCCTCGTCAACGGTGCAAAGGGTATTGTGAAAAAAATTAAATGGCCATCACTGCGCAGGGATCAACTAGAGGAAGAAGAATTACCGGGTTGTATTTTAGTAAAATTTGAAGATGAAAGCATAGGAAGCAGACTGAAAGATAGCGATGGTTGTGTTGCTATACCTCCAGTAGTTGCAACTTTTCACGGCACGAAGGTTTATGGTGATATTGAGCGTAGGATGTTGCCGTTAATTTTGTGCTGGGCCGTTACGGTACACAAATTACAAGGAATGACCCTTGATAAAGCCGTAATCGACCTCGGTAAAAAAGTCTTCGCCAAAGGGCAGGCATATTTGGCACTGAGTAGACTAAAAACACTCGAGGATATATCTGACTTAGAACCAAATAAGAAGGTATTAAACAAAGCTCATGATGAACGAGCTTTGGCCGAAATGCAGAGATGGAGAGGTCTACTTACAAATCAGCAATAGGCTCGAACACTGATGTTTGTAGCAACCCTGAATAATAAATTATTTATAATAATTTTTACATGATTTAATTCGGTATATATCTACCGAATTTATTTCTCGTGAAACTTGCATTTCAATCGCTTTAATGAATCAATCTGCCTAGCCTTCCTGTAATACCAGTCTAACCGGATGCAGCTGAATACCAGTATTTAAAATTATCGCTCTAATATTGTTATTATTTTCCTCAACTAGGAACTCCTTCAACAGCCTTCCTTCTCCATCGTCAGACCCTCGATGACTGTCATACCCCAGCCAGGTCTAAAGTTCTCATCAAAATGAATGACATAAACCCAAACTCTTGAGGAGCTCTCGCGACTGTCTTCCGTCTCCATCGTCAGATCAACTCCAGGTCTTTATTATATAAGGTGCTATAAAAATATCTGCCACGGCTGCAATGGGAGATAGTATTGTGTTTATAGATTACAATAGTAAAGATAAATTATTGATCATGTGTCATTTTTTTTTTCATACAAAAAATTGTACGTATGAATTTGCAAGTGTCGAACTAGTCAGCTGATTTCAGTTTTCATTCGCAGAACAGATGGAAAGAGATAGCAGTTGTTTTCATTGACGAAGTGCACTTCGCGCGTAATTTGTGAACCACGTTATGCAGAGTAGAGTCAATGTTTATTTAACTACTTTATTTTCTCAAATTGATTTAACTGTGCCGGGGTACGAAATTTCTTCACTATTGTTATCTTTAAACACAATACTACCTCTCATTAAAGCCGTGGCAGATATTTTTGTGCGTTTCAGCAGAATCGGTTCTCAGTTGAAAATTCAGTAGGTGCAAAATCAATCAACCCCCATTTTTATACCCTTAGTTGTGGATTGTAGTTTTCAATTTTACATGGGATCAACTTCGAGGTGTTGTCTTTGGTTTTGAATTTTCGTGTCTTCCGAAATTAAAGTTATTCACTTAAAGTTTTTTTGGAAGTCGGTTGTCTTTTTTGTAAAAAGTTTTTTAGTTTTTAGTTGTGGTACCTACCCCACACAAATTCGAATATCACGATCTGCTTTGTAAATAACAGTGGCTGGAAAACATATTAGAACATCATCCACATAGACTAAGTGGGAAAAATACGTATTATAGAAGCTAACTCAAAAAGTACCCAAGCCAAGTTAATACAATTTATATGGGACCAACTTCGAGGTATACCCTCCCCAATAAAAAAAGAATCGTTCAATTCGGACTACTCTGTAAAAAGATATGCGTGGTCATACATAAAAAAAAAAAAAAAAATATACGTGTCGACTTGAGAACCTCCTCCTTTTTGTTTCGTCGGTTAAAAAGAAAGCAAATACTGGGATGGCCGTATACAGGATACACTATTTAAGCAGACCAACCGCAGAAGAAGGCTCAGAGATATTGAGTTCGATAGAAAATATGCAAGATATTTAAAACAATTACAAGGAAATCATCTCACAATTCAACAATTTTTAAAGAAATTGATATTTTTGAGACTTGCTTTATTTAATTGAATTTCTTTCTAAATTTGATAATAGTTTAACGCTTAATTATCAGTCTGTATCTGACTATTGAAATTCTATTGAATTACTGTGTACTTGACCGTATTAGTTCTAATTAAAGTTATTTTTATAATATGTTGATAATATATAACTATATTTCATTTCAAATTCCTTTTCTAATAAAAAAATGACGAAAGAGTTGATACAAAGTAATTAAAATAAAAAATTTGATTATTATATTGTTTTTTATTTTTTAGTTGGGTTATAACGCTTAATTCTAAGAATGGGGGACATTTTGGGAAAGCGGCATTTTGGGAAAGGGACATTTTTTGAAAGGGACATTTTGGGAAAGAGACATTTTGGGAAAGGGACATTTTGGGAAAGGGACATTATGGGAAGTTGACATTTTGGTACCAGGGGTCATTTTGGGAAGTTGAAATTCTGAGCCTCAACGGTCGATAGTTGTTATGGAATGAGGGTTACAATTAGTATTTAATAATTCATTATTTAAGTGGTTAGTTTCTTTAACCTGAGTACATTATTTTTCTTTCTCCAACAGGATAATACGACTGTTAGCAACAATTAATTCTCTTCAAGGTCCCTAACTTTGCTTAAAGCCTCCTCAAACAAGCTACTACAGTTACTGAAACCATCTGTGACCACCTTTAGTTGATCGCGTTCATCAACAACATTCAGATATTGCTGATGTAGGTCTACTAGCTCCCGTTTAAGGCTTGAGTTTTTGTTGACTATCTTCTTAACTTCCTCCTCACTTTCATCATTCTCTTGTAACAATTGTTGACATTGGAGTTGCGATGCTTCAAGTTTTTGGAGGGCCGTTCTCAATTTAAGCTCCATATCCTGAGCAGTAGCCTTACGGGTCATCACAGGCATGGTTTCAGGATTTGTTACTGAAATTAGAATAAATAAAAAGTGAGAAGAAGTAGGACAGACAAATAAAATAAGGGTGGAAATGAAAAGGAAAATTGGAGAAGTTAGCGTTGTTCAGTGGTGAAATAAGGTAGGCTACTGAATTCGCTTGAAGAGCTATTATCAAAGCTATATTATCAAATTGAATGTATTTTGATGCCTTAGGATTTTACTTTTCCTTAAGTGGGTATGTTGCTTAGTTTTTTAATAGATATTAAAGTAAGTATTAGTAGTATATTCCAAAAAAAATACGATCTTGAACGTTTTTATTGTTGTAATTATAATAAAGATCAGACAAAGAATAACGAAATCTTCGCTAAAAATTTAGTTTCCTACTATGTAAATAATGCGATTTAGACCCAATGCAGAGTGCTAAATCAGCGAACTATTTATGTTAAGACTTAACAAGGACGTGTAACAGGGTTAAAGTGACAATTGTGTGTTATTATAAAGTAAAAGTGAAGCAATACTCCCCGTTAAAATCCGTAGTTTGAACGTCAGCTGTTTCTTTTAGGTTACCGGTGTGTAACAAAACACTATATTTTCTTGATATATTTACAGGAAAACAATAATCCTGAGTATTTATGTACTTATATTTCGTTTACACATGAAATTACACCTTAATTTAACTTAATTACTAATTAAAACTAATTTTAAAATACGGAATGATTCAAGGGTCCGATCAATGTCAGAACGCCAACCCTGAAGAGTTCTATTGAATTCATGGGTGAGCGTCTGGATAAGGTTGTCTTGGGTAGCCAATGTGCCGGTATCACCATCCCTGGCAGCAGTTGACACATACATCGGTGGAGTGCGTGGCGATAGCACACGCTGATCCATGATGTCGCAGGACATGTTCATACTACTGTCCTCATAAATCGGAAGCTGTTTTAGTGTTGTCTGAAATGAAATGAAATGAAATAAAAATTGTTTATTCTGTAAATAGGATATCGGAATCACTTTTACACGTCATGTTAAAAAAATATTACAGCTAAGCTAGATGAGGTCGGCGTTTCCTATCTGACTACTCTGAGAAGAAAGGCCGAAACAAACTCAGAGGTCACAGTCTCTTTTAAAGTCCAGACATTATCTTGGTCAGGCCATATGAGGACCATGTAGATAGTGTCTGAAATGGTCTTTTGAGGAAAGAACCACACAGATTTGAGTGGACCTGTCCAGTCAGTGCAAGCAATTGTCAGTAATCGAGGAGCTCATCTCAGAACTTAAGGAGCTCAGCGACTCGACGAATAATACCAAAGAAAGGACATTTGAGTAGGCCGCATAAAATACTCAAACCGCCAGAACATCATTAACACTAAATGTAAAATTAAAAAAAAACAAAAATCTATCAAAAGTCTATCGATACATTCCGTTTTAAATTATTTAGTTGACGAGAATATCTATCAGCCCATAGAGCAAAAATACCCACAGACGATATTAGACTGTATTTTATAGTAATAATATGGAGTAAAGGCGCATGAGTCTGCCGACCCATACATGGGTCAGCGGGGCTCAACAGATATTTGGCTCTTTTTTGCGTCCCGGGGGTCCCAGCGGAACCAAAAATAAAAAACAATGTGTACCAGGGAAATGTGTAAAAATCTACCCCTGACGGGGTGAAAAGGGGTGGTCAATTTTGCAGGAGAGGATTTTACTGCGTGGTTTGATTGACTTGAAAATTTATTTAAATAATCTTTGAGTAACGTTATGGAAACCACCACCAAACAATTTTTCCATATTCCACCTCTGTGGGCGTAAAAAGTTTATAAGAAAAATCTTATTCATTTGGTTAATAAACTGGAAACTTGCCACGAATACTTATCTAAGTAAATTATAAAGCTTTACATTTTTTTTTCTAAACTACCCCCTAAACGGACTAACGGGGAAACTAAGTTTGTATGGAAAAAATTTAACGCGCGGTTCGAATAACTAAACTCCTCCTAACTAAATTTTCCGAATGTATGTTCCGGAATGGCGCAAAAATGGCCGAACGGATATGGATGAAATTTGGCACACAGATAGTTTATAACCTGCACCCTAATTGCATAATACATGATCAATCAGAATCGGTTTGAAGCAAATTTTAAATCCATTGCTTCATAAGTTCGAAAAACAAATCTGCTCAACAACGTAAAAAATGTAATGAATGTTGTTGAACTGCTAAAATGAAACAGATTAGTCTAAGCACAGAAAATATATACTCCTAACGGAGAAGAATGACAAGTTCAAACAAAAAATGGAAAACGCTTTTCACTCGCGCCATCTATAGTCACCCCCTGAAACCAAAGTACGGAGCTGAGCGTGATAGCGGGAGATTTAAAATTATTACGGGTTAAAACGTAGGTATGGTATCCACAATTTAATCATTTTAATTTGGAACAGGCATTTTTACTTGTAAGGAAACTCAAGTTGTCATAAGTTTTCTTACTAATAAAATTGCCTGCCGTGCATAATGAAATAAAACAAATAAAATTACAGAAGTCCTTTATTTCACAATAAAACAGATAAATTAGATTTTTAATTACATGTAAAATTATAAACACACATTATTAGCAAAATCTCATGCTGTTAGTTCATATTGTTTGCCATTCCATTCAATAAAATAAACAAGTTCCAAAGGTAGCAGGGATACAGTGCAAGCTACTGGACTAACAATAAGAGCAGTGTCCAAGAATTCTGCCTTCCATATCAAGCCCTTCATCTAGCTTCTCAACAAGAGCCAAGTTCAAGTTACGGCCAATGTAATATGAATATTATAATACACATAAAGTGCACATCATTTTCTTAGCGATTTAGGGGTTTATTTATAAACGTTGCTTTGCTTTGCGTTGCAAATAAAATGAATGAATGAATATTAATATGAATATGAAAGTTAAGTAATGATTAGCGACTGTTTAACCATACATTTTTGACGTCACTTAACTTTAAGCAACGTTATAAATAAACCCCATAGTGTTCCACATTTGGAATAGATTACATGAAATGTTTATGCCATACCAATAAATTCATTCAACAAAAACAAACTTGTGGTTTGATTACAATTTCTCTTCTGTCGTATTGGTAATAGCTATAAAAAACATGGGAATCACACAATATCATTGTGGAAAGATTAGCCAATCATTAATGACCACCCACAGGATACCCCAGATGATTTTAGGTTTCGTCACTTGTTGTTCTTTCCTTGCAAATTTAAACATTTACTTGCTGACAGGCTATTCTTTCCACTACCATCAATACCCACACGATAGAAGAAGCATGATGCTGCTTGATTACATTTTATTTGTGTAATATAATATTCATTTTACGCCTAAGAGCAGCTGCTGAAGCTTCTTCGCTAAATGTGCGATTTTTGACGATACAGAATCGTTTCGTGCATATAAAAAATACCGTTTGGGCGATATTATTAATATTTTCAAATTTATGATTCATACATGGATTGAGGAAATCAAAATTGATGGTGGTTGTTATTTTATCTATTATATTTTTTTTTATAAAACTTGTGTGCCCATTTTGTTCCAGATAATTATTTATTTGGGAAGCACAGCACTCCACACAAGTAACCATATCAATGGTTACATAATTCAAACTTTTTTTTATTTCAGTATACTCCTTGAACTCGACAAACAAGTGATGCCTTTCTATTTCTTTTGCATATAATACATTTCGGCAGTTTTCACAAGTTGTTGGAAACTTTTTTAGTATGAACCCACACACATACGCACATGCCTGAATTTCTGCACTGTCTTCATTTGCCTCATTCATTTCCTGTGGCAATTCATTTACAGTGGTAAATTCAGGTTCTGAATATATGTGTGTGGGTTGTGAAACTGATAACATTTTCTCAAAGTTATTAATAATTACATTGTTATCAGTTTCACAATTTCCTGTCGTACCAATGTGGGATAAATTGCTGAGAACTGCGGTTTTAAGACCGGCCACAAATTGACCACACGTTGGATTTGTATTTGAACCGCAGTTCCCGCGAATACAACCAAAAAGGTTTTCTAGAGCATCTTGCTGCAGTCTTCTTGTAGCCAGACTGGTTATTTTGTGGGACTTAACTAAAGTCCACCATAATCTTTCAATGGCGTTTAGGGTCCATATCCAGCCTTCTTGTGATGGTGGTTTACGTAGGCTTTCAATATATTTCATAGTTGAAAAGAACTTTTTCATTTCCTCAAAACATTTGAGATGTGGACCGTTGCTTCTTAAATTTGTTGCATGTGGTTTCCCTCTTCGCAAGTCTGAACAATCGCTGTTCAACGTGTCAAACAGTTTGTCCATACTGTTTATGAGATTTGCGGTGACAGTAGCATCCGTAGTGAGTTCTCCTGTAAATTTTAAAAGAACTTTTTTTAATTAATATAGAATATTGTAGAGATTTATATTGTTTTAATAGTATAATATAGATACATAATTAATTATTGTTAATATAAAAAATACAAATCATCACGCCTTGTTTCCCTGAAGTATTGGGCAGAGGTGTACCTATAGTACCCCTACATTTCGCCAGTTATGTTTAAGTCCCATGTAATAGGGCACAAATCCAGACTGGGCTGCTGCTGAGAAATTCCTGATGGAAAAACCCAATAACACTTTGCTCTACCTGGAAATCGAACCCAGGACCTCATGCTCAGCAGTAGCGCTTGCGACCAATAGACCACTAGACAAAAAAAAAATCAGGAATGTTGATGATGATGATGAGGGTAGATAGTTATTTTATTTATTTATTTATTTATTTATTTATTTACTCTTACAACTATCTTTACAGATCTTCGACCTAATACGATAGTGTGGCTATCAACTATTATGCTTAAATAAGTGCCTAATTTAAACTTTAACACACTTAATAACAGACTACATAATGACATAAAAACTAACATAACAATTAAACATAAAAAAACAGCTCTCTCTATTATTAACTAAACTAAAAAAGTCTTGTCATAAAAATTTACTTAGGTAACATAACTTATTACATTTAATAGAACTTTTGCGAATTCACTCAAGCTGCAAGAAAATATATCCAGTCTCTCGTGGACATTGTTCACAATGCGGATTGTTCGGGTGAGGGGGGTTTTCGCCAGGAGATTTGTCCTGGCTACCGGCACGGCCAGCAATTGTGGGCGCCGCCGCCTCCAAACGTATCGGTCCGGCACGCACAGCTTCAGGTGACTCAGCACTCCCGGATTATGTGCTACGCCACGCAGCAGCTTAACTACATACGAGGCGAGAGTGAATTCCCGACGCACCCTGAGCTCATTATACCCCACCATACCCAATACAAATAGTGTAGGGTACATCAATGGGTAGAATGGATATACCCCGTACAGTTTAAAATATAAGTGTCTTGTGAATTTATTTTGGACCCGCTCCAACATGACAGTGTATTTCGCTTCATGCGGAGCCCAAATGACTGCACTATGTTCTATATGACTTCTGACTAAAGCGTCATACAGGACTTTAATAGTTGCAATATTGGTGAACCCCTGTGACTGCCGCAGTACGAATCCTAAGTTTCTGTACGCCTTCTTGCAGATCTTAATTATATGTTCACGAAAAGTAAGGTCTGGAGTGAGAATCACCCCTAGGTCCCGTACCTGTGATACTCGCTGCATCGGCGCTGCTTCTACCTTGTACTCGTAGCACATTGGGGTCCGCGCGCGAGTGAACGTCATCACGGAGCATTTGGTTACATTGAAGTAGAGTTTGTTGTTATGACTCCACTGTACCACTCTGTTTATATCTTCCTGCAGACGTTCACAATCCGACTTATTCTTAACCTCGAGCAGCAATTTAAGGTCATCAGCAAACAATAAACATAAACTATTTTTTACGACCTCCGGTAAGTCATTTATCATTACGATAAATTCTAGAGGCCCCAAATTACTGCCCTGGCTTACGCCGGACCTGGTGTAGTATGGTTCGGACACGTACCCATTGTAGTCAACATACTGTTGCCTGTCCTTCATGTAGCTAACGAAGAACTGTAACAGGTGTGGTGTACAGCCAATTTCTGCTAGCTTTCTTAATAATACGTCATTGTCGACGGTGTCGAATGCCTTCCTAAAATCAAAGTACGCGGCGTCTACCTGCCCCCCAGCATCGACTTATCATTACATAAAATAAATTGCTTTAAATTGCTTTAAATTGCTTTTAAAGTTAGATTTAAGTATTAGCCGTAAGGGTTTATTTAAATTATTTAGTGTGGGATTGCAAACCACTATTGAATTGGGATCATCCTGTAAAGATAGTGTGTGTAAGATGAATAAATAAATAAATAAATAAATAATAAATAATACCTGCAGATATTTTTGCATACATTCCTCCCGATACAGAATGGCTTAACACTTGGGCAGCTAATTTCATTTTCATTTTCTGCTTGGTATTGGCATTCATATGATCTTTTTTCAAGGCAGGAGCATAAACAAAATTAGGATTGGTGTTGTCTGCTTCGTAAAATTCCTTCACATGGGACCATTTAGCAATACCTGTAAAAATATTAAAGTTATATAGATAATAATAACAATAGAGACTCCCCGGTTAGTATCCCAAATGTTAGATTAAGTTGGATCAGCAGTTGTATCCTGTGGAATTCATTAGAATCATTATACATCTATCAAAGTTAGATTTGGTCTATTAGAACAAATCTCATATAGAGATGCATGAATGATTCTAATGATTATAATTCTGTAAATACATATCTGTAATAGTCGCGAATCATATTTTGGTCAAGATACAACCTGACACTGGCCTGCAAATTGCAAAAAACGTAAGAAAATTTAAATTTCGCGGACTGCGGTCGCGGATCCACCTTAAATAGCTCTAAAGAAAAAAAATTATAGCTTAATCTCACCTCTTCCTATCACATCATTAGAGGAAATATTTGTTGAGCAGTCAATATACAAGTAATATATAAGTACTTCATAAATAAGTTACGGAAGCATTTCAACAAATGTGGTGGATCAAATAATGTAATGATCTCCTTATTGTCAACCATTATATTATTATGTGGGTGCTGTAGAGATGCACCCAAGATAGTAAAAGCGCGCCTATTGACACCATCCATATCACATACAATGGCTCCAATATTGATTCCAGAATCAAAGCATTGACGTAAGACCTGAAATTAAAAAAACCAAAATGGTCAGCTTATGTAAATTTTTAGTAAGTACCATGGATAAACCACTAAATTTGATACAAATATATTATTTATAAAGTTGCAGAGTTAAATAAATAAATATTAAGTACCTCTTTTATTAGTACTGCAAGCCTATCTGCAGTTGAAAATCCACTGGAAAAGAAATGGGCAATAGGCTGTTTTACTCTCTGCCTTATCCCAGTAATCATAAACACTAAGGCATATGCAGCAATCAAAGAAGACCTTCCTTGTGATGCATGGTCTTGGTATCCTTCAATGACATCATCCTTGGGATTGTATTGAAGGTGCTTTTTTAAGGACATTTCATCAAACATCAGGGTGTACTCATTGTTTGATGGCTTCTGCAATTGCGTGTGTTTTTTCATCACTTCAAAAACTGCATGATTGATACCAACACTAAATGGTACTTTGTTAAGAGTTTTTAGTGTGGTGGGTGCAGGTAGATGGAACAGCCTTCGTAATAAACGATAACATGTAGGTGATCTTTTAAACAGTCTTAGTGCTGTAATTTTTTCTTCTTTAGTCCATCTCCGACCAGTGACTTTCTTCTTATAATTTCTTATTTGCCCTTGCAGTAAAAGCGCAAACGTAGGAGAAATCTTAGTTGATATTTTTTTTACAGCCATGTCATCACTGATTATTTGTAAAACTCTATTTGATTTAATTTTTTTAATGCGATTACGCAGCTGGCAAATTTTTTGCAAATATTTCCTGCACTTTGCATAATTATAACTTTTTCTCCTTTTCTGCTTTCTCCTTCTGGAGTGGAGATCCAGTAGGCTCAGTGTTTTCAACACTCGGTACACTTTGCAGATTTGTTAAGTCTCTAAAGGAAACTCTTGAAGGACCAGCTTGTGGTTCTGCAGAATATGTAGGCAACTCACATACAGTCTGGAAGAAAAGAAAATTTTGCAAATGATCAAGTTTATTATTATAGTTAATCTATGTTTTCCTGTTCATTATCATCATCATCATCTCAGCATATCGCAGTCCACTACTGGACATAGGCCTCTCCCAGCTTGTGCCACAACACCCAGTCTAGCAACTTTCCCATCCAGTCCTATTCAATATAACTTTGGAATATTTTTACTTACATCATATGGGACAGCAGTTCTAAGTAGCTTCTTCTTAGAATCATCAGTAAAATCTGCATCATTGAAGTGTTTCTGACACAGCATTCTGTGTTCAGTGTGTAACTTCATTTGTAATGAAGAGTCACCTCCATCCGGAAAAATGTATTTTGCCCACAATTCACAGCTGAAAATAAAAATACAAGGAATTAGTAAACACAAATATTAGGTTCAGTTTGATGGAAATTTTCTTTATAAATCCGAAAATAGATTTTTTATAAACTTTCTTCTGAAATGATTTTATTATTTATAAAAAGGTTTGTACAAACACTTTTACACATCAATAATATTTTAATAACTGCATGAGATTGGCTATTCCTATCTGACTACTCTGAGAAGACAGGCCAAAACAAAATCAGAGGTCACAGTCTCTTTTAAAGTCCAGACATAATCTTGGTCAGAGAATGTGAAGACCATGTAGAGTTACTTATGTATGAAATGGTCTTTTGAGAAAAGAACAGATTGAGTGGACCTGTTTAGTCAGCACGCATTTGTCAGTAATCGTGAAGCTCAACTCAGAACTTAAGGAGCTCAACGATTCGACAAACAATACCAAGGAAAGGACATTTGGGTAGGCCATATAAATTACTCAAACTGCCAGACCATGATTAAAACTGTGAAAATGCGTCTTCACATTCACAAGAATTAAGATAGTGTAATACTTTACGAAGTAAATATTCATGTCATTGTTCAAATTTATAAAGTTGATCAATGTGTTTATTAAAATCCAGAAATAATCTTGGTCAGATCATTCTTCTTCCATGAATTGTTTAAATATTATATAATTGACTGGATGAAATTGTTTTAAGTGATAATAGTGACACTACATAGTTGTAGCGATGTATTATGTTGTACATGTAATATTGTTGTGAGTTAGGTTTAGGTTTAGGTAATAATGTCGGAGCATCGTCCCAAGTGGCCTGTATACAGTGTGAGTCTTCATAATGTGCACATATCGAAATGAGGGATTCTATGCTTAATTTGACAAACGGAAAAAATATTTAAAAAATCTATTTTTATTTTTTTATTTATTTTGTATTTTTTACCCCAATGTAAAAAAACGGTGTAACTTTTAAATGATCTATCGCGATGAAACAAACTCAACTCCATAATGATTGGTAGTAATTAAGTGTTCTTATAAAATGAAAATTGTGGGAAAAACCCCTCCCAATTAAACCCAAAAACCCTCAATTGAAAATAAACAGGTATTTCGTCCAAAAATCTGTTTTTTTAATCAATTTTTACAATAATCGTAAAAAAAATCAATAAGACGAATTTTTTTAAATAAAAAAAAATGGAAAAAAAATGTACTTAGATTTTATTTTTTCAATCGATAAAATTAAGCATAGATTCCCCCATTTCGATATGTGCACATTATGAAGACTCACACTGTATTATATTAAGTTTAATGATACTTACCGAACTAGATTCTTTATAGAGGGTTTCGGAAATCGGAACAATTTAATGTTATCCTCGGCTGGTGAGCACCCACACTTGAAACATTTCCTTTTGTTTTCTTTCTCCGCCATTATTTAAGAGTCCTATCTCAAACAGCAGATACTAATACACAGAATAGAGTCACTTTCTCAAAACCAAGAAAATCACTGCACTTTTTAACACTCTAACGGAGGAACAGAAGCTCAACTCGACGTTTTAGGAGAAATTAAAAATGCAAAGACGAAATAATATCAACACGTAAACACACGAATGACATGACATCAATGGTTGTTATTGTGATAATTTGGCATAACAACAAAATGGCTGCCTTGGTGATACCATACAAGAAAACTATAATAATTTTTCCAATGGCAACATTTGGCAACAATTCACACACACATTCACACTGTGTGTATGTGAATCACACATTCACATAAAAATTCAGCCCCCGTAGGCATTTCTTTCGCCCCGTACAAAGTTGACAGGGCCTGAGTCTAAGTCGGTTACGAAAATAAGGTACGCAATTAGACAGCTCGATTAACACAAGTGTCGTGATTTCTTTGATTTAATTTAAAAAAAAGGTATTATGTATATATCGAGTTATAATATCCAGTGTGGCAACACTATCGAGCCACAAATTATTCATATTTTAAGGATACTTTAAAATGTCAGTTCATTTTTCAGTTCGTTCATTATGGCAACTGAATGTATTATTTTACTTTGGCAACACTTAGAAATGACGGTTATGATATTATCGTTGTTTCTGGGTGGGGGCGAAAGTCATTTTAAATGATATAATGTGGTGCAGAGTCAGTCGTCGTTTGTAAAAAATACAAAACAAATAAAAAAATAAAAATAGATATTTTTTCCGTTTGTCAAATTAAGCATAGAATCCGTCATTTCGATATGTGCACATTATGAAGAATCACACTGTATAAGACAATCCGACATCAATCCTTGAGCACAACACCCGTCTGGTAGGAGGATCCTCCCTTTTCTTAGAGGATGAGTGAACTTTACACCCTGTTCCTCATACCCCTAAAAATGGACTTGAAAATTGGCACGAATACTTATCTAAGTAAATTATAAAGTTTGCCAGTTTTCGTTTTTATAAACCACCCCTTCAACAGGGATTGGGGACTATCAAAGTTTGTATAGAAGAATTTTAACGCGCTGTCCGATTAATGCTCAGTTCCTTTAAACGAAAACGGATCGTTTTACTTACCAATGGTAGCATTTTTTATTGCCAAACTTGGCATATAAATAGATTCGAAAGCTTATTTTACCTATGATAGCTTCTTCCATATGGGAGGGTCTACTATGCAAAGCTATGAGGTCTTTGTTTGATTATTGGTAAAGATATAAGAGTCTTATTGATAAGCAAGTACGGTCCGTAAATTATAGAAATCGGCCATTAGTCGAAACTCAGTATTTATACTTAAAACCAAAAATAAAGAATGATGTGTATAAGGGTTTTTCAAACATTTTCCCCTAACGGGATTAAAAAGGGTAGCTTACGTCACAGCTCAAACCACTTAACGGATTGGGCTGAAATTTGGCACACAGATAGTTATTAGGACCTAGGCGTCCACTAAGAAAGGGTTTTTGGAAATTCGACCTTTATAAGAGTGAAAAGGGGGGATTTCTTTTGTATGAAAAATCTTATTCCTTGAGTTAATGGACTTCAAACTAGGCACTAATACTTATATAAGTAAATGATAAAGTTTGTCATTTTTAGTTTTCATAAACTACCCCTAAAAGGGGATTGGAGGGTGTCAAAGTTTGTAACTAAGAATTTCAACGCGCGGTTCGATTAACTCGAAACTCAATATTTTTACTTAAAACCAACAATAAAGAACAACGTGTATCAGGGAAATGTGTAAAAAATCTACCCCTAACGGGGTGAAAAGGGGTGGTGAATTTTGCAGGGGAGGATTTTACTACGTGGTTTGATTGCCTTGAAAATTTATTTAAATAATCTTTGAATAACGTTATGGAAACATACCAAACGATTTTTCCATATTCCGCCCCTGTGAGCGTAAAAAGTTTATAAGAAAAATCTTATTCATTTGGTTAATAAACTGGAAACTTACCACGAATACTTAACTAAGTAAATTATAAAGTTTTACATTTTTTTTTCTAAACTACCCCCTAATGGGGGATTAGTGGGTGTCGAAGTTTGTATGGAAGAATTTTAACCCGTGGTTCGAATAACTCCTCCTAACTACATTTTTCGAATGTGTGTTCCGGATTGGCGCAAAAATGGCCGAACGGATATGGATGAGCTTTTGGCACACAGATTGTTTATAACCCGCACCCTAATTGCGTAATACAAGATCAATCACAATCTGAATCGGTTTTATACAAAATTTTAATCCATTGCTTCATAAGTTCGAAAAAAAATCTGCTCAACAACGTAAAAAACGTAATGAATGTTGTTGAACTGTCAAAACGAAACAGATTAGTCTTAGTCGGTTACGAAAATAAGGTACGCAATTAGATAGCTGGATTAACACAAGGGTTACTTTTTTATCGTAGTAGCACGTCCCTTTTTTTTTTTTTTTTTGGGTGGGAAATCATCAAATAACTTCTCCCGCTCTGGGCGCAGCGTAGGGAATGCAAATCCGTTCCGTTTTAAAATCCGGATTTTTAAGAACGGGTTTTTGGTCCACTCCGGATTATCCGGGTTTTACGGATTTTTCTATGATTTTTCTTATATTTGTGTAAATGGATTAAAATGAAAGGACATAAAAATCAAATCAAATTCTTTTTAATATTTTTTGATAATTGGAATTATTCAAAATATCATCATTGAATATTTGGGGGTATGAGGAACAGGGTGTAAAGTTCTCTCATCCCCCATAGAAAAGGGAGGATCCTCCAACCAGACGGTTATTGTGTCTGGCGGGCAATTGCCCTAGGACTGCTCGAGATGTCGCTACACCCCCGTCAGGGGGTGCGGCCGGCAGGGTCGGAGCATCGCTCCTCGCCCGCGGATGCCATACGGTGGCCTGCCACTACAGGCCCCTCAATGTGATCGCCTATACGGCGGATGATAGTGAGCGCGGGTTTTAACCGCGCTCTGTGAGAAGTTGCTACAACTTTTTCGGTAGGCGCGTCACGACGTCTATATTGGCGTCGCTTGCTTCACGGCATTTCGGCGGTCCAACCCTACCGGGTGAGACCCCCAGTTTCCCGGGGGAGGCCCAGCAGAGGTCAACCAGCATCGGAAATGCCGACTCGGCGCGCCCACGGAAGGATATGTAGTCTTCCCTCGCCCCGCTTACAGAGCTAGCCGTTTACGGATTGAGGGAGAGACTGTCATGAGTGTGTGAGCGGCTTGTTATGTAGTGTACCGCCGCTCAGTGTCTGTGTGAGCCACTAGCACGCCCGCGCCGCGGCGTCACACTTGATTATAGATGCTTGTATAGTATGGGTTGTCTGTGTTGTGTTACGTAGCATGCCTATGTTAACTTAGAACACGCCGCGCAACAGATGTGTGTGTACATCTGTGGAGTCACTTTATACGAGTGAGCCGCGTGTAACCTGAGTGCAGCTCACTCGAGGCGTCATACTTAGGTTAGGAGTCGTCATCGCTCGCAATCAGGTCGCGGGGCAGGGGGCGTCTCAAGCCGTCGGGGGGACGCGTGTGCCATGGCGCTATCTGTTTGACATGGGGCCAATCAGATGCGTCGGCACGCGCGAACATTCCCTTTGCGAGGCGCCGCACGAACTCATCCAGGCTCTCGATACCGAGGTCCCGCTGGATAACGTCGTTCCTCACGTAGCGAGGGGCGTTCACAATGGTCCGCAGCGCAGCACTTTGTTGCGCGCGGAGGAGTTTGCGGTTCGATTCGCTAGTGAAAACGAACCAAGCGGGGGCGGCGTATGTTAAGATCGGGCGCACGTACAACTTGTACACGCCTAGCTTAACACGCGCCGGGATTCGGGACCTGAGCACCGGGTAGAGTAGGGTGCGGGCGACCCTGCCCTTCGCGACTACATTGCTCACGTGTTTTTTCATGGAGAGTCGGCGGTCGATAGTGACACCTAGGTACTTGACCCCGGGTGACCAGCCGACTTCGACTCCTTGAAGCTTCAAGGGTGGGGGGAGAGGCGCATTTCCAATGAGTATCGCCTGCGTCTTACCCACGTTAACCGAGAGCCGCCACTTCGACAGCCACTCGGGAAGTAAGTCGAGTGCGCGCTGCATCTTGATTGCCGCGTGCTTCGCTGTGAGCGATTTAGTTATGTACGCGGCATCGTCAGCGTACAGCGCGAGAGTCGCGTCGGCAGTGGTGGGGATGTCGTCGGTGTAACGTGAGTAACACGCCGGGGACACGCAGCTACCCTGAGGCACGCCAGCGAGTACCGGGCGGGCACTAGAAAGCGCCCCGTCGACCACCACCCTGAACGTTCTCTGTGTGAGAAAAGTAGAGACCACTTTGACGACGCGGCGGGGCGCGTCGGAGGTGGCCAGTTTATATATAAGGCCTTCATGCCATACGCGGTCGAAGGCCTTCTCCATGTCAAGGAATACTGCCACGGAGTGTTCCTTCCTATTCATAGCCGCAGCGAATAGGTGCAGTACCCTTGACAATTGTAGCGTCGTGCTATGTTCCGCCCGGAAACCAAATTGTTCCTGACGCGGCGCTATGTGAGGTTGCAGGTGTCGCAGCAGGAGTGCTTCGAACACCTTGGACATGGTCGGCAGTAGTGAGATAGGCCGATAGCTCTCCGGCTTCAGTATGTTCTTACCCGGCTTAGGCAGCATAATGACGCGCCCTTCCTTCCACGGGGCGGGAAAAGTCCCTGTGCGCAGTATCGCCGTGTATAAGCGCGCCAGCGCCGCTACCATACGAAAGGGTAGGTGGCGCAGCCCCTAGGACTGATGTCGGATAGTCTTATATATATGAATCGCGCGGTAAACTTAAATAGCGCGATGCAGGATCTGTGACGTCAGGTCTTTGATGCATAGTTCGCATGTGGCAATGTAGATGCCGCCACATCACTCCCCTCCGGAGACCGGAGGTCGATAGTGGGCTGAGTCTTGTATCTTGCGATGCTTCACAGTGCCAGTTGAGGTTCCAGTGAGTCGGAACCGGGTGCCGCATAGTTCACAGTGGGTCGGAACTGTCTGCGGTGATTCCCCAGTGAGTCGGGGTGGCGATGGCGCTGCGTTGTGATCCAGTGAGTCGGATGTAGTACAGCGCCGGGTTGTGGCTGACTGCTGGCGTCGACCAGGAGAGGGTTGAAGAGCTCTGCTTGTGGACCGGCCGAAGGTGCAGTGTGCTGTGCCAAGGTTGCTGATGAGGCTGAGGGTGATGACCAGGAATGCGCGTTCGCTGCATGCTGGTGGTCAGGATACCCGTTGAAGCCGTGGGTGCTGGCTGGCTGTGTGACTCGCCTCACGAAAGCTTGCGGGAGTGATGTTGATGACGTCACGCTGAAGTAGTTGCACGAAGGCTGCGCTGACGTTCATACTCGGGGTCACCAGTTTGGGGGTATGAGGAACAGGGTGTAAAGTTCTCTCATCCCCCATAGAAAAGGGAGGATCCTCCAACCAGACGGTTATTGTGTCTGGCGGGCAATTGCCCTAGGACTGATGTCGGATAGTCTTATATATATGAATCGCGCGGTAAACTTAAATAGCGCGATGCAGGATCTGTGACGTCAGGTCTTTGATGCATAGTTCGCATGTGGCAATGTAGATGCCGCCACAAATATCTTAATTAAGGTGTTATTGATAATGCTATGTATTCTTAATAAAATAATCAGTATGTGACTCGCGTGCTGAGTAACGTTAATAAAATAATTAACAGGTACAAATTAAAATAAACTCTGAAGAACAAAAATAAAGACAAATAGACTCCTTGTCAAATTATTAAACATAAACAAAAGTAACAAAACAATTTAATTTCACTTAAATCACCATCTGCCTTATTACATAAACCGACGAAAAAAATAACTGAAAAGCAAAAAATAAAAAATATACCTTTTAGTGTAAGTAAGTTCCTAAACTAATTTACGTAACAAAGTTTGAGTCGGCGCCATCACACATTCAACGAAGATTCATCAAGCTGTCATTATGCGCTATAATTATTTGTAATTAATCAATTTGTTTGTTGGTTTGTTTGGCGCCGACTCAAAGTTTGTTACGTAAATTAGTTTAGGAACTTACTTACACTAAAAGGTATATTTTTTATTTTTTGCTTTTCAGTTATTTTTTTCGTCGGTTTAATTTTTTGTAAAAAAGTTTTTTTATTATTATTATTATAATTTTTAAGTTTTAATCAAATTAAACAGCATTTTTTTTTTTTTTTTAATACTGTCGTTATCCAGAGCGGAGAGTTTGAGTAATTCATTTGCGGCTACAGGAGTTTAAAAACAACGATAAGTTATTTTGAGGTATAAATATTATTCTCTTTGACGACATCATGCAACTGCCCCCTGTAAAATTGGTGCTTTGCACAACCACTTTGGGATGCTGCAGAAGTTAATTTATGGCACTCATTTTCATTCTGGTAATTAACCATTATCATAGAGACAACGAAATGACGTCGAATTCGTTGACCTGTTAAACAATCTACGCGTAGGCGAATTGACAACCGTTCAATGGAACTGCTCTGTCAAAGGCGAAGGGTAGCTTTAGGTGAAGAGTTAAGGATGGTGTTGTTGTTTGAATATTCCCTACCGTCAAGCAGATTGACGAGTACAATAGTAAGATGACAGCTATGAATTCAAAACACTATTGCATTTATACAATTCGTTCCATAGATGAGTCTCGTGAAGTTGCTACCTATGGAAAGAAACCTCCAGATAATGTAGTTCCAAAAGATGTGAACAGTTGTGGTAGCCTTTTATCTGAGGTAAAATTAGCTACCGAATCCCGTGTTATGCTGAGACGTAACATATCAGTATCTGAGGGCCTCGTCAATGGTGCAATGGGTATTGTGAAAAAAACTAAATGGCCATCACTGCGCAGGGATCAACTAGAGGAAGGAGAATTAGCGGATTGTATTTTAGTAAAATTTGACGATGAAAGCATAGGAAGCAGACTGAAAGATAGCGATGGTTGTGTTGCTATACCTCCAGTAGTTGCAACTTTTCAGGGCACGAAGGTTTATGGTGATATTGAGCGTAGGATGTTGCCGTTAATTTTGTGCTGGGCCGTTACGGTACACAAATTACAAGGAACGACCCTTGATAAAGCCGTAATCGACCTCGGTAAAAAAGTCTTCGCCAAAGGGCAGGCATATTTGGCACTGACTAGACTAAAAACACCCGAGGATATATCTGCCTTAGAACCCGATAAGAAGGTATTAAACAAACCTCACGATGAACGAGCTTTGGCCGAAATGCAGAGATGGAGAGGTCTACTTACAAATCAGCAATAGGCTCGAACACTGATGTTTGTAGCAACCCTGAATAATAAATTATTTATAATAATTTTTACATGATTTAATCCGGTATATATCGACCGATTTTTATTTCTCGTGAAACTTGCATTTCAATCGCTTTAATCAATCAATCTGCCTAGCCTTCCTATAATTCCAGTCTAACCGGATGCAGCTGAATACCAGTATTTATAAATATCGCTTTAATATTGTTATTATTTTCCTCAACTAGGAACTCCCTCAACAGCTCCATCGTCAGACCCTCGATGACAGTCATACCCCAGCCAGGTCTAAAGTTCTCATCAAAATGAATGACATAAACCCAAACTCCTGAGGAGCTCTCGCGACTGTCTTCCGTCTCCATCGTCAGATCAACTCCAGGTCTTTATTATATAGTTCATCAGAACAACATTATTTGTGTGCGTTTCAGCAGAATCGGTTCACAGTTGAAAATTCAGTCGGTGCAAAATCAATGAACCCCAATTTTTCTACCCTTAGTTGTGGATTGTAGTTTTCAATTTTACATGGGATCAACTTCGAGGTATACCCTGTGTTGGCGACGACAACGACTGATTAGTATTAAGAGTTTGATTGAATAATAAAAACCATTTTTTAATAGTCTTAGATATAAGTACCTAATAATTATGTAAATTAGCGTAGGATAGTTTTCATTTCCCCATAGTTATAAGACAAACCTGAATCGATACCCACGTATAAATTATGATTGTAACTTGTAATGATAAGTAGATAAAGTATGTAAGAAAATAAAGATCGTAGTTAGCACCCTGACATAAAACCTAAGGTAAAGGTAGAAGGTATCTACACAAGCAGGTATTAGCTTAACAGAAACACAG
Organism: Eupsilia transversa; assembly: GCA_914767815.1. Lineage (NCBI taxonomy): Eukaryota > Metazoa > Arthropoda > Insecta > Lepidoptera > Noctuidae > Eupsilia > Eupsilia transversa. Next base: position 7,365,169 of record OU611873.1, on the reverse strand, counting down.
GTAAATACATAAACATTCACCTGAAACACACATCAAAAGGTTTTGGTATCACTCATAAACTTTGAGTAAATAGACTCGCCCTCGAAACAAGTTTCAACTTGTCGACGAAATGACCTCGACCAAAAGACGAGCCCCGACTTGCTCAGCCAATCAGGGTATCGATCAGGGAGCAGGTTACAACCTGTCCAGGGAAAAAGGGTCACGCTTGACCATTATTCAGAAAAAAGGGTCACGCTTGACCGAAATGTACGAGCCTAACTCGCTTAGATTGGTTAAAAACCAAAAATTGTAAATCGCATTTATCCGGACTATCCGCTACTTGCGTTATAGTAGAAAACTACTTAAGCCATCTGTAAATGTAAACGCCAGTTTTTTAGTGCGCGGCTTAATATATTCGTTAAATAGTATCAACATAAGTGGTGTTTCAGTTAGAATCCCCTACAAGAATTGGTCCTTCTGCAGCCAGATTTGAAGAACTGAAGCCTGAGTCTGAAGATACGTGAAGAATACATCAACTACGTGAAGATTCATCGCTATTTTCAAGATAAGCAGCGTTCCACGAGAAGTTTATGTATTTCATGAAAATTACGTAAGTAAAGTGAAGATTATTTCAACAAGCCGCGCACTAACTACTCACCATCGAAGCCCTACGTGCATCAGAAGAATATTGCTGGGAATAAGCGACTGGAAGATCGCTTATTCTCGAAGCCAGGTCCTCTTCGGAAGACCTGTTGGTAGGCACACGACCCGCTGAGTGAAGAATATTGCTGGGAGGGCCGACTACGAGTCACGCCGCGCCCTCTCGAAGCCCCTGCATCACTTGAAGCCCTACGTGTGCCGGAGAAGAATATTGCTGGGAATAAGCGACTGGAAGATCGCTTATTCTCGAAGCCAGGCCCTCTTCGGAAGACCTGTTGGTGGGCACACGACCCGCTGAGTCAAGAATATTGCTGGGAGGGCCGACTACGAGTCACGCCACGCCCTCTCGAAGCCCCTACATCACTCGAAGCCCTACGTGTGCCGGAGAAGAATTGCTGGGAATAGGCGACTGGAAGATCGCTTATTCTCGAAGCCAGGCCTCTGCGGAGAACCTGTTGATAGAAACACGACCTGCTGAAGTGAAGAATATAGCTGGGAGGGCCGACTACAAGCCACGCCGCGCCCTCTCGAAGCCCGGTATCACTTCGAAGCCCTGCGTGTTTCAGTGTTACGTGAACGTTTATAGTGAGTACATAGTGTTACGTGAAAGTTTATAGTGAGTACATAGTGTTACGTGAACGTTTATAGTAAGTACATAGTGTTACGTGAAAGTTTATAGTGAGTACATAGTGTTACGTGAACGTTTATAGTAAGTACATAGTGTTACGAGGAATATTTATAGTGAGTACATAGTGTTACGTGAATATTTATAGTAAGTACATAGTGTTACGTGAATATTTATAGTAAGTACATAGTGTTACGTGAAAATTTATAGTGAGTACATAGTGTTACGTGAACGTTTATAGTGAGTACATAGTGTTATGTGAACGTTTATAGTGAGTACATAAGGAACATTGAACGTTGTTTAGTGAGTGCATAAAGAACATTAAACAGTGCTTAGTGAGTACATAAAGGACATTGTACTTAATGTTAAGCGAACATTATAGTGAAGTTTTAACTGAGTGCCTATTGCTGAAGGATTGTATCATAAACCCTGGTAAGTCACTGAACATTATTGACTCTAAATACTGTGTTAGTGATTAAACATGAAGACGCGAAGTCAAAAAGGTGATAGCACGCACTCGACCACGGAAGAAGAGACTACAGAGACGTCAGCTACCACCTCCGAGGCGGTGACAGATAGCAGCGCGCGTACTGAAGATACAACCGTGGTCGAGGAAGCCGATGCTACCTTGGTAGATAATAAAAAGAAGAAAGCAAAGTCGACTTCTAATAAAGCGAAAAATAAGAAGAAAGAATTAGAAGTCAGACTAGAATTAGAGAAGCTGAAATTGGAAGAAATTAAAATGCAAGCCAAGCTGACCAGTACCAAGCTGGAATTAATGCGTGCTAACGAAGATGATACGGACTTGAGTGATGATGAAGAGGATGCTGCAACCAAGGCCGCTGCTGAAAAGGCAACTGAAGCTTGGGTGACGGAGTCGAAGAAAGCAGAGCGCGGCGAAGTGGAAATCAGCAAGGAAGAGCCGCCTACTGCAGAGACCACGCCGTCCACGTCGAACCCAACTAATCAGCTGGCTGCAGCAATACTAGAAGCAGTCAAGACCGCCACAGATAGCAAAGCGACAGCTATTATGCAACGTGCGCCGAAGTATGTCAGCGAGTTACATCAATTTGACGGTGATGCAAGAGACTGGATGGCCTTCAAAGCAACATACAAAGATTCACAAGCTCTCTTCAGTGGCATCGAGAATATGGGAAGATTAAGAAGAGCAATCAAAGGAAAGGCCAAGGAAGCAGTTAAGTCTCTCCTCTATACGCAAGTGGATCCAGAAGAAGTAATAACCGCATTGGAGCGTCGATACGGAAGACCCACTTACTTGATAAGGAGCGAGATAGAAAACATAGAGAAGCTACCTCCCATGTCTGAAGATGCAAGAGAGCTGGTGCGGTATGCTGGAGCCGTGGCCAATACTGTCAGCGTCGTGAAGCAAATGAAGAAACAAAGCTATCTACACTCAAGCGATATATCGAATAGAATAATCGAGAAGATGTGTATCCTGGTGCGATTCAGGTGGTACGAGTACAGAGCATCCAAGGAAGAAGATGATGAACCGATCCTCATCAGCCTCATGAACTTCTTCAACCAGATGGTAGACCAGTTCGAGATGCACGAGTTCATGGGGACCAAGGTCAAGAAAGAAGGATTCAGGAGCCGCATGCGTCCTTCAAGTTCCCGCGGCGTGAACGTCGCTCGAGTCTCACAGCACGATGAAGAAGAATATTCATCGAACGAAGAGGATTCAGATGAAGAGCAAGCCGAATCATGCATGGCAACAGTCTGTTCCTGCAACGACAACACGAAGAAGCCAGAGAAGATAACCTGTCCTGCATGTGCTGGGGAACATGCACTGTTGAAATGCAAGAAATTTATCGACTCTTCCATAGATGAAAGATGGGAACAAGCCAAGCGAGCCTTCATATGCTTCAAATGTCTGTTGGGGCGACACAGAGGATTCAGTTGCAAAGCAAAGCCGTGTGCAAAATGCAAGAGAGGTCATCATGTGATGTTGCACCAAGAAAATAGGACGAAGCCAGCCACGCAAGAGACCCAAGCTGTAGCATCAACGGTGAACGCGACACGAACGATATCAAGAGCCTACCTAAAAATCGTACCAGTAGAACTGTGGGGACCGGATGCCAAAGCTCAAGTCTTCGCCCTCATGGACGAAGGATCAACGGTGACCCTCATAGAAGAAGACATCGTGAACATGATTGGAGCTCAAGGTCCTGAAGAAGAATTAAGAATCGAGGGCGTCGGAGGTCATCGAATGGACCAGAAGTCGAAGAAGATCGACATCAAGATTAGAGGAAAGTTCGAGCGAAACTTAGAAAGCATGTCAGGATACACCGTGAAGACCTTGAACCTGTCCCCCCAAGAGGTAAGCGACAAGGACCTGGAAGGCTGCCAACACTTAGAAGACATAGCGGAACAGCTGAAATATCCTAACGCTCGTCCTACTGTACTCATCGGGCAGGATAACTGGCACCTCATCGTGTCTCAACAAGTTAAAACTGGCGACCGAAGCAAACCAGTGGCATCCAGAACCCAGCTGGGATGGGTCTTACACGGAACCAAGTCAAGCAACAACACTCCTGTTCGAATGGTGAATCATCTCGTGACGCAACCCAAAGGAAAAGATGATTACCTAGAGAAGATGATCAGAGACCACTTCGACATAGAAGCCCTAGGAGTCACCGCGAGAAGACCATCCAGCGACATCGACCAGCGAGCTCTAGATGTGCTGCATTCCACGTCGAAAAGATTGCCTGATGGAAGATTCAGCGCGGGCCTGATCTGGAAGACTGACAACGAAAGCCTACCTGAAAGCAGAACAGCTGCAGCGCGACGTCTGAAGGGAATGGAGAAGAAGTTTCTAAAAGACAAAGAATTTGAACAAAAATATGAAGAACAAGTTGAAAACCTGATCAACAGCGGATACGCCGAGGAAGTAACAGAAGAACCTACCTCCTCAAGAACATGGTACCTACCTCACTTCGCTGTCGTTCACCCCCAGAAGAAGAAGATGAGACTGGTTTTCGATGCCGCAGCTAAATCAAATGGAAAATCGCTGAACGACGCGTTGTTAGCAGGACCCGATCTGCTACAATCACTGTTCGGAGTCCTACTTCGTTTCCGTCAAGAAGCAGTAGCTATCGTCGCGGACATCAAAGAAATGTTCCTGAGAATAAAAATCAACGAAGAAGACAGAGACAGCCTCCGATTTCTCTGGAAGAACAAGGAATACAGAATGACATCCCTAATATTTGGAGCCGCCTGTTCGCCATGTACCGCCATATACGTGAAGAATAGAAACGCAGAAGACTTTGTCAATCACTGCCCAGAAGCCGTCAGGGCAATAAACCGTAATCATTACATGGATGACTATATTGCAAGTTTTCCCGATGCGACGACAGCCACCAAAGTATCAAGAGATGTGAATGAAATTCACAAGAAAGGAGGTTTCTTCTTAAGAGGGTGGGCGAGCAACGACCCCACGACGATTGAAGAGTTCACCGACACAGAAATCAAGACAAGTTCCGTTGTACTAGGAGAACATAAGGATCAGGTCGAGAAAACTCTGGGACTTAACTGGAACGTCCAAGAAGACAGCCTACATTTCACTCTAAGTCTGCGCAACACCCCCGACGAAGCCAAAGAGGGAAGACGTGCACCGACGAAGAGAGAGGCAACAAGCGCAGTGATGTCAGTCTTCGATCCCTTAGGATTGGCGTCACCCATAACCATACAAGGAAAAGTAATGCTTCAAAACTTGTGGAGGACCGGCCTGGACTGGGACGAAAAGCTGCCCCCACCAAGAGAAGAAGAATGGAGAAAGTGGCTTGAAGATCTAAGAAAACTTGAAGATCTTCGAATCCCTCGCTGCCTCACATACAATGTGACCGAAGGGGAGCTTCACACTTTCTGTGATGCAAGCGAGAAGGCGTACGCCTGTGCAGTGTACTGGCGCTCCCAACATCCAGACGATCACGTCGAAGTGAAGCTGCTGACGGCGAAAGCTCGAGTGTCACCCCTCAAGCCAACGTCAATACCTAGACTCGAACTGCAAGCGTGTCTGCTGGGAAGTCGCTTGGCCAATAGCGCGAGTCAAGAAATGGACCTGACCGCAACTCGAAGATACTTCTGGACCGACTCTAGAACAGCACTGACATGGATCAAATCAGACCCTAGGAGGTTCAAGCCTTTTGTCGCACATCGTCTCGCTGAGATAGAAGAGCTAACGAAACACAAGGAATGGCACTGGGTTCCGACGAAACACAACGTGGCTGACGATGCCACCAGAGATACCCCATCTAACTTCGACATAACACATCGATGGTTCGAAGGCCCAGCCTTCTTACGCGACGATCCCAGACATTGGCCGACAGAAGAAAAGAAAATCTCCATCAACGACACAGGTGAAGAAAAACCTAACGCTATCACTCTAAGCGTTAGAAAGGTAAGCCCTGTTATCATACCAGATCCCACAAGGTTCTCCAGCTGGACACGCCTACTCCACGCGACAGCGAGATACCTGCAAACCATAGATGTCTTCAAGCGGAAAATGAAGAAAATGGTGAACGTCACCAAACTCATCACCAGAAAAACGCAAGATCCAGCCTGGAAGAAGACACAGAAGCAGAAAATCCACCCACCAGAAAAGAGGTCAAGCAGGTCAGTAGTAGCCTTCTTACCAAAGTCTGCACTCTATGTAGAAAAGGCGGAGCAACTGCTGATAAGAAGAATGCAAGAAGACAGCTACCCAGATGAACTCGCTGCCTTACGGAAGAAAGAAGACGTCAATCCAACATCCAACCTGAAGAACCTCACCATCAAACTAGAAGACGGACTCATCAGGTTATCTACTCGCATCGGAGCAGCTAAGTACCTAATAGCTTCATACAAGAATCCAATTCTGATGAACAAACATCACCGAATAACCCAACTGCTGGTGAAGTACATACATGAAGCCTTCAATCACGGAAACCACAACACCGTGATGAATGAAGTCCGGCAGAAATACTGGATACCGTCACTTCGAAACATGGTAAAGAAGGTAGCACGAGACTGCGGATGGTGTAGAATTCGGAAGAAGACGCCACAGGTAACGCCTCAAGGAGATCTGCCACCTGAACGTCTTACGAAGACCAGTCCACCTTTCACCTGCCTAGGAGTGGACTACTTCGGACCCATGCTCGTCACCATCGGGAGACGCACAGAGAAACGATGGGGAGCCTTGTTCACGTGCCTCACTACGCGAGCAATTCATCTGGAGCTGGCGAGCTCCCTATCCACCGACTCCATGATTCTCGCACTACGAAGAATGATCGCTAGAAGAGGAACACCAAAGATTATCTTGAGCGATAACGGTACCAACTTCATCGGTGCCAACAGAGAAATCGCTGAAGCCATCGCAAGTCTCGGACAAGAGGTAAACAAGATGGGCATCGTGTGGAAGTTCATCCCTCCTGGAGCCCCCCATATGGGCGGAGCCTGGGAAAGAATGGTGCGATCTGTAAAGGTCGCTCTCGCAGCTACACTACACGAGCGACAACCTAAAGAAGAAATCCTCCACACATTGCTTCTGGAGGCCGAGCACATCGTAAACTCGAGGCCCCTCTTCTCCGTCAGCACCGATCCAGAAGAAGAAGAAGCTCTGACCCCGAATCACTTCCTCATCGGGCGGTCATGCGGAGCCACCCTCTTTGGCTCCTTCGACGACACAGAACTCATCGGCTCTCCCAGCTGGAAGACATCCCAACGCCTGGCCGATCATTTCTGGTCAAGGTGGCTGCGAGAGTACCTCCCAACTCTCTCGCCCCGCTACAACCAAGGTCCTCACTACCGGGACCCAGCACTGGGCGACATAGTCCTGATCGTCGACCACACCCTGCCACGATACTCGTGGCCACGCGGCGAGATAGTCGCCACTCATCCCGGACCAGACGGAAGAACTAGGATCGTCGACGTGCGAACAGCAGCGGGCATCCTGCGGCGGCCAGCTTCACGCCTAGTCCTGATCGTACCTGCGCCTGCGACGTCGCCCCAACGAGATGGAGTGCAACGCACTGAAGGGGAGACTGTTGGCGACGACAACGACTGATTAGTATTAAGAGTTTGATTGAATAATAAAAACCATTTTTTAATAGTCTTAGATATAAGTACCTAATAATTATGTAAATTAGCGTAGGATAGTTTTCATTTCCCCATAGTTATAAGACAAACCTGAATCGATACCCACGTATAAATTATGATTGTAACTTGTAATGATAAGTAGATAAAGTATGTAAGAAAATAAAGATCGTAGTTAGCACCCTGACATAAAACCTAAGGTAAAGGTAGAAGGTATCTACACAAGCAGGTATTAGCTTAACAGAAACACAGGTAAATACATAAACATTCACCTGAAACACACATCAAAAGGTTTTGGTATCACTCATAAACTTTGAGTAAATAGACTCGCCCTCGAAACAAGTTTCAACTTGTCGACGAAATGACCTCGACCAAAAGACGAGCCCCGACTTGCTCAGCCAATCAGGGTATCGATCAGGGAGCAGGTTACAACCTGTCCAGGGAAAAAGGGTCACGCTTGACCATTATTCAGAAAAAAGGGTCACGCTTGACCGAAATGTACGAGCCTAACTCGCTTAGATTGGTTAAAAACCAAAAATTGTAAATCGCATTTATCCGGACTATCCGCTACTTGCGTTATAGTAGAAAACTACTTAAGCCATCTGTAAATGTAAACGCCAGTTTTTTAGTGCGCGGCTTAATATATTCGTTAAATAGTATCAACATAAGTGGTGTTTCAGTTAGAATCCCCTACACCCTGTCTTTGGTTTTGAATTTTCGTGTCTTCCGAAATTAAAGTTATTCACTTAAAGTTTTTTTTGGAAGTCGGTTGTCTTTTTTGTAAAAAGTTTTTTATTTTTCAGTTTTTAGTTGTGGTACCTACCCCACACAAATTCGAATATCACGATCTGCTTTGTAAATAACAGTGGCTGGAAAACATATTAGAACATCATCCACATAGACTAAGTGGGAAAAATACGTATTATTGAAGCTAACTCAAAAAGTACCCAATCCAAGTTAATACAATTTATATGGGACCAACTTCGAGGTATACCCTCCCCAATAAAAAAAGAATCGTTCAATTCGGACTACTCTGTAAAAAGATATGCGTGGTCATACATAAAAAAAAAAAAAAAAATATACGTGTCGACTTGAGAACCTCCTCCTTTTTGTTTCGTCGGTTAAAAAATAACAGTGGCTGGAAAAAATATTAGAATATCATCCACATAGACTAAGTGGAAAAATACGTATTATTGAAGCTAACTCAAAAAGTACCCAAGCAAAGTTAATACAATTTATATGGGACCAACTTCGAGGTATACCCTCCCCAATAAAAAAAGAATCGTTCAATTCGGACTATTCTGTAAAAAGATATGCGTGGTCATACATAAAAAAAAAAAAAAAAAATATACGTGTCGACTTGAGAACCTCCTCCTTTTTGTTTCGTCGGTTAAAAACAAAGTTTATCTTTAGAACCAGCTTTAAACCAGTGAGCCATTTTTTAATTTCGACATTTATTTCGAATAGATTAAAGTTCCTAATAAAAAAGTGACAACATAGACTCGGATTTAAAATCACTTTTTGTACTTATTTAGAACTTTAACGATTTCGAAATAAATTTTGAAATTCAAGAAAAACAAAAAGCTCACTGGTTTAAAGCTGGTTCTAAAGATAATCTTTGTTTTATAATAAGGTAGAAAAAGTTTAACAACGTAAAAAAATTATGCAATTTTTTGAGACATAAAATGTGACCTTAAAAATAATAAGGCATCTAAAGTGCTGTCGCTTAACCTGCTGCGAATTCGGTTGCACATGATTCCTGCTGCGGAAAAAACACGCTCTGATTCTACGCTTGTAGGCGGAATGCACTGTAGATGCTTGTAAGCGGCCTCCAAGTATCGTCCTCGTGAACCGCTATCCTCGAACAACGCCATTTCCACTCGCACTAAACTGGGAATATCAGTTTCAGGCTTTCTGCTTATGAGCACATTTTCTTCTCCAGCCTTATCGATTTTATTTAGCTCAAATGCTAATCTCTCTCGAAAACTCATTTCTTGATCGGAGGACTCTTGTTCTCTGGACGTAGTTTCATGTGGTTCAACTGACACTTCTGTAGGATTAATACGGTTTTCTACAGTTTTGCAAATTACTTCTTCTATTTCTGTCTTAGATGGTTTATAAAATACTTCATCAGCGGGGGGTGAGTTGGAAAACTCATTAGGATTGTGGAGATAAAACATGGCTCCTGCGACACAATGTAAGCGTCTTTCTTTTATTCTCTTTTTTAAGGCGTCAGAAATACTTTTTGTCAGAGTTCCTTCTTTGTTGTCTAAACTTTCGATCATCAGTTTCAGTGCAGTATCAGCGGTGATCAAAGTAGCGTCTCTTCTGCACAAAGCTTCCACTGTCGCTTTAACAATATCTAAAGACATTTGCAGATCTTGGATTAAGTTAAACTCTTCATCAGTGAAGTTGATATCGCTTTTTAAATCCAATAACGACTTTTGAATACAGGTTTTTAATTTAATGAATCTTTCTAGCATTGTAGCCATACTACTCCATCCTGTCTTTCAGTCGAGCAACAGTGCAAGTTCTTTCCCAAATTCATTTTGGACATACTTCTGTAAGACGGAGTCGTTTTTAGTCGGAGAATTTCTGAAAAGTTTTACTATTGTCCTAACTTTTTTTAAAGTGCTTCGAAAGTCTAAGTTCAACGGAGAAGCAGATCCAGCTCTTTCAACAATAAACTCGCCTTCTGTAACTGACTCATCTTCGTCTTCAGATGAAACACCAATATCCATATATAATGACGGAAGCAGATCGTTAACCGACTGCGACGGCAAATGACGGTAGTTTTTGTTATATAACACATCACAGATTGCTAAATGTATCCCGTGGGCAAGACATATTTGATGAAATAAAGGTAAAAGACGGCCTACTTTGCACATCACACTCGCTCCATCTGTGGTCATCCCAAGAACATCACAGTCATCCAAGGTGAGATCGTATAAAGCCAATCTAGTCCGAATCAAAGAAATGCACAGTTCAGCTGGCATAGATCCATATATTCAAATCAAACCCATGTTGTGACACAATCTCCCATTTTTAAAGGATCTGCTATGTATATTCATATTTATGTAGCGGTGGTTGTTAATAGAGGTCCACTCATCGAATGTCAACCCAAATTTTGGGCTTTTTAATTTTAATTGATAAATTTCTTGCTTTAGTCTCTTTTTTTCATCTTCATAAACTCCCATTACAATATTTTTGATTGTATTTGAGGAACTTGGCAATTTCGTATAACCTCCTTTACGGAGTAGTTTTTTTAGGTCCTCAGATGTGCAAAACAGCTTAAAAGCAATTCCATCTAAAGATACCATTCTCGCAATAACATAGACTAGCGAGTCTTCACTTTTGTAATAATCAGTCATTTTTTGTCGTTTGATAATAGGTATTTCATCATCATTGCTGCTACTTGTCGTAGCAGTAATAGAAGTAAGATTTATAGCATGACAATTTTTAAGGTGATTATGCAAGGTTGATGTACTGCCTCTTATCTTAAAAATCCGTTGACAAAGTTTACATTTTGCTTCTGAGCCATTTGAGGATCTTAAGAAATGAGCCCATACACTAGATGAATCCCCAGATTTTTTGGAGTATTCTTTGAAATCCATGGTCAGTTTATACTGAAACAAATAACATCTATTATGCAATATAACCAAACGCAATTTACGAATTAAGACACCAAAACACATCGTAACTATTTGTTACTCAAGCAACAACAAAATTAATCGATTCACTTAAATTGCTTTCTCACGAATAACATCAAAACAGAAAAATAAATAAAAATTGCATTAAGTAAGTACGTACTTCACGTCATCTTATTGATAATTTTGAATGAACTGTGCTTGTGCATTGAATAAAGATTTTCTGTGATAAATTAATTACAGAATAATAATTATAGTTCTTTTATCTACTTACGTACGAAATCGCCACCCTGTCGGCTTAAATCACTCGCGCGAGGAGTCGCGACCCGGAACACGGCACGAAGATGTTTCACTCGCTCCTCGTTGTCGCCGAATGAACGGAACGCTCAAGGACGCCTCACTCACACGTGCTCGACCCGCGTTCCGCGCCCCGCTCGCTCCCCCTAGAGCCGATAGACTCGACACTCGCGAGACGCGCGAACAGCGAACTCGCTCGTTTCTATTTTTTTGTTACAATTTCTTATTATTCAAAAAATCCGGATTTGATTTTCAAATCCGGATTTGGAAGTTTAGTAAAAATCTGCGGATACCCGGATTTTTCGGATTACGGATAGTCCGGATTGCATTCCCTAGCGGAGCGGGAGGGCGTGTCAGACTCTTACTGACTAAAACCCACCCGTGTTCCTTCAGTTGCCTGTGTTGCCAGGGGCCACGGTATCCCTTTCGGACTTTCCTGCAACCCCGGCAGGCATCGGCCCTGGTGGGCCCCGCCATTGGTGCTGACATCTATTTGAGGCGCGCGTGGAACACAACGCGCCGTCGACCCGGGCCTGGTCCTTATCGGGGGCGAGCTACCCATTGCTCACCGCCCGCAAGCCCGCGCCTACGGTGGCCGGGAATCATCCAAAAATTCCCGACGCCCAGGGCGTCTCCTACGGCGGCTAGGGGCGTGAGGGCGCGAACTTTGCCTCTCCCTCACGCGCTCCGCCTCCTCCTTTGCGAGCATTACTGGTTCGCAGAAGGAGGTGACGGCTCCCCATTCCCTCTCGCTCCGTACCATGGCCTGGACCAGGGCCGGACGCGAGAGATCTCCACCGCCGATGACCTCCACGAGGACACGGCGGTGCTCTGCCCAAGCCGGGCAGACCTCCACCGTATGCTCCACCGTGTCCTCCGGGAGATCCATACAATGGTGACACCCGGGCGCTTCCTCCCGCCTTATCCGGAACAGGAACCTCCCGAAACAACCGTGTCCGGTGAGGACCTGTGTCAGGCGGAAGGTGAGGACGCCGTGGCGCCTCTCTAGCCACTCCTAAAAGAGGGGACTTATCGCCGCAATTGTGGCGTGCCCAGCACTGGGTTGCGACAATCGCACTCTCCATGTCGCCATGAGATCCCGCCGAAGCTCTGTCCGCTGTGCCACGACTTCTCGCGGCAGCGGAGTTACGTCCCGGCGTTTCGCCTCCTCGCGCCACTCCCATATGAGTAGCACGTCCCTGTGGGGTAATTTCCGACATTCACGCGGGCGAAGCCGCGGGCAGAAGCTAGTCTTCGATATTTACAAAATTTTTAATCAACTTCTCTGTAGAGTGAATAATGTAGGTGCGTCTGTACTATTTCCCCATAAGATAACTCCATATTTGAGCCATGCAAATGCGTATGCGTAATATGTTACTAGTGCTGTTTTGAGGTCTGTTGTTTTCTTGATTTCTCGGAGGGCGTATGAAAACTTGGATAATTTCGTTTTTACTTTTTGAATATGTGATTTCCAATCTATGCGTGAATCTATGTCAAGGCCTAAAAGGGTGAATTTATTTACTGTTTCTAATTTTGATCCGTGGTATTTGAAATTTATATTTATAGGTGTTTTTTGTCGGGGGTGGAAAGTTATTATTTTTGTCTTATTGAAGTTAATTTCAAGGTTGTGTTCGTTCATCCAGTGTGTGGTAGTGTCAAGTATAGAACTCAATTTTTGTTTGTTTTTGTTTTAAATTTATATTATTATCACAAGTCAAGATAGAGATATCATCGGTGAACAGTACGCATGACTCATTGATGTGGTTAGGGAGATCGTTTATGTAAACAAGGAATCGCAGGCACCCTATTACACTTCATATTTTATTTTATTTTATTTTATTTTATTTGGGAAAATTAACGGTTACACATTACAGTATTATGGTATAGAACTTAAAACTAAAATGAGAGTATAAATGTATAACCAACAACATTTTCCACATAATATAAAAAAGTTTAAACAAATACGAACGACCTGCGATATAAATAACATTGAATAAAGAGTATGATTAAATATAAAACTAATCTGAAACAAATACAAGTAAAAATAATAAAAAGAGAAAGAAGATATTATAATAGAAAATTTATAATATAATTTATGATGTTAGGATTGTTGTACCTAATTCTGCTATAATTTTGAGCGCAATATTTCTAAATTTTCCAGCAGAAACAGCAAAGAATTCGATATCCTGGAAAATCTTATTGAACTGTGTGGTAAGACGCCGCAGGGGTGCCCGCGATCCTGCGTTTGATCGACAAGAGGTTACAGCAAACAGCGGTCGTGCGCGCACACCTCGACATATGGTTGTTCTGGGTACTACATTACTTATTTTTTGTAAAACTAATGCAATAGCATTTGGATATGCTCAGTTTAGGTTTATTTTTTACACAATATGCAAAGAATCTATTTAAGTCTTCCTGCAAAAGTAAACAGTCACGTAAATTTATAATCGGCCTAAACATTTTTAAATCGTCTGCGTATAATAATAATTTAGAATTTTGGAAACACGTACCTATGTCATTAATGAACATAACAAACAGAAGAGGACCCAGTATGGAGCCCTGAGGAACACCGGAAGTAACATTTAGGGTCGCAGAATTAAAGCCGTTTATTACAACTCTTTGAGATCTGTTAAAAACGTAAGAAGAGAACCATCTCAATAGGTCGCCACGTATGCCATTAAAGGCAATTTTACTCAAGAGCAATTGATGGTTCACTTTGTCAAAAGCTTTCTGAAAATCCGTGTATATAGTATCAACTTGAATACGAGAGTCCATACTGTTAAATAAATAGTCAACAAAAGTTATCAGGTTAGTGGTAGTTGATCTTTTTTTGACGAATCCATGTTGTTGTGGAATTATATTATTATGTAATAGAGGATAAACTTTATTATGAACCAGTCTCTCAAAAAGCTTTGACAAAACCGATAATATTGATATAAGACGATTATTCTCGATATTCTGTTTAGGTCCCGACTTGTGAACAGGAGTTACATTTGCGAGTTTCCATGCTTGTGAAAAAAAAATCAGCTGTTCCCTACATTTATGTTCGCATAACTCGTCAAAATGTAGGGAACAGCTGATTTTTTTTTCACGATTTCAGGTTTGGTCCCATAGTAAAAGTTGTTCATAATGATGAGTACAATGACCTCTTAAGAGGAAAACAACCATTAAAATTTAACCGTGTATACTGCAGCAATAATTTGGCACTTACCTCGACTTGAGCTTGGCAATTCCACCATGATGTGCTCAATGCTGGTATGAGTTGCAAATTGCGGAGCCAATTTAACTGAATGCAGACCCTTCAGTACAGCCACGAGAACACCGCCTCCGTCTCTTTTATTGGTGGCAATACGATCACGATCATACCGATGTACCACATAACGCTCATCAATAAACTCGTTATCCGATATCTCAGGCGTCAGCCAGGTGTCAGTCAAAATTATTATGTCATAGCAATTGGCTAGAATATTCATATACAAAATATTTAATTTTGTGCAGAATCCCCTAAAATTTTGGTAATATATAACTAAGTTATCTGTCATTGTAGCGTAAAACTCTATAGAATATGGTCATAAATACATTAACCGTTATTAACGCAATCGTAACTAACAGGGCATTATTGTACAATAAAACGTTTAGAGAACTCCAACAAAATACAAGAAACAGAACATAACACTTAAAAAAATGGATTAACCATAACAAGCAACTTACAACCCAGCGCATGGAGTGTTCAACTAAAGATATACAAATTATTAAACATAATATACAAACTATTAAAAACGTTGAAAGCTGTGGAGATCGACTATGTATTATATTGAAGATTGAACGATAACTCATTGTAGAGCTATTTTTCGATGGATACAGCTCCTTGGTTGTCAATCGGTGCTGAGTAGCCAGGTTTGATTTTAGTGATATCTTGCTGGGTCCGAATTGCAAAAGACTTTGTCCCTTCTTTTTCACGGACAAGGATGGTTCCATGCTTAACCCAAACGAATTTGTAACTGTACTTTTTGGCAGCGTCTCGACACTCACGAAATAATTATTTGTTCTTTAGGGTCAGGTGCTCATGCATATATATCGGTAGTGATGTTCCTGACACACCAACTTGGTCTGTGGCAATTCCCCTGCATAGCCGATGGGCACTAAGAACATTGTCACGTAGTATACGTGAAGCTAATTTAACGATGATGTTTTTAGGCTTATTGTTTTGCTGGTGTGCATGTGGGACACGGTGAATGGAAATAATGTCATTTTGTTGAACATTGCACTTAATTATGGCCCCAATATTTTGCATCATGGTTACGAGGTTTTCGTTACGTCTTTCAGGGATGTTGCATATCTCAATATTACAATTTCGGGCACTCTGTTCCAAATTATCTACTTTTTATTTATTTATTTTTATTTATTTTTATATTTATTCTTTTGTTTTATGATTGAGCTCGTGGCTAAGTAATAACAGCCGCACGGGTCGATCCATCAGGTTAAGCTGCGCTTGCCGGGGTTGGTCCGTGGATGGGTGACCATCTTTACATACCGAGACTCCTCCGTGCTTCGGAAGGCACGTTAAGCCGTTGGTCCCGGCTGTCATTCGTGGATCTTTGACAGTCGTTACGAGTCGTCAGAAGCCCGAAAGTCTGACAACCAGTCTTACCAAGGGGTATCGTATTACCCAGTACCTGGGTTGTGGAGGTCAGATAGGCAGTCGCTCCATGTAAAATACTGGTATTCAGCTGCATCCGGTTAGACTGGAAGCCGACCCCAACATGATTGGGAAAAGGCTAGGCAGAAAAAAAAAAAATCTACTTCTACAACTTGTTCTCTGTTTTTTAAATAAGATGTGAACCATTCGTAACTTTTTCCGCGGATACCGATGTTATATAATTTATTTAATAATATATTAAATTGTACCTTATCATAAGCCTTTGTCATGTCTAACAACAATACTACAGGGTATTTTTAATATTAATTATATTGAGGGCTTCTATATTTATAAACAGCTAAAACGGTAGATCGGTTTTTACAAAACCATTTTGACTATCATTGAATAACTTATATTTTTCACAAAACGCGTAAACACGACTTTTTAACCGACGAAACAAAAAGGAGGAGGTTCTCAAGTCGACACGTATATTTTTTTATTTTTTATTTTTATGTATGACCACGCATATCTTTTTACAGAGTAGTCCGAATTGAACGATTCTTTTTTTATTGGGGAGGGTATACCTCGAAATTGGTCCCATATAAATTGTATTAACTTGGATTGGGTACTTTTTGAGTTAGCTTCTATAATACGTATTTTTCCCACTTAGTCTATGTGGATGATGTTCTAATATGTTTTCCAGCCACTGTTATTTTTTTACAAAGCAGATCGTGATATTCGAATTTGTGTGGGGTAGGTACCACAACTAAAAACTGAAAAATAAAAAACTTTTTACAAAAAAGACAACCGACTTCCAAAAAAAACTTTAAGTGAATAACTTTAATTTCGGAAGACACGAAAATTCAAAACCAAAGACAGGGTATACCTCGAAGTTGATCCCATGTAAAATTGAAAACTACAATCCACAACTAAGGGTAGAAAAATTGGGGTTCATTGATTTTGCACCGACTGAATTTTCAACTGTGAACCGATTCTGCTGAAACGCACACAAATAATGTTGTTCTGATGAACTATATAATAAAGACCTGGAGTTGATCTGACGATGGAGACGGAAGACAGTCGCGAGAGCTCCTCAGGAGTTTGGGTTTATGTCATTCATTTTGATGAAAACTTTAGACCTGGCTGGGGTATGACTGTCATCGAGGGTCTGACGATGGAGCTGTTGAGGGAGTTCCTAGTTGAGGAAAATAATAACAATATTAAAGCGATATTTATAAATACTGGTATTCAGCTGCATCCGGTTAGACTGGAATTATAGGAAGGCTAGGCAGATTGATTGATTAAAGCGATTGAAATGCAAGTTTCACGAGAAATAAAAATCGGTCGATATATACCGGATTAAATCATGTAAAAATTATTATAAATAATTTATTATTCAGGGTTGCTACAAACATCAGTGTTCGAGCCTATTGCTGATTTGTAAGTAGACCTCTCCATCTCTGCATTTCGGCCAAAGCTCGTTCATCGTGAGGTTTGTTTAATACCTTCTTATCGGGTTCTAAGGCAGATATATCCTCGGGTGTTTTTAGTCTAGTCAGTGCCAAATATGCCTGCCCTTTGGCGAAGACTTTTTTACCGAGGTCGATTACGGCTTTATCAAGGGTCGTTCCTTGTAATTTGTGTACCGTAACGGCCCAGCACAAAATTAACGGCAACATCCTACGCTCAATATCACCATAAACCTTCGTGCCCTGAAAAGTTGCAACTACTGGAGGTATAGCAACACAACCATCGCTATCTTTCAGTCTGCTTCCTATGCTTTCATCGTCAAATTTTACTAAAATACAATCCGCTAATTCTCCTTCCTCTAGTTGATCCCTGCGCAGTGATGGCCATTTAGTTTTTTTCACAATACCCATTGCACCATTGACGAGGCCCTCAGATACTGATATGTTACGTCTCAGCATAACACGGGATTCGGTAGCTAATTTTACCTCAGATAAAAGGCTACCACAACTGTTCACATCTTTTGGAACTACATTATCTGGAGGTTTCTTTCCATAGGTAGCAACTTCACGAGACTCATCTATGGAACGAATTGTATAAAAGCAATAGTGTTTTGAATTCATAGCTGTCATCTTACTATTGTACTATTATTGAATATTCAAACAACAACACCATCCTTAACTCTTCACCTAAAGCTACCCTTCGCCTTTGACAGAGCAGTTCCATTGAACGGTTGTCAATTCGCCTACGCGTAGATTGTTTAACAGGTCAACGAATTCGACGTCATTTCGTTGTCTCTATGATAATGGTTAATTACCAGAATGAAAATGAGTGCCATAAATTAACTTCTGCAGCATCCCAAAGTGGTTGTGCAAAGCACCAATTTTACAGGGGGCAGTTGCATGATGTCGTCAAAGAGAATAATATTTATACCTCAAAATAACTTATCGTTGTTTTTAAACTCCTGTAGCCGCAAATGAATTACTCAAACTCTCCGCTCTGGATAACGACAGTATTAAAAAAAAATAAAAAAATGCTGTTTAATTTGATTAAAACTTAAAAATTATAATAATAATAATAATTCGTTTATTTTTCAGACAAAGTCCGTCATATAAATTAATAATATATACACACACACAAGTATAAGTAGTTATTAAGTATTTATCTAACATTGTATTATTCCCATTTATTCATAAACGTTGGTTTAACGTCAAAAGTGTATAGTTAAACAGTCGCTAATCATTACATAACTTTAAACAACGTTTATAAATAAACCTAATATAATAGGTACCACGATATATGACCGAGGCAAATATGTATTTTAAAGAATAATCAAAAAAATTGGTAGGTAGTAGATTTTAGCTACATCAATAAATGGTAACTCAAAAGCGAAAAATAAAAAACTTTTTTACAAAAAATTAAACCGACGAAAAAAATAACTGAAAAGCAAAAAATAAAAAATATACCTTTTAGTGTAAGTAAGTTCCTAAACTAATTTACGTAACAAACTTTGAGTCGGCGCCAAACAAACCAACAAACAAATTGATTAATTACAAATAATTATAGCGCATAATGGCAGCTTGATGAATCTTCGTTGAATGTGTGATGGCGCCGACTCAAAGTTTGTTACGTAAATTAGTTTAGGAACTTACTTACACTAAAAGGTATATTTTTTATTTTTTGCTTTTCAGTTATTTTTTTCGTCGGTTTAATTTTATTAAAGTCTTATTATCTTTGCGTTTGAGTTTCTTAATTTTTGATTTTATTTTTGAAACGAAGCTTTTAAATGTTTTAATGCCAGATCCAGACTTTAGTTTCGCTTTCATAACTTTGTTCACTACCCAAGAGCTTAGTTTTTCACCTTTCCCTGCATCTTTTGATTTAAGTCTTTGTTTAGCCATGTTAAGTAGTTGTAAATCGGCTTTGTGACGATTTGATAAGTCTGTATAGTTTGTATACGCAATGTCGTGTTGCATGCAAGCTTCGTCTAGCTTATTTACACCTCGGTCACCTCGCGCTAAGCGTTTCTGAAGTTTGGTTCCTGGTCCGCAATAATTGTATCCTGGTAAATGAACTTCGAATGGTAGATTATTAATTATGTTGTTAACTAGTCCACCCCCTTGCATTACTCAAATTATGTATGGCATCTCGCAGATCAACCTAGAACGGTTTTGTCTGCTTAACCGGACTAACCTGTGGCTACTTTTAGGGTTTTTACATCTAAAAGCCTCCAGCCAGGGCGCAAAATATGCTACTTAACTAAGATGCGACGCTCGCTAAGGGCACCCCCTGCGGGGTACGGGCCTCGGCTTAGGGCGTCGCAATCGGGAGGACAGCAAGTTCAGGGACAGGCTGGATCAGAATTTCATTATTATTAATCGGGGAATTTAAAGCTAATTGCTCAGCATCATCGGCGCGGGCTGGCATCCCATCGAGACCGGGGAGCAAGGGTCGGGGGGGGGGGGGGGGGGTTATTACATCGGGGTCGCGAGCGCGGAGGACCTCTGCGGCGAGGTCGGAATGACGGCGGTCGTCTGTTTTTGTGCACTGTACTGGTCTCCCTATTGCTCTCCTGGAGGAGGGTTATGAGATCGTCAGGGTCTGTGAGAATATGCCTTGGTCGGCGAACTTGACTAATGCGGGAGGGGACATAGTTCGCGGTCTCCACAACCAGAGGGTTGCGGTGTTTGGCGGCGGAATCGAAATAGCGCTTGGCGGCGCGTTTTATGAATTGGGCAATAGTGGGGATTTTCAAATCGAGGTGAAGGTTTTTATTCCTAACATAGAATGGGGCACCGGTAGCCCTACGGAGGACTCGGTTTTGGAGGGCCTGCATCTTATGGATGTGATGGGGTTTCGCGTGACCGAAGACTGAGCACGCATAGGTCATGATCGGGCGTATGCATGTTACGTAGAGGCGTAACTTGCATCTAAGGGACATTTTACTTTTAGGATTCATGAGACAGAAGAGTCTACTTAGAGCGAAAGCGGCGCGCGAGCGCACCTTCTTTATGTGCTCTGAGAAGGATAGATGTTGATCGAGGATCACGCCTAGATATTTAGCTTGCTTCTCCCAAGGGATAGGCTTGCCAAACATGGTGATCGGTCGATATTGAGAGGTTTTTGAGCGGTGGCGTCTGCGTCTCAAAAAGAGAACGGCCTGGCTCTTGTCGGGGTTTACTTCGATACGCTACTTCCTAAACCAGGCAGCAAGTTTGTCGACTGCTTTTTGGAGGTGGCGGGAGATCGCGTCTAGGGAATGCCCTTTGGAATAGATGGCCGTGTCGTCTGCGAACAGAGCTAACTCGGTATACCTGCTCCTCGGAATGTCTCCGGTGAACAAGGTGAAGATGAGGAGGGCGAGCACTGAGCCCTGAGGGACACCAGCGCGGATGGGTCGGGGGGAGGATAAAACCCCTTCCATGCGATAGCGGAAGGTGCGATTCGACAAAAAGTCTCGTAAGATGAGCACGAGACGGTCGGGCACACCGAGTTTGTAAAGCTTATATAATAAGCGTTCGACAAAGTCTGGCACAACGCCAGACTTTGTCGAACGCTTTCGCAATATCGAAAAACACCGCACCGGTCATAGTGCCGCGCTGGAAACCAGCGCCTATGCACTCGACGATGCGATGTACCTGATGCACGCTAGAGTGCTGAGTCCGAAAGCTGAACTGTTCATTTGGGATGAGGCCCTTGTTCTCGGCGTAGTCTCTGAGACGCTTATAAATAAGCCTCTCATAGATTTTGCCGAGTACCTTGAGCAGACTGATGGGACGGTAACTAGTGGGCTCGCTCTTAGGCTTGCCGGGCTTGGGAATACCGATAACGGTGGCCTCTTTCCATGCTTGTGGGTAGATGTTATTGCTTAGGGCTCCATTGAAGATGGTAGTCAAAAGCATGATCAAGTGAGCGGGAAATAGCTGGATCACCCTATTGGTGATACCATCTGAACCGGGGGCTTTGCGGGCTATTAGATCTTGACGATATCGTGCACTTCGTCGGGAGTGACGGGAGGCAGAGGATTGTCAGGGTCTTCTACGAGAGGGAGGTTAACTCTACGTTTGACTTCGGTATCGACCTCAGAAAGGTGATCCGCGTCTACAGATAGGGAGCTGGGTGAGCATTGAGCCTCTAGGCTGTCGGCAAGGCATTCGGCCTTGTCGACGTCGTCGAATGCTATCGTCTTGTCAGGACGGACTAGGGGGGGCATGGAGGCGGACTGTTGGGACCTAAGCTTCCTCTGAAGCTCCCAGAAAGCCAGATGGTTGGGCTCGAGCTCGCTCAGCATCTTATCCCAGCCCGCGTCCCGCAGCTCTTTCTTGCACACGGTTCCTCACAGATCTCTTAAGTAGCGCATGAAGGCTTTGTTAGCGGAGCAGGGAAAGTTACTGTACGCACGGACAGCCGCATTCTTCTCGGTCAACAGTTCACGTACTATCGACCAATGTTCCGCATGCTCACCTTTAAGGCTATAATCGCATAGCACGGCTCACGACTCGATCGCCCAATGCATGTATTTTTAACCGACGAAACAAAAAGGAGGAGGTTCTCAAGTCGACACGTATATTTTTTTTTTTTTTTTTTTTTTATGTATGACCACGCATATCTTTTTACAGAATAGTCCGAATTGAACGATTCTTTTTTTATTGGGGAGGGTATACCTCGAAGTTGGTCCCATATAAATTGTATTAACTTTGCTTGGGTACTTTTTGAGTTAGCTTCAATAATACGTATTTTTCCCACTTAGTCTATGTGGATGATATTCTAATATTTTTTCCAGCCACTGTTATTTTTTTACAAAGCAGATCGTGATATTCGAATTTGTGTGGGGTAGGTACCATAACTAAAAACTGAAAAATAAAAAACTTTTTACAAAAAAGACAACCGACTTCAAAAAAAAACTTTAAGTGAATAACTTTAATTTCGGAAGACACGAAAATTCAAAACCAAAGACAGGGTATACCTCGAAGTTGATCCCATGTAAAATTGAAAACTACAATCCACAACTAAGGGTAGAAAAATTGGGGTTCATTGATTTTGCACCGACTGAATTTTCAACTGTGAACCGATTCTGCTGAAACGCACACAAATAATGTTGTTCTGATGAACTATATAATAAAGACCTGGAGATGATCTGACGATGGAGACGGAAGACAGTCGCGAGAGCTCCTCAGGAGTTTGGGTTTATGTCATTCATTTTGATGAGAACTTTAGACCTGGCTGGGGTATGACTGTCATCGAGGGTCTGACGATGGAGACGGAAGGCTGTTGAGGGAGTTCCTAGTTGAGGAAAATAATAACAATATTAAAGCGATATTTATAAATACTGGTATTCAGCTGCATCCGGTTAGACTGGAATTATAGGAAGGCTAGGCAGATTGATTGATTAAAGCGATTGAAATGCAAGTTTCACGAGAAATAAAAATCGGTCGATATATACCGGATTAAATCATGTAAAAATTATTATAAATAATTTATTATTCAGGGTTGCTACAAACATCAGTGTTCGAGCCTATTGCTGATTTGTAAGTAGACCTCTCCATCTCTGCATTTCGGCCAAAGCTCGTTCATCGTGAGGTTTGTTTAATACCTTCTTATCGGGTTCTAAGGCAGATATATCCTCGGGTGTTTTTAGTCTAGTCAGTGCCAAATATGCCTGCCCTTTGGCGAAGACTTTTTTACCAAGGTCGATTATGACCAATAGGATGCACGAAGCGTATTTTAGTAGTGTTCGTAAAAGTTCGTATTATTATAATGATGTACAGAAGTGTGACGCACACAGGCGCGTGCTATTCTCTATTGTTTGTGAGATGTTTTTTTAATGGGCACTGCCAGCGTGAGCTCTTTATGAATTATTATTGTTGACAAGAAGTATCCATATTTTCTGTTCGGTTTAGAAAATGTAATAATTAAATAATTAAATTAGTATTTAATTGCTATATTAAATTAGTATCAACTTTCAACATTTTATAATAATTTAAGAAATGTTTAACAAAATTTTATTTTGTCTAATTCTGTCTTTTAGTTATTTATTGACACTATCTCTGCCTTCCCAATTTACACGATGTCTTAGGAGATGCTGCCATACAAAATACAGCGAACAAGCTAGGCGCGTTGACGGGCACTGCGTAAAGGTATAAAATGTTTTTATAGATGTTTTTTTCTTGTTACTTGTGCAAATAATTCTATTGAAGAGTTGGATCTAGTATCGTTTGGCAGTTGTAAGGAGGTAAAAGTGGTCAAAGTTGGTAGAGGTTGGGTCCACGATTATAACGCTACCACTCTTATTAAAAGGTAATGCATATTTTTCGAGTTATTAATATAAATTGTTTCTAAACTCAAATCAGTTATAAAGCGAAAACCCATCGAGTTGGGAGTAGGTATAATTATATTTTATTACATAAAGATCATGTTATTAGAAGCCTCCAAGCAATGCCCACCCAACCTCAGGTTTTTATCTCGCTCGCACCATACTACTCGCGGAGTGAGTGCGAGCGAGACGGAGGCGGCAACAAATCGGCAAAAGTTTAGGTAATTGCTTTTTACGGCGAAAATAATGATAATTTCAAAAAAATAAAAACGTAGTCGCTGCTTTATAGTTAATTCAGTTAGTGTGCCAAGTTTCATGATCTAATTTGAAGTATTTTTTGAATAGGTGCAGTTTATTGTTCGGTTTGGAGGTAACTGCATTTTTTTCGAATTTCGAAATGATTTGAATACTTTTTATGCATATTTCATTATATGACATAATTTAGATCCCGGATACGCCCCAGATTTTTATATTTATTTAGGCCCTGAAATTCCTTCTGGGGCAGATCCGGAATTAAGGATGCAAGAACGAGCGAAGCGAGCTCGGGACTTGGGGCACCCCGACTCGGACAGGTTAGGTTAGAAGGTGAAGGTGGTTATTTTTTTTTAAACCACGTCTTATTATCATAGCTGGCAGTGCCGGGCCGAAACAGTTGCAGAAGCAACTTTAATGTGTTTTGAGGTTACAATAATTTGTTTTTCACAAGAACGGTGTGTTACCTTTTCATGGGAGTGGTGCCAAGGGATAGGGGGCACCCAAACCAAAAGATACTAAATGTTTAACCCAAAGTTTTATTTCACAAGCAACGATTGGCAAAAACATGATTTGTCATTTCATCATTATTCAACAAAAAGTTTGCCAAATAATTCTTTTCAGAAAATAATTATCCGATTTTTTTTTTTAATAACGAATTCTTTGACTAACAATTCATTATTTTTTCATGTTATCTCATAAAACAATGTTTTTGACGCGTTAATTGATACTATAATTAACGCGTTGCCGGCATTACATAAGACAAGAGTTTGTTGACAAATACAATTATATTACGTACGTTTCATTCTTCAGATAAATAATAGACACATGTAGTACCTTCATTGTACTGGCAACTTCGCACTTTTAAATAGGGTAGATTGAAAAAAACTTCCCTGCTTGCGCTCCGTCCGACCCGCCGCGCCACACCGGCCGTGACCTCATTCTTTCTTTGTGCGCGGCAACAAGCACTCACTCTTCAATACTTTAATTATATTCAGTGATAATTGCTAAAGTTATCTTCAAATTATTTTTTCATTATGCCTAAGCGTAGCGCTGACAATAAAATTAGTTACTATGAAAATAAAATTAAAAAACTTAAAGAAGGAGCAAACAAAAAACGAAGTCGAGTGATTATATATTCATCTTCGTCGGATTCCGAGAAAAATCAAGGTTAGTTATGATGTATTTTTTTATTAAGTGTTTTCGTGTACGAGTTACAACTGCATACGTGAGACATTTTATACTCTTTTTATGCTGTGGTTAAAAATGAATAAATTAGCATCTCTAAGCTAGCCTGGAGGATATCACTTTGAGGGTATCACGACGGTTTAGCACGATGTGTAAAATATGCCTGGAGGTTGACTGCGGGTCAACACGAGGGTTTAAAAAACGTTTAAAAACGCTTGGCCAGTTTGTTTTCATTTGAAACGTTGATCGTTTCAGACGACGGAACCATGCAAGATGATATCACGACGATGCAGCTTCACGTTCCAGTTGAATCTCATGACGTTCAAGAAAACATTGAAATGACTCCAGAAGCACCGATTCAACTAGCGCAGGATGATTCTCCACAGCTCGATCCGGAATTACTATCAGCGCTCGGCGATACCACGGATGAACAGCCGATTTACGGCGAAAACATACATCACACCTTAGCACAACGTTGGATTCCTTTGCTAAAAAAAGGACTTGCCAAGGATCTCAAGGAAAAAATACTTAAAGAGTATCAGATACCGGAGAACTGCAAACTCCTTAGGGCGCCTACTTTGAATCCGGAAATTAAGGCTGCGGTCTCAGAAATTATCACTAACCGTGATAAAAATATACAGTTGAAACAAGATCAACTAGGCCTCGGTATAAGTGCGCTTAATAAAGCTATTACCCAGCTCCTTCTAGGAGATGATAAAATTCAGGCTATTAAAATTCTTTCTGATAGCTGTAGGATCCTGACAGACCTACACTATACCGAAACTCAGGTGAGGACAAAACTCATAACTCCCTGTCTGGACAAGTCTTTTACGCCACTTATAAAAGACCACGAAAGAGACGAGACGCTTTTCGGAGAAAAGCTCTCAGAAACCATAAGAGCTTCTAAAGCTATTGAGCGACAAGGATCGCTGATTAAAAAACCCGCTCAAAGGGCGACTTCTTTACCCGCACCCACAGCTGGACCATCTTCAGCGAGGACTCGGTTTTCGGGAAACGGGACTGGCCCCCCTCGTTATGTCTCGGCGAGCAGGGGGGGGCGAGGAGGATATCCACGAGCAGCGACAGCATACCGGCGGCAGCCGACGATGACGCGACCTCGAGCTTCCCCCAACCAGGGCAAGCACCGTACCCAGACTCGCCGCTAGCGATACAGGTACACGCAGGTCGTTTACAATATTTTTACAATTGTTGGATGAACATCACTAGTAACAAAACAATCTTAGATTGGATTAAAAACGGCTACGTGATACAATTTTCTAAAAAAGTTTATCAACATGTTGTACCCTCTAACACGTTTACGAATGAAGAACAGAGAGATATGTCGGAAGCGATCGACAACTTGCTACAATTAGGCGCGATACATGAATGTGAGCCACAATCAGATCAATTTATTTCTAAAATATTTTTAACTTCAAAATCAAATGGCGGAAAACGATTTATTTTAAACTTAAAATTGTTAAATAAATTCGTAACTCAAAATCATTTTAAAATGGAGGACTATAGAACAGCTTGTAAATTAATTCCTCATAAAGGCTTTATGGCCACGATCGATTTAAAGGAATCATATTTGTTGGTACCAATTAATCCATCACACAGAAAATATTTAAGATTTCAATTTCATAATGAAATCGGTGAAAATTTAACTTATGAATTCAAAGCTATGCCTTACGGCTTATCGTCGGCGCCAAGAACATTTACGAAAATTATGAGAGAGGTTGTGACTCACCTCAGATATCGCGGCTATTCATCTGTTAATTATTTAGACGATTTGTTATGTATTGGCCATACATATACTGAATGCTTAAATAACGTCAAGGAGACTGTTAGACTATTACAATGTTTAGGATTCGTGATAAATTTCGAAAAAAGCTCTCTACAACCATCACAACAGACTAAATTCCTAGGTTTTAATTATAACACTGCTAACATGTCTTTATCCTTACCGAATGATAAACGAGTACACATCTCAAAATTAGTTAAAAAATATATTCCATTACCACGTTGCACTATTAAAGAGTTTGCCAGTTTAATCGGTGTTTTAACATCCGCCTGTCCGGCGGTTAAATACGGTTGGGTCTATACTAAACGTCTCGAGAGACAAAAGTACTTAGCATTAAAGACTTATAAAACATACGAATCTAAATTTAGTCCTTCGCCTGTAATACTGCCAGATCTAGAATGGTGGTCTCAGAACATTTTTTCGACATCTACTTCCTTAAGGCCTGATAAGTTTCAACTAGAAATTTTTACAGACGCCTCCAGGTCTGGCTGGGGCGCATTTTGCGATAAAGAAAGAGTTAACGGTAAATGGAAGTCAACTGAGTTAGAATTCCATATCAACTATTTAGAGCTGCTGGCAGTATTTTTTGGTCTCAAATGTTTTGCACGCGACGTACATAGCTGTTCCATTCTCTTACGTATCGATAACACCACAGCATTAAGCTACATTAATCGCATGGGTGGTATCCAATACCCCCATTTAAACGACTTGACACGAGAAATCTGGCGTTGGTGCGAAGAGCGAAATTTATTTTTAACCGCCTCTTATATTAAAAGTAAAGATAATACAGAAGCTGATGAAGAATCTCGCAAGATTAACAAAGACATAGAACTAAAATTGTCGGATGAAGAGTTTTATAAAATTATGACTAGACTAGGCAAACCAGATATTGATTTATTCGCTTCTCGCACCAATGCCAAATGTCATCAATACGTATCATGGAAACCAGATCCAGATGCCGTAGCGATAGACGCGTTCACAATTCCATGGGATAAAATGTTCTTTTATGCCTTCCCACCTTTTCCCCTAATATTAAAGTGTTTAGAAAAAGTCATAATAGATAAGGCTGAGGGCATACTTGTCTTTCCCTATTGGCCTTCGCAACCCTGGTTCCCTCTATTACAAAAATTGCTCACTTCAAATATTATATTTATAACTTCCGAAAATAACAATATATGGTCTTCCTCTAGGAACCCACAAATCAAAGGAGTTACCCTGGGTGCAGCGAAGCTCTCAGGAACGCGTTCATAAAACGAGGTGTCCCTATGGCTTCTCTGGATTTAATGATGGCATCTTTAGCTAAGAACACATTGAAACAATATGGTGTTGCCTTAAAAAATTGGTGGCAATATTGCCTTAACAATGAAATAGATCCATACAAATCTTGTATACCGTCAGTGTTATTATTCTTAACGGAACAATTTGATAAAGGTGCAGCTTACGGCTCCCTTAATACTTATCGTTCGGCTTTAAGTTTACTATTTGGCGATGATTTAGGATCTCATGAACAGATCAAAAGGCTATTAAAAGGAACCTATAAATTAAGGCCAAACATCCCAAAATACGCATCTACGTGGAACCCTCAAATAGTTTTACAGCACATCGCTCAATGGGGCCCTAATATAGACTTACCGTTAAAAAAGATTTCTCAGAAACTTGTAATCTTATTAGCCTTATGCACAGCTCACAGAGCGCAAACAATTACATCTATTAAAATTAAAAACATTCATATTGGTCCTAACGGAGTCAAAATTATAATTTCCGATATCATTAAAACATCTGCTGTCGGTCGTGAACAACCAATTTTATTCCTGCCTTACTTCAAAGAAAATATAAATATTTGTCCAGCAACAACTTTGAAAGATTATTTGTCGGTTACAAAAGATTTAAGGCCAAATACAGTTGAAAACCTTCTGATGACATATAAGCGACCTTATAAGGCCACCTGCACACAAACCATCAGCCGATGGATAAAGCAGATTCTCGCGGAGAGCGGCGTGGATGTGTTGACGTTTGGTGCGCACAGCACCCGACACGCTGCCACATCCACTGCGCGCACGCAAGGCGTCTCGCTTGACGTCATCAGGAAGACGGTCGGTTGGTCGCAATCATCGCAGACGTTCGCTAAATTCTATAATCGTCCAGTGAGCGATGATGCTTGTTTCGCAAGATCGGTTTTTCTCCCTGGTTAACAACCGGGACTTTATTATCTGCGATTAGAGTATTCATTTACCTGATTGTTCTTGATTTTATTAACAAGTGTCTAAATGAATGTTGTATAAAAGAGCAAAATAATAAAACTTTTTTATGTTTGTTTGTACAAATCTAAGAATGTTGGAGTTGTCTGAGTAATTAAATGATTTCTAGTAGTAAAACACTAGTTTTAATCTTATTCAATTAATACTATCTAATTACAAAATTTGTTATCTCTAAACATCTACATGTGTCTATTATTTATCTGAAGAATGAAACGTACGTAATATAATTGATGATTAAACGAACTTACCTGTAAGTGAAGTTCTATCCCAATTATATGAGTACGTTTCATTCGAAGATAAAGGTCCCTCCCTTCCCAGAACCCTTAATCTAAAAAATTTGTAATAGGACTCTAAAGAATGAGGTCACGGCCGGTGTGGCGCGGCGGGTCGGACGGAGCGCAAGCAGGGAAGTTTTTTTCAATCTACCCTATTTAAAAGTGCGAAGTTGCCAGTACAATGAAGGTACTACATGTGTCTATTATTTATCTTCGAATGAAACGTACTCATATAATTGGGATAGAACTTCACTTACAGGTAAGTTCGTTTAATCATCAATAATGATTCAGTTCCTACGCCACTTTAAAATTCGGAAGCTTTTCAAGCAATAAAACCAATATATAATTTTCAAAAGGAAATACAGCTTAATTTTTGAAATATTACAGAAATATTGTCAACAATCCAGGCGCGATATCAGCCCCTGGAAAAAATGCGCGTTGGCATCAGTGAGAGTGAAAGGATTGAAAAAAAATGAAGGCTACTCTACTATCGGCAATCAGTCCAATAGAAATAAGCAGGTCGTAAAATGAAATGGCGAGCGAGGAGCGGGAAGCGGCAGCCATTAGCGAGATGCAAATTGGCACTGGCTAATGTTTGTTGTCATTTTTTGTTACACGCGCTGTACTCACACAAATGCATATTGTCTCTAATTGGGCGAAACCAAGAAGGGGTGTGGTTTGACACTAGCTGCGCTTCCGCAGAAATATTTTCTTAAGTGAGCATGCGTAACTTTGGCCGATAGTACATCGTTAGGCAACTTAAAGCGGCGGTCTTCCGACACTGGAAGTTCCCTTGAACAATCATTCACGACGGATTGTACGTGATCAGTGAGCGAGTCGATCGCGGCTGTCGTGTCAGCTATAGAGTCAAACTGGTCGGGGATAGAGTCTAGAAGAGTGGATGTGTTGGATTTCAGCTTATCGCTTACTTTCTTCCAGTCCGTTACTCTAACGGTGGGCGGGGGATTATCGGGATCGTGGAGACCTATGCGTGGTGAGAGTCTGATAACAACCGGGCTGTGGTCAGAGTTAAGCTCGTCTACCGCTTCTATTGAGTCTAACCGTAAGTGGACGTTCTTAAGGATCGCCACATCTAGTACGTCGGGAGTATGATTAGGGTCATGGGGAAAGTGAGTGGGGGTCATCGGGGCGATGACGTCAAAGGTCATGGAGGTTGAGAGGTCGTACAGGAGCCGGCCCCTGCTAGACATTCTGGTACTATTCCAGTAGGGTTGTTTCGCGTTGAGATCACCCGCGATAATGACGGAGTCGCTCAGTCCGAGAAGGACAGTGAGGTCGTTAGTGAGGACCTGGGTGGGCTTTGCTGGGATTGGTATAACCTTTTATTATCTTTTATAACAAGCTACCCTCTTCTTTGTTAGATTTGCCTTTTAATGCGTTTAAAGCTAAAGTAAAATCCAACCTTTGTTCAAAGGCATACTATTCTATCAACGACTACTTAAATGATAAGAATAGTTGGTCGCTGTGATTAACTCAAGACAATGTTTATGTTCTTTCTCCAGAATTAGTTTACCTACTGACAGTTATATGAGTACATATAATTGTTTATTTTATTTGGCTGTGTAAGTCAATTTATTTTTATTATTTATTTATTGTTGACATGATATACTCATTATAGTTTTTTTTTATGAGTTGTATTGCAATATGTAGTTAGCTAGCGACCTCGACCTCGCTACGACACTTTGTGCTAGCGACCGTTTTCGGGGGCCCATTATTGAGTGTGCAAGTCACCCCCTGCCATTTTATCTGTGTATTTATATAAAACATTGGTCAGGCAGGGGCCATAGTCTTTCCATAGTTCAAATAACCAGTTTACTTAGCCACCCAAACCCATAACCCAATATCTTTGTTTCCACATCCTGCAATAGTCTTACACCAACCGGGGGTTGTCTTTGGCTGCGCTTGCATAGTGCGAACAGGGATAATCGTCGGTTGGTGCCCCATTTCAATAAAAACGTCTAACGGGCCTCTGCGAGTTGGCTTCGGCCCCTCGTACGCCTTCTAAAGGTCCGGGACCCCAGGGACCCGAGAGTTATAAAGACATTTAAAAATAATAATAATAATAAAATTTATTTCAGAATTGCTTCCATAATTTGTTAGTTAGTTCTTAGTCTATGTTAGTAATAGCATAATAACAAGAAACAAAACAATTAAAATATTTCAGGCACTTGCTTTTGCGTGTAGGCCTATACAGTGCGCTATTATTACGGCGTCACATCGGCCTGCGCACGCGGCCTGGAGGCTTTTATCTAGATATAAAGTTCGGTTTACCTTTAGTTTTTTTTTTATTTCTTCTTGAGTATTAGTTCTCGATGTTTTGGTTGGTATATTGGCGTGTGCTAGCTGACATAATTATGGCTGTTCATTAAATGTATGTTTTGCGAAAGGTAAATGATTTTGCGCACTATTGTATAGAATCAATTTTTCTAACTGAACAGACAGCTGTGCTGCTGGGGAGTTTGTTGCGCCACTTCTTCTTCCCAGCTAAAGCACTCGGAAGTGGTGAAGGGTGGGCGTTTTGGGGGACTGTCTTATGTAATTTTGACGTTCAAAAAGTGCTTATTCTCAGCCTAATTTGAATAAATAACTTTTGATTTTGATTTTTGACACAAGTGATCGGTTGGTGACCGGTCATACCTAGTCGACATATAGAGACCTCTAGACGCGAGAGTGGGGGGGGTCTATAGGGATACAATAGAGGTCTTTTTTATAATAAATGAGAGTGCCACCTTTGTGACAGCGGGTCCTATCGTTACGGACTATGCGGTAGTTAGCAATCCCCGGGTTGTGTTTACTGGGTTTAAGGAATGATTCCTGAATTAGGAAGACGTCTATGTTATGGTCACGCAGGAAAATCGAAATCTCGTCACGTTGACCATTTATGCCGTTGGCATTGAAGTAACCTTTAGGGATCGGGGTTTATTCCTAGCTAAAACTGCAGTATTCATAATGAGTTTGAGAGGGATTGGAGGGACCGGGTGATCTCAGGATAAGCTAGAAAGATATGCTTTATCCTAGGCATGTCGTTTAATTGCCTGGCGACCGCGAGTTCGCGGGCCATTTGGTCAGCGCGGGGGGAGCGATAGGCTAGATAACACGCGTTTATCTCGTTTAGGGAGACGGAGGGAGCTGCCGGGGTGGCAGAGGGGCGCGGAGCTTTATGAGCCGGCGCTTGTTTCGCGGGAGGCGCGGGGGGACCGGGGTGCGCGGAGGGCGCGGGGGGGACGACGTTTCGCGGGTCCATAAGGGAATAGAGAGGGGTTTGAGAGGCTGGGGGTTTTGTGGTAGCCAGGGCCGGGAAGGCCTGCTGGTGTTGGAGGTAATTCCAGGGACTGGGCCTCTGGGGACTGAGCCTCGCGGGAGGTTGGGAGGAGGGAATTTTACACGAAAGAGGATGTTCCCTCTGCTGTAGCTCTAACCTTGGAATTGATACTGGTTTCGTCGGCGTTACTCTTGCTTTGCCGGCGATCATGGAGACATGGACTCTTCCTCCAGGCTCGACCGTCCTCCAGTAGACTACCGCTGCGTAGGCCTCTTCACTTGCATCGGTGAACGTATGCAGTTGTCCTTTTCTGCCGCAGTGTGAGACACACCTTGGAATTCTCAGTCTTGTTAACGCCGACACTTCTTCCAAGTATTTAATCCAGTTTTCTCTTTGTTTTTCATTAATTACTTCATCCCAGTCTATTTTCGATCGCCAAATATCTTGAATTAATTACATTCCTTGTATTAAGACAAGTGTCGCAAAACCCATCGGATCAAAAGTAGACATCACGGCACTTGTAACTTCTCTCTTCGTTGGAGTCTTTCTACCGTCTAGCAGGTCCTTGGATGTATTACGCAGTCCAACATTGAAGGCTAGCGCGTCTTCCTTTACCAGCCATCTTAGCCCCAGAGTCTTCTCTTCATTTGTTAGTTGCAAAGAATCTTCTTTATTGGTGTCTTGTACCTCTGATAGTACCCTCGAATTGTTACTGGCCCACCCCTTAAGATGGAAGTTTGCTCTTGCGTGAATATCTTTTACTTCTTTTGATATCTTTTTTGCTTCAGCTGTAGACGCAAAACTCTGAAGGTAATCATCCATGTAATGGTTTCTGTTTATTGCTTTCACCGCTTCGGGGTGAGTCATCTTGAAGTCTTCTGCATTCTTGTTCATCACAGATATCGCTGTTGCTGGTGATGATGCTGCTCCAAAGATGATTGACGACATTCTGTACGCTTCAGGCTTGCCCGTTCTTTGGCTTCCGCGCCACAAGAACCTGAGACTGTCTCGGTCATCTTCTCGAACTTTGATTCGAAGGAAAATGTCTTGGATGTCAGCCATGATAGCCACTGGCCCTTCCCTGAAGCGTAACAGTACACCAAATAGAGACTGTAATAGGTCTGCGCGCGGTAGCAAGACGTCATTGAGGCTTTTCCCTTCGTACTTAGCAGCTGCGTCGAACACTATCCTCAGCTTTCTCTTAACTGGATGCACAACAGCAAAGTGGGGTAAGTAAAATATTCTTCCATTGTTCGAGGTTTCTGGAGCCTTCTCTGCATATCCTTTTTCTATCAGACTCTGAATCTGTTGCTCATAGTGCTCTTTGGCTTCTTTGTCTTGATCTAACTTCTTTTCAATGTTGGCTAGTCGTCGGATTGCTTGTTTTTAGTTGTTTGGTAGGGTCTCGTCTTCTTTTTTCCACAAGAGACCTGTTTCAAACTGAGCGCTTGACAGTTTCTTCGTAGTCTTCTCGAGGATTTCCAGTGCTCTTCTATCGCTGTCATTTGTCGGTGACCGATTTTGAATCCCAAGAGATTCTAACTGAAAATGTTCTCGGACGATCTCTTCTATGCTTTCTTCATCGGTTGTAGACTTGCCATAGTGAGTGAAGTTCACTAAGGCATTCGCTCCTGTTTCACATCCGTGATGCAGCACCCATCCTAGGTTCGTAAGGGAGGGTACAGGATCAGATGGCTTGCCTTTCTTCAGTCTTCTTGTTACTATGAGTCCCCAGTTGTCTTGGCCTATCAACAGTTTGGGCCTCTCTGTGACGTAGAGAAGTTGACTTTCGATTGCCTTTAGATGCTAACAATTCTTTACAGTGTCCTTATTTATGCTTTGTTCAGACAGCTTCAGGTCATCGATGGTTCTTGCTACGATAGTCTTCTTGTCTCTTCTATGAGCCCCTTTTATCTTCAACTCTATCTTCTGTGAACTATCTTTCCTTAATACCTTCCCACTTTTTCTTTCTGACTTTCCCGACTGTTTCGATTGTGAGTTTCTCTTGATTTCCTTTGGCTGCAATCTTTTCAGCTATTGCTGCATCTAAGAGTGTAACCGTTGATCCATCATCCAACAATGCTAGCACGCGGACATGGCCCTTGGATCCATAATGGTCCACTGGGACAATCTTCAGATAAGCCTTCTCTTCGCCTTTAGCGTTGTGGATTGAGGCGACCTTTTCTTCCGACGTACTTTCCTTGTCTTCTTCGTTCGTTTTCTTCTCTATCGGCACTGGTGGTTTGTCAGAGTGTAGGACAGTATGATGCCATCTTCAACACTGTTTGCAGACTGGAGCTCTACAGTTGATTCTTGAGTGCTTGAATCGGAGGCACTTGAAACATAACTTCGCTTTCTTGATCATGCTCCATTTTTCATTTATGTTAGCTTCTTTGAACGTCTTGCATTCTATTGCGAAATGCTCCTCTTCACAAATCGGACACGTCTTCTTATATTTTTCTTGTGATTGTTCCTGTACTGTATGTACGGGTTTTCTTATTCCCTTCTTTTGCTCCGAAAGCACTTCAGGCGGAGTATAGTCTCCGCACATGTCGGCTTCTATTTCCAAAAACGCTCAGTTCTTGAATTTCTTCATCTCTTCTGCTTCTGTGGTAAGCGAACCAACGGAACTTCATAGATGTTGGCATTTTATCCACTATGGTTTTTAATGTTTCAGGAGAACTGAGGTACTGCGGTTTCTTCAAGGCCTTGATTGGCTCGACGGCGTTCTTAACTTTGCTTGAAAATACGCATATGTCGCTTGGGTTCTCGCCGACTTTCGACAGATTCTTCAGCGTCTCTAGTTCTGCTAATGCCAATACTCCAGGTCTTCCGAATCTTGCCTCCAGTCCCTTGATTACTTCGCGTGGGTCTTCAGCAGTGAACAGTAGGCTTTGGACGGCTTCTTTCGCTTTTCCATGGATTGCTCTTCTAAGGCGTGCTAGGTTCTGCGTGTTGCTGAAGGATTCGGCTCCATTGAAGTGAGGGAGTTCAAGTTGCTTCGATGAAAAGGTGTCGCATGACCTCTCGGATAACTTGAATATGGCTGAAGCCAACTCCTGGATGTCACTCTTCTTTTCTTCCTTCTCGATCGGCCTCTGATCCTTATTGGACCTGACCTCGGTTTGGATAAACCACTTCTCGTCTTCTTGAGTTTGTTCGTACTGCTCTTCTCCGGCACCATCTTCCTCTTCTGACGACTCCGCAGCTAAACGTTCCAGTTCAGCTTTAGCCACTTTTGATCGTGCTTCTGCCAACTCCAATTCCCTTAGTGCCAATTTCATTTTTGCTTGCGCTTCTGCTCTCTTCCTATGCGACGAGCGAACAGATCGTGTATCTATATCGCGGGACGACTTCTTAGGGTGAGGCCGCTGCAGACTCTCTTCTCTTGACGTCGGTACACTTTCATTGTTCCGGCGCGTTTTCACTGCAACACTTCTATGTAAGTTCTGCGGCGTTGGATAGTTTTCTTCTTGGCGTACGGGATTAGATGCTTCGATTTCCTCTTCAATGGTGCTGGTCAGGTGGGTGGTGTGAGACGCTTCTGTGGAACGGGCTCGCTGGCGGGATGTTATGAGCAGGTGCGTAGTAGTAGGATGCAGCGAATAAAACAATACTTCTTCAGAGTTTCTTCTATATTTCCTTAGTTGCTTCTTAATAATACTGCTGGATACGGAATGCCTGACCACAAAAACTTGCCTTCTTTTTATAGAAATCCCTAACCAATCAAAACACTTCAATTTTGCACACGGCACTAATCTTTTTGCTCTAGACCAATCAAAATGCTTCAAGTTTGCACACGGCACTAATGTGATTTTGTATGGGAACTTACTTTGGCTGTTTTCTGTGGGGAAACGTTCCTTACAATGTTTCATTTATATTTTATAACATTGGAAATGACTTATTCTAACTAATTGCAAAAAACTGTTACTTAAAATGACAAAATTCTAAAACGGCTCTCGTTACGGTAAAGTTTCTCGGTACTTAAGCTTACACGGCGTTATGGTGTAAGAGGCGCCGCCTAGCGCGATAATATGAAACAAAAACCATCATATCGCTACCTATTACTTTCTAGTTACGACTTAAAATCAACAAACAAACAATATTTATAACAAATACCTAATAAAAGTTAATTAATTACGTATCGTCGCTAACAGAACAGCTGTTTGTATGTTTCATAATTAATACAAGATAATATGGTACTTCCTGTGTCACACTCCATACTTATTTCTTTGTTGTGCACTTTTAAAGTCAATAATATTGGTGGACACTGTGTTAAAGAAAAGTTATTAATTTCAACCACCCTTACCTCATCACTTCATTCACCCTCTGATATTATGCTTGATGAGGCCTGAACTCCTTCCAAATGAGGATGTCCTACTTCTAACGGACATACACGACGCAGATGTCCTTGTTTGTTGCATACACGACAAACATGCATTAACGAGCTTGTGTTCGTTTTTAGTTTTTAGGAGGAGAGATGGCGCTAGCTGTCACGTAAATATTGTGCTCCCGAGATAAAATTGTTATTTGAACAATATCAAATTAAAAACATTATAAAAATCAAGAACTTAGTACAATACGTGTGTGAAAGTGTTATCCTTACAAATTATTCACTGTGGACTAAGTAAACAAATCATAAAAATGTGGACAAAATTTTGTAAAAAAGCAGTTTGGTGTGTGATATTTATGAGTCTTTATGAAATATATACCGCCAAATACGTAGCTTACAAACGTGTGACATACAAAACAAACAATAACAACGAAAAAAAGTGATCCAACAAAAAGTGACACTACACACAAATTACAACTGACATTTAAACGAACTTTTTTATTTGGAAGAGCCTATGGGACAACAATTTCGACCACATAAATAACAGTCACAGTGACGAGTACGTCATGCGGCCGACATGAGATTTGAGTATAGTGACTCGAGTTTGAACCCCGCGAATGGCTTAACTTTTGGAATGGTTGCGGTTTGTAATTTAGGTTGAGTTTTGTCAGACAAAACGCACAAGCAATTTTGTACATAGAAAAATAGTGCCATCTATCAGTCGAGACCGAAACTAGTACCAAAAAATCGTTCAAAGAAGAAATTTTGCTAGTACACGCAAGAGGTCGCTTATTCGAGTTTTCCATTCTAAAACTATCCATAAACAGTATCAAAATATCACCTACACCTGTATGCGCTGGATGTAAAAATAAGCTACCCATAAGAGAAAATCTTATCTGCGTACTCTGTAAATGCAGATACGATCTTGAGTGCGGTGTTGTTTCTAAAGACTACTATACTAAAAAAATTACACTGGAAAATAAGAGTACATGGAAATGCCAAGCATGTATCTGTAAAATACCCAAGACTGGAAACACAAACACCCCTTTACGTATCCCTCGAGGCACCGACATCAATCAGCTATTATCTACATCACCTGAAGAAGCTAATGTTACTTTGAGAAAAAAAACAATAAATTCAAATAATGACACAACTTGTTCCGACGACCAGAGCTTCTTAGGCGACACGTTAACTATGCAAAATAATAATATTATTCACACAGAAGAAAATGTGAAGACCATGAATAATACACAAGCTCCATTAACAATACAAGGTTTGAGTGAACTAATTGTCACACACCTTAAAGAAAACAACAATTATATCATACAGGAATTACAAAACTTAATACATAAAGAAATTTATAATGCTATTAAAGAATTAAGACAAGATTTCGATTATAAAACAAACGCTTTAACAACACAGAACGATCAAAGAAAGCAAGAAATAGAAAACATTGATAGAAAATTAGAAAAACTTCAAGCAGAAAATGAAAACTTAAAGAAAGAAATAAGAAAGCTAGCTACAGAAACATCAAAAGCTCTAAATATACAAGAAAATAACCACAGAAAAATTGTTGTCTACGGCCTGGCCGATTACTACAACGAGCCTGAAACTTCACTTCACAACAGATTAATAGAACTTGTCCATGGTATAGTCAACATAGACGTCTCAGGATATATAGAAGACCTGTACAGGCTTGGAAGACCCGGTGGACTTAAGAACCGACCGCTAGCTATTGAATTTATTAGTAAGAGAATGGCCAAATATATTATTAACAATAGCACTTTTCAAGGAACAGGACTATTCATATCCGAATTTTTGGATGCAAATACACGAAAGTACATAGCACAAATGCGAGAAGAATTATTTAAAGCCAGGAAAAATGGATCTCACGCAATTATAAAAAACAACCAACGATAAATCAGCGATAAATAAGTAACCCTTGTGTTAATCCAGCTATCTAATTGCGTACCTTATTTTCGTAACCGACTAAGACTAATCTGTTTCATTTTTAACCGACGAAACAAAAAGGAGGAGGTTCTCAAGTCGACACGTATATTTTTTTTTTTTTTTTTATGTATGACCACGCATATCTTTTTACAGAGTAGTCCGAATTGAACGATTCTTTTTTTATTGGGGAGGGTATACCTCGAAGTTGGTCCCATATAAATTGTATTAACTTGGCTTGGGTACTTTTTGAGTTAGCTTCTATAATACGTATTTTTCCCACTTAGTCTATGTGGATGATGTTCTAATATGTTTTCCAGCCACTGTTATTTACAAAGCAGATCGTGATATTCGAATTTGTGTGGGGTAGGTACCACAACTAAAAACTAAAAAACTTTTTACAAAAAAGACAACCGACTTCCAAAAAAACTTTAAGTGAATAACTTTAATTTCGGAAGACACGAAAATTCAAAACCAAAGACAACACCTCGAAGTTGATCCCATGTAAAATTGAAAACTACAATCCACAACTAAGGGTATAAAAATGGGGGTTGATTGATTTTGCACCTACTGAATTTTCAACTGAGAACCGATTCTGCTGAAACGCACAAAAATATCTGCCACGGCTTTAATGAGAGGTAGTATTGTGTTTAAAGATAACAATAGTGAAGAAATTTCGTACCCCGGCACAGTTAAATCAATTTGAGAAAATAAAGTAGTTAAATAAACATTGACTCTACTCTGCATAACGTGGTTCACAAATTACGCGCGAAGTGCACTTCGTCAATGAAAACAACTGCTATCTCTTTCCATCTGTTCTGCGAATGAAAACTGAAATCAGCTGACTAGTTCGACACTTGCAAATTTATACGTACAATTTTTTGTATGAAAAAAAAAAATGACACATGATCAATAATTTATCTTTACTATTGTAATCTATAAACACAATACTATCTCCCATTGCAGCCGTGGCAGATATTTTTATAGCACCTTATATAATAAAGACCTGGAGTTGATCTGACGATGGAGACGGAAGACAGTCGCGAGAGCTCCTCAAGAGTTTGGGTTTATGTCATTCATTTTGATGAGAACTTTAGACCTGGCTGGGGTATGACAGTCATCGAGGGTCTGACGATGGAGACGGAAGGCTGTTGAAGGAGTTCCTAGTTGAGGAAAATAATAACAATATAAGAGCGATAATTTTAAATACTGGTATTCAGCTGCATCCGGTTAGACTGGTATTACAGGAAGGCTAGGCAGATTGATTCATTAAAGCGATTGAAATGCAAGTTTCACGAGAAATAAATTCGGTAGATATATACCGAATTAAATCAAGTAAAAATTATTATAAATAATTTATTATTCAGGGTTGCTACAAACATCAGTGTTCGAGCCTATTGCTGATTTGTAAGTAGACCTCTCCATCTCTGCATTTCGGCCAAAGCTCGTTCATCATGAGCTTTGTTTAATACCTTCTTATTTGGTTCTAAGTCAGATATATCCTCGAGTGTTTTTAGTCTACTCAGTGCCAAATATGCCTGCCCTTTGGCGAAGACTTTTTTACCGAGGTCGATTACGGCTTTATCAAGGGTCATTCCTTGTAATTTGTGTACCGTAACGGCCCAGCACAAAATTAACGGCAACATCCTACGCTCAATATCACCATAAACCTTCGTGCCGTGAAAAGTTGCAACTACTGGAGGTATAGCAACACAACCATCGCTATCTTTCAGTCTGCTTCCTATGCTTTCATCTTCAAATTTTACTAAAATACAACCCGGTAATTCTTCTTCCTCTAGTTGATCCCTGCGCAGTGATGGCCATTTAATTTTTTTCACAATACCCATTGCACCGTTGACGAGGCCCTCAGATACTGATATGTTACGTCTCAGCATAACACGGGATTCGGTAGCTAATTTTACCTAAGATAAAAGGCCACCACAATTGTTCACATCTTTTGCAACTACATTATCTGGAGGTTTCTTTCCATAGGTAGCAACTTCACGAGACTCATCTATGGAACGAATTGTATAAATGCAATGGTGTTTTGAATTCATAGCTGTCATCTTACTATTGTAGTCGTTAATCTGCTTGACGGTAGGGAATATTCAAACCACAACACCATCCTTTAACTCTTCATCTACAGCTACCCTTCGCGTTTGACAGAGCAGTTCCAGTTGAACCGTTGTTAATTCGCCTACGCGTAGATTGTTTAACTGGTCAACGAATTCGACGTCATTTCGTTGTCTCATGTTAATGGTCAATTCGCAGAATGAAAATGCGTGCCATAAATTAACTTCTGCAGCATCCCAAAGTGGTTGTGCAAAGCACCAATTTTACAGGGGGCAGTTGCATGATGTCGTCAAAGAGAATAATATTTATACCTCCAAATAACTTATCGTTGTTTTTAAACTCCTGTAGCCGCAAATGAATTACTCAAACTCTCCGCTCTGGATAACGGCAGTATAAAAAAAAATTATTTTTTATGCTGTTTAATTTGATTAAAACTTAAAAATAATTAAGTATTTATCTAACATTGTATTATTCCCATTTATTCATAAACGTTGGTTTAACGTCAAAATGATATAGTTAAACAGTCGCTAATCATTACATAACTTTAAACAACGTTTATGAATAAATCTAATATAATACCACGATATATGACCGCGGCAAATAGGTATTTTAAAGAATAATCAAAAAAATTGCTAGGTAGTAGATTTTAGCTACAACAATAAAAAGTAACTCAAAAGCGGAAAATAAAAAACTTTTTTACAAAAAATTAAACCGACGAAAAAAATAACTGAAAAGTAATAAATAAATTATATACCTTTTAGTGTAAGTAAGTGCCTAAACTAATTTACGTAACAAACTTTGAGTCGGCGCCAAACAAACCAACAAACAAATTGATTAATTACATAATTATAGCGCATAATGGCAGCTTGATGAATCTTCGTTGAATGTGTGATGGCGCCGACTCAAAGTTTGTTACGTAAATTAGTTTAGGAACTTACTTACACTAAAAGGTATATATTTTATTTATTACTTTTCAGTTATTTTTTTCGTCGGTTTATGAAAGTTCAACAACATTCATTACGTTTTTTACGTTATTGAGCAGATTATTTTTTCGAACTTATGAAGCAATGGATTAAAAATTTGTTTAAAACCGATTTAGATTGTGATTGATCTTGTATTACATAATTAGGGTGCAGGTTATAAACTATCTGTGTGTTGAATTTCATCCATATCCGTTCCTCCATTTTTGCGCCAATCCGGAACATACATTCGAAAAATTTAGTTAGGAGGAGTTATTCGAACCACGCGTTAAAATTCTTCCATACAAAA
The DNA here is from genome assembly GCA_914767815.1 of Eupsilia transversa. Lineage (NCBI taxonomy): Eukaryota > Metazoa > Arthropoda > Insecta > Lepidoptera > Noctuidae > Eupsilia > Eupsilia transversa. The sequence continues at coordinate 7,322,773 of OU611873.1, read as the reverse complement.
TTCGACACCCACTAATCCCCTTTTAGGGGGTAGTTTAGAAAAAAAAAATATAAAACTTTATAATTTACTTGGATAAGTATTGGTGGCTAGTTTCCAGTTTATTAACCAAATGAATAAGATTTTTCTTATAAACTTTTTACGCTCACAGGGGTGGAATATGGAAAAATTGTTTGGTATGTTTCCATAACGTTACTCAAAAATTATTTAAATACATTTTCAAGTTAATCAAACCACGTCAATAAATACTCTCTCTTAAAATTGACCACCCCTTTTCACCCCGTCAGGGGCAGATTTTTACACATTTCCCTGGTACACATTGTTCTTTATTTTTGGTTTTAAGTACAAATATTGAGTTTCGAGTTAATCGGACCGCGCGTTAAAATTCTTATATACAAACTTTGACACCCCCCAATCCCCGTTCAGGGGACTTTATTCTTTGTTTTAAGTATAAGTATCAGTACTTATTAGTTTCGAGTTAATCGGATAGCGCGTTGAAATTCTTAGATACAAAGTAGTTTATAAAAATTAAAAACTTTATAATTTACTTAGATAACTATTCGTGCCAAGTTTCAAGTCCATACACATGCCAAGTCAAGGAATAAGATTTTTCATAAAAAATAAATCCCCCCTTTTCACCCATTTTAAGGTCGAATTTCCAAAAACCCTTTCTTAGTGACCGCCTAGGTCCTAATAACTACCTGTGTGCTAAATTACAGCCCAATCCGTTTAGTGGTTTGAGCTGTGACATAGACTACTCATTTCACCCCGGTCAGGGGTAGATTTTTTGAAAAACCCTTATGCACATTATTCTTTATTTTTGGTTTTAAGTATAAAAACTGAGTTTCGAGTTAATCGGAGAGCGCGTTAAAATTCTTTTATACAAACTTTGATAGCCTCCAATCCCCGTTTAAGGGGTAGTTTATAAATACTAAAAATGACAAACTTTATAATTTACTTCGATAAGTATTCGTGCCAAGTTTCAAGTCCATTAACTCAAGGAATAAGATTTTTCATACAAAAGAAATACCCCCTTTTCACCCCTTTAAAGGTCGAATTTCCAATAACACTTTCTTAGTGGACGCCTAGGTCCTAATAACTATCTGTGTGCCAAATTACAGCCCAATCCGTTTAGTGGTTTGAGCTGTGACATAGACTACCCATTTCACCCCGGTCAGGGGTAGATTTTTTGAAAAACCCTTATGCACATTATTCTTTATTTTTGGTTTTAAGTATAAAAACTGAGTTTCGAGTTAATCGGAGAGCGCGTTAAAATTCTTTTATACAAACTTTGATAGCCTCCAATCCCCGTTTAAGGGGTAGTTTATAAATACTAAAAATGACAAACTTTATAATTTACTTCGATAAGTATTCGTGCCAAGTTTCAAGTCCATTAACTCAAGGAATAAGATTTTTCATACAAAAGAAATACCCCCTTTTCACCCCTTTAAAGGTCGAATTTCCAATAACACTTTCTTAGTGGACGCCTAGGTCCTAATAACTATCTGTGTGCCAAATTACAGCCCAATCCGTTTAGTGGTTTGAGCTGTGACGTCTACTACCCATTTTCACCCCGTTAGGGGTAGATTTTTGAAAAATCCTTATGGTCATTATTCTTTATTTTTGGTTTTTAGTATAAATACTGAGTTTCGAGTTAATCGGACAGCGCGTTAAAATTCTTTTATACAAACTTTGATAGCCCCCAATCCCCGTTTAAGGGGTAGTTTATAAAAACTATAAATAACAAACTTTATAATTTACTTAGATAAATATTCGTGCCAAGTTACAAGTCTATTAACTCTAGGAATAAGATTCTTCATACAAAAGTAATGCCCCCATTTCAACCTCTTAGGGGTGGAATTTCGAAAAATCGTTTCTTAGTGGAAACTTACTCTTCATAAAGAACACACCCTCCAAAGGCCAATGCAACTTTTGCCATACATAGCTGGCATATTTTTATTTTTCTTTTCGCCAAAAGTGAAACCTAGGCCATATGTTAGAGGACTTTATGAGAAATCAATAGCAAAAAGAACTAGGTGTTCCAACCGTAACCGAACCAAGTTAGAGAGTGTTCAGTAGATTGCTATCGTTTTTTTATCAGGCGTTATTTTTTTCTTTAATACTCCGTGTGTGAGTGATATGTTAAGTTCCCCGTTTTTAAATACTATTCGGCAACTCTAATGAGTCATTCTGCGTCCGCTTCCGTTGCCGAGCGCGGTAGGGGACGGCGGCAGGCGGAGGCCAAGTGACTCGTTTGAGTTGACGGGTTATAAATTAAGTAAGTTATATTTTTCCTATGTAGTTTTTGTATTAGGTATTAAAACATTTGTGTCTGATAATACATTCAGTCCTTACTGAGCTCTGTTTTTCGATAACTACAACTGGAGCCTTCAAATCAAACTTAAAAAGTTTCGGATTATACGGATTGCGCGCGCGGTGTTGAAACGCGCCCTGTGTTCCTAGAAATCCCCACGCGCCGCGCGCTGCACCCCATGAAAGAGAATAGCATATTATTACCGTTGTCCCTCTCTATCCCACACTTGCAGCATGTGTAGCATGACCACCGTAGAAACGGGTTTTGTTTACCTGTCATGTTGTCTATTCTTCCGTCGACAGAACCCGTTTCTTTCGGTGCTGGCTAACTCACCCTTCTTTCTGCCTTCGGATTGTGTGCGTTGTTTCTGTCTACTTACGTTAGTGATTTTACCCCCACAACTTGGCTTTGATACTTTGGATACCGTTTCTGTTTTAACTTGTGACTTGGCTGTGTTTATGGGACTTGGTTTGTGTTGTGACGTGAAGCACGTTAGTGATTTTACACCACAACTTGGCTTTGATACATTGGATACCGTTTCTGTTTTAACTTGTGGCTTGGCTGTGTTTATGGGACTTGGTTTGTGTTGTGACGTGAAGCACGTTAGTGATTTTACACCACAACTTGGCTTTGATACATTGGATACCGTTTCTGTTTTAACTTGTGGCTTGGCTGTGTTTATGGGACTTGGTTTGTGTTGTGACGTGAAGCAACTTGTGCTGGCTACAATGTCTTATAGACCATGTATTATTTGCCGGAGAAGTACAAACCGCGTTGGTGGCAGAAGCGTTAGAAGGTCATTTCTACTGACACCTGCTTTTGTCGAAGAACACACTTTTATTTTGGATTACATTGAACACATCGACAATTCCACTGAGGTTAGTACGTAATCGTTTTTTACTATTTATGCAACAATTTTTTTTATCACTTACCTAAGTTTTTGCCGAAGGCCCCTCTTCACGTTAGCCAATATTGAATGAAACCTTACTTTCATTCAATAGGTATTGGTCAATGTGAAGTGGGGTTTTAACGGTATAGGTACCCACCTAGTTTTCAACGCCTAATCTACTAACTAATATTTTAAAACTAGATTACGATAGGAAATATTCTTCCCAAAATTGCAATTGAACCTTTATTTTACAGATTGACGAATTGGATAGAATTTGTCGACCGTGCTTTCAACGTGGGACTTACTGGAATCGGCAGAGGAGTGCTCAGCAAAAGAGTAGTGACAGCGATACTGCAGAAATCTTACAGGAAGACAATGATCAAGAAAACGTAGCTCAAAATGATCAAGACAACGTAACTCAAAATGATCAAGAACTCGTAGCGCCAAATGTTGGTGATCATGATGATCAGGCCTATCCTCAATCAGGCACAATAGAAATACCTGGATATTTACGGCTCCCAAATAACTCCACTATGTGTATAATTAATAACTGCGTTAACCCGAATCTGCATAGGATTCATCTTGCTGATCGAAGGGATTTGTTAATTAAGAACAATTTATACATCCCACGAGGAACGCGTATATGTGATGTTCATTTAGAAAGCGAAATCTGGGAACAGATTAGAGACATAGCGCGTCATACATTTTCCACCTTCAACAGCACTCAAACAAAAGATATGATGACTTTGCAAAAAACCGTGATAAAAGAATTTCTCAATTTTCAAAAAATGAACGAAATGGATGATTCCCTATTTTATTATTACATTGGATTTAATAAAACCCAGTTTATGGAAATAATTTCAGCCAGTCCGACTTTAAGAACGACATTTCCCAAAAAACCCTTAAACGCTTTAGGGATTCTCTTAACTAAATTACACACAGGAGACTCTAATCAAAGATTAGCAAAATTATTTTCTGTGTCGCGACAGTCATTAGAAAAAATAATGAAAGGGACGCGGCAATGTCTGTTGAACGATTTTGTTCCAGTACATATTGGTCTGGATCACATAAGTAGAGAAGAATTAGTAAGTAGAATATTATCTATACCTAATGACCTATTTGGAAACCCGGATTCCCCAATAGAGGCCAGGAGAGCGGTTGTTATTGCAGATGGAACCTATCTTTATATGCAAAAGAGCTCTAACTATGGGTTCCAACGAAAGTCCTATAGTCTACATAAATATCGGAACCTATTAAAAGTATTTTTGATTGTGTGTCCAGATGGCCACATTATTGATATATATGGGCCTTATGAACAAAATCAGACGCAATGATTTTGAAAGAAATCACTAATGTTCATGACGTAAACAATCCGTTTCATTACTTTTTTAAATGTGACGATGTTTTTATATTAGATAGGGGGTTTCGCGATGCAATTGAGGAACTCAGGGTCATGAACTATCGCGCTTATATGCCGGTGACAAAAAATGCTGGCGCGGCACAGTTGACAACGCTACAGGCGAATCAAACCAGAAGAGTTACATTATGTAGATGGGTTATAGAAACAATGAACGGACGGTTGAAAAATCAGTTTCGTCAACTTAGGTCTACCTTTTTTAATAAAGCTGCGAGTCACTTGTTCGACGAAGTCAAAATAGCCGGTGCATTACTAAATGCTTTTGGGAAACCACTCACCAATCATCCTTTAGTGGAATCAATAATAACAAAAATAAATGAAACCGCGAATCAAAACTATTTGAGCGAGTATGTTATTCACAGAAACCTAAATCAAACCAGAGCTGATTTCGTGTCAATGACTGCAAATGTTCCCGGCCTGGACAACTTTCCCATACTCAACATAAACGACTTAACAATATATGCTTTGGGGACATACCAAATAAGTCAGGCCAGGAGTTATTATGGCGAACATGTGAGGGGCGATGGTTCGTACCTTATTGAACTGTACAGGGAGGACAGGTTAGATATTTCGGTTTTGGAAATGTTTAACATCGATGTCATAAATCCGTGGCTGCTGCGTAGTCGAATCCAGTCGCGACATAGACGACAGCGCACATACTTCGTGTATCTTTTGATAGAAGGGGTTAATGATGGTGTAGCAGCAATAAAAGGGCATTACTGTTCCTGTATTTCTGGGAAAAGAACACTTGGTTGTTGTAGCCACGTCATGTCTGTATTGTGGTTCATGGCATGGGGTAGACATCAACAAAACTTATGTCCTCCAGCTCAATTTCTGGATTTAATAATAAGACATGATGTGGGAAGAGAGACGACTAGTGATGATGATTAATTAAGTTTTGGTTTAATAAATAGTTTTGGTTGCGGTTTTTATGGTTGTATCATTTCTTTTTTGTAAGAATATTCCTAGTACAATTAAGAAAAGTAACCAAGAAGACCTTTCTTATAGTGGGTACACGTTAAATAGTGGCGCAATAGCGGTCATCGACTCTTGTCAATCACTGTACTCTCGTGATTGGCGATAGTTACTAATATGAGAAAAATACATAACGCCTGACAAAAATATAATAGCAATACTTCTCTAAGTATCTTCGTACGGTTACGGTTGATGGACCTGGTTCTTTTTGTTTTTGATTTCTCGTATTGTCCTCTAACATATAACCTAGGTTTCATTTCTGGCGAAAGGAAAAAAGTAAATCATGCCAATAGTTTACATTGGCCTTTCATGTCTCTAGGATCAGCGGTTTAGGCTGTGCGTTGATATCTCAGTCACCCTAGCCTAGCATATATTAAGAAGATATTGGCTCACTGTAGGTATAAAAAAATCTTGTCTAAATAAAAGACTACTATAGACATTAACAACAAAAACAAAAAAACCAATACTATAAAAAATATGAAAAAACATTGAAAAAGACTGTCACAATTGCAAAAAAAATACACTTCAAAAATCAAAAGATGCGATCTAACAATAAAGTTAAAACAATGTGGGGAATAATCAATGGACGCACAAACAAGAAACTACAAAGTGAGAAACAACATAACCCTACAAATAAATAAAAGCTTAACTTCAAATCCCCAAGAGGTAGCCAACATATTTAATGGTTTCTTCGCTTCTATTGGTGGGAACAGCACAACACCTACCGGTAGCAAACCAAAAGGCCCCCCGACAATTTCAGCTACACAAAATAAATTATATCTTAGCCCAGTAGATCCTTATGAAGTAAATACAATAATTAAAAATCTAAAAACAAAAGAAGCCATGGTATTGACGAACTCCCACCCACTCTATTAAGAGAATGCGCTGACGAATTAACCATTTTACATACTACTTAACCAATCTTTTGAAGAAGGCGTTTTTCCCGATTTATTAAAAAAAGCTCTAATAAAACCGATCCACAAGAAAAATATAAAAACTGACCCAAACAACTACGACGGTAGTTGTTTGGGTCAGTTTTTATATTTTTTGCTCTCTTACCAACAGCCTCAAAAATATTTGTGAAAGCCATGTGCAATTATTACAAAAACCGACGAAAAAAATAACTGAAAAGCAAAAAATAAAAAATATACCTTTTAGTAACAAACTTTGAGTCGGCGCCATCACACATTCAACGAAGATTCATCAAGCTGCCATTATGCGCTATAATTATTTGTAATTAATCAATTTGTTTGTTGGTTTGTTTGGCGCCGACTCAAAGTTTGTTACGTAAATTAGTTTAGGAACTTACTTACACTAAAAGGTATATTTTTTATTTTTTGCTTTTCAGTTTTTTTTTTCGTCGGTTTAATTTTTTGTAAAAAAGTTTTTTATTTTTCGCTTTTGAGTTACCATTTATTGATGTAGCTAAAATCTACTACCTACCAATTTTTTTGATTATTCTTTAAAATACATATTTGCCTCGGTCATATATCGTGGTACCTATTATATTAGGTTTATTTATAAACGTTGTTTAAAGTTATGTAATGATTAGCGACTGTTTAACTATACACTTTTGACGTTAAACCAACGTTTATGAATAAATGGGAATAATACAATGTTAGATAAATACTTAATAACTACTTATACTTGTGTGTGTGTGTATATGTTATTAATTTATATGACGGACTTTGTCTGAAAAATAAACGAATTATTATTATTATTATAATTTTTAAGTTTTAATCAAATTAAACAGCATTTTTTTTTTTTTTTTTAATACTGTCGTTATCCAGAGCGGAGAGTTTGAGTAATTCATTTGCGGCTACAGGAGTTTAAAAACAACGATAAGTTATTTTGAGGTATAAATATTATTCTCTTTGACGACATCATGCAACTGCCCCCTGTAAAATTGGTGCTTTGCACAACCACTTTGGGATGCTGCAGAAGTTAATTTATGGCACTCATTTTCATTCTGGTAATTAACCATTATCATAGAGACAACGAAATGACGTCGAATTCGTTGACCTGTTAAACAATCTACGCGTAGGCGAATTGACAACCGTTCAATGGAACTGCTCTGTCAAAGGCGAAGGGTAGCTTTAGGTGAAGAGTTAAGGATGGTGTTGTTGTTTGAATATTCCCTACCGTCAAGCAGATTGACGAGTACAATAGTAAGATGACAGCTATGAATTCAAAACACTATTGCATTTATACAATTCGTTCCATAGATGAGTCTCGTGAAGTTGCTACCTATGGAAAGAAACCTCCAGATAATGTAGTTCCAAAACATGTGAACAGTTGTGGTAGCCTTTTATCTGAGGTAAAATTAGCTACCGAATCCCGTGTTATGCTGAGACGTAACATATCAGTATCTGAGGGCCTCGTCAATGGTGCAATGGGTATTGTGAAAAAAACTAAATGGCCATCACTGCGCAGGGATCAACTAGAGGAAGGAGAATTAGCGGATTGTATTTTAGTAAAATTTGACGATGAAAGCATAGGAAGCAGACTGAAAGATAGCGATGGTTGTGTTGCTATACCTCCAGTAGTTGCAACTTTTCAGGGCACGAAGGTTTATGGTGATATTGAGCGTAGGATGTTGCCGTTAATTTTGTGCTGGGCCGTTACGGTACACAAATTACAAGGAACGACCCTTGATAAAGCCGTAATCGACCTCGGTAAAAAAGTCTTCGCCAAAGGGCAGGCATATTTGGCACTGACTAGACTAAAAACACCCGAGGATATATCTGCCTTAGAACCCGATAAGAAGGTATTAAACAAACCTCACGATGAACGAGCTTTGGCCGAAATGCAGAGATGGAGAGGTCTACTTACAAATCAGCAATAGGCTCGAACACTGATGTTTGTAGCAACCCTGAATAATAAATTATTTATAATAATTTTTACATGATTTAATCCGGTATATATCGACCGATTTTTATTTCTCGTGAAACTTGCATTTCAATCGCTTTAATCAATCAATCTGCCTAGCCTTCCTATAATTCCAGTCTAACCGGATGCAGCTGAATACCAGTATTTATAAATATCGCTTTAATATTGTTATTATTTTCCTCAACTAGGAACTCCCTCAACAGCTCCATCGTCAGACCCTCGATGACAGTCATACCCCAGCCAGGTCTAAAGTTTTCATCAAAATGAATGACATAAACCCAAACTCCTGAGGAGCTCTCGCGACTGTCTTCCGTCTCCATCGTCAGATCAACTCCAGGTCTTTATTATATAGTTCATCAGAACAACATTATTTGTGTGCGTTTCAGCAGAATCGGTTCACAGTTGAAAATTCAGTCGGTGCAAAATCAATGAACCCCAATTTTTCTACCCTTAGTTGTGGATTGTAGTTTTCAATTTTACATGGGATCAACTTCGAGGTATACCCTGTCTTTGGTTTTGAATTTTCGTGTCTTCCGAAATTAAAGTTATTCACTTAAAGTTTTTTTTGGAAGTCGGTTGTCTTTTTTGTAAAAAGTTTTTTATTTTTCAGTTTTTAGTTGTGGTACCTACCCCACACAAATTCGAATATCACGATCTGCTTTGTAAATAACAGTGGCTGGAAAACATATTAGAACATCATCCACATAGACTAAGTGGGAAAAATACGTATTATAGAAGCTAACTCAAAAAGTACCCAATCCAAGTTAATACAATTTATATGGGACCAACTTCGAGGTATACCCTCCCCAATAAAAAAAGAATCGTTCAATTCGGACTACTCTGTAAAAAGATATGCGTGGTCATACATAAAAAAAAAAAAAAATATACGTGTCGACTTGAGAACCTCCTCCTTTTTGTTTCGTCGGTTAAAAAGCAGCTTACTTAACCGCAAAAAAGTTATTTCCAAACATTCATCATCGAATTCGAGTACCCCGAGTAATACCCATACCTAAGACTGGAGGAGTTTTACCTTTAATTCCAATTTTCGCTGGTTTATCAGCTTTAGGAACTTTAGCTGGTGGTGCAGCTGGCATTGCAAAAACCGTCAATGATTACAAAGCAAGCAAACAAAATTTGCAAGAAACAGAACGTCATAATAAAGCTATGGAGGCATTAGTGTTGGGCAAGGGTTTATACATTAAGTCGTATAAAAGTGGTAAAGGATTGTTTATAACATCTTCAAAAAACTGAAAAATATGCTACCCAATCGCCCTCTAACAAATGTAGACATCCAAAAGTTTTCAAGTGAGTAGTTGTAAATTGGGGTTTCTAGATCAGATCTTGCGATCTGATCTAGAAGCCCCCAATTTACACTGTTCATCTATTCAAACAATATATTTATAATTTTTAACATCTATTTAAATACAAAAAAAAAAAAAAAAGCTACAAATGTGTTGCTACGGTTACGATGTCGAATGTGAATTGAATTAATGAATCATGCAGTGATCAGTGTGTGTTTTATACTATAGACTAGACACTAGTAAGTAGTAATGTTAACATCGTGTGTGGCGCTTGGCTTTGTGCTACACGTGAAACTGTGAACTTGATCTTGTGTTCTTAATATGGAAGATGGCTGCATTCTTTCGTTACCAACAGAATATGTATGCATCATGCATTTAACTTTGTAATTAAATCATGTTCTATACACTATTTACACCTACTGATTAGAGTGTTTGAGTATTAAACTTTTTTTTTTTCTTTAATATCTATAAGATGGTAAGTTTAGATAGGTTTGTTCAAAGTGGGAATCAAACCCGCTATATCCCGACACGGTAATAGGTATATAACATAATAATAATAATAGGTAATCAATAGCTAGATAAATAAAACGCATTTTTTTAAAATAAGCTTTTATTGTAATATAACACAAATTAGAATATTAAATACTTTATCTATGACAATGAAGTAGGTACATACTATTACCGGGTACTTAATAAAGCGCCTTATATTATTATAATTATATAGTACCGGTAAGTAAATAATTACGACCTATCTATTAATTAAAAAACATTTTCCAAATTTTCCTGGATCCTTACTATGAGGTCCTTAGTTGATTGGTATATACCGTCCATCATGGTATGTTTAACAACATGTTGTACGCACAAGTCGGCTTTGCATTTGCATGAACTTTCTTCGCGATCCACAAAATCTTTTGCATCGTAGATTTCGATGCGGATTATCTTGGATCCTTTTAAAGGCCGCTTCACAAAGCTGTAATGCGTTCCATCATTGGACCTTCTCTTCAGATTCAAACGCCTCGGCGATTCTTCTCCAACCTCGTTTTGCACTAGCCGAGGTTCCATGGGGGGGAAAATGAATAGATCTTGAGAATCCTGGAAATATAACAAAAATAAAGAATATTAATTACATACTCTATTATCTCATAATAATTATAGCATGATGCATAGATTTTCTGGTATGCAGTCCTCCATAATATCAGTCATGTTTTTACTATTTAATCTCACAAAAGTTACAAAATAATAATAAATCATTTAACAATTTCTAAACTAAAATAAAAATATTTTCTTACCGACATAGTAGTTACTTGTATCCACCCTGCTAACCTGACTAAGAATTCGATTTGATTTGATTTTTTTCTCTTTATTTCACAACTTATATATTTTTTTAAACATGTTTTTAAGGTTGAAAATCAAATATGTTTTTACGTCATTCCCAAACTTTACTTATATGGTTTGATGTAACAAGACTCTCCCGACGGGCCGGCACCGTCGCTGTTTTGTTTACAATAATTCAATACTAATATCAGAGATCCAAATGTATGTTTGTTCGTTGACAAAATTCTCATACATTTATCATGATATTAATGCAAAAGTAAAGTCAGGGTATAAGACTAGTATGTGCGTTTTCTTGCAGCGACTATTCTTTATTGCGTATGTTAAAGGTTGAGAATTGAACTACTTAATTGTGTTAGCGCTAGGTAAGCATTTTCCAAATAGAGACAAATTTGACTCAGGATTTTTAGTAAGTCTTACTTTCCTTTTATGGATTAAAAATGACGTAGATTTGTTGGTATTTAAATCGGGATGTGGACACCTGGAGCATCATTACATATCTGTGCCGGACAAAATCAACATCGAGGACTACCTAAACCGTAAAAAAATGTAAGTCATAATTATTAATACATTATTTTTTCTTTATTATTAATAAGATAATGTTCTATTCATTCGGATGTGAATAGTGGGATCTCAGTGACATTGTATCGGAGTGGTTTATTATGTCAAGCTGATTGGTTATTATTATAATTAATTCAGTGAAAAACGAAACAGTTAAAATATTCTATCTATTAACTCTAATTAAAACGTGGCTCATTATAGTAACACTGTCTGTTTTTTCGTCACATTATGCTTAACAACCTAATATAATTTAGTTGACTGCCTCGTTGGTCTAGTGGTCGCAAGCGCTACTGCTGAACATGAGCTCCTGGGTTCGATTCCCGGATCGGGAAAAGTGTTATTGGATAAGTAAACATAATGATTGCAAAATGCAAGCCTCCCGTTATTGATTGCAATTTTAATCATACCTATTTTATTTTTCAGGTCTCATCAAGTAAATTCTGAAGTGTTGTTCCCATCCGACGACGAAGTTCAGCTGCGTGAACCTGAGAAGAGGTCAAAAAAGAGGAAGCAATCGGTATCCCCGTCGTCCCTCATGTCGCTACCGAGTACATCACGAGCGAGCCCTATGTGTACGCAGTCTTCATCATTGGGTAAGAAGAAGCCAGTTATCAAGCCAATCGCTCCAAGGAAGGCAACGGTTCATGATATCTTCGGGACAGACAGTGAAGACGACGCTGTGGAACAGCCTTCACCCTCGGGTAAACCTATTCCGCAGCTACTATCCTCCATTAGTAGAAGACTCGCTAATGGACATTCGCGTCAAACGTTCGATTGTAAACAGGGGACACACTATGTAGAGTTGAAAGTTTATAGTTGTGACGAAATAAAGAAGGTGCAACCCCTGAATAGATGGCGTCATGCAATTGTCTGCGTCAAAAATCGTACCGACCAAAACACAGACGCGTGGCAGCACCTAACTAACTTTATTACTGCCACCCGGAAAGAGTTCCGCAATTGCCCTCCTACTTTTATCAGTAATTATTACTGACCATTTAGAAATAATTACTGGTAAAAATATACTTGTTTATTATTATCTTACTTATGTCACTATTACATTATCCTGAATTAAGGCTTTCGTAAATACGTACTTTGTATGGCATTTAGCTAGTTACGACTTTTACTGTCCCCATCGAGAAAGGTTTGGTTACCTCCGACGTTCTGATTATTCAGAATGCTAGAAAAGAGAAACTTTCTTAAGGCGAAAGCGTCAAGGTAGCCCGCGAAATTCTAATTATCTTTAGTTTTTCGCAATTTGCAGGTCAGTATCATGTTGTAAGTTGATTTAAATATGATTCGCGGCCGTATCAAATGTATATTTATAGAATTATAATCATAAAAATGATCAATACAACTCTCGTAAGTTCATATAATTTCATTGAATGACTATTTCATGAAATCATGACATTTGACGAATGTACCTACTTATGGAGTTGTATTCCTGATTGTAATGATTATAATTCTGTAAAGCCATATTTGTTACGATCGCGAATCATATTTTAATCAACATACAACCTGACACTGACCTGCAAAATGCGAAAAACTAAAGATAATTTGAATTTCGCGGGTTACCTTAGCGCATGCCCCTTAACCAGGAAGGACGCCTGCATTCAGGATAGTGCATTAACGGCATTCCTTTATTTTGTGTATCTTACTAACTAATTACCTATAGTACTTGTAGCTACCTAGGTATTGATCGATTGTTAACGTATTCATTACCTAGGTAATTTATTGACTTGCATATTTACTCACATGATTATAATTTTGTATTGTGAAAAATAAGTTTTATTTACAATAAATACATATAATTAATGTTTATGTTGTATCTTTGTTTACAGTTACACGCCCTTCCATCGCAAGATCAAATAATTTATTGAATTGTATGTACTGCCAAATTGAAATACCTAAAAACGAATTTAAATATCACTTGAGAACGAATTTTCATAAATCGAATTGCCTATTAAAATCTGAATTTGAGAATGTTGATATAATTGCTACGGCATTTAAAAAAAGAATAATTACATACCGTCTTAATCCATCAGAAGAGTACCTCACACCAGAGGGATTCCTAATGGATAATCAAGAACATGTCATAAAATTAATTAGTGTTTGTATTGTAAAACATATTTGTATTAAAGTGAACTTCGAACTTTTTGCTTATTTTGTTCTACCAAAGTCAGGAGAGCAAGAGCTGAAATCATTTAATACAAAGTATGTATCAATACATCACAGTACCGATATTAATGAATTATATTTAAATGTTATACATACATTCCAAAGAAAACTATCTGAATTTAAACACTGTGAATCTGGTTGGACTTGTCTCTTCATGAGTTATCTAGAGATTAATATTAACAAATACAATCCTTTGAGAGGTGGCTCATATATAGAGTTACCGAGTGTAGTGAAACATTCAAAAAGTTGTATTAATATACAGAACAACGATGATCACTGTTTCCTGTGGAGTATTGTGGCAGCATTATTTCCACAAAAGAGTAATGTTTGCAGAACGAATTCATATCCGCATTACTCCACAGTGCTGAATATAGATAATATGACTTTTCCACCATCATACACTGATATCAGAAATTTTGAAAAGAAAAATTCTGACATAAGTGTTAATATTTATGGATTAGACAAAAACCTTGTAACTGGTCCTTTATATGTGACTAATTCAAGAAAGCACAATCATGTGAACTTGTTGTATTTTGAGAAAAATGGCAAAGGTCACTATTGCTTAATCAAAAGTCTTTTACGACTGGTTAAACGACAAATCACTCATCATAAAGGTAAAATGTATTTATGTGATTTATGTTTGCAATGTTTCACAAGTGAAGTAAAGTACAACTCGCATATGTGTTACAAAATATTAACTACACTACCAGAGAAAAATACTATTCTACAATTTAAAAATTATGAAAGGCAGCAAAAAATTAACTTCGTTATATATGCAGACTTTGAGAGTATTCTATTAAACCATAACGAATTTATAACGCAGAGTACTCGTATGTACAAAGTTCACGAACCTTCTAGTTTTGGTTATTATATATGTTGCTCACATGATCGTCATTTTAATAAATATGTTACATATAGAGGACTAGATTGTGTTGAAATATTTGTTCAAAATTTGCTAAGGGATGTAGAAGAAATTTATCATATATTATCAAATAAACAACCTATGTTGCCCTTAACTGTAGATCAAGAAAATAACTTCAATAATGCCACTATATGTCATATATGTAAACAGTTATTATTCGATGACAAGGTGAGAGATCATGATCATGTAACATCAAAATATCGAGGTGCTGCACACTCTCATTGCAATTTAATGTACCGGGTGTGCCCATTCGTGCCGGTATTTTTCCATAACTTGGCAGGTTATGATTGCCATCTATTTATCAAAGAGTTAGCAAAATATGAAGATGATTTTAAAATAATACCGAAAACTAAAGAAAAGTACATGTCTGTTACTAAAATTATTAAAAACAATAATATTTCACACCCTGTTCAAATAAAATTTATTGATTCCTTGCAGTTCCTTAACACTAGTTTGGATGTCTTATCTAAAAATTTAAATGATAATGACTTTATTAATTTATCACATGAATTCCATGAAACAAACTTGGTTAAGTTATTGCATCAGAAAGGCATTTATCCTTATGATTATATGGATGCTTTTTCAAAATACGATCAAAAACATCTTCCTCCCAAAGAATTCTTTTACAATAGTTTAAAATGTGAACATATAACCGATGATGAATATAGACATGCACAAAAAATATGGCAAAGTTTTAGAATTAAATCTCTTGGTGAATATACAGATTTGTATTTAAAAACAGATGTGATGTTACTTTGTGATATATTTGAAAAATTTAGGGATACTTGTTTACGGCATTATAACCTTGATCCAGCTTATTATATCTCCGCACCCAGCTTGAGCTGGGATGCGATGTTGTTGTTTACAAAGGTTCAGTTAGAATTAATTAATGATATAGAGATTTATGAGCTTTTAGAGAAAGGTATACGTGGGGGCTTAGCACAGTGCTCTCTTCGTAATGCAAAAGCTAATAATAAATACTTACCTAATTTTGATATCTCTGAAGCATCGACTTACTTGATATATCTTGACTGCAATAATCTGTACGGTTACGCGATGACGAAAAATTTACCAATATCTAGTTTCCGATTTTTGTCACCTGAAGAAATATGTACAATTAATATAACTAGCATACCAGATGATTCAGATTACGGGTACATCTTAGAAGTTGATTTGGTTTATCCAGACTACTTACATAAAGCTCATCGTGATTTACCTTTTGCAGCAGAAAAATTTACCCCTCCCGGGGGCAAAAATCCAAAATTGATTGCAAACTTATATGATAAATGTAAATATGTCATACATTACGTTCATTTAAAAGAATGTATAAAAAACGGGCTTGTTCTAAAAAAGATTCACCGTATTCTAACATTTAGGCAAGAAAAGTTTTTACAGAAATATATTGACTTAAATACTCAATTACGTCAAGCTTCATCTTCGCCTTTTGAAAAAAACTTATTTAAACTACTGAACAATGCTGTATTTGGAAAAACGATTGAAAATAGACGGAAACAAGTTAACATTAAATTAGTGACCACATGGAATGATACAGACAACAAAACAAACAAAAGCCTCGGTGCCGCGAAATTAATTGCGAAACCTAACTTAAAAAATATTACAATTTTTTCAGAAAACTTTGTTGCTGTTCATTTAAGCCCAGAAAAAATAATTCTTGACAGGCCGATATATATTGGCTTTACGGTTCTAGAACATGCAAAACAGGATTTGTACAAATTTCACTATGACTATATCAAAAATAAATATAAAAATAAAGCAAGGCTTTGCTATACAGATACAGACAGTTTGCTTTATTTTATTAAGACTCCAGATATATATCAAGATATGAAAGAAGAAATACTGAAATTTGATACTAGTAATTTTGATGTTAACAATAGCTATCATATGCCTAGAGTCAACGCACAAATTCCAGGCCTATTTAAAGATGAGCTTGGGGGTGATATTATTACTGAATTCACTGGGCTTAGAGCTAAGCTTTACTGCATAAACAGTTTAAACGGGGTAATTAAGAAAGCTAAGGGTGTAACCAAGCATGTTACAAAGCGATTACATATATATAATTATAATAAAGCGTTAATGAGTGACAAAAAATTTAAATGCAAAATGAATACTATTAAATCAATAAAACACGTATTGTTTTCCCAAGAGGTAAATAAAGTAGTTATAAATAGAAGTGACGACAAGAGACAGATACTACCAAATCAAGTAGATACATTACCATGGGGGCATTGTACCACAATATTTTAAATAAATACAATATTATTAAAAAGTATTACTTATTTGTAAGTGCATCCACTTGTTAATTTAAACTTACTTTATTTAATTCATTACATTGAATAATTATATTGTTATTTAATACATATTTACTTGGACTCTATTTGCTGTTTTATTAATAATCCTTTGTCAACATTACCTGTACAAATTTTGAGGAACTATATACGATAATTTTATCTAGCTGTGAACATATTGGACGAAAGTATATGTTTATGGGGGTCAGAATTACTTAGCGTTTCTGATAAGCGTTATAAATACTAGAACATTTTATTTTTCTGACAGATACAAACATGAAGTGGGTCAAGCAACCAGTTTCGTTAGAAGTTAAAAATATTGAGGTGGAGGAAAACAAGCTACACGCTAAGCATAGTGTTCTTCTGCCGAATAATATAAGATGTATAATATGTGGTCCTTCGAATTGTGGAAAAACAAAAGTCATGATTAGTTTGTTAGTTCACAAAAACGGTTTAAAGTTTAAAAATGTTTACTTGTATTCCAAGACTAGCTTTCAACCAAAATATAGTTTTCTAAAACTGATCTTAGAAAGAGTGCCTGATGTCAAACTTTTTATATTTAACTTTGACGATGAAGTTATTCATCCTAATGATGCATTACCAAATTCTATTATCATTTTTGATGATGTGGTTTGTGAAAAGCAAATTAACATACGAAATTATTTCACAATGGGCAGACATAGAAGTATAGATTGTTTTTATTTATCTCAAACGTATTCAAAAATACCAAAGCAGTTATTACGTGACAATGTTAACTTTTTGATAATTTTCAAGCAAGATGAAGTTAACATGAAACATATATATGATGAACATGTTAGTTCTGATATCGAGTGGTCTAAGTTCAGAGATATGTGTTCTAAAATCTGGATCCATCCTTATGATTTTTTAACAATTAATAAGGATTGCGAATTAAATAAAGGCAGATATAGACAGTCATTCGACAACTTTATTTATTTTGATTAATGGTTTAAATATAAAACATGAATGAAAACAAACAAAAAATCATTTGAGCATAAATACTTCTGCGTACTAGTCGTATAATGGACCATAACATAACGAATCAATTAATTAACTCTGCGGACGCTATAAGGAAAAAGGTGAAACAAATGAAAGATTATGAATTTAGTACTGACACTCATCTGAAGTATTTTTTTAAACCTCTTGCTGACCCTCTTAATGCTATAGCAGCTAATAAGCAAATTTCTATAATAAAAAATGAAGATACTTATGACGACCAACCTAAAAACACTGGTATCTTAAGTTCAAAAATGTTTTCGCGTGAAAAATTACATGATATGTACAAACATGAATCACCAGAATCAGAAAAGTTTTATTCAGAAGACGACGAAGGTAACACATCTGAATCAGAAAATGTTAATAATGTGTCGTTGAAAAAAGAAGATATCTTTGAAATACACGATGATATGAATATACCATTTGGCGTACGTAGTGAGAATGATAAGCATATGATTGGAAATACAATAGTTACTTTCTCTACCACTCGCGAGAACTCTGATAAAGTGTATTTTATTCGCGTAGCTAATAAACAGTATAAAATAACACCTGGTCTAAAAGAATTATTGCTTCGCAAGAAGTCTGATTTAAGTTTGGTCGATTTAAAAGATAAATTAGTTTACAAAGAAATACTCATCACAACTAATGCTCATAAAAGAGACTTTCACCCTGCAGGTCAAGTTAAAGGTGATAAGGGTCTAAAATATTCTCAAGTGATCAAACCATTATTTCCCGAGTCTAGTAAACGCTTACAAGAACCTACAGAAATTAAATCTAAACAAAAACGAGGTGCTGGTCTACCGTATCTTAAAAAATATAAAAAAAATACCGAGCTTGTTTACTGGGATGATCCTAATGAATTAGTAGACAGGCTTAAGCTTTTGATCGCATCCAAAACTGCAGGTAATACTAATCTTGACAACGAAATTCTATCAATTATTGAAGAGTTAAAAGAAGCGGGTGTTATAAAATAATAAAAAGACTCATAATAAAAACTGAATATCAGTATAATCTTGTAATTCAGAAGTGACGGTTGAAAAGAATGAGCAAAGTGAAAAGAGACATTATAAACGAAATTCATAGAAGTGCAAGAATAAATTTTCCTCGAAGACATGTAATATTAAAAGATATTGATGATCTTTGGCAAGCTGATTTAATGGATATGCAAAGTTTCTCCAAATTCAACAACAACAACAAATTCATTTTAATTATCATTGATGGATTCTCTAAGTTCGCTTGGGCTATTCCACTTAAACAAAAAAACAAAGAAGCTGTATCTGAAGCTTTTATTACATTATTGAGTAGAGAAAAACGCGCTCCTAGAAACTTGCAAACAGATCTTGGAAAAGAATTTTACAATAAAAGTTTTAAAAAAATATTAATAAACAATTCTATCAACCACTACTGCACTTTTTCGACTAAAAAGGCTTCAATTGTAGAACGATTAATAAGGACGATAAAGAGTAAGCTTTTTAAGGAGTTTAGTTTCAAGGGGGATTATAAATGGACTGACGGGACACTTGCAAAAACCATTACTAGATATAATAATACAATACATAGAACAATTGGTTTACCACCTGCTCAAGTAAATCATAGCAATAAAACTAAAGTACTACAGAGATATTTCAATCAAAATCAAACGAAAACAAAATGTCCTAAGTTTAAGACAGGCGATTTTGTTCGAATAAGTAAACATAAAGGTTGTTTTGAAAAAGGTTACACTCCTAATTGGTCAACAGAGATATTCAAGATCAGTAAAGTTCAAAACACAAATCCTGTTACATATTTATTACAAGATGTTAAACAACAACCTATTTTAGGAGCTTTCTACGATCAAGAGATACAAAAAACCAAACATCCTGATATTTACCTTGTTGAAAAAGTTTTAAAACGAAAAGGTAGAAAAGTTTTCGTGAAATGGTTGGGGTTATCATCCTGCGAAAATAGTTGGATTGACGATAGCAATGTTTCATGAGTGGTTTATTAATATAACATCACGGTCTATGATAGTGATCTCATTCTGTTTGCATACATGAAAGGAGAAGGACTTATAAATAATTTAATTAATAATTTACCATTTGAGCTCCATTTGCCAGGATATAATTATTGTGGTCCAGGAACTAAATTACGTGAAAGATTAGTTCGAGGTGATAAAGGTGTAAACAAGTTAGATGAATATTGTAAACATCACGATATTGCATATAACAATTCGAAAAGTTTGAAAGATCGGCACAAAGCAGATATCATTTTATTAAAAATGGCAAAAAGGCGTACTTTGTCTTCCGATGCAAGCACCGGAGAAAAACTTGCTGCCAATTTAGTTAATAATATAATATTAGCAAAAGTAAGTTCTGGAGCTGGGCTCAAAAAAACCTTTAAAAATTTAGTAACCAATACTAAAAAATGCATTAAAAAAGTTAAACCGAAGTGTAGGAAAAAACTAATAGAATTGGCCTACGCTGCTGCTAGAGAATTGAATCATGATTCATCTGCCAGGATTCCACGTATAATACCAATTCCTAAGTCTGGAGGGGTTCTACCTTTAATACCAATATTTGCTGGTTTGTCCGCTGCTGGCAGCATTGCAAGCGGAATTGCTGGAATCGTCAAAACCATAAATGAATATAGAGTTGCAAAAAAGCGTTTAGAAGAAATGAAAAGGCATAGTACGAATGTGGAAGGTGTATGTATTGGAAACGGACTGCGGCTAAACCGTTACAAGGATGGACTTGGAATATATACAAATTTAAAGAAAAAAAACTAAATCGTAGGCTACCTAATCGTGCTCTTACTAATGTAGATATCATACATTTTACCACAAACGTTCCATATTTTCGCGGAGTGTTTATGAGAGATACCTTACCGAAATCTCCGTTTTCTAAAGAGTGCGGAATCATAAATTTAGATCATTCTAAAAATTCTGGTACACATTGGGTAGCCTATGTAATTTTAAATGAATATGTTGAGTACTTTGACAGTTACGGCAACTTGAAACCTCCAATAGAATTGGTTCGCTATGTAGGTTCTAACAATATTAATTATAATTACAATAATTTGCAAAATAATAACTTATTCAATTGTGGACATTTATGCATTAAATTTCTTAAAGAGTTTTGGAAAAAGCAACGTTCTGTCAAATCATCACTTAAAAACGTTTAAATTAAACATGTCGCCTACATAAGACAACACTTTGACTTTATCTGTCATAAGAGATGAATGTCAATTAGATTGAGAAAATAAAAAAATGATAGTTTACAATATAAAATCAACTTCCAAAGTTAATAGTTTTACTCGTTCTCGTACCTTCAAAAGACGAAGACATATTATACGAACTATAAAAAAAATTACTAAAGATAATAAATTATTTCTTCGAGCATTAGGATTTAAATTATGAGTATTCTTCAAGTGAATGATTTACCACAATTCGACAACTCTGTTGTGAGTTATGAAATTCATACATATAATCCATATAGCAACAGTTTTAATGAAAATGATGAAATACGTATACCCATAAATCAGCAAGATTTGTACGTATTACCTTCAGCAAGCTACATTTACGTTGAAGGTCGAGCCACTACGGTTTCGAAAGATGGAGCAGGAAAACTAACACGAAAGGTTGTTAATTTTACCAATAATCATATATCCTTTCTATTTCAAGACATTCGATATTAAATTAACGGTGTAGAGATAGACCGAATCAAAAATGCAGGTATTTCTACAACTCTAAAATCATATGTGTCAATGAGCCAGGGGGAAAGTAAGGCTGCTGCTATTTGGGGTTGGAATTTGAGCGGGGTGAAAGATAATGATGGTATTTTTAGTGCCCTTATACCTTTGAATAAAGTTTTCGGATTTGCGGAAGATTATAATAAAATTATCATTAACTGCAAACATGAACTTATACTTAAAAGAAGCGGTTCGAATCTTAATAGTGTTATACTTGATAATAATGACTCCATTGAAGTAAGTATAGAGAGACTGCAATGGCGTATGCCACATATAAAAGTTTCAGATCGGGAAAGATTAACTTTACTTAAACATTTAGAAAAGGATCGTCCTATTCAAATAGCTTTCAGAAATTGGGACTTGTACGAATACCCTTTATTACCTAGAACTACAAAACATTCCTGGGTTGTTAAAACTGCTTCACAACTCGAAAAACCAAGGTATGTGATCTTTGGTTTGCAGACAAATAGAAAAAATATGAAAAGTAAAGACTGCTCAATATTTGACCATTGTAAATTAACAAATGTTACTCTTTTTTTAAATTCTCAATATTATCCATATGAATCGGTGAATGCGAAATTTTCGGAAGATAAGTATTATATATTATATGAGATGTTCACCAAATTTCGTCAGTCTTATTATAACACCCGGTCAGAACCAATGCTTGGTTTGGACGAATTTAAAGAAAAGGCTCCTTTATTTGTAATTGATTGCTCAAGACAGAACGAAGCCTTGAAAACTGGGGCAGTAGATGTGAGACTGGAAATAGAAAGTTCTGAAGATATACCAGAAAATACATCTGCCTATTGTCTAATCATCAACGATCGTCTATTCGAATATAAACCCTTAAGTGGTATTGTAAAGAAATTAGTATGAACGCTATAGTCGATGTGCAAGGGTTTAAGACGGAAAGTAACGAGTTCATCATGAAAGAAATAGCAATAGCATGCGGAAATCAAATTATGGTATTATTAATCAAACCACCATACCCATTTTATAATCTCACAAAAAAAGAAAGATTACAAGTTTATTGGATACAGAGAAACAGAAAATTTTTCTGGAGAGAGGGTTTTATACCATACATAAACTTACAGCAATATATTGTACCTTATCTGAAAGATAAAAACATTTATGTAAAAGGATGTGAAAAACTATCATGGCTAAGGAACATTATAAAACATGATAAAATATATAATTTAGAAGATAAGAACTGTCCTAGTTTACAGAAATTATTTGATGATTATGGAATATCTAGTAATATATTTAGCTGTGTGTATCATTCGAATGTATGTTCTTTAAAAAATGTTACTTGTTTAAAAAAGTGGATTGATGATAAAAGTATTTTTAACAGTAATTTAGAAGATAAGGCCTGCCTTGAAAAAATATAAGTTAGAAAGTAATTTGCATAGCTGTTTATATCATAACAATATAATAAGAATAAAGTTTTATTGAGTAAATGTTATCTTGTTTTATTTCATAACAAATACATTAGATACAGAATACTACCACGAACTGTGCTATAATATTCTAAAGATACCAAAAAAAAAAAAAAGAACTTCAATAGGTAAGTCCTGCCCCCATAAGTTATGACTCGCAGCACATCTTGATAAATTGACAACACCAGATACAAGACTTCACTATGCTTCCATACATACCCGTATCCAGACTCATAAAATGATTCAAAATTATTCCAGCCCGCGTTATGAAATATATAATAAACATAAAATTCGATTATGTTCATTCAGACATTATTGCGCTACAGTAGATTCAAAACGAAGATTGGTGATGGAAATGGCTGATGCAGGTTTTTTTTACTGTGGAAGTGGTTTAAACGATAAAGTTATGTGTTTTTCGTGTGGTGGTGGTATCGAAGATTGGGAGTATTACGATGATCCTTGGATGCAACATGCTATATTTTTTCCTGATTGCTTTTATTTAAATTCTGTAAAAGGAACAGATTATGTTGACAAATCAAAACGTCTATTTTTTAAAGAAACAAAAATATAAAATTATTATTCAAAGCGCTAATGGTGAGGCTATATTTGTCCGTGATATGCAGCCGCTCATAAAAATCTCAGATCAGAGATACAACGCAAGAAGATTTGTGACGCATGAAATTCGGGAAACATTCAAGAACATGTCTTTAAAAGTGGTAATAGCAAGCCAAAATTCTCCCGAGTTAAGGATATGCAGATTGGTCCTGAAAAATTGAAAGTAGGTTCAGCAAAGTATCGGGACACCGGCACATCAATAATGAGGAACATAATGCATGCAATAAATAAATAAATGATTTGGTTATACCTGATTCAGAAGACACTAAGTGCTACCAGATTCTACTGGAAGATGGAATTTATTTAATTTAAATCAGGTTGAAAGACATTTTAATTATTATCAGATGAAGAGTGATACAGTTGATAATAGGCCAAGATGTTACTTTAAAAAAAAATGTTTGAATAGATGAATAGTGTAAATTGGGGGCTTCTAGATCAGATCGCAAGATCTGATCTAGAAACCCCAATTTACAACTACTCAAGTGACATCCCATATTTTCGTGGGGTCTACATGAAGGATCGACTACCTCGGAAGTCGAAATGCATTGAATGTGGTATCGTTAACTTAGACGATTCCAAGAATGAAGGAACCCATTGGGTAGCTTATGCTAAAGTATACAATCACTGTGAATACTTTGATAGCTATGGAAATTTAAAACCTCCAATGGAATTGATGCAATATTTTAAAAATTGTAATGTGTTTTATAACTACACAAGATATCAAAAATGTAACGCAGTTAATTGTGGTCATTTATGTTTAAATTATTTGTGGACTTTTTGGAATAAAAATGTATTATAAAATATATGCTTTTCTTTCATTTCAATCATTTGCAAGATGTCGCTCACTTTGTCGATAACTGGAGACTCGTCAGTGTTAACTACATACTATCCTAATACATTGCAACTAGATGGAGAGTATGAGTGTGCTTTATTGCACTTTTCAACATTTAATTCTATTCCAAACATTGATATAAGTAATTATAAGTTCTATTATGGTTTTAATCAAGTTATTGAAATACCGGAAGGCACTTATGAATTGCAAGATATCGACGATTATTTAAAATCTGAAATAAAAGATGCAGAGATCAAACTACGGTGCAATAATAATACTTTAAAAACTACAATATTCTGTACAAAAGACATTAATTTTATTAAAGAAGACTCTTTTAGAAGACTGTTAGGATTTAACAAACAAATCTTGAAAGCAAATAAATGGCATGTGTCACAGTCTCCAGTCAACATTCTACCTACGACCGTAGTCAGGATTGAACGTGATATTGTAAGCGGTTCATATGTAAACGGTGAACCAAGTCATATTATTCACGAATTTGCACTTAATGTGCCACCTGGATACAGGATCATAGAAATCCCGAAAAACGCAATATACTTTCCAATCAATCAAAACAACATAAGCTGCATACATATCAGACTGTTAGATATAAACAAACGATTAATCAATTTACGTGGTGAAGAAGTGCAGGTATATCTGCATCTTAGAAGAAAACAATGATTGACTACAATAAAAATGTGTCTCAACAAGTAAAGAATATCAGTTCTGCTCGAGCTAGCTCTCAAATAAGACCTCTCTTTAAGAAGAAAATAAAATTAACTAAAGACAATAAAGCATTCCTTAGAGCGATCGGATTATTAAAATGAATATCTTAGATGTTTTATCCGCTCCGACGTACGACAATACTATAGAAGGAATCGAATTTCATTCCTACAAGCCCTATGTAACGAGTTTTAACAGGAACGATGAAATCCGCATACCTATCAACCAACAGGACTTGTACATATTACCGTCAGCTAGCACCCTATATTTGGAAGGAACTGTTATCGTTAGCAAAAAAGATACGAAGGACAAAGCTACTAGTATCAATTTCACGAACAATGCTCTACTCTACTTGTTCCAAGACATTAGGTATGAGCTAAATGGAGTGGAGATTGATAAAATAAAAAATGCAGGTATAACAACAACCATGAAATCACTCAAACAAATTGATTAATTACAAATAATTATAGCGCATAATGGCAGCTTGATGAATCTTCGTTGAATGTGTGATGGCGCCGACTCAAAGTTTGTTACGTAAATTAGTTTAGGAACTTACTTACACTAAAAGGTATATTTTTTATTTTTTGCTTTTCAGTTATTTTTTTCGTCGGTTTAATTTTTTGTAAAAAAGTTTTTATTTCACATAAACCTATTATGTGAAATAAAATATTTTGATTTTGATTTTGATTTTGAATGGGAGGTCCACAGGGTTCAATTCTTGGTCCTTTCTTGTTTCTTATTTATATTAATGACTTGCCTTACCTCATAAAGGATCATGATATAGTGTTGTTTGCGGATGACACTTCACTTTTGTTTAAACTTAAACGTCAGCAGCTGGTTACTGACGATGTAAATAGCGCGATCTCAAAAGTAGTTCACTGGTTTAATGTTAACAATTTACTTCATCACGTTACTTCATTAAGTTTACGTTACCTCACGTTAGGCAGGTGAAAACTAATGTGTTGATGAAGGGCGAAGAATTGAATCCTGAAGATAGCACAGTATTCTTGGGCTTGACTTTGGATGCTAAGCTTCAGTGGGGCCCACATGTAGATAAATTGTCAAAAAAGCTAAGCTCCGCTTATGCTGTTAAAAAAATTCGTAATTTAACTGACATAGAGACAGCCCGTTTAGTGAACTTTAGCTATTTTCATAGTGTAATGTCGTACGGTATTCTGTTGTGGTGAAATGCCGCCGCCATTCAAACTATCTTTGTTTTGCAGAAAAGAGCTGTTCGATCTATTTATAAATTAAGTCCCAGACACTCTCTTGGAGAGAAATTTAAGGAGATCAATGTAATGACTGTGCCTTCTCAATATATTTTTGAAAATCTTTTATATGCCCATAAGAATATTAAATTGTTTAAGAAATAGTGATATCCTACTAATATTATAAATGCGAAAGTTTGTGAGGATGGATGGATGGATGTTTGTTACTCTTTCACGCAAAAACTACTGAACGGATTTTGATGAAAGTTTACAGTGATATAGCTTATACATCAGAATAACACATAGGCTACAAATTATAATGATTTTGTTTGATTTTGCCTTAATATAACGATAAGTATCAAGTAAGTCGGAAAAAAATCTGCCCTCTGAGAGCTATCTTGGCGTGCGCTGCCTAAACCGTTAGAGTTACATGAAGATAATGTATCGTGGGATTGTTTGTCTAAAATAGTTCTAAATAAAAGTCCGCGACAGCATATATCTATCTTTTATGTGGAAGCCATTATAGCTAAAATAGTGAGCCATAAATACATTTAAAATTGAGACTTTTTTTACATTGCACATTATGGAGTATTTAGTTAATTCTTATCAAAATTAATAACTTCATCGCTTTCGGTATTTAATGTAGATACACTTTGTCTTTTACACTAAAACATTTGAAAGAATAGTTTAAAAGTTACAACGATAAGAATGAAGCGGGAGTGAGCGGCGGGCCAGATAATGACGCGCCATGGTCTAATAACAATTTTTTGGTAGTATTTTAAGTAGAAATATAGAGTAGTTTTTATTTTAATTAGATATAAGAAGTCTTTCTTTTTCTGTTAGTTTAAGAATAACGGTTAGTTTTAAATTAAAATTTATGCTTTAACTAGCTTCTGCCCGCGGCTTCGACCGCGTGAATGTCGGAAGTTATCCCAAAGGGACGTGTTACATGTCCTAAATCAACTGGGTAATTTAATTTTGGCCGTTCAACAAAATTAATTGCGTTATTGACGTTGTTGACAGATTTCTCGAACATAATTTTAAGAAGCAATGGATTAGCAATATCCATCAAACATTCAGATTGTGATTTATAGTGTGTTACGCAATTGGTTTTTATTTTAATTACTTAATATTATCCTACTAATATTATAAATGCGAAAGTTTGTGAGGATGAATGGATGTTTCTTACTTTTTCACGCAAAAACTACTGAACGGATTTTGATGAAACTTCACAGTAATATTGCTATTTTTATTTTTATACTAGCTGCCCGCCCCGGCTTCGCACGGGTAGCACTAAGTGCTTATCTACGGCACACCTACCTATCCACCTACCGTACCCTACCTATCCACCTACCCTACCCTACCTATCTACTTACCTACCTACCCTACCTGCATACCTACCTCTTTACGACCTATTCTCATACCTACCAAATATACATACAATTTTCGTAAAAAATCGGTCGAGCAGTTTTGGAGGAGTGCGACCATAAACACCGTGACACGACATTTTTATATTTATAGATTAGCCTACACTATCCCATTGCTCAGTAAAGGCCTCCCCAAATACTTCCAAGCATCCTTTTCCAGGGGCCCCTCGACCCAACCCTTGCGGTACGCGTCTAGGTCGACTCGCCACCTCTTCCGGGCCGGCTTCGGCGGCGCCGTCCATCCTCAGGCACCCACCGTGTGGAGACTGTTGCCCAGCGGTCGCTATGCATGTGGCTGACATGACCCGCCTAATCCCATTTTAGCTTGGCAGCCTTTTTGTCTACATC
Source organism: Eupsilia transversa (assembly GCA_914767815.1). Taxonomy (NCBI): domain Eukaryota; kingdom Metazoa; phylum Arthropoda; class Insecta; order Lepidoptera; family Noctuidae; genus Eupsilia; species Eupsilia transversa. The sequence goes on along the minus strand of OU611873.1, from coordinate 7,294,369 downwards.
AAGAATCCCCGTTTTACGGCGCAGCGTAGTGTTTCGATAATTATTGCCAGTTCATTTTACGCGTAGAATGCTGCGCTTTGCTCTTTGGCATACCCCAAGAAGAAACTTTTGCGACTCGGTAAGCGACCAGACGTTTATAAATTAGTAGACTTATGCCCCAGGGGCCTAAGTCTACTAATTTATAATCTACTATTTTTTTGATAGATTTGCCATACAAAAACTGTCAAAAACTCGCCATTGAGAGACCATTGTAACGTTTATAAATTAGTAGACTTTAGGCCCAGGTCTGCGTACCGTAGGTTAGGACGGTCAGAATACACATATCGATGAGTGTTCGCTTCAAGGAGATCGGTAGATCGCCTTTCATTACCGTCTTCATAGACCAGTACCTTTTCCAGGCATTTTCGATGCAGCGATCGATTTCCTTTTCTTACCTGTTTTTGAAAGAAACTAACTGGCCCAAGTAGATGTACTCATCGACATGTGTTTCCTGTCTATCTACCTCGAAACTACACTTAGTGCTGTTGGTCATGGCTTTTGTTTTTGGACCGATTCATCGCGAGTCCAACCCTGAAGCTTGCCGTGCTTAGTTCTTGAAGCATTGTCTATAGTTCCAGAGCTGTGGGGGCTGTCGTCGGCAAATCGGAGGTTTGTCAACCTCCTACTACCGACTTCAATGCCCTTGGTCATCCATGAGGCTGCCAGTGTCCTAAATATCTCCTCGAGAGTGCTCCTGCCTACTAATATTATAAATGCGAAAGTTTGTGAGGATGAATACTGAACGGAATACTGAACGGATTTTGATGAAACTTTATAATATTCCCACTTCAAACTTAATAAAGACTTAATCCCACTGATATTATAAATGTGACAGTTTGTATGTTTGTGTGTTTGGATGTTTGTTACTCAATTATACAAAAACGGCTGTACGGATTTGGATGACATTTTACACATTGATGATTTATAATCTTCCCGTAGGACAATTTCCGACCTCCACGCGGGCGAAGCCGCGGGCGAAAGCTAGTTCATAATATAAATACTAGGAACAAACCCAAATTTGTTGTACCTACAACAAGGCTCAAAAAAAATGGTGGCTCGTTCAGATGTCAATGTACACACTTTTATAATAAACTTCCAAGCCAAATTCAAATTCATTTATTGGTGTGATTTTTGGTACATTTTACATGAGATCTTTATAATGAATAATTAGCTCCTTAAAAAACTACTTTAAAGGTGTACACTCTTTCACATAATTTTATTAGTAATTATTATAAAAAAGAATAATCAACACAATATCATAATTACAACGAAACACAGCATAACTTAAGTCAGAAAAACAAGCAAAACATTAACAATTGAGTATACATAATTATGAATAATATAATCAATGGGAATAAAGATAAGATTAGAATAATACATTGTCAAAATTAAATAAATATCAATGTCAAATAACTTACAATTTATCATTAAGGAATTCGTCAATAGTATAATAACATTTTTCCAATAATAGATGTCTTAATTTGTTTTTAAATTGAATAATATTTAAGTCCTTAATTCCATTTGGTAATTTGTTATATATATACAACGTTGATACGACAGAGGGGCTTTCCTTTGAACTGCCTATACTAGGTACCATTTTCAAGCTCTGTACCAAAAATCAATTAAATCGGAGCAGTAGTTTAGTCGCAAATGATTTTTTAAGTTTTTGCCCCGTTTGAACACGATGTATCTTTCCTAACAGCTGATTATGTCTATACGCGTAGGTCATGCACCTTAAAACGATAAATCTGAGTACAACCTACATGCGTTGTTGCCGCTCTGTGACGCAAATCACAAGTACATACAACCAAATATTTTCGCTAAAAAGATGCCAATTCAAACAAGGACACACGACACACACACTTGCACTTTCATTACGAGAGTGACAATCATAGCAAAACATACCTTGCGTAAAAGAAATAGAAATAGGTCACTGTGTTGCTATTTCATCCTAGATCCTTGCTATCGGTAAGGGGGTGGGGCCTCTAAAAAACGTGTTTTTTCAGTGCGCCGAGGCAATCCTTTCGGAACGTACGCGTACGTAACACGGAAGCTCCCGCGCCGCAGGTTACAAAACTCGCGCGCTGACAATAAAATTGTGGTTTTTTTATTGTGATAGGACACTAAATAAGTTTTTCTTTTTTCTATTGTGACAGGACACGTAACTTAGGATTAAGTATTATTATTTAGTGTTAGTTTTTTTTTTTATTGACTGGTTTTATTGTGATAGGACACGTAATTAACAACTTTGGTTGTGTGTGTGTAATTAAAGTGTTCAACAATGCCTCGTGTAACTTACACGGCGTCAGAATACACTGACATGATTTTAATTTACGGCGAATGCCGTGGAAACGCAGCATTAGCTCTGCGAACATACCGAGAGAGGTATGGTGACAGCCGCAATATCCCTAGAAACGCCCGCACCATACAATTGGCAATACAAAGACTACGGGACAATAAAAGTAGAGTGCCGCAACATGAGGGAGTGCCACCTCGGCAAATATCCGCTGCTTGGGAAGAACGAATTTTAGACCATTTTTCCCGCAACCCGACAACGAGTCTCCACAGAGCCGCCCGGCAGTTTAGGGTTTGCCATAGAACCATCCACAAGGTTCTAAAACGTAACAAACGCAAACCTTATAAATATCGGAAGGTGCAAGCTTTGTTATCGAGAGACTTGCCGGTCAGAAACAGTTACTGCCAATGGCTACTAAATAAAACAACCGAAGACCGTAATTTTTTAAATTATGTCATATGGACCGATGAGAGTACTTTTACTCGGAACGGCATCTTGAATCGGCAAAACCTCCGGTACTGGAGTTTGGAAAACCCACACGTGTTTCGAGAATCTGCACACCAGTACAGATTTTCTCTCAATGTGTGGGCTGGTATCCATAATAATAATATTATCGGCCCTGTTTTTATTGACGGCACCCTTACAGCGGCGAAATTTTTAGAATTGTTAAATGTTCCTGTGGCCGAGTACATTGGCGAACTGCCTTTAACCGTTCGTCGCAAGTTGTGGTACCAGCTGGACGGAGCGCCTCCACATTCTGTGATGGCTTCCAGGGAGCGGCTCACAGAAATGTTTGGGCAGCAATGGATCGGTCGTTTCGGACCTGTTCGGTGGCCACCACGATCTCCAGACCTCACTCCGATGGATTTCTTTTTGTGGGGTTACATTAAGGGTGAAGTGTATGCCTCAGAGGTAAATACAATTGATGAACTTAAAACTAGGATTATTTTAGCATTTCGCAAATTAAAGTGCTTAGCGACGGAGAGTGATTTAATAAGAAAAATAAATAACAATATTCTCCGTCGGTATAATTTGTGCAATGATGTGAATGGAGGACACATCGAGAATTTAAAAATGTAGTGTTTTTGTGCGCGTACTTCAAAGCCGCCGCCCGCGCCATCGCCGCCGGCCGGGGCGCTTTGACACGCCGCGCTTCGGCGCGCGCGACGTTGCCGCTTTGTTACCTAGGTATCTAAGGTCAGTAAAATTTATTTACAAAGGGTGGTTGCGTTTTACTCTGATTTGTAAGCTATTTAGTTTGTTTGAAAAAAAAAAAAACTTATTTTTGGTGCTTTTTATTTTTATACCGTATCGTATTAATACTAAACACGTATAGTATACGTAGTATAATTTAATGCCCCTCTGTCATATCAACTCTGTATAATAATAGTTTTGGAGCCATGCAAAGTATGCTTTTATGCATCAAGGCGGTCTTTGATGGTCGAACGCATAGTTCATGTCTATAAACTTGTCTGATCATTTTATAGCGATGTTCAGATGCTTTTCTGAATAGATGCATATTCTTTTTAACAAATAAAACAGTCTCAAATATGTACAAGCAAGGCAAAGTCATTATTTTTAACAATACAAAATAAGGTTTGCAGCTATCAGTTATTTTTATACCGGTAATAGCTCTAATGCATCGTTTTTGCGATTTGAACACCATGTCCTTATTGCAGGAGTTACCCCAAAACATGACTCCGTAGCGTAGTATAGAATCGACATATCCATAGTATGCAGTGACTGCCGCTGCTTGATTGACTACTTTCTTTAGCTTATACAAAGCAAAAGCAAACTTAATATTTTTTTAAATTAATATTGTAGTATGTTGTTTCCAATTAAGTTGATTGTCGATTGTTAAGCCTAAAATTTTTGTATTTGCAACTTCTTAAATTTTTTCATTATTAAAGCTTACATTTAGTTCCGAATTAGCTACTTTTTGACGAAAATTCATAATTTTTGTTTTCTTCAAATTTATTATTAAATTGTATGTTCTAGCCAGTAAACGGCTTGTTGTAATGCATTGATTATGTCAGCTTCATAGTCTTTATTATTTTTGTCAAGTTTAACAATGATAGTACTGTCGTCAGCAAACAATGTCATAGTATAGGGTATATTCCGGGGAAAGTCAGTTATATATATGTAGGATCAGGAGTGCCGAGAGGTATATCGTCAGGGTTTGGAGTTCCCATTTTATTGGGATAAACAACACAGTTTAAACAATTACAGGTTTAATTACACACACACACAATATGAAATAAAAACACAATAATAAAGATAAAGTCAGTAAAAGTAGGTGTAACTATACAGTTACAGTACAACAGACGAACAGACCTTCAAGGTCACAGTTCGTATAGTGGACAAGCCTCCCAACAACAAAGTGTATCGCTCGCTATCAGCAAGCATATACAGCTATGTAAATATACAGCAGTGCTGCACCAGGTAAACCGACAGTTTTGTCGGGAGCAGGGCTCTTTAATGAGTCGAATCCGAAGACCGACTGACGAGCCTAGTTGGATGTCGCTACACCCCCATCAGGGGGTGCGGCCAGCGGGGTCGGAGCCTCGCTCCTCGCCCGCGGAAGCTATACGGTGGCCTGCTACTACAGGCCCCTCAATATAGTCGCCTAATACGGCGGATGGTAGTTGAACGCGTTAATTTAGTTTAACGCGCCTGTCAGAATATGTAGAATCACATAAAATTAATCTTTGATTTATTTTCCTAAAATGCATGGAATTAGTATGTATAAACTGTCAGAGAGAGAATTTCTAGACGAATGAATGAATTCTGAACGAAACCAGTGATCTGTGTGTTGGTCCAAATCAACAGAAAGACTTATTTTACTTTCATCTAAAACATAAGGTTAATAGAATTATAAATGATACTGAAAATGTTTTCTTAATTTTATATGCTATTGGATATGTATAAGTGGTTATAAATAATAAATGTAGTAAACTCAGTGGATGTCATGTTTAGGATTTTTCATCTAATCACAATGAGATAAATTGTAATAAAAATATATTTAATATCTTGTAATGTTTTAAAACAGTTCTGCCGAATTGAATTTACCTAAGACTGCTATTGTTAAAAGATAATTAGTAAAAATGTATGATTGGTTGAAAAGGGCGCCATAATGTGAGGCCGCTAGGGAAGGGGTGAGGAGAGTGCTTTTTTCGGCGCGAACTCCCTAGAGGAAGGATCTGATATCGGTTTCCAGACTGACTTAAAGGAGTTAAGTATAAATTGCTTATATTATTGATATTATTCTGTATTCTCTAAAACAATGTGCCTAAACAATACTAGTATGTATCTGTGTGATACTGCATAAGATAATTGTAATTACCTATGCTTGTTACCCGTAAACTTATTATTTTCAAACATGTTTAATGTAGTGTGGATCAATTAAACCACCATTTTGTTAATTACCTTTGTTTGCTACATCCATGTAAGTGTAGTTGTAAATTACTAGTAACTGTCGTGTTTCGTGTGTATGTATTTGATTTGATTCTTGTAATGATAAATCACTGATCACAATGATAAACCGGGGAGTTTCTTGCTCGTTCTTCTCCTGTCAGAGTTAGCTTTGGAATGAGCGAATAACTGTTTCTTTTATAAAAGTACTCTTAAAGTTTCATATAAACGATTAATAAATGCCTAGTCTTGCCTATTCTGTTGTTTTTATAGTATAATCCCTTTTAGTCAGGTACACACAACCCCTCACATACATACAGTCGATTTTGATAAATAATATAGACCTCTCACAATGACTAATTTCAATCTTAATTGTTTGAACTTCTTACATCAGAAGTGGGATAGATCTCTAGCCTTGTTATTAATTTGCTTAATTTAAAATGTTTCAGGATGGATACTACAATGATAACTGAGCTTCTGAAGGCTATTCGGGATGCTGTTTCAACCCCCCAACAAAAGGACGATGATATCGCGTTGCCGGTGTTTGATCCCGACAAAAATGATTGCGGAGCAGCGGCTTGGTGTGCCAGTATCGCGACCCTCGCTGTGGAATTAAGGTGGAGCAGCATTAAAACTGTGGCGAAAGCTGGTAAGGCCCTTAGGGGCTCTGCATTATCATGGTTCGAGAGTTGGACACCGTCAGAAGGAAGGTCTTGGGAAAATTTTAGAGAAAACATTGAGGATATCTATCCAGAGAAGAGAAATTTAAGTGATAGGCTTTGCAAAGCGGTTCTGTTTACTTCTGATTCATCGGAATCGTACAGTGAATATGTAAGGGAGAAGGTTCGTCTATTCAGAAGCACCAACCTTTCGTTTACTGAAGCACAATTGATAGAATTAGTTTGTGGTGGCATTAGTGATGTAGACGTGAGGATGGCTGCTCTTAATAATGGTGTTATTTCCACTTCTGGACTTATTTCTTTGTTGTCTACTTATTCTAAGCTTAAAAAAAGGCCGTCAGAAAATAGAAATATTTCCATAGTAAATAAGCGATTCAGATCAGAAAGGAAATGTTATAATTGTAATGAAACTGACCATCTAAGGTCCCAATGTCCAAAACCACCCATTGCGATTCAGGCTAGTACTCGTAAATTTAATAATGTTATCCCTTTAACTAGAGATGTTCGTACAAAAATTTGTTCTTATTGTAAAAAGACTGGTCATGTTGAATCTGTTTGCTATCAAAAGCAACGAGCTGAAACAACTAATGCATCAATAGCAGGTCCATCTAAAGAAATTAATTTTTTAGACAAACAGAATTAAAACTTACTAAAGTTTTAATTAAAAATACATTCATTGAGTCACTAATAGATACAGGAGCTAGTTGTAGTTTAATTAAGGAATCTGTTGCAAAACAAATAGGTTGTCATTTATTACCTGTGTCAATGTATCTAAATGGAATAGGACAAAGTAAGATTTATGCATTTGCTATAGTTACCCTGCCCGTTCAATTTGAAGAAATTTGTTTAGAACTCGATATGTATGTAGTTCGAGATGATGACTTTAGTTATGATCTTCTTATAGGTAGAAATGCTGTTCAACACCCTGACATAGGAATTATTACAGATTATTTTGGTAGTCATTTGTTTAGAAAGCCAGTTGAAACTAACATGGAAATAAATGTAATTTCCACAGCCTTTGAACTTTGTGAATTAACTTCTAAAATCGAACACTTAGATTTACAATTACAAGATAGAATTAAAAACATTTTTCAACGTTACCCTACTGTCTTGAATGAAAATAGTACTGTTAAAACTGGTGAGCTAGTTCTACGTTTACAAAAAAACGAAATTATTCATTACCGGCCATATCGATTGGCTCCAATTGAAAAAAAAAAAGTGGAAGAGATAATACAAGACCTTTTAAAAAATAATATAATACGGGAAAGTGATTCTCCTTTCGCTAGCCCAATAATATTAGTGAAAAATTAAACCGACGAAAAAAATAACTGAAAAGCAAAAAATAAAAAATATACGTTTTAGTGTAAGTAAGTTCCTAAACTAATTTACGTAACAAACTTTGAGTCGGCGCCAAACAAACCAACAAACAAATTGATTAATTACAAATAATTATAGCGCATAATGGCAGCTTGATGAATCTTCGTTGAATGTGTGATGGCGCCGACTCAAAGTTTATCATTACGCAGACCTATGGGGACATCCTATGCTCGTGCTCAAGGATTAAACCGTGAAGCAGTCAAAGAATTTTTTGATATTTTAGAAACCGAAATGACAAAAACGAATTACCCTCCTGACAGGATTTTTAATGTAGATGAGACTGGGTTGACAATTGTGCAGTCAAAAGTGCCACAGGTGGTAGGTAAAAAAGGGAAGAAGCAGATAGGAGCCTTGACTGCTGCAGAGCGAGGGTCACTATGTACTCTTGTTTGCTGCATGAGTGCATCGGGTATCTTTGTGCCACCCATGATGATATTCCCGAGAAAAAACTTTACGGACATTTTGATGAAAGGTGCGCCACCAGGATCGATTGGTAAAGTTCATCCATCTGGTTGGATTAAATCCAATTTGTTCACCGAATGGTTCAAGCATTTTATTGAACAAAAAATTAAACCGACGAAAAAAATAACTGAAAAGCAAAAAATAAAAAATATACCTTTTAGTGTAAGTAAGTTCCTAAACTAATTTACGTAACAAACTTTGAGTCGGCGCCATCACACATTCAACGAAGATTCATCAAGCTGCCATTATGCGCTATAATTATTTGTAATTAATCAATTTGTTTGTTGGTTTGTTTGGCGCCGACTCAAAGTTTGTTACGTAAATTAGTTTAGGAACTTACTTACACTAAAAGGTATATTTTTTATTTTTTGCTTTTCAGTTATTTTTTTCGTCGGTTTAATTTTTTGTAAAAAAGTTTTTTATTTTTCGCTTTTGAGTTACCATTTATTGATGTAGCTAAAATCTACTACCTACCAATTTTTTTGATTATTCTTTAAAATACATATTTGCCTCGGTCATATATCGTGGTACCTATTATATTAGGTTTATTTATAAACGTTGTTTAAAGTTATGTAATGATTAGCGACTGTTTAACTATACACTTTTGACGTTAAACCAACGTTTATGAATAAATGGGAATAATACAATGTTAGATAAATACTTAATAACTACTTATACTTGTGTGTGTGTATATGTTATTAATTTATATGACGGACTTTGTCTGAAAAATAAACGAATTATTATTATTATTATAATTTTTAAGTTTTAATCAATTTAAACAGCATTTTTTTTTTTTTTTTTTTTAATACTGTCGTTATCCAGATCGGAGAGTTTGAGTAATTCATTTGCGGCTACAGGAGTTTAAAAACAACGATAAGTTATTTTGAGGTATAAATATTATTCTCTTTGACGACATCATGCAACTGCCCCCTGTAAAATTGGTGCTTTGCACAACCACTTTGGGATGCTGCAGAAGTTAATTTATGGCACTCATTTTCATTCTGGTAATTAACCATTATCATAGAGACAACGAAATGACGTCGAATTCGTTGACCTGTTAAACAATCTACGCGTAGGCGAATTGACAACCGTTCAATGGAACTGCTCTGTCAAAGGCGAAGGGTAGCTTTAGGTGAAGAGTTAAAGGATGGTGTTGTTGTTTGAATATTCCCTACCGTCAAGCAGATTGACGAGTACAATAGTAAGATGACAGCTATGAATTCAAAACACTATTACATTTATACAATTCGTTCCATAGATGAGTCTCGTGAAGTTGCTACCTATGGAAAGAAACCTCCAGATAATGTAGTTCCAAAAGATGTGAACAGTTGTGGTAGCCTTTTATCTGAGGTAAAATTAGCTACCGAATCCCGTGTTATGCTGAGACGTAACATATCAGTATCTGAGGGCCTCGTCAATGGTGCAATGGGTATTGTGAAAAAAACTAAATGGCCATCACTGCGCAGGGATCAACTAGAGGAAGGAGAATTAGCGGATTGTATTTTAGTAAAATTTGACGATGAAAGCATAGGAAGCAGACTGAAAGATAGCGATGGTTGTGTTGCTATACCTCCAGTAGTTGCAACTTTTCAGGGCACGAAGGTTTATGGTGATATTGAGCGTAGGATGTTGCCGTTAATTTTGTGCTGGGCCGTTACGGTACACAAATTACAAGGAACGACCCTTGATAAAGCCGTAATCGACCTCGGTAAAAAAGTCTTCGCCAAAGGGCAGGCATATTTGGCACTGACTAGACTAAAAACACCCGAGGATATATCTGCCTTAGAACCCGATAAGAAGGTATTAAACAAACCTCACGATGAACGAGCTTTGGCCGAAATGCAGAGATGGAGAGGTCTACTTAGAAATCAGCAATAGGCTCGAACACTGATGTTTCTAGCAACCTTGAATAATAAATTATTTATAATAATTTTTACATGATTTAATCCGGTATATATCGACCGATTTTTATTTCTCGTGAAACTTGCATTTCAATCGCTTTAATCAATCAATCTGCCTAGCCTTCCTATAATTCCAGTCTAACCGGATGCAGCTGAATACCAGTATTTATAAATATCGCTTTAATATTGTTATTATTTTCCTCAACTAGGAACTCCCTCAACAGCCTTCCGTCTCCATCGTCAGACCCTCGATGACAGTCATACCCCAGCCAGGTCTAAAGTTCTCATCAAAATGAATGACATAAACCCAAACTCCTGAGGAGCTCTCGCGACTGTCTTCCGTCTCCATCGTCAGATCAACTCCAGGTCTTTATTATATAGTTCATCAGAACAACATTATTTGTGTGCGTTTCAGCAGAATCGGTTCACAGTTGAAAATTCAGTCGGTGCAAAATTAATGAACCCCAATTTTTCTACCCTTAGTTGTGGATTGTAGTTTTCAATTTTACATGGGATCAACTTCGAGGTATACCCTGTCTTTGGTTTTGAATTTTCGTGTCTTCCGAAATTAAAGTTATTCACTTAAAGTTTTTTTTGGAAGTCGGTTGTCTTTTTTGTAAAAAGTTTTTTATTTTTCAGTTTTTACTTGTGGTACCTACCCCACACAAATTCGAATATCACGATCTGCTTTGTAAATAACAGTGGCTGGAAAACATATTAGAACATCATCCACATAGACTAAGTGGGAAAAATACGTATTATAGAAGCTAACTCAAAAAGTACCCAATCCAAGTTAATACAATTTATATGCGACCAACTTCGAGGTATACCCTCCCCAATAAAAAAAGAATCGTTCAATTCGGACTACTCTGTAAAAAGATATGCGTGGTCATACATAAAAAAAAAAAAAAAAAAAATATACGTGTCGACTTGAGAACCTCCTCCTTTTTGTTTCGTCGGTTAAAAATTATTATAAATAGTTTATTATTCAGGGTTGCTACAAACATCAGTGTTCGAGCCTATTGCTGATTTCTAAGTAGACCTCTCCATCTCTGCATTTCGGCCAAAGCTCGTTCATCGTGAGGTTTGTTTAATACCTTCTTATCGGGTTCTAAGGCAGATATATCCTCGGGTGTTTTTAGTCTAGTCAGTGCCAAATATGCCTGCCCTTTGGCGAAGACTTTTTTACCGAGGTCGATTACGGCTTTATCAAGGGTCGTTCCTTGTAATTTGTGTACCGTAACGGCCCAGCACAAAATTAACGGCAACATCCTACGCTCAATATCACCATAAACCTTCGTGCCCTGAAAAGTTGCAACTACTGGAGGTATAGCAACACAACCATCGCTATCTTTCAGTCTGCTTCCTATGCTTTCATCGTCAAATTTTACTAAAATACAATCCGCTAATTCTCCTTCCTCTAGTTGATCCCTGCGCAGTGATGGCCATTTAGTTTTTTTCACAATACCCATTGCACCATTGACGAGGCCCTCAGATACTGATATGTTACGTCTCAGCATAACACGGGATTCGGTAGCTAATTTTACCTCAGATAAAAGGCTACCACAACTGTTCACATGTTTTGGAACTACATTATCTGGAGGTTTCTTTCCATAGGTAGCAACTTCACGAGACTCATCTATGGAACGAATTGTATAAATTCAATAGTGTTTTGAATTCATAGCTGTCATCTTACTATTGTACTCGTCAATCTGCTTGACGGTAGGGAATATTCAAACAACAACACCATCCTTTAACTCAGTCGCGCGCGCGCATCCGTACGCGTCGCTTGCTTTTTGCTACGATCGGTTTTTGCGTCGAGCGAAATGTCCGCCACAATAAAGTGTCCTCAGTGTAATATTGTTATTGACGAACTGCTATGTTATGTGCAAAATAAGCTGTCGACGAGTGATGACGATACCTTAATACGCATATGTTCTTCGGCCTTTGGTAACGATGAAATCAAAAATTCAAAAGCGTTTCTTTTTGAATCTGTGCCGACTAACAAAAGGAATATCAAAAGGAAACAAAAGGGCAAAGAACACCGTGACTTAGCCGATATAATTGGCCTGTTCAAGTCTACCGACCCTGATGTGATCCCGATTTTCGTCGCGCGGCACCTTGACAATCTACCCCCAATCACATTTGATCACTTGGATGTGACGAAGTTGCTAAAGGATCTCACCCTACTCAAGGATGAAGTACGAGAACTCAAGTCAACGAGTGTGACTGTAGATCAGTTGGAGAAACTCAAGATGGATCTTCAGTATGACCTCAAGTTTGGATCGTTCATCGAGCATGCACCGAACAAACAGTTTGTGAATTCGAAACGTGGGGGTGGCAACGGAGATATCTCTCTAGGTAACTCGTCATACAGAAGTCTGGACGCTTCCAAAGATGCAGTGCAAAGTCCGAGAATTGAAGAAAGTGTCGCAAAACTCTCGGTTCATATTGCCGATAAACAATGCCCGCATATTCAAAGCGGTGGATATGTTGAGAAGGAGCGGCCGTTATCAGTGTCGAGAACCGGTTCTATAACGCGGGCTCGTTCTCCATCGCCTGTACAAACAGCTGTGAGTGTTACGTCACAGCCGCAGCGAATGATCTCGGATAGTAAACAAGTGCCACATTGCGGTAATGTTTTGCCTGGAAAGGAGAATGATGGGTGGATCGTTACAACGCATCGTAAACCGAAGCAAAAGTACCGGTACGATGGGAAAGCGGGGGTTGCTAAAGACACAGTAGGGTGCTTTAAAGCGGCTGAAAAGAAAGTACCGATGTTTATCACGAATGTGCACAAGGAGTCACATACAGCTGACATAATAAAACACATTGAGATAAAAACCCGCGAGGTAGTAATATTGGAAAAACTGTCTCTAAGAAAAAAGGTTGACTATGATGCGTACAAGTTTTTCATACCTGAATCCAAGGTACCTGTATTTTTGGATGAAAACATCTGGCCACAAAATATAATATTCAGACGCTTTGTGCATTATAGTCAAAGACGTAAGGACGAGTACTCGCTTAAAGTCGGCTCTGTAAACAACAACAATGACTGATAATAGCTTGTTACGATTTGCCAGCTTTAATTGTAGAAGCGTTAAGCGTTCTATTGAGGGCGTTCGTGAACTTTGCGCAACGTGCGACATAATAGCGCTTCAGGAGTGCTGGCTGCTGCCGGAGGAGCTGCCGTTCCTGAGCACCATCGATGGTGACTTCAGCAGCACGGGGACGTCGGCCGTTGACACGTCGGCTGGCATGCTGCGTGGGCGACCCTATGGAGGGGTGGCTCTGCTATGGCGAAAAAGTGCGTTCAGTAATGTGTCGGTCGTTCCATGTGATAACTCGAGACTGTGCGCGATACGTATTGATACGAGTGAAAGGCCTTTCATTGTGATGAGTGTGTACATGCCCACGGATGCAGTGAGTAACCTGCCGGAATTCTCACATTGTTTAGGACTGGTAAGTGCGATCGTGGACAGTAGTGACGTGGAGGCGGTTTATTGTCTTGGTGACTTTAACGCGCATCCGCATGAACTGTTTTTTACGGACTTATTGAATTACTGTAGTGATAATCACTTTTCGTGCGTTGATGTAGATAAGCTGGGGTTGACGTCGAACACGTACACATATGTTAGTGACTGTAACGGGGCTAGGCGATGGCTTGATCATTGCATCTGTACAGAATCATCTCTGAAAACTGTTCGTATTGTTAGCGTTAAGTATGATGTTATGTGGTCGGATCACTACCCTTTGTTAATCGAATGCAATATCAATAAAATTGGGACGAAAGTAAAGCAGACTATGTACTCCGACAACCTAGTTATGTGGGGAAAAAAAAGCTCAGATGCTATATACACCTACAGGCAAGAATGTCATCGGCGATTGCGAAATATTGACTTCCCTCGCGTATTGTCCAGTTGTTGTGATCGCATGTGTAGTGATTCGGGCCATAATATAATAATTGATTGCCTGTATCGGGATGTGGTATCCGCTCTAGGGGAGGCCTCCATTGTTAGCAGAGAGACACGAGTCAGTGGTGGGAGGCCGAAGCGCGTGGTGGGTTGGAATAAGCACGTCAGTGAGGCTCACTCGTACGCTAGGCTTAGGTTTAATGAGTGGCTTAATTATGGCAAACCTATGTCTGGCGTGATTTATGAGGAAATGTGTGACACTCGTAAGATCTTTAAATCCAAATTAAGGTGGTGCCAGAATCACCAAGACCAAATCCAGATGGACATCCTAGCCGAGTTGCACACTAAAAAAGACTTTCGTGGCTTCTGGAAGTCTACAAGAAAACACAACCTTAGGCCTGGTTTGCCGGTGAGTGTCGATGGCGTGTCTGATACAAGGGATATTGCTAATGTTTTTAAATCCCAGTTTTGTGTCGAGCCAAGCAGTATTCCACCCTCTGAGTTGTTCGATGCTGAGTCACAGTGTACTGTCCTGGAACCAAGAGTTAAGTTCTCAGCTGCCGACATAGCTAAGACCATAGGGTGTATGACCAGGGGTAAGTCTCCAGGACATGACGGACTCAGCATCGAGCACCTACAGCATGCAGGACCCCACCTGCCACGTGTTCTGGCCATGCTGTTCACGTTCTGCCTTCGCCATTCGTACTTGCCGGACGAACTGATGAGGACGGTCGTAGTGCCAATTGTCAAAAATAAAACAGGTGATATATCTGATAAAAACAATTACAGACCGATTTCATTAGCTACAGTCATCGCGAAGGTATTTGACAGCATGCTTAATTAATGCTCAGTTAAACAACTCAATAACGTTGCACGATAACCAGTTTGGGTTCAGACCCAAACTGTCCACAGATGGCGCTATACTGAGTTTAAAGCATGCTGTCAGATACTACACGGATCGGAGCACGCCTGTTTACGCCTGCTTCCTCGATCTCTCCAGGGCGTTTGACCTGGTTTCGTACAGAGTGCTGTGGAGGAAGTTGCTCGATAGGCAAGTGGCGCCTGAAGTTGTTAAAATTTTCCAACACTGGTACGGCAACCAGATCAATAATGTTAAGTGGTCGGGAG
Organism: Eupsilia transversa; assembly: GCA_914767815.1. NCBI lineage: Eukaryota > Metazoa > Arthropoda > Insecta > Lepidoptera > Noctuidae > Eupsilia > Eupsilia transversa. Next base: position 7,279,161 of record OU611873.1, on the reverse strand, counting down.
CTCTGTCGGACTCGTACAGGTTGGAGTGCGGGGTGAGGCAGGGAGGATTGAGCTCACCAACGCTCTTCAATCTGTATATTGATGGACTTGTTGCCGGGCTCAGCAGCCGCCATGTTGGATGCCATGTTGATGATGTTTGCTTCAACAACATCAGCTACGCTGATGATATGGTGCTGCTGAGCGCGTCAATAGGGGGACTCAGAGAGCTAATAAGCATTTGCGAAACGTACGCTCATACACATGGCCTAAAATATAACGTTACAAAGAGCGAGCTTATGGTCTTCAATGCAGGTTCTAAGTGTCCGGCGGAGGTTCCACCAGTAAGGCTATGTGGGGTGCCCTTGAGGCGGGTACATACTTTCAAGTATTTGGGCCATATTGTGACGTCCGACCTGAAGGACGACGCTGATATTGAGCGAGAAAGGAGGGCGCTGTCGGTGAGGGCGAATATGATAGCCCGCAGGTTTGCTCGTAGCTCCAAGGAAGTGAAGATCACCTTGTTTCGAGCCTACTGCACATCTTTTTATACGAGTAGTCTGTGGGTGTCATATTTGCAGAAGTCCTACAGCGCTCTCCGCGTTCAATATAATAACGCGCTGAGGGCGCTGCTGCGGTTGCCTCGTTTCTGCAGTGCATCGGGAATGTTCGCGAGCGTCCGCATTGACTGTTTTTATGCCAGCATGCGCAAGAGGGCGGTCTCGATAGCGAGTAGAGTGCGGGGCAGCGGCAACAGTCTTCTTACCGTTGTTGCCAATAGGTTGGACGGGCCTTTCATGCAGCACTGGCAAGCCTTACATGCACCCGTATATCGGGCTTGGGGCAGGTAAAAATTTAAAATAACTACCGTAAATTTTGGTTGCAATTTAAATAATTTTTTGTTTTTAATTTTGACATTTTTATAGCTTTTGACAATTTTATATTTGACATTTTTATTTTTATTTTTCTCTGACTTTTTAATTATTCTTTTGGTCAATTGTTGAATATTTAAATTTAATTAATAACATGTTTATTTTGGATTTTTATCTGTTTTCGAATTTTAATATTTATAATTAGTTTGTGTTAAACTATGGACTGTAATATTGTCTGAAAATAAATAAATTTATTATTATTACTAGCTTTCGCCCGCGGCTTCGCCCGCGTGGAGGTCGGAAATTGTCCTACGGGAAGATTATAAATCATCAATGTGTAAAATGTCATCCAAATCCGTACAGCCGTTTTTGTATAATTGAGTAACAAACATCCAAACACACAAACATACAAACTGTCACATTTATAATATCAGTGGGATTAAGTCTTTATTAAGTTTGAAGTGGGAATATTATAAAGTTTCATCAAAATCCGTTCAGTATTCCGTTCAGTATTCATCCTCACAAACTTTCGCATTTATAATATTAGTAGGCAGGAGCACTCTCGAGGAGATATTTAGGACACTGGCAGCCTCATGGATGACCAAGGGCATTGAAGTCGGTAGTAGGAGGTTGACAAACCTCCGATTTGCCGACGACAGCCCCCACAGCTCTGGAACTATAGACAATGCTTCAAGAACTAAGCACGGCAAGCTTCAGGGTTGGACTCGCGATGAATCGGTCCAAAAACAAAAGCCATGACCAACAGCACTAAGTGTAGTTTCGAGGTAGATAGACAGGAAACACATGTCGATGAGTACATCTACTTGGGCCAGTTAGTTTCTTTCAAAAACAGGTAAGAAAAGGAAATCGATCGCTGCATCGAAAATGCCTGGAAAAGGTACTGGTCTATGAAGACGGTAATGAAAGGCGATCTACCGATCTCCTTGAAGCGAACACTCATCGATATGTGTATTCTGACCGTCCTAACCTACGGTACGCAGACCTGGGCCTAAAGTCTACTAATTTATAAACGTTACAATGGTCTCTCAATGGCGAGTTTTTGACAGTTTTTGTATGGCAAATCTATCAAAAAAATAGTAGATTATAAATTAGTAGACTTAGGCCCCTGGGGCATAAGTCTACTAATTTATAAACGTCTGGTCGCTTACCGAGTCGCAAAAGTTTCTTCCTGGGGTATGCCAAAGAGCAAAGCGCAGCATTCTACGCGTAAAATGAACTGGCAATATAAAAATGTCGTGTCACGGTGTTTATGGTCGCACTCCTCCAAAACTGCTCGACCGATTTTTTACGAAAATTGTATGTATATTTGGTAGGTATGAGAATAGGTCGTAAAGAGGTAGGTATGCAGGTAGGGTAGGTAGGTAAGTAGATAGGTAGGGTAGGGTAGGTGGATAGGTAGGGTACGGTAGGTGGATAGGTAGGTGTGCCGTAGATAAGCACTTAGTGCTACCCGTGCGAAGCCGGGGCGGGCAGCTAGTATAAAAATAAAAATAGCAATATTACTGTGAAGTTTCATCAAAATCCGTTCAGTAGTTTTTGCGTGAAAAAGTAAGAAACATCCATTCATCCTCACAAACTTTCGCATTTATAATATTAGTAGGATAATATTAAGTAATTAAAATAAAAACCAATTGCGTAACACACTATAAATCACAATCTGAATGTTTGATGGATATTGCTAATCCATTGCTTCTTAAAATTATGTTCGAGAAATCTGTCAACAACGTCAATAACGCAATTAATTTTGTTGAACGGCCAAAATTAAATTACCCAGTTGATTTAGGACATGTAACACGTCCCTTTGGGATAACTTCCGACATTCACGCGGTCGAAGCCGCGGGCAGAAGCTAGTTAAAGCATAAATTTTAATTTAAAACTAACCGTTATTCTTAAACTAACAGAAAAAGAAAGACTTCTTATATCTAATTAAAATAAAAACTACTCTATATTTCTACTTAAAATACTACCAAAAAATTGTTATTAGACCATGGCGCGTCATTATCTGGCCCGCCGCTCACTCCCGCTTCATTCTTATCGTTGTAACTTTTAAACTATTCTTTCAAATAAACTATTCTTTCAAATGTTTTAGTGTAAAAGACAAAGTGTATCTACATTAAATACCGAAAGCGATGAAGTTATTAATTTTGATAAGAATTAACTAAATACTCCATAATGTGCAATGTAAAAAAAGTCTCAATTTTAAATGTATTTATGGCTCACTATTTTAGCTATAATGGCTTCCATATAAAAGATAGATATATGCTGTCGCGGACTTTTATTTAGAACTATTTTAGACAAACAATCCCACGATACATTATCTTCATGTAACTCTAACGGTTTAAGCAGCGCACGCCAAGATAGCTCTCAGAGGGCAGTTTTTTTTCTGACTTACTTGATACTTATCGTTATATTAAGGCAAAATCAAACAAAATCATTATAATTTGTAGCCTATGTGTTATTCTGATGTATAAGCTATATCACTGTAAACTTTCATCAAAATCCGTTCAGTAGTTTTTGCGTGAAAGAGTAACAAACATCCATCCATCCATCCTCACAAACTTTCGCATTTATAATATTATATTAGTAGGATTATTAACTCTTCACCTAAAGCTACCCTTCGCCTTTGACAGAGCAGTTCCATTGAACGGTTGTCAATTCGCCTACGCGTAGATTGTTTAACAGGTCAACGAATTCGACGTCATTTCGTTGTCTGTATGATAATGGTTAATTACCAGAATGAAAATGAGTGCCATAAATTAACTTCTGCAGCATCCCAAAGTGGTTGTGCAAAGCACCAATTTTACAGGGGGCAGTTGCATGATGTCGTCAAAGAGAATAATATTTATACCTCAAAATAACTTATCGTTGTTTTTAAACTCCTGTAGCCGCAAATGAATTACTCAAACTCTCCGCTCTGGATAACGACAGTATTAAAAAAAAAAAAAAAATGCTGTTTAATTTGATTAAAACTTAAAAATTATAATAATAATAATAATTCGTTTATTTTTCAGACAAAGTCCGTCATATAAATTAATAACATATACACACACACACAAGTATAAGTAGTTATTAAGTATTTATCTAACATTGTATTATTCCCATTTATTCATAAACGTTGGTTTAACGTCAAAAGTGTATAGTTAAACAGTCGCTAATCATTACATAACTTTAAACAACGTTTATAAATAAACCTAATATAATAGGTACCACGATATATGACCGAGGCAAATATGTATTTTAAAGAATAATCAAAAAAATTGGTAGGTAGTAGATTTTAGCTACATCAATAAATGGTAACTCAAAAGCGAAAAATAAAAAACTTTTTTACAAAAAATTAAACCGACGAAAAAAATAACTGAAAAGCAAAAAATAAAAAATATACCTTTTAGTGTAAGTAAGTTCCTAAACTAATTTACGTAACAAACTTTGAGTCGGCGCCAAACAAACCAACAAACAAATTGATTAATTACAAATAATTATAGCGCATAATGGCAGCTTGATGAATCTTCGTTGAATGTGTGATGGTGCCGACTCAAAGTTTGTTACGTAAATTAGTTTAGGAACTTACTTACACTAAAAGGTATATTTTTTATTTTTTGCTTTTCAGTTATTTTTTTCGTCGGTTTTTACAAAGCAGATCGTGATATTCGAATTTGTGTGGGGTAGGTACCACAACTAAAAACTGAAAAATAAAAAACTTTTTACAAAAAAGACAACCGACTTCCAAAAAAAACTTTAAGTGAATAACTTTAATTTCGGAAGACACGAAAATTCAAAACCAAAGACAGGGTATACCTCGAAGTTGATCCCATGTAAAATTGAAAACTACAATCCACAACTAAGGGTAGAAAAATTGGGGTTCATTGATTTTGCACCGACTGAATTTTCAACTGTGAACCGATTCTGCTGAAACGCACACAAATAATGTTGTTCTGATGAACTATATAATAAAGACCTGGAGTTGATCTGACGATGGAGACGGAAGACAGTCGCGAGAGCTCCTCAGGAGTTTGGGTTTATGTCATTCATTTTGATGAGAACTTTAGACCTGGCTGGGGTATGACTGTCACCGAGGGTCTGACGATGGAGACGGAAGGCTGTTGAGGGAGTTCCTAGTTGAGGAAAATAATAACAATATTAAAGCGATATTTATAAATACTGGTATTCAGCTGCATCCGGTTAGACTGGAATTATAGGAAGGCTAGGCAGATTGATTCATTAAAGCGATTGAAATGCAAGTTTCACGAGAAATAAAAATCGGTCGATATATACCGGATTAAATCATGTAAAAATTATTATAAATAATTTATTATTCAGGGTTGCTACAAACATCAGTGTTCGAGCCTATTGCTGATTTGTAAGTAGACCTCTCCATCTCTGCATTTCGGCCAAAGCTCGTTCATCGTGAGGTTTGTTTAATACCTTCTTATCGGGTTCTAAGGCAGATATATCCTCGGGTGTTTTTAGTCTAGTCAGTGCCAAATATGCCTGCCCTTTGGCGAAGACTTTTTTACCGAGGTCGATTACGGCTTTATCAAGGGTCGTTCCTTGTAATTTGTGTACCGTAACGGCCCAGCACAAAATTAACGGCAACATCCTACGCTCAATATCACCATAAACCTTCGTGCCCTGAAAAGTTGCAACTACTGGAGGTATAGCAACACAACCATCGCTATCTTTCAGTCTGCTTCCTATGCTTTCATCGTCAAATTTTACTAAAATACAATCCGCTAATTCTCCTTCCTCTAGTTGATCCCTGCGCAGTGATGGCCATTTAGTTTTTTTCACAATACCCATTGCACCATTGACGAGGCCCTCAGATACTGATATGTTACGTCTCAGCATAACACGGGATTCGGTAGCTAATTTTACCTCAGATAAAAGGCTACCACAACTGTTCACATCTTTTGGAACTACATTATCTGGAGGTTTCTTTCCATAGGTAGCAACTTCACGAGACTCATCTATGGAACGAATTGTATAAATGCAATAGTGTTTTGAATTCATAGCTGTCATCTTACTATTGTACTATTATTGAATATTCAAACAACAACACCATCCTTTAACTCTTCACCTAAAGCTACCCTTCGCCTTTGACAGAGCAGTTCCATTGAACGGTTGTCAATTCGCCTACGCGTAGATTGTTTAACAGGTCAACGAATTCGACGTCATTTCGTTGTCTCTATGATAATGGTTAATTACCAGAATGAAAATGAGTGCCATAAATTAACTTCTGCAGCATCCCAAAGTGGTTGTGCAAAGCACCAATTTTACAGGGGGCAGTTGCATGATGTCGTCAAAGAGAATAATATTTATACCTCAAAATAACTTATCGTTGTTTTTAAACTCCTGTAGCCGCAAATGAATTACTCAAACTCTCCGCTCTGGATAACGACAGTATTAAAAAAAAAAAAAAAATGCTGTTTAATTTGATTAAAACTTAAAAATTATAATAATAATAATAATTCGTTTATTTTTCAGACAAAGTCCGTCATATAAATTAATAACATATACACACACACAAGTATAAGTAGTTATTAAGTATTTATCTAACATTGTATTATTCCCATTTATTCATAAACGTTGGTTTAACGTCAAAAGTGTATAGTTAAACAGTCGCTAATCATTACATAACTTTAAACAACGTTTATAAATAAACCTAATATAATAGGTACCACGATATATGACCGAGGCAAATATGTATTTTAAAGAATAATCAAAAAAATTGATAGGTAGTAGATTTTAGCTACATCAATAAATGGTAACTCAAAAGCGAAAAATAAAAAACTTTTTTACAAAAAATTAAACCGACGAAAAAAATAACTGAAAAGCAAAAAATAAAAAATATACCTTTTAGTGTAAGTAAGTTCCTAAACTAATTTACGTAACAAACTTTGAGTCGGCGCCAAACAAACCAACAAACAAATTGATTAATTACAAATAATTATAGCGCATAATGGCAGCTTGATGAATCTTCGTTGAATGTGTGATGGCGCCGACTCAAAGTTTGTTACGTAAATTAGTTTAGGAACTTACTTACACTAAAAGGTATATTTTTTATTTTTTGCTTTTCAGTTATTTTTTTCGTCGGTTTAATTTTTTGTAAAAAAGGTTTTTTATAATAGCATGATTTAATCCGGTATATATCGACCGATTTTTATTTCTCGTGAAACTTGCATTTCAATCGCTTTAATCAATCAATCTGCCTAGCCTTCCTATAATTCCAGTCTAACCGGATGCAGCTGAATACCAGTATTTATAAATATCGCTTTAATATTGTTATTATTTTCCTCAACTAGGAACTCCCTCAACAGCCTTCCGTCTCCATCGTCAGACCCTCGATGACAGTCATACCCCAGCCAGGTCTAAAGTTCTCATCAAAATGAATGACATAAACCCAAACTCCTGAGGAGCTCTCGCGACTGTCTTCCGTCTCCATCGTCAGATCAACTCCAGGTCTTTATTATATAGTTCATCAGAACAACATTATTTGTGTGCGTTTCAGCAGAATCGGTTCACAGTTGAAAATTCAGTCGGTGCAAAATCAATGAACCCCAATTTTTCTACCCTTAGTTGTGGATTGTAGTTTTCAATTTTACATGGGATCAACTTCGAGGTATACCCTGTCTTTGGTTTTGGATTTTCGTGTCTTCCGAAATTAAAGTTATTCACTTAAAGTTTTTTTTGGAAGTCGGTTGTCTTTTTTGTAAAAAGTTTTTTATTTTTCAGTTTTTAGTTGTGGTACCTACCTCACACAAATTCGAATATCACGATCTGCTTTGTAAAAAAAATTAAACCGACGAAAAAAATAACTGAAAAGCAAAAAATAAAAAATATACCTTTTAGTGTAAGTAAGTTCCTAAACTAATTTACGTAACAAAGTTTGAGTCGGCGCCATCACACATTCAACGAAGATTCATCAAGCTGCCATTATGCGCTATAATTATTTGTAATTAATCAATTTGTTTGTTGGTTTGTTTGGCGCCGACTCAAAGTTTGTTACGTAAATTAGTTTAGGAACTTACACTAAAAGGTATATTTTTTATTTTTTGCTTTTCAGTTATTTTTTTCGTCGGTTTAATTTTTTGTAAAAAAGTTTTTTATTTTTCGCTTTTGAGTTACCATTTATTGATGTAGCTAAAATTTACTACCTACCAATTTTTTTGATTATTCTTTAAAATACATATTTGCCTCGGTCATATATCGTGGTACCTATTATATTAGGTTTATTTATAAACGTTGTTTAAAGTTATGTAATGATTAGCGACTGTTTAACTATACACTTTTGACGTTAAACCAACGTTTATGAATAAATGGGAATAATACAATGTTAGATAAATACTTAATAACTACTTATACTTGTGTGTGTGTGTATATGTTATTAATTTATATGACGGACTTTGTCTGAAAAATAAACGAATTATTATTATTATTATAATTTTTAAGTTTTAATCAAATTAAACAGCATTTTTTTTTTTTTTTTAATACTGTCGTTATCCAGAGCGGAGAGTTTGAGTAATTCATTTGCGGCTACAGGAGTTTAAAAACAACGATAAGTTATTTTGAGGTATAAATATTATTCTCTTTGACGACATCATGCAACTGCCCCCTGTAAAATTGGTGCTTTGCACAACCACTTTGGGATGCTGCAGAAGTTAATTTATGGCACTCATTTTCATTCTGGTAATTAACCATTATCATAGAGACAACGAAATGACGTCGAATTCGTTGACCTGTTAAACAATCTACGCGTAGGCGAATTGACAACCGTTCAATGGAACTGCTCTGTCAAAGGCGAAGGGTAGCTTTAGGTGAAGAGTTAAAGGATGGTGTTGTTGTTTGAATATTCAATAATAGTACAATAGTAAGATGACAGCTATGAATTCAAAACACTATTGCATTTATACAATTCGTTCCATAGATGAGTCTCGTGAAGTTGCTACCTATGGAAAGAAACCTCCAGATAATGTAGTTCCAAAAGATGTGAACAGTTGTGGTAGCCTTTTATCTGAGGTAAAATTAGCTACCGAATCCCGTGTTATGCTGAGACGTAACATATCAGTATCTGAGGGCCTCGTCAATGGTGCAATGGGTATTGTGAAAAAAACTAAATGGCCATCACTGCGCAGGGATCAACTAGAGGAAGGAGAATTAGCGGATTGTATTTTAGTAAAATTTGACGATGAAAGCATAGGAAGCAGACTGAAAGATAGCGATGGTTGTGTTGCTATACCTCCAGTAGTTGCAACTTTTCAGGGCACGAAGGTTTATGGTGATATTGAGCGTAGGATGTTGCCGTTAATTTTGTGCTGGGCCGTTACGGTACACAAATTACAAGGAACGACCCTTGATAAAGCCGTAATCGACCTCGGTAAAAAAGTCTTCGCCAAAGGGCAGGCATATTTGGCACTGACTAGACTAAAAACACCCGAGGATATATCTGCCTTAGAACCCGATAAGAAGGTATTAAACAAACCTCACGATGAACGAGCTTTGGCCGAAATGCAGAGATGGAGAGGTCTACTTACAAATCAGCAATAGGCTCGAACACTGATGTTTGTAGCAACCCTGAATAATAAATTATTTATAATAATTTTTACATGATTTAATCCGGTATATATCGACCGATTTTTATTTCTCGTGAAACTTGCATTTCAATCGCTTTAATGAATCAATCTGCCTAGCCTTCCTATAATTCCAGTCTAACCGGATGCAGCTGAATACCAGTATTTATAAATATCGCTTTAATATTGTTATTATTTTCCTCAACTAGGAACTCCCTCAACAGCCTTCCGTCTCCATCGTCAGACCCTCGGTGACAGTCATACCCCAGCCAGGTCTAAAGTTCTCATCAAAATGAATGACATAAACCCAAACTCCTGAGGAGCTCTCGCGACTGTCTTCCGTCTCCATCGTCAGATCAACTCCAGGTCTTTATTATATAGTTCATCAGAACAACATTATTTGTGTGCGTTTCAGCAGAATCGGTTCACAGTTGAAAATTCAGTCGGTGCAAAATCAATGAACCCCAATTTTTCTACCCTTAGTTGTGGATTGTAGTTTTCAATTTTACATGGGATCAACTTCGAGGTATACCCTGTCTTTGGTTTTGGATTTTCGTGTCTTCCGAAATTAAAGTTATTCACTTAAAGTTTTTTTTGGAAGTCGGTTGTCTTTTTTGTAAAAAGTTTTTTATTTTTCAGTTTTTAGTTGTGGTACCTACCTCACACAAATTCGAATATCACGATCTGCTTTGTAAAAAAAATTAAACCGACGAAAAAAATAACTGAAAAGCAAAAAATAAAAAATATACCTTTTAGTGTAAGTAAGTTCCTAAACTAATTTACGTAACAAAGTTTGAGTCGGCGCCATCACACATTCAACGAAGATTCATCAAGCTGCCATTATGCGCTATAATTATTTGTAATTAATCAATTTGTTTGTTGGTTTGTTTGGCGCCGACTCAAAGTTTGTTACGTAAATTAGTTTAGGAACTTACACTAAAAGGTATATTTTTTATTTTTTGCTTTTCAGTTATTTTTTTCGTCGGTTTAATTTTTTGTAAAAAAGTTTTTTATTTTTCGCTTTTGAGTTACCATTTATTGATGTAGCTAAAATCTACTACCTACCAATTTTTTTGATTATTCTTTAAAATACATATTTGCCTCGGTCATATATCGTGGTACCTATTATATTAGGTTTATTTATAAACGTTGTTTAAAGTTATGTAATGATTAGCGACTGTTTAACTATACACTTTTGACGTTAAACCAACGTTTATGAATAAATGGGAATAATACAATGTTAGATAAATACTTAATAACTACTTATACTTGTGTGTGTGTGTATATGTTATTAATTTATATGACGGACTTTGTCTGAAAAATAAACGAATTATTATTATTATTATAATTTTTAAGTTTTAATCAAATTAAACAGCATTTTTTTTTTTTTTTTAATACTGTCGTTATCCAGAGCGGAGAGTTTGAGTAATTCATTTGCGGCTACAGGAGTTTAAAAACAACGATAAGTTATTTTGAGGTATAAATATTATTCTCTTTGACGACATCATGCAACTGCCCCCTGTAAAATTGGTGCTTTGCACAACCACTTTGGGATGCTGCAGAAGTTAATTTATGGCACTCATTTTCATTCTGGTAATTAACCATTATCATAGAGACAACGAAATGACGTCGAATTCGTTGACCTGTTAAACAATCTACGCGTAGGCGAATTGACAACCGTTCAATGGAACTGCTCTGTCAAAGGCGAAGGGTAGCTTTAGGTGAAGAGTTAAAGGATGGTGTTGTTGTTTGAATATTCAATAATAGTACAATAGTAAGATGACAGCTATGAATTCAAAACACTATTGCATTTATACAATTCGTTCCATAGATGAGTCTCGTGAAGTTGCTACCTATGGAAAGAAACCTCCAGATAATGTAGTTCCAAAAGATGTGAACAGTTGTGGTAGCCTTTTATCTGAGGTAAAATTAGCTACCGAATCCCGTGTTATGCTGAGACGTAACATATCAGTATCTGAGGGCCTCGTCAATGGTGCAATGGGTATTGTGAAAAAAACTAAATGGCCATCACTGCGCAGGGATCAACTAGAGGAAGGAGAATTAGCGGATTGTATTTTAGTAAAATTTGACGATGAAAGCATAGGAAGCAGACTGAAAGATAGCGATGGTTGTGTTGCTATACCTCCAGTAGTTGCAACTTTTCAGGGCACGAAGGTTTATGGTGATATTGAGCGTAGGATGTTGCCGTTAATTTTGTGCTGGGCCGTTACGGTACACAAATTACAAGGAACGACCCTTGATAAAGCCGTAATCGACCTCGGTAAAAAAGTCTTCGCCAAAGGGCAGGCATATTTGGCACTGACTAGACTAAAAACACCCGAGGATATATCTGCCTTAGAACCCGATAAGAAGGTATTAAACAAACCTCACGATGAACGAGCTTTGGCCGAAATGCAGAGATGGAGAGGTCTACTTACAAATCAGCAATAGGCTCGAACACTGATGTTTGTAGCAACCCTGAATAATAAATTATTTATAATAATTTTTACATGATTTAATCCGGTATATATCGACCGATTTTTATTTCTCGTGAAACTTGCATTTCAATCGCTTTAATCAATCAATCTGCCTAGCCTTCCTATAATTCCAGTCTAACCGGATGCAGCTGAATACCAGTATTTATAAATATCGCTTTAATATTGTTATTATTTTCCTCAACTAGGAACTCCCTCAACAGCCTTCCGTCTCCATCGTCAGACCCTCGATGACAGTCATACCCCAGCCAGGTCTAAAGTTCTCATCAAAATGAATGACATAAACCCAAACTCCTGAGGAGCTCTCGCGACTGTCTTCCGTCTCCATCGTCAGATCAACTCCAGGTCTTTATTATATAGTTCATCAGAACAACATTATTTGTGTGCGTTTCAGCAGAATCGGTTCACAGTTGAAAATTCAGTCGGTGCAAAATCAATGAACCCCAATTTTTCTACCCTTAGTTGTGGATTGTAGTTTTCAATTTTACATGGGATCAACTTCGAGGTATACCCTGTCTTTGGTTTTGGATTTTCGTGTCTTCCGAAATTAAAGTTATTCACTTAAAGTTTTTTTTGGAAGTCGGTTGTCTTTTTTGTAAAAAGTTTTTTATTTTTCAGTTTTTAGTTGTGGTACCTACCTCACACAAATTCGAATATCACGATCTGCTTTGTAAAAAAAATTAAACCGACGAAAAAAATAACTGAAAAGCAAAAAATAAAAAATATACCTTTTAGTGTAAGTAAGTTCCTAAACTAATTTACGTAACAAAGTTTGAGTCGGCGCCATCAACAAACACCTACATATAGTGCACCTAAATATTCGGTCAATAAGAAAAAACTTTAATGAAGTACTGATTTTTATAAAAAATTGCTCTGAGAACTTAGAAATAATAGTGTTGACAGAGGTTAACATTAAGAAATACGAGCTACCGTTATATGTCATAGAGGGCTACAATATATTTGCAAACACAAGGGACAATACAAGAGGAGGAGGTGTTCTTATTTATGCTAAGGAGTATCTTGTTTTCAACGCAAATAAAACCCTGACGAGTTCTGTGGAATGCCTTCATGGTAAACTCACTTTTAATCACTCCACTATAAATATTGTTGCAGCCTACAGACCGCCTAAAACGAATAAGTTGTTATTTGTTGATGAATTGGAGCAGTTAATTAGGAAGATCCCAGCCAACGAGGACATCATCATGTTAGGTGACGTCAACATAAATCTGTTAGGAGTGAGTGAAAGTCATCAATTAGCAAAGTATAAGGACTGCCTGTGTGGACTAGGCTTACAGTGCGTAATACCACCTACGGAGGTGACGCGACAAGCTATCGTTGCGGGTGTAAGAGAAGTGTCGTGTATTGATCATGTTTGGGTGCGAACAGGACAGCTGCAGGACTGTCAATCGTTTATTATTGAGTGCTTCCTGTCGGATCATCATGTGGTCGGAGTCTCAATACCGTTAGATGCGACACGGCTGTGTACTGATAGTAACTCGGACACTCGGTATGTGATTAATAATAAGATAGTAGCTAAAAAACTCACTGATTATGACTGGTCTCAACTGTTGTTTATTGATTGCCCGTTAACTATGTATGATAAGTTACAAAATGTTTTTAATGATATTTATAAAAATAGTAAGACTGTAATGCCAAAGAATAAAAAACGGGACACACAACCGTGGGTAGGAAGAGGTTTAAGTAATATGTTACTGCGTAGGGATATGTTATTTAGGGATTGGAAAGAGGCACCTAAAAATAACACGAAAAGACTAGAATACACGCGATTTAGAAATAAAGTAAACAAATTGATATTTAAAGCAAGAAATAAGTTTCGGCAAGAACAAATAAAGAAGTGTAACGGAGACCCAAAAAAAATTTGGGACATAATTAATAGTTGGACAGGTAGAAAAAAAGCAAATATAGATGATATTGTTAAAAGATACTTTGGAGGTAAAGACACAATGTATAATATATGTAGTAACTTTGCAGATACATTTACTGAAGAGATTATTAGTATTAAACATAACTGTAATATAAAATTATTAGACAGAAGTAAGTATGTTATGGTAAGTGATGTAACGTTCCTCTTTAGGCCAGTGTCCAGCAACACGGTGTGTAAAGTTATCGATCAGCTGGGTAGTGACAAGGCGCCGGGCATTGATTGCATTCGAGTCATTGACTTAAAAATAATAAAGAATAAGATCTCGCCGGTTTTGTCACACTTTGTCAATCTGTGTTTATCGAAAGGGGTATATCCAAGCCCACTTAAAAAAGCTTTAATTAGGCCCATCTTTAAGCAGGGAGCACACTCAGATTACGCCAACTATAGACCCATCGCTATTTTATCAGTAATAAATAAAATAGTGGAGAAAATGGTAGTCGCTCAGGTTAGCGAATTCTTAGAACAGCATCGTATACTAGCAGATGCACAACACGGTTTTAGGCGCGGTCGTAGCACAACATCAGCACTATCACAGTTCTCGGAAGACATGAACAATAGTCTGGACCAGGGTCATCAGATCCTGGCGCTGTTCATAGATTACAAAAAGGCGTTTGACACCCTGGACCACGAGGTGCTGTTGCAGGCCATGGATGAGTGTGGGATCAGGGGGCCCACGAACAAGTGGTTCCGGAACTATTTGACTGGCAGAACTTTACAGACCTGCATTTCTGGCGTGGCTGGTAAAGAAGCTGCGGTAAACCTTGGCGTTCCGACTGGTTCCGTATATGGACCAGTTGGCTATGTCATGCATGTCAATAGCGTCAGTAATGTAGTTGGGAAATGTCGGGTTTATATGTATGCGGACGACATGTGCCTTATGTACTCCGCTAAGAATATACAGGAAGTCAGGGCTGTGTTGCAAGCTGACTTTGACAATATTACCCGGTGGGCGCACGATAACGGTATCATACTAAATCTAAGTAAGACGAAAGTGATGCATGTGCACTCGCCGCACAACCTTGTGGCAAAAAATGTCGTCAGTATGGATATAAGTATCGTGGGCCACACATACGATTGCATGCACGTCGGAAATGTCAACTGTATCTGTCAAAAGCTGGAGTATGTCAGTAAATTTAAGTATCTAGGTCTGTGGGTGGACCGTAACATGAACTGGAAGACACAGGTTGACACAGTGTGTACAAAGCTTAGGTCAGTTTTAAGTAAGTTCTATATGCTGAAGGCACCGTTGAGTAAGAAAACGCTGCGCATGATTTATTTTGCTCTCGCCGAGTCTTTGCTAAGCTATGGATTAAATACTTACGGCCGTACATTTAAAACCTATTTGAACAGTATAAAATCGCTGCAAATTCGATTTATGAAATACCTTGTTAACCCAAAATTAAAACTCGAGTGTAAAGAAAATTATGAAAATCTTTTTGTTGTATGTAAGGTGCTTCCCGTGCATGAAAAGGTCAAGTACTTAGTGGTTCTAGAGCAGTTCTACAACGACCAATTCAAAGTATATGTGCAAAACACTTACAATACTAGAAGTGTTAGAGAACGCAAATTCGTGCAACCACCAGTAAAAAATTACTATGGCAAAAGAACCAATAAGTATCTGACCCCTACACTGTTCAATAGTATCGACTGGCTGAGAAGAGATAATACTGTAATCAGTAGGCGAGCATTGGGCAATAGATTAAAGACTGAACTGCTGAATGAAATGGTCGCAACATGTGACAATAATTAATCGATTGAGGGACACTGAACTGCGTCCATTTAAACTATCTATAACTACCTACTTAGATGTGTAATTAGATTGTATAGACCAAATGTTAAGACGAGCGCTAATCCTGCCGACAAACTGTCACGCAGTTTGGCAGGTTTATAAAATGTATACAAGTGTTTGGTCCAAAATAAATGATTTATTTATTTTTATTTATTTATTTATCACACATTCAACGAAGATTCATCAAGCTGCCATTATGCGCTATAATTATTTGTAATTAATCAATTTGTTTGTTGGTTTGTTTGGCGCCGACTCAAAGTTTGTTACGTAAATTAGTTTAGGAACTTACACTAAAAGGTATATTTTTTATTTTTTGCTTTTCAGTTATTTTTTTCGTCGGTTTAATTTTTTGTAAAAAAGTTTTTTATTTTTCGCTTTTGAGTTACCATTTATTGATGTAGCTAAAATCTACTACCTACCAATTTTTTTGATTATTCTTTAAAATACATATTTGCCTCGGTCATATATCGTGGTACCTATTATATTAGGTTTATTTATAAACGTTGTTTAAAGTTATGTAATGATTAGCGACTGTTTAACTATACACTTTTGACGTTAAACCAACGTTTATGAATAAATGGGAATAATACAATGTTAGATAAATACTTAATAACTACTTATACTTGTGTGTGTGTGTATATGTTATTAATTTATATGACGGACTTTGTCTGAAAAATAAACGAATTATTATTATTATTATAATTTTTAAGTTTTAATCAAATTAAACAGCATTTTTTTTTTTTTTTTAATACTGTCGTTATCCAGAGCGGAGAGTTTGAGTAATTCATTTGCGGCTACAGGAGTTTAAAAACAACGATAAGTTATTTTGAGGTATAAATATTATTCTCTTTGACGACATCATGCAACTGCCCCCTGTAAAATTGGTGCTTTGCACAACCACTTTGGGATGCTGCAGAAGTTAATTTATGGCACGCATTTTCATTCTGGTAATTAACCATTATCATAGAGACAACGAAATGACGTCGAATTCGTTGACCTGTTAAACAATCTACGCGTAGGCGAATTGACAACCGTTCAATGGAACTGCTCTGTCAAAGGCGAAGGGTAGCTTTAGGTGAAGAGTTAAAGGATGGTGTTGTTGTTTGAATATTCAATAATAGTACAATAGTAAGATGACAGCTATGAATTCAAAACACTATTGCATTTATACAATTCGTTCCATAGATGAGTCTCGTGAAGTTGCTACCTATGGAAAGAAACCTCCAGATAATGTAGTTCCAAAAGATGTGAACAGTTGTGGTAGCCTTTTATCTGAGGTAAAATTAGCTACCGAATCCCGTGTTATGCTGAGACGTAACAAATCAGTATCTGAGGGCCTCGTCAATGGTGCAATGGGTATTGTGAAAAAAACTAAATGGCCATCACTGCGCAGGGATCAACTAGAGGAAGGAGAATTAGCGGATTGTATTTTAGTAAAATTTGACGATGAAAGCATAGGAAGCAGACTGAAAGATAGCGATGGTTGTGTTGCTATACCTCCAGTAGTTGCAACTTTTCAGGGCACGAAGGTTTATGGTGATATTGAGCGTAGGATGTTGCCGTTAATTTTGTGCTGGGCCGTTACGGTACACAAATTACAAGGAACGACCCTTGATAAAGCCGTAATCGACCTCGGTAAAAAAGTCTTCGCCAAAGGGCAGGCATATTTGGCACTGACTAGACTAAAAACACCCGAGGATATATCTGCCTTAGAACCCGATAAGAAGGTATTAAACAAACCTCACGATGAACGAGCTTTGGCCGAAATGCAGAGATGGAGAGGTCTACTTACAAATCAGCAATAGGCTCGAACACTGATGTTTGTAGCAACCCTGAATAATAATTATTTATAATAATTTTTACATGATTTAATCCGGTATATATCGACCGATTTTTATTTCTCGTGAAACTTGCATTTCAATCGCTTTAATCAATCAATCTGCCTAGCTTTCCTATAATTCCAGTCTAACCGGATGCAGCTGAATACCAGTATTTATAAATATCGCTTTAATATTGTTATTATTTTCCTCAACTAGGAACTCCCTCAACAGCTCCATCGTCAGACCCTCGATGACAGTCATACCCCAGCCAGGTCTAAAGTTCTCATCAAAATGAATGACATAAACCCAAACTCCTGAGGAGCTCTCGCGACTGTCTTCCGTCTCCATCGTCAGATCAACTCCAGGTCTTTATTATATAGTTCATCAGAACAACATTATTTGTGTGCGTTTCAGCAGAATCGGTTCACAGTTGAAAATTCAGTCGGTGCAAAATCAATGAACCCCAATTTTTCTACCCTTAGTTGTGGATTGTAGTTTTCAATTTTACATGGGATCAACTTCGAGGTATACCCTGTCTTTGGTTTTGAATTTTCGTGTCTTCCGAAATTAAAGTTATTCACTTAAAGTTTTTTTTGGAAGTCGGTTGTCTTTTTTGTAAAAAGTTTTTTATTTTTCAGTTTTTACTTGTTGTACCTACCCCACACAAATTCGAATATCACGATCTGCTTTGTAAATAACAGTGGCTGGAAAACATATTAGAACATCATCCACATAGACTAAGTGGGAAAAATACGTATTATAGAAGCTAACTCAAAAAGTACCCAATCCAAGTTAATACAATTTATATGGGACCAACTTCGAGGTATACCCTCCCCAATAAAAAAAGAATCGTTCAATTCGGACTACTCTGTAAAAAGATATGCGTGGTCATACATAAAAAAAAATAAAAAAATATACGTGTCGACTTGAGAACCTCCTCCTTTTTGTTTCGTCGGTTAAAAAATAACAGTGGCTGGAAAAAATATTAGAATATCATCCACATAGACTAAGTGGAAAAATACGTATTATTGAAGCTAACTCAAAAAGTACCCAAGCAAAGTTAATACAATTTATATGGGACCAACTTCGAGGTATACCCTCTCCAATAAAAAAAAGAAAATTCCCAACGAGAAACCAGTAATGTTAAATGTTAGATACTAATACTGTATTAATAATGCAATAATTAATAATACAGATTTCTTCGAGGAACCTACATGGTCGATATTATAGGTAGTTACACATCTCAATATTAGGGTGGAACTATAAACTAATGTTACTTTTTTATGTTACTTTTTTAATTGTCTTGAATGTGCCCTGGCGGCTTAGAGTATGTCATGCTCACTCTAATGTCTCGCTGATGGTGGCGTTTATGTTGGATCAAAAATGGTTCGGCTGAATGATGCTGATCCATGCGTCGTATTCGTGAACTGGCGCCGCCGCCGCCGCCGTCAGTAGGGACTGGTCATCTCTTAGCTCCACGGATTATTTTATTTAGGTAGGTATTGCTTTTTTATCTTTTTTTTTTCTGACGTTTTTAACATTCTGCACAGTTCTCACATGTATAATTTCAACATGAATGATATAACGAATATATTGTAATCTGAATTACGCTATCCTAGAATAGCTCAAAAGAAGCCTCCAAAGAAGATTGGCGAGTTGAGTACCTCATCAAATCGAAACGTTTCAAAATCTAGTTAAGTATATATAGCAATTTATAGGTCTTATATCCGTAGTTATTTTTCAAGCTAAAATGTTTTAATAGTTGTTGGGAGTAATTAAAAGACCATGATTTTAGGGTGCAGTCCCGTTACGGAAACAAAACGCACTAATGCAAAACAAAAAGCATTAAAAAAAATTGAGCCTATTAAACCTTATTACAAATCAAGCGAAGCCAAAAGAAAAAAAACGTATCACGTCAGCTGTCACATAAGTCTAATACAAAAAAATATAATATTTATCGTCATGATATATTTGTTTTTTATGTTAAAACCCAGCATAATTCGTCGTTTGTGATATATGTAATGTATTCTGCATCTTTAACTGAAGTGTGAACTCTTAAGCTCAAAACACAAACAAGGCGGGTGCGTGTCGGGAGCGGGTCGGGTCGTTTTCTTAGCGTGAGACGCGCTGGTCATCGTGTTCATACACAGCACTGGCACGGGATGGCAGCGGGTCGTGCGCGGACGTACCTACCAGGCGGAAGCGGTTGCAGTGTGATTTAAAATGTCTGGTGATTCGGACACGGACGAAGAAGTTATTATTTACAAATATATCATTCGTACGGCTCTCCATAGAAGAATTGGTGTTGTTTGCGTGTTGCACATACACGGATCTGGTACCGTCAAGCTAGATCATACGTTGGAGAATCATTTCCGCTTTGACAGAATTTACACACTATTACACACCTATTTCTAAATAGGTCGCGACCAGCTGGATTAATCAGAGGAGGAGAAAATCCTTTTTTTGACCCGGCCCGGGTCGACGACGCGTTGTGTTCCACGCCCGCCTCAAAGAGATGTCAGCACCAATGGCGGGGCCCGCTAGGGCCGATGCCTGCCGGGGTTGCGGGAAAGTCCGAAAGGGATACCGTAGCCCCTGGCAACACAGGCAACTGGAGGAACATGAGTGGGTTTTAGTCAGTCTCTCTAGAAGAGTCTGCTCCGCCCAGAGCGGTAGAAGTTATTTGATGATTTCCCAAAAAAAAAAAGGTCGGAGCGCCATCATTGGCTACTGTTGTAATTGTATAGTAGTAGGACTCAGAACCGTGGGTTATTGTTCACATGTCATGAGTGTAGTGTGGTATTTAGCTTACGCTCGACACGCAGAAACAACCCCGTCTGCGGTATTTCTTGACAATATATTGTTATGATTAGAATAAAACTTACTTTATGCTGTGGTTTTATTTTTTACCTATTCTATTTTAAATTATTCATTATCTTTTATCCTGTTGATGACCATCTTGTGGATGGACCATCTTGGACGCGGATTCGAATCCCGTAAAAGGTACGTTATTACTATAATAAGTGACTTCTTATCAATTGGATGGCCTTTTTATCTATAATTGCCGTTTTCTTATCTCAAATACTTGTATTCAGCTGCATCCGGTTAGACTGGAAGCCGACCCCAACATGATTGGGAAAAGGCTAGGCAGAATGAATGAATCTAAAAAGGAAATATCCCCAAGTCTAATGTATGTCTTACCATTACATAATATTTTGTTATATTCTATTGTAGCATTCAAATCCATATATTCATTCTATGAAACGGTAAGCCTGTATGTGATACTCAAAATACATGGGTAGCTGCCAATGTCCTTAAAGTTGAGTAGAAGCTGGAGGATTTCCATCTACTTAAGAAAAGGGTTTTAATGAAACGCTTTTGTCGCGTGATTATTTATTTGCTATCGTACCTTTTGTTTTTATGAATATTTCTTAGCCCAAAAATGTTCAGCAATTTGAACTTAACGTAACGTTATTAATAGGTAACATTTTAAGTGAGCGTTATATGAATATTTATGTAATAATCAATAGTTTACAAATTAAGCTGAAAACATCGGTAGGCGTCATGAAAAGCGACTTATTTAATAACAGACTACATTTTCGTGGAAACCATGCTTTGATATTTTCAATGTTCCGTTCAAGATGTACAAATTCTGAAATTTTACTTACCTCTAAAGCCTCAACATCAACCTTTTACTGTCGGAATTGACGAGCATTGAAAATGCTCAAACATCATTTTCATTAATTCGTATTTCGAATTTACCATTATTGGTACATTGTGACAAAGAGTCACTAAGAGATTCGATTCTATACCTAGATTTTGAGACCTAATTACTGTGTAATCCGGAGAATTATGATAAAATTGTAAATTACGTTTGAAAGCCCTAAAATCATCCTTCAAATTGAACCATAAATCTTTGAGTCACAGCATGTTTCATACCGATACTAGGTTCCATAGTCACTTGGTCAATGTCCTTTATATGGGACTACTTCGAGAGCATACCCTTTAAAACAATAAAATAATTTTTTAAATCCGTCCACAATTGACGAAAATATCGACGGACATACACAAAAAAAAAAAAACAATACATACGCTACGAACATATAACCTCCTCCTTTTTGGAAGTCGGTTAAAAATGAAAAACTTTATAATTTACTTAGGTAAGTATTCGTGGCAAGTTTCAAGTTTATTAACCAAATGAATAAGATTTTTCTTATAAACTTTTTACGCCCACAGGGGTGGAATATGGGGGGTGCTTGGACAGGAAACCTCCCCGTGTGCCCGTGGGCTGGAGTTCGCTTATGGATACGTCCGGGGGGAAGGCCAGTCTCCGGGACGGTGCACCCTGGGGTGCGGGCAATGTCTCCCCATTAGGTACTGAGTATCTAAGGGGGGTTGTTGCCCGTATGCTAATATCCTGTCAGAGGAACGCTCTAACGTGTACTCTAAGGAGCACACGTTGAGCAGCGTTTGAGTGAGAGCGGGCTCGGCGTGCACAAACTCTGTCGTCGGGCAGGCAAGAGGAAGTTCTCTCCTGCTGCCACCGTTGGTCTCGAAGCCCCGAAGATTGTCAAGGTCATGTCTCTGGCAATTCACGGGGGTCGAGGGTCTTGGCTTAATCGCCCGGGCCGCGAGGAAGAAAACCTCTATAAAAAATCACCCCAAACCTCTAAGCGGCGGCTCACCGTGAGGGAGGTTGATAGCTTGACTGATGGGTAGCTAAATTAGTCGCCAGTGCGAACCACTTTATTTGAGAAATTAAAATGTTTTTACTCGTGGGAACAAATATGGAAAGAATTTAAAAAAATAAAAACAAAACAAACGAAGGGGAGGAGAGTGGTGCGGGGTCGGAGTCCGACGCCGCATCTGGCGTGAGAGGCTCTGGTCGTAGCCCGGAGCGCGAAGTGGTGGGGGCTTCCGAGAAGAACCGAAAGTTCTTCCGGAAGCGTCCCAATTCGGGGTCATCCTCCGATGAGTGGGTCTCCGCACTGCGGAAGAAGATCCACTCTAGCCGGCGGGGTGGGGCCCGGGAAAAAGGTATCGGTAGAGGGGCCACCCTCTCCACCAAGGAGGCTGGTGAACAGAGGCCAGCTAGCCCAGCCGAGCTGGCCCCTGGAGGGAACAACCGCAGTGCGGCCCCCTCAGAGTTATCAGGTGGTGAACCGGACGCCGTTGGCGGCTCCAATTCGGAGCGTGAGGCTCGGTTCACGGAGGTCGTGGTAGCCGCGGTCAAGGAGGTGGCCATTAAGAGGATCAAGTCCTCTAAAGACAAGGCCATCTCCGCAGCCACGGCCTCTATTATGGCGGCAGCGAAGGCCTTCCAACTCGGGCCTCCGTCGGACGGAATGTCCAAATTGGGAGAGGAGGTCGCCCGCCTGACAACCGCCATGGAGCTTCTCCGGAAGGAGAATGGGGAGCTCCGAGCAGACCTGGCTGCGCTCCGAGGAGCCGGCTCCCGGGTGGCGAAAAAGGGGGGAGAAGCGCATGGGCAGGGACGGTCAGTGCCTGCTGAAGACCGGATCCTGACCCTGGTGCGGCAGGAGATGGCTGCTTTGCGGAACCACTTTTCCGCCTTAGAGGCTATCGTCCTGCGCCCCCCACTAGCGGCAAACGAGCTGGCCTCGGGCCAGCGGAAGGCGACGTCGTATGCCGCCGCCGCAGCTGCCGCGACCAAACCAGGCCCGTCGGGGCAGACCAAGGTAGGGGCGGCTGGGGATGAGGCCGGAGTGACCAGGCCCACCAAGTGCGTGGACATCCGCATCCTGGGATTGGACGACTCGGTGACGGAGGAACAGGTGGTGGCCGCTGTCGTGAGGTCTGGGGGGTGCTCTGCCGAGCAGGTGAGGGCGGGCACCATCCGTCCTGACTCCGCGGGGATGCGAGCCGTTACAGTAAGCTGCCCCGTGTCGGCGGCCAAGAAAATTACCGGGGAGGGCTGCAGGCTATTGGTGGGCTGGGTTTCTGCGCAGGTCAAACTGCTGGAACCCAGACCTCTGAGGTGCTTCCGCTGCCACGTGGGCAACCACGTGGGAGCTAAATGCACCTCGGAGGTGGACCGCAGCGGTCTCTGCTACCGCTGTGGTCAGGCCGGTCACAAGGCCGGCTCGTGTAGCTCCACGCCGCACTGCGTTGTATGTGCGGCGGCTGGCAAGCCGGCCGAACACTGGATCGGGAGTAAGGCCTGCGCTCCACCCGCCAAAGCCCGCGGCGGAGGCAATCCCTCCGCCACCGCTGATGCCTGCCGGGGTTGCGGGAAAGTCCGAAAGGGATACCGTCGCCCCTGGCAACACAGGCAACTGAAGGAACACGGGTGGGTTTTAGTCAGTAAGAGTCTGACACGCCCTGCCGCTCCGCCCAGAGCGGGAGAAGTTATTTGATGATTTCCGACCCAAAAAAAAAAAAAAAAAAAAAGGGGTGGAATATCGAAAAATCGTTTGGTATGTAATCGTATTGTATGAGATTATTTAAATACATTTTCAAGTCAAACAAACCACGTAGTAAAATCCCCCCTGCAAAATTGACCACCCCTTTTCACCCCGTTAGTGGTAGATTTTTACACATTTCCCTGGTACACGTTGTTCTTCATTTTTGGTTTTAAGTACAAATATTGAATTTCGAGTCAATCGGACCGCGCGTTAAAAAATTTCTATACAAACTTTGACACCCTCCAATCCCCTTTCAGGGAGTACTTTAGTAAAACTAAAAATGAAAAAGTTTAACTCAAGGAATACGATTTTTCATACAATCGGAATATGTCCCCCTTTGTCTTCCTCTTGAAGGTCGAATTTCCAAAAAAACCTTTCTCAGTGGATGCCTACGTCCGAATCTGTGTGCCTAATTTCAGCCCAATCCGTTCAGTGGTTTGAGCTGTGATATAGACTACCACTTTGCAACCCCCTTAGGGATATATTTTTTAAATAAAACTGTGATACACATTATTCTCTATTTTTGGTTTTAAATATTATAAATACCGAGTTTCGAGTTAATCAGACAGCGCGTTGAAATTCTTCTGAACAAACTTTGACACCCTCCAATGCCCGTTTAGGGGTTAGTTTATAAAAACAAAAAATGAAAAACTTTATAATTTACATAGATAAGTATTAGTGCCTAGTTTCAAGTCCATTAACTCAAAGAATAACATTTTTCATACAAAATAAATCCCCCGTTTTCACCCTTTTAAATGTCGAATTTCCAAAAACCATTTCTTAGTGGACGCCTAGGTCATAGTAACTATCTGTGTGCAAAATTTCAGCCCAATCCTTATAGTGGTTTGAGCTGTGACGTAGACTACCCGTTTTCATCCCGTTAGGGGTAGATTTTTTGAAAAACACTTATACACATTATTCTTTATTTTTGGTTTTAAGTATAAATACTGAGTTTCGAGTTAATCGGACAGCGCGTTAAATTTTTTCTATCCAAACTTTGATGGCCCCCAATCCCCGTTCAAGGGGTAGTTTATAAAAACTATAAATGACAAACTTTATAATTTACTAAGATAAGTATTCGTGCCAAATTTCAAGTATATTAACTCAAGGAATAAGATTGTTCATACAAACGAAATCCCCCCATTTCACCCTCTTAGGGATGGAATTTCGAAAAATCGTTTCTTAGTGGAAACTTACTATTCATAAAGAACACACCTTCCAAATTTCATGTTTCTAGGACCAGCGGTTTAGGTTGTGCGTTGATATCTCACGAGACAGGCACGCGCGCACAATGGCGCCGGTGTGTGGGTAATTGAGATGAAATGGTGTGTAAGAAAGGACTGAAATTGTAATTGTCGAAAAAGTAGTAATCTGTAAAATAATGTTTTGATGTAAAAGAGTGTCCATGGAGTTTCTTGCCCGTTCTTCTCCATTAGGAACCTACTACGTTTTGGAGTGGTCGACTAGCTTCACCAAATAACTCAAACGAAAAGTGATGACTGTAAAGTGATAATTTAAAAGTGCCTGTAAATTTTTTAATTGAAATAAACGGTTTGAGTTAACTATTGTGTGTGATTGAAAACCAACCCTCAACGAAGAATAAACCGGAGACTGGTCAGAAACGGCACAGGATAGGATACCCGCCGTGTTATCAGAAGTGGGATCGTACAATACGATACCCTTCCGCTCATGCTTATGCCGGACATCCAAAGAATTACGTCCAACTACGAGGCCTGCTTGCACGGCCATGGCCGAGTGCGTGCCAAAAGATTTTTCTCTGAAATCGCGAACATGATGCATTCCAAGAGTGAGCGACTTTTTGGCCAGCCACAGCCAACTGAAATATTTCTTCCTTCCTACGACCATGATGGCAAGAGGTGCTGGTAGTGGCAATGGACTCATAAAGAGGAAGATATTGGAGGGAATGATTTTCCGCAGAGACGCACATAATGAACTAAATAGTTCTGACGCCAGTAACCTAGGAGTTGGCTGCATTCCCATCCATGTGGCTGGTGGACGGCAACATGCCTACTGTAGTATGATCACAACTGATGCTGAGATCACAATAAATCTATACCTGATAATATGATGGCTATTCTCAAGGAAGGAACAATACTTAAATAAAATTAAGAAACAAATGATAAAATTCTAGATGACCAGAAGCCTAATAGTGCAAGCAAAACAACTTGTACAGTACAGAATGACCGAAGCAGCAGAACAAACTAAAATTTGACACCACAAATGCCAAGATTAAACAGTCCGTTGATGGATTTCAACATCAATCTGGTATAAAAGTATTTTGTTTTATTATTTTGATATTGTAGAACATAATTATTTGCTAACAGTCTTTGAACTATGTTCATCACACACTGGCAAGGTTAATGTCACCTTTTTCTTGACAACTTGTGGAAGTAAAATAACAACACAAGATAAATTACTCAACAAAATAAGCTCATTACAATGTCAATGTTGTTATTCTAATAACACCTGTAATGTGTCATGAACTTCTCTTAAGAAATGGAACTCATCTCCAGGCAAAGTGTTTATTAGATAAAAACGAATAGTTCCCAATTAAAGTAAAATGGCAAGTAAAAGTAACGTGTCTTTGTCAAGTTCACAAGCGATAACAAAGTTTCGAGTATATTACAACATACTGGATAATTGAATGATATAACAAATCATATGTTACGATCATTTATTATTACGAGTAATCATAAGATTAGTGCTACTCAAACGTCATGAAATTCGTAGTTAAAGGGAGCTTTGACTGGGGATTACTTCCAAATAAGGCTGTAAACATTGAAACATAGTAGACAAAATGTTGCAAGATACACACAGAAACATTTTGATATGAAATTCATTCTTGTGAAATATGTCACGAGATAAGTATTAACCATCAAACAAGAAGCTGTGTGACAATGCAAACACAATATTTTGATACATTGACAGAAAGCTTAGTTTTCAAGATATTTTTATGCATACACAGGAAAACAACCAATGCACTGTTATTCATAGTACTTCACTTGTGTTTACCTTTCTCATCTAATTCTAATTAACTTAGTCTAACTTTAATTGGCTATTATTACATAACAATAGATTAATTGATTTATCACTACTAGCTCCTTCTAATCTAAATATTAGTAGGAACATCTTTTCCTACACTGTTATTTATCTGCATTACTTCTCATATTCCAGGTTCCAGGTGATTGTCATATCAATAAACCGACGAAAAAAATAACTGAAAAGTAATAAATAAAATATATACCTTTTAGTGTAAGTAAGTTCCTAAACTAATTTACGTAATATATATTTTATTTATTACTTTTCAGTTATTTTTTTCGTCGGTTTAATTTTTTGTAAAAAAGTTTTTTATTTTCCGCTTTTGAGTTACCTTTTATTGTTGTAGCTAAAATCTACTACCTACCAATTTTTTTGATTATTCTTTAAAATACCTATTTGCCGCGGTCATATATCGTGGTATTATATTAGATTTATTCATAAACGTTGTTTAAAGTTATGTAATGATTAGCGACTGTTTAACTATATCATTTTGACGTTAAACCAACGTTTATGAATAAATGGGAATAATACAATGTTAGATAAATACTTAATTATTTTTAAGTTTTAATCAAATTAAACAGCATAAAAAATAGCGGAGCGGAGCCAGAGCGGAGAGTTTGAGTAATTCATTTGCGGCTACAGGAGTTTAAAAACAACGATAAGTTATTTGGAGGTATAAATATTATTCTCTTTGACGACATCATGCAACTGCCCCCTGTAAAATTGGTGCTTTGCACAACCACTTTGGGATGCTGCAGAAGTTAATTTATGGCACGCATTTTCATTCTGCGAATTAACCATTAACATGAGACAACGAAATGACGTCGAATTCGTTGACCAGTTAAACAATCTACGCGTAGGCGAATTAACAACGGTTCAACTGGAACTGCTCTGTCAAACGCGAAGGGTAGCTGTAGATGAAGAGTTAAAGGATGGTGTTGTGGTTTTAATATTCCCTACCGTCAAGCAGATTAACGACTACAATAGTAAGATGACAGCTATGAATTCAAAACACCATTGCATTTATACAATTCGTTCCATAGATGAGTCTCGTGAAGTTGCTACCTATGGAAAGAAACCTCCAGATAATGTAGTTGCAAAAGATGTGAACAATTGTGGTGGCCTTTTATCTTAGGTAAAATTAGCTACCGAATCCCATGTTATGCTGAGACGTAACATATCAGTATCTGAGGGCCTCGTCAACGGTGCAATGGGTATTGTGAAAAAAATTAAATGGCCATCACTGCGCAGGGATCAACTAGAGGAAGAAGAATTACCGGGTTGTATTTTAGTAAAATTTGAAGATGAAAGCATAGGAAGCAGACTGAAAGATAGCGATGCTTGTGTTGCTATACCTCCAGTAGTTGCAACTTTTCACGGCACGAAGGTTTATGGTGATATTGAGCGTAGGATGTTGCCGTTAATTTTGTGCTGGGCCGTTACGGTACACAAATTACAAGGAATGACCCTTGATAAAGCCGTAATCGACCTCGGTAAAAAAGTCTTCGCCAAAGGGCAGGCATATTTGGCACTGAGTAGACTAAAAACACTCGAGGATATATCTGACTAAGAACCAAATAAGAAGGTATTAAACAAAGCTCATGATGAACGAGCTTTGGCCGAAATGCAGAGATGGAGAGGTCTACTTACAAATCAGCAATAGGCTCGAACACTGATGTTTGTAGCAACCCTGAATAATAAATTATTTATAATAATTAATACATGATTTAATTCGGTATATATCTACCGAATTTATTTCTCGTGAAACTTGCATTTCAATCGCTTTAATGAATCAATCTGCCTAGCCTTCCTGTAATACCAGTCTAACCGGATGCAGCTGAATACCAGTATTTAAAATTATCGCTCTTATATTGTTATTATTTTCCTCAACTAGGAACTCCTTCAACAGCCTTCCGTCTCCATCGTCAGACCCTCGATGACTGTCATACCCCAGCCAGGTCTAAAGTTCTCATCAAAATGAATGACATAAACCCAAACTCTTGAGGAGCTCTCGCGACTGTCTTCCGTCTCCATCGTCAGATCAACTCCAGGTCTTTATTATATAGTTCATCAGAACAACATTATTTGTGTGCGTTTCAGCAGAATCGGTTCACAGTTGAAAATTCAGTAGGTGCAAAATCAATCAACCCCCATTTTTATACCCTTTTTTTTTTTTTTTTTTTTGGGTGGGAAATCATCAAATAACTTCTCCCACTCTGGGCGGAGCGGGAGGGCGTGTCAGACTCTTACTGACTAAAACCCACCCGTGTTCCTTCAGTTGCCTGTGTTGCCAGGGGCCACGGTATCCCTTTCGGACTTTCCCGCAACCCCGGCAGGCATCGGCCCTGGTGGGCCCCGCCATTGGTGCTGACATCTCTTTGAGGCGCGCGTGGAACACAACGCGCCGTCGACCCGGGCCTGGTCCTTATCGGGGGCGAGCTACCCATTGCTCACCGCCCGCAAGCCCGCGCCTACGGTGGCCGGGAATCCTCCAAGGAGTCCCGACGCCCAGGGCGTCTCCTACGGCGGCTAGGCGCGTGAGGGCGCGAACTTTGCCTCTCCCTCACGCGCTCCGCCTCCTCCTTTGCGAGCATTACTGCTTCGCAGAAGGAGGTGACGGCTCCCCATTCCCTCTCGCTCCGTACCATGGCCTGGACCAGGGCCGAACGCGAGAGATCTCCACCGCCGATGACCTCCACGAGGACACGGCGGTGCTCTGCCCAAGCCGGGCAGACCTCCACCGTATGCTCCACCGTGTCCTCCGGGCGATCCACACAATGGTGACACCCGGGCGCTTCCTCCCGCCTTATCCGGAACAGGAACCTCCCGAAACAACCGTGTCCGGTGAGGACCTGTGTCAGGCGGAAGGTGAGGACGCCGTGGCGCCTCTCTAGCCACTCCTCAAAGAGGGGACTTATCGCCGCAATTGTGGCGTGCCCAGCACTGGGTTGCGACAATCGCACACTCCAAGCCGCCATGAGATCCTGCCGGAGCTCTGTCTGCTGTACCGTGATTTCTCGCGGCAGCGGAGTTACGCCCCGGCGCTTCATCTCCTCGCGCCACTCCCAGATGTGGGCGAGGACCTTCGCCTCTAGATCCCACGGCGGCAATCCGGCAAGGAGGCTCGCCGCCTCACCCGAGACCGTGCGGTATCCCCGGACAAGCCGGATGGCCATGACCCTTTGGGACGCGTTCAACCGGCGGGCTGGCCGCAGCCTCAAAGAACGCGCCCACACAGGAGCCCCGTAAAGGGCCATGGACCGCACGACCCCCGCGTAGAGCCTCCGGCAGGAGGCGTTTGGACCCCCCAGATTAGGCAGGAGCCGCTTCAGAGCAGCCCCAGCCTTCTCCAGTCTGGGAGCCAAACGTCGGAAATGCTCCACGAAGTTCCACCGGCTGATTTTTTATACCCTTAGTTGTGGATTGTAGTTTTCAATTTTACATGGGATCAACTTCGAGGTCTGGTCTTGGTCTTTGAATTTTCGTGTCTTCCGAAATTAAAGTTATTCACTTAAAGTTTTTTTGGAAGTCGGTTGTCTTTTTAACCGACGAAACAAAAAGGAGGAGGTTCTCAAGTCGACACGTATATTTTTTTTTTTTTTTTTTTATGTATGACCACGCATATCTTTTTACAGAGTAGTCCGAATTGAACGATTCTTTTTTTATTGGGGAGGGTATACCTCGAAGTTGGTTCCATATAAATTGTATTAACTTGGATTGGGTACTTTTTGAGTTAGCTTCTATAATACGTATTTTTCCCACTTAGTCTATGTGGATGATGTTCTAATATGTTTTCCAGCCACTGTTAAAAAAAGGGTATAAAAATGGGGGTTGATTGATTTTGCACCTACTGAATTTTCAACTGTGAACCGATTCTGCTGAAACGCACACAAATAATGTTGTTCTGATGAACTATATAATAAAGACCTGGAGTTGATCTGACGATGGAGACGGAAGACAGTCGCGAGAGCTCCTCAAGAGTTTGGGTTTATGTCATTCATTTTGATGAGAACTTTAGACCTGGCTGGGGTATGACTGTCATCGAGGGTCTGACGATGGAGACGGAAGGCTGTTGAGGGAGTTCCTAGTTGAGGAAAATAATAACAATATTAAAGCGATATTTATAAATACTGGTATTCAGCTGCATCCGGTTAGACTGGAATTATAGGAAGGCTAGGCAGATTGATTGATTAAAGCGATTGAAATGCAAGTTTCACGAGAAATAAAAATCGGTCGATATATACCGGATTAAATCATGTAAAAATTATTATAAATAATTTATTATTCAGGGTTGCTACAAACATCAGTGTTCGAGCCTATTGCTGATTTGTAAGTAGACCTCTCCATCTCTGCATTTCGGCCAAAGCTCGTTCATCGTGAGGTTTGTTTAATACCTTCTTATCGGGTTCTAAGGCAGATATATCCTCGGGTGTTTTTAGTCTAGTCAGTGCCAAATATGCCTGCCCTTTGGCGAAGACTTTTTTACCGAGGTCGATTACGGCTTTATCAAGGGTCGTTCCTTGTAATTTGTGTACCGTAACGGCCCAGCACAAAATTAACGGCAACATCCTACGCTCAATATCACCATAAACCTTCGTGCCCTGAAAAGTTGCAACTACTGGAGGTATAGCAACACAACCATCGCTATCTTTCAGTCTGCTTCCTATGCTTTCATCGTCAAATTTTACTAAAATACAATCCGCTAATTCTCCTTCCTCTAGTTGATCCCTGCGCAGTGATGGCCATTTAGTTTTTTTCACAATACCCATTGCACCATTGACGAGGCCCTCAGATACTGATATGTTACGTCTCAGCATAACACGGGATTCGGTAGCTAATTTTACCTCAGATAAAAGGCTACCACAACTGTTCACATCTTTTGGAACTACATTATCTGGAGGTTTCTTTCCATAGGTAGCAACTTCACGAGACTCATCTATGGAACGAATTGTATAAATGCAATAGTGTTTTGAATTCATAGCTGTCATCTTACTATTGTACTCGTCAATCTGCTTGACGGTAGGGAATATTCAAACAACAACACCATCCTTTAACTCTTCACCTAAAGCTACCCTTCGCCTTTGACAGAGCAGTTCCATTGAACGGTTGTCAATTCGCCTACGCGTAGATTGTTTAACAGGTCAACGAATTCGACCTCATTTCGTTGTCTCTATGATAATGGTTAATTCGCAGAATGAAAATGCGTGCCATAAATTAACTTCTGCAGCATCCCAAAGTGGTTGTGCAAAGCACCAATTTTACAGGGGGCAGTTGCATGATGTCGTCAAAGAGAATAATATTTATACCTCAAAATAACTTATCGTTGTTTTTAAACTCCTGTTGCCGCAAATGAATTACTCAAACTCTCCGCTCTGGATAACGACAGTATTAAAAAAAAAAAAAAAAAAATGCTGTTTAATTTGATTAAAACTTAAAAATTATAATAATAATAATAATTCGTTTATTTTTCAGACAAAGTCCGTCATATAAATTAATAACATATACACACACACAAGTATAAGTAGTTATTAAGTATTTATCTAACATTGTATTATTCCCATTTATTCATAAACGTTGGTTTAACGTCAAAAGTGTATAGTTAAACAGTCGCTAATCATTACATAACTTTGAACAACGTTTATAAATAAACCTAATATAATAGGTACCACGATATATGACCGAGGCAAATATGTATTTTAAAGAATAATCAAAAAAATTGGTAGGTAGTAAATTTTAGCTACATCAATAAATGGTAACTCAAAAGCGAAAAATAAAAAACTTTTTTACAAAAAATTAAACCGACGAAAAAAATAACTGAAAAGCAAAAAATAAAAAATATACCTTTTAGTGTAAGTAAGTTCCTAAACTAATTTACGTAACAAACTTTGAGTCGGCGCCAAACAAACCAACAAACAAATTGATTAATTACAAATAATTATAGCGCATAATGGCAGCTTGATGAATCTTCGTTGAATGTGTGATGGCGCCGACTCAAAGTTTGTTACGTAAATTAGTTTAGGAACTTACTTACACTAAAAGGTATATTTTTTATTTTTTGCTTTTCAGTTATTTTTTTCGTCGGTTTAATTTTTTTGTAAAAAGTTTTTTAGTTTTTAGTTGTGGTACCTACCCCACACAAATTCGAATATCACGATCTGCTTTGCAAATAACAGTGGCTGGAAAACATATTAGAACATCATCCACATAGACTAAGTGGGAAAAATACGTATTATAGAAGCTAACTCAAAAAGTACCCAAGCCAAGTTAATACAATTTATATGGGACCAACTTCGAGGTATACCCTCCCCAATAAAAAAAGAATCGTTCAATTCGGACTACTCTGTAAAAAGATATGCGTGGTCATACATAAAAAAAAATAAAAAAATATACGTGTCGACTTGAGAACCTCCTCCTTTTTGTTTCGTCGGTTAAAAACAAAATGATAACCCGCAGAACTACTCAACAATATCATAACAAATTGCGAGCAACCCTAAAGGACCTTGAGTCTTCTAAGCTCTATGCATGTGGAAATGAAAATCATCATTGTGACAATACCTTCCTGAAAAATAAACTAGCTGACCCACGCTTACATCACCGGGTTTTAGCTGAACGATACCATCAACTTCAATATAAAGCATCAACATACAAAGAGTGCCATAAACTGGCTTTTTGAAGCATATTTCAGATATTAAAACTGAATTCTGTACCGCCTATCTCCCATCTCTTTTAGAGTATGTCAACGGTACTTAAGAATGACAGCTACCTCAGCAAATCGATTGTTGATCAAAGTCGCCTTAAAAGCTGACTCAAATAACAACTTCAACCACTGTAGCTTGTTGAATAAATGACCATGTCGCCAGCCCAGGAGCAACCAACTGACATTGCACCAAATGAAGGCCAACTTGAGGACAGCCAACCAGAGATGACTGTTCTAGCTGTTCCACACAACATAGCTAAGATAAAAGGTGAGGAATTTTCAAACTACTTTCCACTGACCTTGCCAATACATACAACATGAAAGCAGTTAATGTTGTATCAAAGGCTCAATACAATAGCCAAATCAACAAGTACATGCCTACATGATGCTGACATCTGATGCGTATCATGCACCAAAGTATTGTTTGAATTATTTTTACCATCTTTATATTTTACAACTATACCTGTAACAATTAATTCTATTCAATTGTAAAGTACTATAAGTATCTGTGCATTCCAAGGTCACCTTTATTGCGATTGTTCGCCCCTTATCGGGCTGATAACAATCGATAAGGGATCCAATATAAGTGAGGTTGTCGGGCGGTTAATCGACGTGGCGCTAAGAGCTTCAGTTGGGTCGGCTTCCCCGCTATGACGACGAGCACTGGTTGGTGGTCCGACTGTAGCTCGTCGTCGATCACTTGCTGAGTGATCTGGCAGTGTAGCCCTCGGTGGATTACGACGTCCAGCACGTCCGGTGTGTAACGTACCACGTCTGGGTAGTGGGTAGGTGTCTCAGGGCCGGACACCGTATACCCGAAGGCTTCCATGTCCGCGAAGAGCCTCCTCCCCTCGCTATTCGTTAGCAACGAGTTCCACGCCGGGTGCTTACAATTGAAGTCGCCGGCAAGGATAGTAACAGGAGTGGAGGTGAATATAAGCGCCCGCAACTGTACTAGATCTAAACGGGTTGCGGGCGGCTTATAGCAGGCGTATATATTTATATCCTTGCCGGCCACATGCAACTGAACACCCAGCGCGTAAAACGAGCTAAGCGTCGGCAAGGGGAGCTCCTGATGCACGACTCTCCGTCTGAGTGAGCACTAGGAATAAGATTTTTCATACAAAAGTAATGCCCCCATTTCACCCTCTTATGGGTGGAATTTCGAAAAATCGTTTCTTAGTGGAAACTTACTCTTCATAAAGAACACACCCTCCAAATTTCACGTCTCTAGGACTAGCGGTTTAGGCTGTGCGTTGATATCTCAGTCACCCTAGCCTTTTATATATTAAGACTAGCTTTCGCCCGCGGCTTCGCCCGCGTGGAGGTCGGAAATTGTCCTACAGGAAAGTACTTCTTCGTATGAATATTATACGAATTTGTATGGCTAAAATATTATAGTATCTTAGCCGTGTACAGCGCCCCTAAGTTATGCTGTAAATGTAGTGCTGAAGGTTGAATTTGGCTTGCACCGTTCGCAGCACACGCGTAGCGTGCAAAGTAGAAATATACTGCAAAAAACTTACAGAACGCGAGCGATGCCGCGGGCAAATGATAAATGATAAATGATTTATTTTCTGTAAGTAGGTTCATACAAACACTTTTACACGTCAATCATAATTATGTTTTAAAACTAGATGAGGTCGGCGTTTCCTATCTGACTACTCTGAGAAGAAAGGCCGAAACAAACTCAGAGGTCACAGTCTCTTTTAAAGTCCAGACATAATCTTGGTCAGATCATGTGAAGAATATGTAGATTCGTGTCTGAAATGGTCTTTTGAGGAAAGAACCACACAGATTGAGTGGACCTGTCCAATCAGTGCACGCATTTGTCGGTAATCGTGCAGCTCAACTCAGAAGTCAAGGAGCTCAACGATTCGACGAACAATACCAAAGAAAGGACATTTGGGTAGGCCGCATATAGTACTCAAACTGCCAGACCATGGTTAAAACTAACTAAGAAAAGAAAAAGAAAAAATCAATGACCCACATAGTCTTCACATTCACAATAATAAAAAAAATTAAAAAAAAATACTTTACATAGTAAATATTCATGTCATTGTATATAAAAAAGTTCATTAATGTCAATATGTATATAAAGTCCAGAGATGATCTTGGTCAGATCATTGGAGGACCATGTAAATTTGTGTCTGAAATGGCCTTTTGAAGAAACAACCATACATATTTGAGTGGACCTGTCCAGTCAGTGCACGCATTTGTCAGTAATCGTGTAGCTCAACTCAGCACTTAAGGAGTTCAACGAATAGACGAACAATACCAAAGAAAGGACATTTGGGTAGGCCGCATAAAGGACTCAAACCGCCAGACTATCATAAAAAGTAACTGAGAAAGAGAGAAAATATATTTGACCCACATAGTCCTCACATTCACAATAATTAAAATAATAATAATATTATACTTCATAAAGTAAATATGGCTGTCATTGTGTTTCTAATAAAATTAAAATAAATCAGTAAAAGAACATTAAAATAAATGAATTGGAGCAGCTTACTCCCAAGCCTTTTTGTCATCAATATAATCTTTTACGGTATAAAACGCTTTCTGGCACAACTTACGTTTAATCAATGATTTGAATTTATTAAGGCTGAGGCTTTGTACTTGGCTTGGAAGTTTATAAAAGCATATACATTGACATCTGAACGAGCCACCTATTTTCTTGAGCCTTGTTGAACAAATTTATGTTTGTTCCTAGTATTTATATTATGAATATCACTGTATTTCTTAAACAATTTAATATTTTTATGGGCATATAAAAGATTTTCAAAAATATATTGAGAAGGCACAGTCATTACATTGATCTCCTTAAATTTCTCTCTAAGAGACTGTCTGGGACTTAATTTATAAATTGATCGCACAGCTCTTTTCTGCAAAACAAAGACAGTTTGAATGTCGGCGGCATTTCCCCACAACAGAATACCGTACGACATTACACTGTGAAAATAGCTAAAGTACACTAAACGGGCTGTCTCTATGTCCGTTAAATTACGAATTTTTCTAACAGCATAAGCTGCGGAGCTTAGCTTTTTTGACAATTTATCTATATGTGGGCCCCACTGAAGCTTAGCATCCAAAGTCAAGCCCAAGAATACTGTGCTATCTTCAGGATTCAATTCTTCGCCCTTCATCAACACATTAGTTTTCACCTGCCTAACGTGAGGTAACGTAAACTTAATGCATTTGGTTTTTTTCTCATTGAGAAGTAAATTGTTAACATTAAACCAGTGAACTACTTTTGAGATCGCGCTATTTACATCGTCAGTAACCAGCTGCTGACGTTTAAATTTAAACAAAAGTGAAGTGTCATCCGCAAACAACACTATATCATGATCCTTTATGAGGTAAGGCAAGTCATTAATATAAATAAGAAACAAGAAAGGACCAAGAATTGAACCCTGTGGAACTCCCATTGTTACTATAGATCCGGGAGATCTTTTACCATTAACGTTAACGCTTTGAATCCTATTACTCAAGTATGAAATAAGAAGTTCCAGAGCGGTGTTCCGGATCCCGTAGTGGCGGAGTTTCCTGATTAATGTTTCATGAAGAACGCAATCGAATGCCTTGGATAAATCACAAAAAATGCCCAAGGCATCGCATTTATCTTCCCATGCATCATAAATATGTCCTAAGAGTTCAACACCGGCATGAGTAGTTGAACGACCCCTTGTAAAACCGAACTGTTTGCTATGTAATAATTTATGCCTATTAAAAAATCTTTGCAATTGCTCTAAAATTAATTTCTCAAAAATTTTACTAAATGTAGGTAGTCCTGAAATAGGTCTATAATTTGTTGGGTCTGATGTACACACGGCTACACATCAAGCTATACATTTCCAGTATAAGCTGACCTCGCATTGTACGGAAATCCTATATAATGCGAGATCAGCATTAACTGGAAATGTATAGCTTGATGTGTAGCCGTGTGTACTACCTGATTTAAACAAAGGTATTATTTTACTATTTTTCATTAGGTCAGGAAACTCCCCACAGTCGATACAATTATTAAAGATAACAGCTAAAGTAGGTGCTACAATGTCAATAATAGACTTAGCAACTTCTACAGAATTACCCCACAGATCTGCAGTCTTTTTTACATTTAAAGTGTGAAAGGTTTTAATTATGTCTCTACAGGTAATATGTTCAAAATTAAATTCCGAATCGCAAACGTTAACATTTTTCTTAAGCAAAGACTCAGCAACAGAAGGTGATGAGTTTAAGGATTTGGTAGTTGAAATGGGAATATCTGAAAATAAATTTTCAAAGGCCGCAGCGACTTGTGAGTCTGATTTTATTATATTGTCGTTAATAGACAGGCTGTAGTCAGTATCTCGCTTACAAGACCTTCCCGTTTCACTATTAATAATATTCCAAGTCGTCCTAATTATATTACTACTGCTTTTAATCTTCAAACTCAAATAACGCGACTTGGCCGAACAACAAACTTTTTTAAATAATTTTGAATAATTTCTAACATATAAATTAAATTCAGGCGTCTTTACATACGCCCTTTCATTGTACAGCTCATAAAGCCGTGTTCTACTTTTATGAATACCAATGGTAGCCCAATCACTGAAAGATGCGTTACTATTAATCGAGATAGTCTTGGGAATAAATGTAGAATTAAATTGTTTACAGTATGTATTAAAAAAATCATCATATAGTTGATTAGGATCACCATGAATAGACAAAGCTGGTAATTTATGAATGAGTTTAACTTTAAAAGCTTCCAAGCGACTTGCAGTTTTGGGGTTAACAGTGATATCCTTTTTAGCCACTTTGTTGTTTTGGTAAGGAATAGTAATCCTTTGCCCGCAATGGTCTGAATCCAGTAAATTTATAATTTCTTTGTGGCTCGGTATAACATCTGTATAAATATTATCTAGGCATGTGTAGTGTAGTGGTTATTCTTGTGGGCTCCAAGAATAGGTTTACAAGATTGTAAGACTGAAACAAACTTATTATTTTACTACAAGAACCTGAATTTTCTAATAAATTAACATTAAAGTCACCACAAGTGATAATAGGCTTATTCGAGTTATAAATCCTGTGTAACACTACATCCATTACCTTTTCAAAGCAGTCATACAATCCTGAAGGGGGTCTGTACACACTCAATACAATAAACTGCTCCAATTCTATACAGGCTATCTCAACTGTCCGCTCAACAGATAGGCTCACAATATCCTTACGGTCTTTAAATTTAAGCTGGTTACTGACTAAAATTAATGAGCCACCATGTATAGCATTTTCTCTGCTGAACGAACTACCAACCTGGTGATTATTAAAAATTGAACAAGAACTGGTGGCTTTTAAGCCAATGTTCTGTTATACAAAGAATATCAATACTATTAAAATTCATAAATAGTTCTACTTAAAGATATCATATGCCCTCTTAATCACCGCTAATGAGACACAATTGGTTTTCTATTATAATTAGCCACAAAGGGCCCGCACCGGGACAGAAGTATTAATACCGGTATGCTCGATAGATAACGTTCTACACAAATAGCACTTTACTCAAAAAACTCATTGATAAGTTTCGTCATCCACGCGAACGAAGTAGCGGACACAGCTAGTTTTAAATAAAAATCTAAAAAAAATGGATATTAACATGACCGATTTGATGGATTTGGAAGATTTAGAAGATTTGAATATGCTGGAGACGTCTCGGCGATCTAACAGACATCGCCATCATGTGAATCCGTTTGAATTGAGTGACGAAGATTTCAGATGTATGTATAGGTTCACAAAACGTTTTGGTGGAAATATTGTGGATCTTTTACGTGAGGATTTATCCCACGACTTTCGAGGATGCCCGCGACGCGACGCGACGCGACTGACTGGGCTCGCCATGAAGTATGTAACCTTGGTCAATGCTAACCTAACATTAGACAAAATCCAAATAAACTAATATTATTGTTTTATTCGTAGATTGAAGACGATACAGTTGATTTACATGGTGTGTCTCAGCCAGCTGTCAGCAAAACATGTTAAAAGGTAGCGGACATTTTGTCACGGATGTCCTGAAGATTTATTAAAATGCCCATCACTTTATATGAACAGGAAGAAAATTTTCCTACAGTCATTGGGGCAATAGACTGTAAAAGTAAATGTGTGAAAGTAAATGCTAATTGGGGTCAATTATATATTAATTGAAAAGGATTTTCTTTTCTTTCCATTTTATAATGTAGCCCACAACTTAACCAAGCACAAGTAACTCACTTACTACATATGTCGTCGTTGTAGTGCGAGAAGTCACTAAGTGACGCAGAAGAGCAGTTTTTTTTTTAGTATTTTTGATAATACGAGAATGTCAGAAGTACATAACTACCTACTTGTTAAGGCAAAAAATCAGTGTATGAAAATTAACTAACCGTACTTGAGTAATATATGAAAATTTTCTCACTTAACGTTTTCTCAATTACTGGGTCTGCACTGCTCGCATTAATGTTACTTAGTTACTTTTTGCATACAATATTTTCGACGAAAACCACTGCTAACGTCTCTTAGTTATTTCTTGCAGACGAAAACTTTACATGAAATGAAATTAAATGTCCGATAGAAGTCACTAACAAACACTTAGTTACTTTTTGCATGCAATATAACTCACCCAAATTACATTTTTTGAGTATGCTAGAATTAACTATCTTACTTTTTATTATATATCTCAGTAACGGTAAAAATATTTACATAATTTACTGAATATTTAAGTGTAGGGTAAAATTATCAATATTTTGTTCATAGAAAGCATTTTTGTAACTATATGCGTCAATGTGATGTACCGATTATAAGGAAAACAAAACTTTAAAACGCGGTTATCTCGAAACTGTATTTTTGCACTTAATGATTTCTCGCACTACAACGACGATATAGAATTGCAATCTGTGCTCACGAACAAACCACGTATGTAACAGTACAGTATTGTAATAAGACATTGGTACCGTGGTACAGTATTTGATTGATACCATTTACCATACAGTATTTGATTGATTTGATTTACTTGGACTGATGTATGTACTTATTGAGGCTCATCTGTGTCTCTACTGCTTTAGGTATGTGGGGTCTATAGAAATTGACCATTCCGAGAAACCTCCTTAATTCCTCTACCGTTTTAGGTCTTGGAAAATCTATTATTGCTTATGTTCTGGATTTTAGCGGTGTAATTCCTTTTTTGAACACCTCAAAACCCAGAAATTCTACCTTTTCTTGTACAAACTAGCATTTCGGTGTATTAATTGTTATTCCGAATTGACTGAATCTCTCAAAAACTATTTTAAATGTTCCCTATGTTCCTCATGGTATAGCTAGCTATGATGACGTCATCGATGTATGAAAATAAGAAATCTAATCCCTGCAAAACTGTTGTACTCATGAAACGTTGGAATGTTGTGGGTTGGTCAGTCATAAAAATGAAGCTAGTTGCCCATTCCAAAGCGTAGTAGGTTCCTATGGAGAAGAACGGGCAAGAAACTCCACGGACACTCTTTTAAATCAAAATATATGTTACAAAATATTTGTTACATCATTCATGTTGAAATTATACATGTGAGAACAATGTAAAAAGACGTGCACGTTAAAAGCGTCCGTTATAAAAATATAGAAACAATTCAAAAATTAAAATAAGCCGTGGCAGCTAAGAGATGACCAGTCCCTACTGACGGCGCCCGTTCACGAACATGACGCATGGATCAGCATCATTTAGCTCAACCATTTTGAATGGAACTTAATGATCCAACACACACGCCACCACCAGCGACATTTGAGTGAGCATGACATACTCTCAGCCGCCAGGGCACATTCAAGTCAATGAAAGACGTACCCAGTAAATGGTAGCTTTATAAAAAGTATGTGGTCGCAGTGCTCATACATGTGCTTTGCAATTATACAATATTAACCGATTGAATTTATACAATGCAAAGATAGTTTTTTCCAATCTTCAGCAGCTCCAACAATATTTTCGAATGCTAATCAACTAGTTTATGCGCCCTTGTGGAGCTGGACCAGCATTGAGCCAAGCATTTTTGTCAGCGATGTAATCCCCCAACTTATAATATGCTTGGCAGCATAGTGTGCGTTTTATACAAGATTTAAATTTCGTTTCATTTAGTTGGAGTATGTGGGGAGGTATTTTATTGTAACATTTTAAACAGTACCCCATGAAGGATGAGTCTACTTTAGCCAGTCTGAAACCAGGTTGAACTAATTGGTCCCTATTTCTCGTACTATAATTGTGTCTTTCACCTCTTTTACTGAAAAGATTAAGATTTTTCCTTACGTACATGATGTTTTCATATATATATTGACAAGGTACCGTCATGATGTTAATACTTTTAAACAGTTCCCTTAGAGAATCGCGCCTGCAGAGGCCATATATTGCTCTGATGGCTCTTTTCTGCAGAATAAAAATAGACTCGATATCTGCAGCCCGTCCCCACAGTAAAATACCGTAAGACATGATACTATGAAAGTAATTGAAATAGACTAGCCTCGCGGTATCAGTAAATTGACGGATTTTTATTACACCATATGCTGCTGAACTTAGCCATCCTGCAAGAGATGTTAAATGAAAAAAAAAAAAAAAAAAGGTTTATTGCAGAAACTTGTACAACTTTTACAGTATACCTGTGCTAGGAGATCCCGCTCTCCAATGACAAAATAATGAATTGGTAAAAGTGATGTACAATATGAAAATAGAATTGAAACAACAAAAAAAAAAAAAAAAAAAAAGGAAAATCCCATATTAAACAGACAAGACTTGAACTATAACTAAATAAAAAAACTTTGAGATATATCCTAAAATAGTATGTACGTGTGTGTCTCTGTGTGTGCAGGATCATGTGTGTATGTGTGCATGTGAGTGTGTGTCTGTGTATTTGTGTGTGTATATTTTCAACTCATATTGACGAAGCTTGCAGCAATAATTCAATGTCATCATAGGAGGACTCCATTGCAGCCTTGAGTCGAGCGTGATCCCCAGGAAAACTGTTTTATCTACGAATTCTAGTTTCTCCTTATTCAATACTATATCACAATCATTACTTTTAACATTCGGTAAAGCAAATCTTATGCATTTAGTTTTTTTCCCATTTAATACTAAATTATTAGCAGTGAACCAATTTTAAACCTGCAATAGGGCATTATTTACGTCGTCAAGATTTGATGCACGTATATCTATCTTAAAAATTAAAGAAGTATCGTCAGCAAATAACACGATTAGTGGTTGGTTTTTTAATAAATGGGGTAAATCATTAATATATACTAAAAAGAGGAAAGGACCCAATATCGAACCTTATGGAACACCCATTTTTACTTTTAGACCGAGTAAATTTATACTATTTATTTGAACTTGATGTTGTCTATCATTTAAATAAGATTTTACTAAACTGAGCGCAAGTTCACCTAGTCCGTAATGCTGAAGTTTCAAGAGTAAGGTTTCATGATTTACGCAATTAAATGCCTTCGAGAGGTCACAAAAGATTCCTATGGCATCTTGGGCCTCCTCCCACGCTGTAAATATGTGTTTTAATAAGGTGACACCGGCGTCAGTCGTACAACGCCCTTTGGTGAAACCATATTGCTGATCGTGTAAGATTTGGTTGGTGTTAAAATGATCGTCGAATGATGATCGAGCATTACCTTCTCGAATACCTTGCTGAATATCGGCAGCACGGATACTGGTCTATAATTGTTTGTGTCTTTACTGTCTCCAGATTAAAAAAGTGGTATAACTTTACTGTATTTCATTAAATCCGGGAAGACCCCTTGATCCACATACAAATTAAATATTAAAGCTAAGTATGGTGCTATAAATTGAGACAGCTATAACACAAAGTATAAAAACATAAAAAGACTAAACATAAAAACATAAATAAAAAGACGAGCAGAACTACAACATAAACAGTCCAGAAACAAAGAAGAGAAAAAGGAGCTTTCCAAACTCTAAAAAATCACAAACAAATTATTGAAAAAAGACTACCAAGACCATAGGATGGAAATTATAGAAAGAAATTTAAGAACCAAAGGAAGCCAAAAAAGAGCCTTTAAACAACTCAACTCTGACAAAACTTGGATACCTAAGTTGAAGTCCTAGGTTCCAGAAGAAACGGTAAAATCAAGGACAGATATAGTAAAAGCAGCCACTGAATTTTTTAAAGATCTCTACAGCATAAAAAACTGCCACTATTCAGCGCAGAAACACTGGATACAAACACAGAGGAAACCCCAGATAACACGACTCTTCCAGTTAAACCCTTTGACAATTTAGAAATATTGAAACAAATATAAAAATTGAAACTGGAAAAAAGTCCTGGGCCCGACAACATACCAAACGAGGCTTTAAAAGTGGGAAAGTTTGTTCTATGTAGCCCCCTAACCCGACTATTTAATGAAGTACTACAAGTACAAAGGACACCAAAAAGCTGGGCAGAATCGAGAATTATACTTCTGTACAAGAAAGGTGATCCAGCGGATGTCAACAATTACCGACCCATAAGCTTGCTACCGGCTATAAACTGTTTGCAGCTTGTATAAACAAAATGATAGAGCCAACCATAGAAGAGCACCAACCGGTAGAGCAGGCAGGATTCAGAAAAGGATATTGCACTATCGACCACCTTCACACTTTAGACCAGGTCATAGAAAAACACCAACAACGGAAAGCACCACTCTACCTAGCCTACATTGATTATGCGAAGGCTTTTGACTCTATATCACATGAAAGCATATGGCAAGCACTGAAGTACCAAAAAATCCCCAACGCTTACATAAATATCTTAAAATACATATGTATAACACAAAAGTGTAAGTCGAGTGAAGCTAGACCGACTAGGTACAGAAATTAAAATATGTAGAGGGGTAAAACATAGACCCTTTATCTCCCAAACTTTTCATCTCTGTCTTAGAGTTTATTTATTTTATTTATTTATTTAGGTTAACCAACAATTGTTTACACTACATACATTTCTGACTTAATGACTAGGGTAACATTAGCACGTGCAACAATTAATTAAAGGTTAACACCACATGCACTAAAAATAACGGCTCACATATTAATAAAATCTAATTGAACTTAAA
Source organism: Eupsilia transversa (assembly GCA_914767815.1). Taxonomy (NCBI): domain Eukaryota; kingdom Metazoa; phylum Arthropoda; class Insecta; order Lepidoptera; family Noctuidae; genus Eupsilia; species Eupsilia transversa. Next base: position 7,234,403 of record OU611873.1, on the reverse strand, counting down.
ATTATATAGTAACAATGAAATTAAAATTTAAAATGAACTAATACATAGTTAGGTATAACGGGAGAAAATTGTATCAACACAAATAAAACATGAATTAGAAAATGGCCGTTGAATTATAAATTGAATAAATTACAATTGAATAACTAAATTAAGAATAAAATTGTAATGCTTTTAAATAGATAAGAAAATTAATTAAATTAAATTGAAAGAAATAAACTGAAGTAAATTGAAAACACGTATAAAATTAGATGTCCATTGGGTTATTTACAAAAGCTCGTAGGAATTTATTTACATTATCGTGGTGTACATCTACTAAGTCACTGCGGCCATTAAGGATTTTGCACAATCTAGGCAACGGAGAATTCGCACCAAGCACAGACTTTCGAAAAGGCGGACACAGGGGGGTTATCCTATTCCTAGGATATCTAGAAGGTGCATGAAACCTAATAAGCTTTAATAAACTGGGGCAGTCGATCTTATTGCGCAACAGCTTGTAAAGAAATAAAGCATCGGTTATATCTCTACGCATGGATAGCGAATGCATTTCGAAATGGCACAGACGGGCCTTGTAGGAGGGCAGACGCTTAGCTTTCCCCTCACTAAAGGCCAAATGCCACACAAAACGTTTCTGGACCCTTTCCAGACGCAACATGTGAGTTGCATAGTGAAGTCTCCACACAACACTACAATACTCCATAACACTGCGTACGAAACTGTTATATAGCATTATTTTGGTGTTACTTTTACGAAAGCCTTTAGTGTTACGAAGGAGGAACCCTAACATTTTCGATGACTTTTTAATAATATTTTCGATATGGGGCACAAAAGTGACCTTTCTGTCAAAATGTACTCCTAGATCCCTTATTGTTTCGACTTCTTGGACTTGCTCCTGGTCTATGAAGTACTCTGTGCCAATACAGCTAATTTTTCGCGTATATTTAGCATGATAACATTTCTTCGGATTCAGTTGCATTTTATTATTGTGGCACCATTTGATAACTTGGTTAAGATCATGTTGCAAAAGTTCGCAGTCTCTGCTTGACTCTATTACTCGAGCAAATTTTAAGTCATCAGCATATAGAAAAGGTTCGGAAAATTGAAAACACTCAGGAAGGTCATTAATGAACATAATAAATAGTATTGGAGCTAAGTGAGATCCTTGGGGGGCGCCCGATGTTATTTTATGTGTAGCCGATCGAAAACCGTTTACAACGACAAAGAATTGGCGTTCAGTAAGATAGGACTTGAACCAACTTAATAAAGAGCCTGTTATACCATAGGCTGCTAGTTTATGAATCATTCTATAATGGGACATTTTATCAAATGCCTTAGTGAAATCAGTATATACTACGTCAAATTGTTTACCTGCATCTACAGACTGTATTAGGGACTCTGTGAATGACACTAAATTTGTGGCTGTAGATCTAGATGCCACAAAACCGTGCTGATTGTCATTAAGGTACAATCCTAAATGTTGCTGAATGTGCGGACATATAATAGATTCAAAAACTACCTTGGCTCTTTTCCATTCTGACGGAAAAGTTCCCGAAGCCAACGATGCATTGTATATTATTAGTAAAGGAGTTACTAGAGCTGTGGCACAGTTAGAAATAAAAACAGGTGGGATGCCATCCGGGCCAGGTCCTTTTCTAATGTTAACTGTTTTTAGTTTCTTTAGTAAAGAGTCGCGGTCAATTACTGGAATACTCAAGCCCTGACTATTATTACGCAGTGCTTGAAGGTACTCTGTATGGCAGTTAATTTCCGTATCTTTGTTAGTTGTGTACACGGTTGCGAAATGGTTAGCGAAAAGGTCGCAGATTTCAGAACCGTTAGATGTTACGACCTGTCCATCAGTCATTGCCAAAGGGTAGCTACTAGAGCCACCGCGTTTCGCTTTTATGTAACTCCAGAGAAGTTTGGGATTATCTTTTATGTCTTTTTCTATTTTATTAATATAATCATTATATAAATTCATGGCTAGTTTTTCACACCGTTTGGAAACCAAATTCAGTTCTATCTTATTCAAAGGATTTTTATATTTTTTATAACGCAACCTCAGCCCATTTTTTTCTTTCAATGACTTAATTAATGTTATGTCAAACCACGGCGGATAGCGACAATTGTTCGGTTTCCGATCTGGCACAAATTTCCCAATAGCATCACTCAGGCATTTGTAAAAAATTGCCACCATGTCATTCACATCACAAGTACTTTGAAAAAGCTCATTCCAGTTCAGCTTATTTAGGTAATTATTAATTTCAGAGAAATTAGCCTTATAGAAGTAAGGTCTTGAATCCATACTATACGGTAAATTACAATTCTTTAGCAAAGACATAGTTAGTTTAAGGGGGGGATGTAATTCATCGATAGCTACTAGAGAATTGCCAGATTCGTTCACCGAGCAAGTTGGTTCTGTTGATAAGACCAGATCCCGTATTCGGCCAGAACAGTTTTTTACATGATTATGTTGTGATAGTTGATTTACATTCATAAAATCCAAAAGGTTTTGACAAGTTTTAGGTAAACAATCATTTACGACGGTATTGTCCCAGTTTAATTTACTTTGGTTAAAATCACCGACAATGTAACAGGGGATGCCCGTTGAGTCGAGCACTCTGTTGCAGTTATCCATAAAATGATCTAACGTTGACAGACTTACTGGTGGTGGAAGATAGATGGCACAAAGTGCAACTTGGCGTGACTTGTGAGATGTCGATATGTCAAGTGTGACCCAGAGGTCTTCACAATTACTTTGCCAGCTTTCGATACACGCGGAGTTAATTTTTTTATTAATTGCTATCAAGACTCCCCCTCCGTTTTTGTTGGACTGAAATCCTGTTGTTTCTCTGTCCCGTCTGTAAACTTCATAACGATCATCAAACAATTCACTACTCAATACATTACTGTTTAGGCAGGTTTCTGTCAATATTATAACATCATAATTCATATTGCACAGATTGCAGTAAAAAATATTCGTTTTAGTTCGTAAGCCTCTACAATTTTGGTAATAAATTAAAATATCTTTGAATTTTATGCGATTTAAACCCAATGCATGCATTAAATTACAATAGTAAAAAACAATAACAACAAGTACAAACTCATCACACAATCTTACTAAGACTACTCTTGTTCCTAATTTGTATTATACTCTGCGCCGTCAGTTTTCCTCGCGAATATTCTACCGCTTCTGACCCACACGTATCTATAATTCTTCTCTTTGGCTTTTATTCTCGCTGCTGCATGAAGAGCTCTATTCGTCGGAGACAGATGTTCAGCAACAAAGACTGCAGATTTTGGTCCAGCGTATCCAAGGTGCGAACAGTTCAGCTTTTCCTGAGGGTTAGCTTGGTTGTACTTAATGGTTGCTGCCAGAAGATGATCACGCCTTGGTGAAGCCAACTGGACGATTATGGAGCGACGACGGTTGCTTGATGGATTGGCTTTAGCAATACGAGTGCAATGTAATACATCTCTTTCACTGATTTCGCAATTAACTACACGCGCAAGTTGAGTTACTATGCTGTAAACATTTTCATTTTTATTTTCCGGTACACATTGCAATTCTATGTTGTTCGATCTTGACTGTTGCTCCAGGTTAGCAAGTCTGTCGTTGAGGTCTTCTACGGTAGTCTTACTTGTGATAATCTCCTTAGACAACTCGTGTGCCTTCATTATGTCTTCAAATTTCCTATTCATGAAAGACATCGACTCAAAAATATCTGCCATTTCCTTCTTAATTGGTGCCAGTTCTTTGCTGATCGTGGTGATAATGGTGTCATTAAACTTCGCCAACATCTCACTTAATTCATCTTTTATTGCTTCTCGTATAATGGAACGCAGTTCTTCTTTATCATTGAACGTGGGAGGAGGCGAAAGCGGTTCAGTGGCTTGTCTTTTCGGGCCTCTAGTTGTAGATACGTTACGAACTGGAGTTGAGTCGTCCCTGCCCACCTTTGGCGTTTTGCTCAAACATGACGGACACCTCCAGGTAGCCTTCTTATTAGGAGATTTAGTGAGTCTCTGTCTTAGAGTTTATAATGAAAGACCTAAGCTGGAAACACAAAGGAATCTACATAAACGGGCACTTTCTGAGTAACCTAAGGTTTGCCGATGATATCGTTATTTTTTCTAAAACACCCAAAGAATTGGAAGAAATGTTAACAGAGTTATGCAAGGTTAGCGAAAACATAGGATTAAAAATAAACACGTTAAAAACTAAAGTGGCAACAAACAGTACTCAAAGGCCTATAACGGTAAACCAAAAAGCTTTAGAATATGTGGATAGCTACCAATATCTAGGCAAGCAAATGTCCTTGAAAAAGTAGAGGCATACAGATGAGATCGAAAGGAGAATAAATATGACGTGGAAGAAATTTTTGAGTCTAAAAGAAATATTAAAATCAAAACTCCCAATGAATCTAAAGAAAAAGGTAATGGACATCTGCTTACTACCCTGCTTATCCTACGGTTGTCAGACTTGGATATTTAACAAAGCGACTAAGGACAAAATACAAACGAGCCAACGAGCAATGGAAAGGAGTATCCTTAAGATCACACTAAAAGACAAACAAAGAAATGAAGACATACGTAAGAGAACCAACGCTATAGACGCCCTCGAACATACCCAACGTTTAAAGTGGAAATGGGCAGGCCATGTAGCACGCCTACCTACCACACGATGGACGCATAGAACCACGACGTGGTCGGGACCAACAGGGAAAAGACCCAGAGGACGCCCACCAGAACACTGGGCAGATGAAATTATTAAAAACATCGGCAAAGACTAGATGGTCAAAGCCAAAAATAGGGAAACCTGGAGAGAATTGGAGGAGGCCTGTACCCAGAAAGGGGCCATAACCTAGTTTTTTAGTTTATTTTATTTTTTTGCAATCCACATGTTTAAATAATTGTGTTTTGTTGGTTATGGAAATAAAGGCTATATTTTATTATTATTCCCATTCCGCCGCGCGTCTCGGGGTAAATCGGTTGTCCAGTCGTCTCTCTAGTTGCAAGCATTTTTAGTCACTTCAATATGTGCGTAACCGTTCGCGTGTGTTCTATCTATAGTTGAACTATCGGCAGTCGACTCGCGTCGTCGTGTGTGATTCACTCCTTTCGACACGGAGTAGTGTTGCTGACAGAGACTACACCTAATCTCGAAAACTATGGACAATATAAATACCACCTTCGACTGCACAAGTGACACCGACCATCTACCCAGGTCCGGTGATATGAGTGTCGATGGGTCACTTATAGAAAAAGAATCCCCACCACCCTATGTAACATTCCGCAAAGGTATACCACTCATCAGCGCACATAGGGGTATTTCATTAATCTAGCCGGCCAAAAATATTAGTGCGGTTTTTTTGGTTTAAAATGACGGAAATAAATCAAGCGAAATATATACGGACAATAACTTTTATAATTTCATATAAAAAAGCAACAAAACACAAATATAACAAAAAACACAAAAGGCTGAAAATAGGCCATATATTTAGGAACATATTCTTACGTACACTTATCTACAGTACACTATATATTTACATAATCTTACATACACTTATATACACACACTATTTATTAAATATTTACATATTCAAACATTACTTAATTAATTTACCAATAACAATAAATACTTTTTCAAATCAATTCACCTCCTCGTTCTCACTTTCTGATTCTGTTGGGTTTGGTGTAGCAGACAGAAGCATGTTTAATGTTTCAGACAGTAGATATGTCAGGATAGATAACACTCTTTTTTTGCTTCTTGAATTAGGCTATAACATGGAAAGAACTTTTTGTTCGTGTTTCTTATAATTTCATACTGTCCTCTTGTTAAGTCTGCATCTATAAACATTTTTAATGCTTCCATGGGGGTTAGACGCGATGGTTTTTCACATTTAGACGAATCATAAGCTTTTTTGTATTTCGTTGCACGGGTCGGAGAGCCCATAATATCTTTGAGCACGTGAGAAGCATCACGTTTTCCCGATTTACTTAATTCAACTTGAGCTGCGTGAAGTATTACACCATCTTCTACATTAGATCGGATCCCTTCCGTTTTTCTTCTTTTGGTCCTTTCGCTAGATTCCCCAAACGATTTACAAGGGCGACCTGGACGATTTGCTGTTATGACTGGAATTTCGAATGGACCTTCTAGCCAAAGTTGGTTGTTTTTCAAAAAAACCTCTTCTTTTTTGTGAGATTTAATCCACCTTTGCTTTATTTCCGATTTAAAATGATTGTGCAAAATTGTTTTTCAGTAATTTTAACTGATCTTCAGTAAGATCGTCATTAGTGAAAAGGTGGTCTCTCAAAAAACATAGTTTTTCTTCCAAATTGCGTAAATTTTCATTTTTCATAATATCAAAGAGAGATTTACGAGTTACTATTCTCACTCCGGAAGTACCCACTATATCTGGAACAAGTAAAATTAAATATTGTTTTTAGACATAAATCCTTTTTACACAAAAGCTTATTTTGACCATGAAATTCAATGTTCTACGTTTTTGCGCATCCGCGCTATTCCGCGGCTAATTTATTTAGTATTCGTTACTTAAGGGTCTATATTTTTTATATAAATTACAAAAGTTGCCGGATCTATCCGGATACTAAAACAAATAGCCTCCTAAACATACATTTCTTAAAAAAATATCCTTATTTCAGACGTTATTTCTCGACCACTAAAAGTTTATTAAAATAAAACAAATTTTAACAAATATATTACATTTGAATTGTCACATACCTGTAGTTTCCGAATCCATTGCTATTTTGCACCAGGTAAACACAGAAAACTTCAGTTTAACACACAAAGTTAACGCTTTTTTAAATAGCCGATAAGAGACACGTACACTAGGTTCAATGATCGACTTTCGAGTGAATTTACCTGATAACGCGCAACGGAAGAAGTGTGGGGGTGGCGGTCTATTGTTCGTTGGAATGTCCCCTGCTTCAGGTAGTCAATGTAATTAGCATTCCTTAAACTTTGTTATTTTGACTTTTGGCCGCCTAGATAATTAAAATACCCCTATGTGCAGCGATGCGAACCCACGCGAGACCTACCGACCTCAATAAGCTGCAAAAGGACATATAAGGCATGCTCGACAGCTGGTTCACAAAACAAGATGAGAAATTCACCGTGCTCCTCTCCGAATTCGAAGGTGTGAAGTCCTCCATTCAGTTCATGAGCGACAAATATGATGACCTGGAGAAGAAATCGCAGGTTGCCTCACGCGTATCCGCGCTTGAAGAGAAACTTTCCTCACCTCTGGCCAGTGACCAACGCATTGCTGTGCTCGAAGCAAAACTAGAAGCCATGGAGCACAAATCCCGCAGTTGCAACATTGAAATTAGCAATCTTCCAGAGAAACGCAAAGAGAACCTTATGGCAATTATTGAAACTATCTCGAATGTCATCAAACAACCGCTATCGCCTCGTGATATTATTACAATTCACTGGGTTCCGCAAATGAATCCGCAAACCAATCGGCCTAAGAACATCATAGTAAAACTGACAAGCCAAGTATTGCGCGATAATTTCTTAGCAGCGGCACGGCTAAAGAAGGGCATCACGTCCGAAGACTTGCAGATTAACGGAACATCGAACAAAGTATACATCAATGAGCATCTCACATTGAAGACTAAAAGTTTCTTTCGTCAAGCCAGGGAAGCTGCTAAGCGTCTTGGGAATCGCTTCGTTTGGATCAAGCATGGACTTGTCCTTATTCGGGCAGATGTTCCAGAGCCGGCATTCACCATTAGATCCGAACACGATTTATCGAAAATCAAACCCTATTCCAAACCCGGTAATTAAGAATATTTCTCTAAACGTCTACCGAATATACAATATTCTAAAGTTTGTTCCAGGTAACGTTCAAATCAAATCAAATCAAAAATATTCATTTGCTAGAATATGGTACATAATGGTGTTACAATAATTTTGTTTCTGCATATCCTGCCAAAAGGATGGCGTGAAAATTTATACATACTTATAATGTCAATTATTTTAACTCACAAACTACAGATTCTATTGACTTATCTGCTAAATAGTCCTTAATCGTATAATAACTTTTCAGTAGAAGCAGTTTGAAAATATATTTTTTAAACATTGTCAGCGGTAGGTCTTGCACACTATTTGGTAAATGGTTGTATATTATAATGGCTGCATGGCCATTGTATGTATTTTTCTTAAATAATGTTAGTTTTATTGGTGGTAGCTGAAGTCTATCTTTATGGCGTGATGATCGGCAATTTGGTCTGGTAATGGTAGTTTCGAATAAATTATAGTTCCTCTTAACAAAAATACACATTTCAAAGATATACAAGCATGGCAAAGGTAAAATTTTTAGTTTTTGAAATAGTGGCTTACAGCTGTCTAGAAAATGAGCTCCACAAATTGCTCTGACACATTTTTTCTGAGGTTTGAAAACTCTGTCAAACTCTACTGAATTACCCCATATTATAATACCGTATCTAAGTATGGATGATACGTAACCATGATACGCTGAAATTGCACTATCATAGTTAATTGTTTGTCTAATTCTTTTCAAGACATATATAAATCGATCTATTTTAACAATAATTTTATTTATGTGTAGTTTCCAATTACAATTTTTATCGACTGTTATACCCAAAAATACACAATTTTCGACAGTGGTTAAGTGAGAATCTTTATAAAGAATGTTTAGTTTATTTATGTTTGCATTGTATGCCTGAAATTGTATTATATTTGTTTTAGTCATATTTATTTTTAAGTTATTCTTGTTTAGCCAGCCGATTGCGTTATCCATAGCTTCGACGATTTCGTTTTCTAAATCCTTGTAATTATCACTCTTAATAATTATTGTAGTGTCATCAGCGAATAGTATGCACTCCTTCCCTATCGCTTCGGGAAAGTCGTTGATGTATACTTTAAAGAGATCTGGGGATAAGATACCACCCTGGGGCGTGCCATAATTATTTTGTTTATATTCTGACCTAAAGGTGTTTTGTTGATTTTTACAAGTTTTTGTTATTTCCACACATTGTACTCTATCCGAAAGATAACTTTTGATCCAGTTATTGGCTTTACCTCGTATTCCATAGTGCTCAAGCTTTGAAAGTAGTGTTTTATGGCAGACAAAATCAAAGGCTTTCGTCATGTCGAGGAATACGCAACATATTTTAGAATTTTTATTTAGGCTTTCAGTTATATGTTTATTAGCGCAAAGCATGCCAGAGCAGTTGAACTCCCTTTTCTGAAACCATATTGTTCTTTTTTAATTATATCACATGCTGTTAAAAAGTTCTCTATTTTGATGCACATTACTTTCTCAAAGATTTTGGATAGGATTGGAATTAAAGTTATTGGGCGGTAATTACCCATGTCCGTTTTTACACCTTTCTTATACAGTGGTTTAACAATCGACCTTTTTAAACGCGTTGGGAATACTCCTTCTGTCAGAGACATATTTATAACTCGCTGCTGCCCGCGGCTTCGCCCGCGTGAGTGTCGGAAATTACCCCATACATCCCCATGGGTTTTAAGTATAAATATTGAGTTTCGAGTTAATCGGACAGCGCGTTAAAATTCTTCCATACAAACATTGACACCCCCCAACCTTTTAGGGGGTAATTTAGAAAAAACAAAAAACTACAAACTTTATAATTTATTTAGATAACTATTCGTGCGAAGTTTCATGTTTATTACCTCAAGGAATAAGATTTTTCATACAAACTTTCATCCCTTATTTTACCCCCTTAGGGGTTGAATTTCGAAAAATCCTGATACACGTTATTCTTAATTTTTGGGTTTAAGTATAAATATTGAATTTCGAGTTAATCGGACAGCGCGTTAAAATTCTTCCATACAAACTTTGACACCCCCCAACCGTAGGATAGGGTACTTTTCCGGGATAAAAAGTACCCAGTGTGGTGCCCAGGATATTAAAGAATAATTATACCAAGTTTCATCGTAATCGAACCGGTAGTTTTTGCGTGATGCCTGAACAAACAAACAGACAGACAGACAGACAGACAGACAGACAAAAATTTTTTTAATCAAATTTTTGGGTTCGGTGTCGGTCTAGTAACACCCCCTGCCATTTATTTTTTTGATATCTTCAATGTACAGAATTTTCACTTCTACAGATTTATTATAAGTATAGATAGATATAGATGTGGGTTAAGGGGGATACTAAACTCGGCGCACACATTTTTAACATTTTAGTGCTTAGGTCGTCATACCCAGTCGAGTTGGTATTTCTAAGACTATGAATTATTTTATATACGTCTGATTCATCTACCGGAGTAAGGAAAATGCTTTTAGGATTTTGAGGAGTGGGCATGTCATATTGCCTGTTTTTATGAGTATTGTTGGTCGGTTTTGTTTGAGATATATAGTAGTCATTAAATAAGTCGCATATTTGGTTCGGATTGTCATAAATTTTACTATTAGCATTAATTTTGTCAATTTCAGAGGCACTCGTCATATCACTATCTGTGTTTGTTTTAATCATATTCCAGGCGGCTTTACTTGTGTTTTTGGCCTTTTTCATATAGTTTAAGCTATTAATCTGCTGAGCCTTGTGAATACATTTTTTCAAGATTTGCGTATAGTTGTCATAATTGTTTTTGTTTTGTTTCTTGTTATGTTTATAAAGATGGTATTTCAAGTATAGTGTTCGTTTTTTAATGCAGCATCTTTTTATACCCTTGGTGAGTCCTCTCATTTTTCACTTGTTTACAAGTATTTTTTACATTAACTATAGGAAAGCATAAATTGTAGAAAAGGGTAATTGTGTCGTGTAGTCTATCAAAAGCGTCATTTGTTGTCTGAGCTTCATATACTTCAGAAAAAGAAAGACTTGTGATGCAGTTTTTAAAATTTATATTTTCGTCACCAAATTCTCTTACGTTTTTAAACCAAAAAGTATGGAAGTCTTTAATTTCCAAATCAGTTTCTAAGCTAACCGTTATTGATTGTGTTGTTTCGTGGTCAGAGAGTGCGATATAGTGAAGTCCTGATTTAGCATTGTTTATATTACTTACTATTAAGTCCAAACATGCGTTTTTTCTCGTAGGCAGTGTTATGTGATTTATTAAATTATTATTGCCAAGTATTGAGTTTAAATCATTGGATGTTTTATTAATTTTCATTGTGTCAATATTCCAATCGCCACAAATGATAATGTTTTTATTGTATTTTTTACAAAGTTTATTGGACAGAAGCTCCAAATTATTTAAAAATATTGTGGCATCTCGTGTCGGTGTTCTATATATACACACTACAATTAAGTTAAATTTAATTACTTCGATAGCGCAGCATTCAAATTGCAGGGGGATGGGGAGAGGTAGATTTTTTATTTCTTTAAATTGTAGGTGATTTTTTAGTAATATACACGAGCCACCCCGTCGTTGGTTAGCTCTGGAGAAGAAAGATACCAGTTTGTAGTTATTAATTGTAAGGTTTGGTTCGCAGCCACTTTTAAGGAAAGTTTCAGTTAAGCATATAATATCTACAGAATCTATTTCTTTTTGTAGGTTTGAGATGGCCACCTCTATTAATTCCAATTTGTTCAATACCCCAGCGATATTCTGGTGAACTAACGTTATTTTGGTATATTTAGTTTTGTTTGCGAAAAAAAAACGGTTTTCGTGTTTTTATCGACTCGTTTTATTTTATCAAAGAAGGTTGTGATTTTAGTTTGTGTGGTTTGTCGCGGGATTATATTACGTGTTTTTGTTCTGTTCTCGATATTGTGCTTATTTTTAAATCGATTAAGAATCTCAGTCTGGTATTTCTTGTAGTCAATTCTAGTGTTCAACTTCAAACATAATTGTGATAGCACGCTAACAAAATAATTAATAATAATAATTAAATACATAATTACATACATAAATTAAATACATAATTGTGATAGCTGGTGGTAACTTTTCATCGACCTGTCGCTGGTGCTATTTACATACTCTGAATTGTGTATTTTTATGTATTTACAATTTTTATAATTTTGTATTATTAATTCTAGATTGTAGTTAATTGTATTTTCGTTTAGATATGGGTTACGTTGTACGTTAGTAATAATTACAATATTGTTCCGTAGTTTATAAAGGACGTTACATAACTCAGTCATAAAAGAATAAGGATTCTTGTCGTTTGATCCTATCACTAAAACTATAATATCATCAATGTTTAATGTCTGTATGAAGTCGTCATTGCAGCTGTTAAGAATCTGCGCACTTGTTGCATTGGGCTTGATGAAAGTCGTGATTTTATAGTTGTCATTCCATTTATCTACCCTGGAATTAGTCATCGTTTTGTTAAGTCCGCGGGCCTGCTGATCTCCGAAAATTATTATTCTATTATGTTTGTCCGTCAGCTTAATTTGAGTATTTGTTTTCATATTCATGTGGTGGTATTGTTGCTGTTTAATGACGTCCGATGCCATGTCATCCTCCGTGTTTTTATGTTGGAATTGCTGGTCATTAAAGGGTCGTTTTAGGGGGGATTGTGGTTGGGAGGGCTCCAATCCCTCCAGACTACAAATTGAGCCGGCTGTGTTGAATGACACATTTTCGACATCGCTTGGTGATTGTGCTATTACGATGGTGGCAGGTTGCTGAGTCGTTGCAGAAGGAAGAATAAACTTGGTTGGAGTAGAGGAACAGCTCATTCTAGTAGCATTCTTTTTGCCTGGAGACCTCGGTGTGAGGCCTTTCGTTCTAACCATTTCACCTTTTTATATGTCTCTATAACTTTTTGGTATTGTCCAATATCCATTTTTAGACGAAAATTTTCGCTATTTAAGTTGTCGATCTCTAAATGAGCGCTTTCTAATTCGGTTATGAGCTTGTTGATTGTGTCTTAATAATTCTCAATTTCGTCGCTGTCATTAAGTGAGGTGCTTGGTAAGCTCATCATAGTAGTGTCAAGTAATGTGGAATTATTTCTTAGATTAATATTTAAGATATTGTCCACCGAGTTAGCCCTTGTTGGCTTCCGAATGATGAATGTGATGTTATTTATTTCCAAGTTTTCCATTGTAATGTAATGAACGTAAATGAATTAATTGCAATCAAAATTAAATGCTTTTTAACTATCCCTATTTAACATCAACTTCAAAAATCTATAGTGACACAAAATTAATGAACATCAAGCAACTCTATATCTATAATACATGTATATTCATTAATAAAGTGCTTAACAAAAAAATACACACAAACATTATACTAACTCAATATCGACAAGTCAGCCAACGAAGCTCACGACGAGCGAGCCGAATAGTGCTACCTAAAACTAGAACCAATTATGGCAAAAAAATGGTTACTTTCGAAGGAGTGCAACTATATAATAAATTACCATCAAGTATTAGAAATGTACACTCATTCAATGCATTCAAAATTCAGCTCGGTCAGTATTTAACAGCAAGTAAAACACCCTCACAGAAATGAATGCGTTGGGTGGGTCGTGTTTGTGAAACTGTACATAGAGGTGAAGTCAAACCTTTTTATATTGTTAACATTAATTTATTGTTCTCAAGTAAGTGACATTTGTGTATGTTTTAATTGAGAATAAAGATTCTTTAAACCTAATCACTGCTTTTATTAATAAAAAGAAAAAAAAAAAGAAAAAAAAAAGGTTTACTACTTGTGGGATCCGAACTCGCTACTTCTCGAGGTGTGATGCTTAGCCACTGCGCCACGGCTACACAAGTCTTTAGATCGAAATTTGTGTGTGTTTCTTACAGTGGAATAGATTTATTAGTCATCGCCTTGAGTTCTTCTAAGTTGACCATATATGGTAGCGAATTTGCATGTCACGTACTGCCGCTGCGGTGAGTCACACTGAGCACTGAGTCAAACTCAAACTCAAACTCAAAGCATTTATTTCAATTAAACCATTTACAGGCACTTTTGAATTGTCAAGGAGTCGGTCAGTCAGAAAATATGAAGCTAGTTGCCCATTCCAAAGCGTAGTAGGTACCTATGGAGAAGAACGGGCAAGAAACTCCACGGACACTCTTTTAAATCAAAAAATTGTTACAAAAATTGGTTACATCATTCATGTTGAAATTACTTATACATGTGAGAACAATGTAGAAAGACGTGCATGATAAAAGCGTCCGTTGATATAAATTATAAAAATAAAAATAAACAATTCAAAAATTACAATAAAAATAAACAATTTAACAATTAAAATAAGCCATGGCAGCCAAGAGATGACCAGCCCCAACTGACGGCGCCCGTTCACGAACATGACGCATGGATTAGCACCATTCAGCTCAACCATTTTGAAGGGAGCTAAATGATCCAACACACACGCCACCATCAGCGAGACATCTGAGTGAGCATGACATACTCACAGCCGCCAGGGCACATTCAAGTCAATGAAAGACATAATATTACCCGGTAAATGGTAGCTCTATAGTACATAGTACTCACACATGTGCTATGCAGTTATATAATGCAAAGGAAATTGAGTTTATACAATGCAAAGATGTTCTTACAATCTTCAGCAGCTCCAACAGACTTTTCAAATGTTAATCAATTAGTTGTGGTTGTGGAGCAGGACTAGCATTGGCCCAAGCATTTTTATCAGTGATGTAATCCCCCAACTTATAATATGCCTGCCTGCATAGTGTGCGTTTTATACATGTTTTGAATTTCGTCTCATTCAGTTGAAGTATGTGGGGAGGAATTTTATTGTAACATTTTAAACAGTACCCCATGAAAGATGAGTCTACTTTAGCCAGTCTGAAACCTGGTTGAACTAATAGGTCCCTATTTCTTGTACTATAATTATGTCTATCACCTCTTTTACTAAAAAGATGTAATTTTTTTCTAAAATACATGATGTTTTCATAGATATATTGGCAAGGTACCGTCATGATGTTAATATCTTTAAACAGTTCCCTTAGAGAATCGCGCCTGCGGAGATGATATATGGCTCTGATAGCTCTTTTCTGCAGAATAAAAATAGACTCGATGTCTGCAGCCCGTCCCCACAGTAAAATACCGTAAGACATGATACTATGAAAGTAACTCACTTAGTAGATTACAAGTACCGTTGATTCTCGTTTCTGTTTCTTTTTTTCTTTTGCCGTTTATTCACAAACTGTTCAATGAATTTTACTTCTGTTTTTTTTAATGTTTACACTGACACTTTTCACTTCGCATAGTTGATACTTTAATGATAAGTTTTCGTAGTTATGATTTATAGATTTTTTTTTGTGACGGAGCTGTCGCTATTTGTGTGCGTCCAGCGGGGCGCGCACGCGATTCGCGTTTATTAGTCCATGCGCTCTGTTTCGTACACTACTTTGTGTCACTACACATATTATTTGCATTTGTTTCCAAGTTACCCTCATAATTCTAACTTTTCGTAAAACGAACTGCGAAGTTAGTTTTTTTTATGTCATTTATTATTGTATTCTCTTTAGTTCAGAATGCAATTATGTATTTCAATACAAAACAATATTCTTGTACAACAACTATTTTATGTAAGCTATATACTTACGCCTATGCAGCATTACAGACAGTCATTAGGTACAAAACAAGTATTTATAATTTAATGATACAACACATGATACAACACACTAGTTTTTGGTTCTAGGTACTTAATTTATAATAAAGTCAATTACGCCTTTTGTTTAAGTACCACTATCTCACATAATATCGCAAATTATTGTTAATTATTTACCTATAGCTGGATCCCAAGCCTGTGCTAAATGTACGAGTATGTCATCTTACTGCTTATATTTTACTAGTTATTCCATATGGTTATATCCGCGTTTTCGTAGGAATTCACCCTACTGGTGGTTCCTGCGTTTGGCTGTTTACGTTATAAATAACACAATAAAACAATAATAAACGGTCTGGCCTCTAACATTAGTATATACTTATTGTATAAAAAATGGATAAATACAATCTATCTTTCTATTATCAGAATGCCGCGGGCTGCGTACAAAACTACACACACTATTCATGAATATTCTGTCTTTTTCATATGACGTCATCATACTAACGGAAACCTGGCTAACACCTAACATATCGGACAGTGAATTTATCGACGACCGCTACGCCACAGGCAAGCGTGAGGGTGGGGGTGTACTAATTGCCGTTCTACGCTCACTACGCCCTTCGAACGTATTGATGCGACCCGTTAGCAGAGATATTGAGCACATCATGGTGCAGTTGCCCGCGTCGTCTCCTAATAAACGATATATTATGTTATGTAGGTACGTAGGGACACAAGTGAAACTACTGACAGCTAAAAGCACACTGTTTAATCCTTAGGTTAGAACAGGGCAGGGACGCAGCCCACGCACACATATACAAATGTCGACACACACATATATAACATTTCCTCCCCTTATTTGACCAAAATACAAGATTATTAAATAAATAGCAAGTTACAGAAAAGGTTTGTAATCCACCCTCGGAATGTTTCTCAACAGTCTGTCTGGATTCCTTGAAACTGGATCCGACACAGTATCTACGTCTGCAGACGGTGTTGATTGCAGATTTGCCTCATCATTTTCCTCCCCAGCGGGAGTCTGTACCTGAGGGTTGCCAGTTGACGGCTCGCTATGACAGTTGTTAAAGTCGTCAAAGTCATAATGGTGTTGCCACCTTTATCTATATACTTATAATAAATCTGTAGAAGTGAAAATTCTGTACATTGAAAATATCAAAAAAATAAATGGCAGGGGGTGTTACTAGACCGACACCGAACCCAAAAAGATTAATTTTTTTTTTGTCTGTCTGTTTGTTCAGGCATCACGCAAAAACTACCGGTTCGATTACAATGAAACTTGGTATAATTATTCTTTAATATCCTGGGCACCACACTGGGTACTTTTTATCCCGCAAAAATATCCTATCCTACTATCTATATCTATACCTATTAATAAAAAGACAAGTCCTGACTCACTGACTCATCAACGCCCAGCCCAAATCCTTAGACCTAGAAAGCTGAAATTTTGCACAGAGGTTCCCTTTATAATGTAGGCAAGGAGTAACGAAGCATTTTTTGAAATTCAACCCCTAAAGTGGGGTTGGGGGGTGTCAAAGTTTAATATGGATTAACTCGAAACTTAATATTTATACTTAAACCCAAAACTTAAGAACAACGTGTATCAGGATTTTTCTAAATTCAACCCCTAAGGGGGTAAAATAAGGGATGTAAGTTTGTAGGAAAAATTTTATTCCTTGAGGTAATAAACATGAAACTTCGCACGAATAGTTATCTAAATAAATTATAAAGTTTGTAGTTTTTTTTTTTCTAAATTACCCCCTAAAGGAAAGAAAGAAAGAGAAAGAAAGAAATTAAATTTATTTAGCACAGACACAGACAAAGGCACACAACAAAACATATTGTACTACAAGTAAAAGATATTAAAATAAAAAAAATAAAAACAAGTTAAAAGTGTAAAGTGCGTTGTAAGATTTGGCAGGAATTTGTGCCTCCCGGCTGCGCCAAAAAGGCCCAGTTCAGCAAAAATGCCAGACAACTAGTGCCTGACGCTGGTTTTCAACTGGACCTGAAGGGTGGTGAGGTGACGGATGTAAATCAGTTTTATACTGTAATGTGTGTATGTATTTAAATAAAAATAAAATAAGTTTGTGTAAAATAATAATAGTAATTCATATTTCAATTGTTAGATAGCCTATATAAAATTGCAAAACAAACAAAACAAAAACAAACTGACAAATAAATGAGACGGACGGATGATATACTTACTTAACGTTTATACAGATAACTATCGAAATGAACAAAACCTGTTTTGAACGATGCCAGACTTCAACACATAATTTATTAATCCGTGCACTTCATCGCACAATACGCTGCAAGCAGCCGATCGCGACGGACTATTTACGGACAGTTTTTTGCAACATATTTTGTTTTAAACTTGTCCCACATAAGTATATTTTAGTTATCGAATGGGTTGCATTGACATTGACACTATACGATGGCATTTACGTATATAAACAAGTCAGCCAAACATTTTTGGCGGAAGTGGTTTCGGAAGTAGAAATATGCGTAGACAAACGAAGAAGGTATGGAAGAAAGGTAAGCGATAACCAATAACAGTGTTATTTGCAGAAAAAAGAAATAAAAAAAAAAGATTGACATAAATTCTATATAGTGTAAAAGTACCTACCCATTTTTAATTTTTCGTTTCCTTTCTACAGCCTTATGCTTCTCTAAGGAGGTGATAAATTAGAAATCACACAGAGGTTCGCCCACTGTCAAGACTTGGTGAAGGAATAGCCGAAATGGCGCCATCCCGACATCGGACGTCTCAGTCGCGTGCAAATAGGCCAGGCACATTGGGTAAGTTGCAAAGCAACGTGGTTCAGCAATGCATGAGTTGGTGTTTAACGATTATTTTATTTTAATGTGTTGTATTGTATTCTACAGGCCTCTCGTGCGATGGGACATAGCGATGCCGCGGATTTCGCAACAACAAACCCTGGGTCGTCTCACTCGAAACTCAATATTTATACTTAAAACCCATGGGGATGTATGGGGTAATTTCCGACACTCAGGCGGGCGAAGCCGCGGGCAGCAGCTAGTATAATTATATAATTTGTGTAATTTGTTTGTGTTTGTGTAATTTGTTTTTTGTTTTTGTAATTTGTGTTTTGTGTTGTAATTTGTGTTTTTTTAACTTGTTTTTTTAATTTTAATATCTTTTACTTATAGTACAATATGTTTTGTTGTGTGCCTTTGTCTGTGCTAAATAAATTTAATTTCTTTCTTTCTTTTCTTTCTTATGCTTTTTAACATAACACCACGAACTCAAATCCTGAATAAGGTAAAGCACTTTACCCAGTCTCTTTTTAACATAATGAACGGAATTCCTATAGTCAAAAAGGTGTTTAGAATAGAATAGAATAGAATACTCTTTATTATGTACACCAAAAAATTACGGACATATATTTGGACATTTTACATAGGGTGACACAATGGGCGGTCTTATCGCTAAAAGCGATCTTTTACAGACAACCTTTGGATGGATTCAAGGGAGAAGGAGAGACAATACTGCAGGTAGTCAGTGGTGTACCATTTACATATACAATAAATACATACATACATAAAACATAAAAATAGTTATCTGTATAAATATATATATATATAAATAAATACATACATAACATAGAAACATGAAACAAAAGCAAGGAACTATGTGCAATGTTGATAATTAAGGAGAGAGGAAGTGTTTTTTCACCAAAATTTTAAAAGTGGACAAAGATTGAGCACGCCTAATCGACACGGGCAAGGCATTTCATAACCGTACTGCTTGAACTGTAAAGGATTTGTCATAAAAGCTGGTGGAATGCATCGGCATCTCTAGTCTCAAGTTTTCCGTGTAAGTCAAAAAGGTGTTTTAATATTTTTAATTTGCAATCACTTTTATTGCGCGAAGACATAAGACAGGATTTAATGCCTTTTTTCACTATTTTGACAAAACTTTCTGCTTGCCCGTTACTTTCTGGATTATAGGCTGGTGACGTCAAATGGTCGATACCGTTTCTTGAACAAAAGTTCTTAAATTCAAATGACGTAAACGCGGTCCCATTGCCACTTACTATTGTATGTGGTAGACCGTACTTGGACATAAAAATCGTATAGCTTTGCTATGACGTTTGTGGAAGTTGTGGACATAGTTTTAAAGGTCAGGAAATGAGACACAGTTTTCACAGTAGCACGTTTATTCACTTATCAGTTCAAACTTTAAATCCACCTTCCTTGATTAAATCCAAAACTTGAATGCCCGTGTTCGCGTGTGCCAAAGTGAATCGGTAACCCAGTGAACGAATTAATGGATCAACCGGATCCATGTCAGAGTGAAGTGTTGACAGGTTAGTCAATACACCATCCATATCACGCGAACACGAACATTGAATTATAATGTAAACAGTTACAATAACAAAATAATGATGATAAATATTACTATAAAAATACAAGTAGTCCTTATTATACCAAAAATGCTAACAGTCGGCCTTTCCTGACACTTACACGTCCCGTGGAAAGAATGATTTTAATTAACTAAATTAGTTAATGTTATTAAACCGTAATGTTTATAATAGGTCATTGAATATTTCACAGTACTTTGTCTGGAAGTCTCGAAAAGATTATTGGCTTTCATCACTAACTATACTTATTCGCTAGATAAACTTCGCTAGATTTCATCATGCATTAGGTATTAATTACACTTGCACCACCAGCATTAAAGGAACCACTGTGGCCTCTACATATCCACAGCAGCTCAAGCATGCTGTGGCCCCTTCATGTCCACAACACGCCAGCGACAATACCATAGTTGCAAGCATAATCCACCCTCTGATATAATTACACTTGCCACACAAGCATTGAAGGAATTACGGTGGCCTCTACATATCCACCGCAACTCAAGCATGCTGTGGCCCCTTCATGTCCACAACACGCCAGCGACAATACCATAGTTGCACGCATAATCTACTTATTGCCATAATTACACTTGCAGCACCAGCATTGAAGGAATTACGGTGGCCTCTACATATCCACCGCAACTCAAGTATGCTGTGGCCCCTTCATGTCCACAACACGCTAGGCAACAATACCATGGCTGCAAGCATAATTTACATGTGTAGTGGCCCCTTCATGTCCATAACACATCAAGTAAATAAATCAATAATTAAATAAGTCATTATGGCCTCTTCATATCCATAACCACAACAAAATTATTAATTCTTAATTAACCTTATCTTAAATCGAACAATTAGTACCATTCTCGTATGAAATTATAATCTTTATTCTTAATTAATATACATACTTTATAATCATTTTCGAACTATTCTTTAACATCATTCATTTTTCTTAACATCACCCAATTAAAAGAGCAACTCACTTATCCTCGTCATTATCCGAGACTGAATCACTGTCACTCTCGTTGTTTCTATTAAAGACTAACCATGGATGAATTTTGTCAACAGAAAACACTCCAGTGAAGTTTCTATTACCTTTACGGGAAAGTGGTGTATCCTCTATTTTATATCTGTCGTTATCAAAGACCTCTACAATGCGATAAGGACCACGAAGCTTCGGGACTAACTTCCTACTTTTCCCAGTCGATGGGATTTCTCTTTCTATGCGAACTAAATCACCGATTTTGAAGGCAACTTTCTTTCTACCCTTATCAAACCGTTTCTTTTGTTCTAATTGATTCTTTTCCACATGTCGCGATATTTCATCTCTTATTCTTTCTACGTTATTCCCTTCTTCCACAGAATCCATTACGTTTAGATTTAATAATGAATTAGGTGTGCCAACTAAATCGATACCGAATAATGCTTGAGACGGTGTCTTTCCGATTCCTTTATTTAGGGTATTATTTAAACCCCACTGTATTTCCGATACACATTCATCCCATAAATTCTCTAGTTTATTATGACTAGCTGCAGTTAGGGCCGCTAGGACGAAGCGATTGTAGCGTTCCACTTGCCCATTAGCACGTGGTGTCGCTACCGCATTTAGGACGTGCTTAATACCTAATATACTTAAATACTCTTCAAAACGCTTCGACGTAAACGAACTACCTCTGTCCGAAATTATTCGTGTGGGAACGCCAAAAGTGTGAAAATAATTTTTCAAAGCAGATATGGAGTTTACCGATTTTGTATTCTTGACCGGGACTAACATGATATATTTCGTGAATGCATCGACAATTAAAAGCAAATAAGCGTTCTTCTTTTTGCTTCGCACAAAGGGACCCAAATGATCTATGTGCAGGGTATGAAAGGGACGATCAACTTTAGGAATCGGATGAAGTTCACCCGCCTTTTTACCGGATGGTATTTTTGCATGAATACATTGCAGACAGGACTCGACATACTTTTTAATAAACCGTCTCATTTTAGCGAACCAGAAATTACTCTTAATTTTATCGTATGTTTTATCGAAACAGTAGTGACCAATATCATCATGATGAGCCTTTAATATCTGCCATCTAACCCCCTTCGGTACAACCCAGCGATCTCCTGCCTTTGTTTTTCTATACAATAACCCTCTTTTGATCACAAAATTATTTTTAATTTCTAATATACCGTTTGTATCTTCATCTTTTAAAATAGATATGATACGTTGAAGTTCCGGGTCGCTCTGTTGTACCGTCGTTATCCATTTAGTTTCAATGCACCGTACCTCAATAAACTCGAGCTCAACTGGGTTTCGACTAAGCGCATCTACGTGGGACATAGTGGAACCAGACTTGTAAATTATTTTAAAATCATACTCTTGCATAACGTTCCACCATCTCGCCACCCTGGGTAAGATATCTCTTTTCTCAAACGTGGCCCTTAGAGAATTACAGTCCGTAACAATGGTGAACGGTATGCCTAATAGGTAAGTTCTAAATCGTTGTAACGAACTTGCGACCGCTAAGGTTTCCAAATCGTATGAAGTAAAACGAGACTCTTCCGGTGAGGTTTGTCTGCTATAATATGCTACAGCGTTAAAAGGAGCATCCTTACCGGCCCTTTGCAATAAAATACCAGCAATGCCCACTTTTGAAGCGTCTGTATGGAGTTGAGTTTCAGACGCGGGGTTGTAGAATGCTAAAATCGGACGTTTAACTAATTCCCCCTTTAAAGCTATAAAAGCATTCTCCTCACAGTCCGACCACTGCCATTTTGCATCTTTCTTCAAAAGTTGAGTGAGTGGCCGAGCTATTGATGAGAACCCTCTCATAAACCGGCGGAAGAAGCTACAAAGTCCCAAAAACTGTCTAACTTTGTGTTGGTCAGTAGGGCGTGGAAATACCTCCACGGCGTTTATTTTAGTTTTGCCCGGTCTAATTCCGTCGGCACATACTTCAAATCCAAGATAGTCTATGGATTCCTTTAAGAAATTACATTTAGACAACTTTAGCGTAATGCCAGCGGTACGAAATAATACTAGAGTTGATTTTAGTTTATGGAAGCCTTCCTCTATGCTTTTGGACGGTATTATAACATCGTCCATATAAGCGAATGCCTCTGTAAATCGTGCATTGCCCAGTATATTGTTAATTGCCCTTTGAAAATTAGACGGCGCATTAACAAGTCCAAAAGGCATCCTGTTAAACTCATAGTGCCCATCGGGTGTTATGAAAGCTGTCAAGTGTTTTGATGCTTCGGACATACTTAGCTGGTAATAACCTGACATAAAGTCTAAAGTTGTATAATATTTATAACCGGATAAATTGTCCAGCTGATCATCAATTCTAGGGATGGGATAATGCTCCTTAATAGTTTTCTTATTGAGAGCCCTATAGTCAATGCATAATCTGTACTCCCCGGACTTTTTCTTCACAAGGAGAACAGGAGATGCATAGCTTGAAGTTGACGGTCTTACTATGCCAGAGTCCTCAAGTTCCTGTACCATATCACGAACAACTTGTCGTTCCGTAAAAGGCATGCGATACGGTCTGTAGACCACCGGCGTAGCATCACTCAACTTTATATCCATCTCAGTGTTAGTAATACACCCTAATTCTTCAGTGGAAAAAGCAAAACAGTCTCTGAATTCATTTAAAAGAAAAGTTAATTGGAGTAGATCATTCTGATTAATTTGATCGCTAACGGATAACATATTAGTGTCAATAATACTATCCGAAGAGTCAATACCAACATATCTCTCAATTTTATTGACGGTATGGCAATTACCCTGAGTTAACGGGAGAGCCCGAGACAAGAGCATACCTTTGTTTAAAATGAATTCAGTTCCCATTAAACCATCCAACTGAAGAGTTGCCCTACCATGATTTAGTTCTAAAATACAAGGCATAATATCGTACGTATTTTGAGGCTGAGAGCGTAGACTAGGCTCGACCAAAACTTCGCCATGATATGGCGGATTTGAGTATACAGCAACTTCAGTGCGGCCTGCTATGGTGGCCGTCTCATACACATAAAGTTTTACGCATGTAGGCTCATTTATCGGTTTGTCTTTGATAATTAATTCGTCTTTCGTTTTGTATACCACGACATGATTTTGTTCAGTAAACGTTTGACCTATCAACAACGATACTTTCAAAAAATGATTAGGGACTATCAATACTTCTACGCGTGCTTTTACCAAATCTATCTCAATTTCGACATCACATTTTCCTATACAATGAACTAGAGAATTTCCGAATTTCCTCTCAAAATCGATAAATCACTGTAAGACAACGTTACATTTAACCTTATCGCATCCGATTCTCTAAGCATTGTAATTTGACTGCCAAAATCAACGAAACACTTCAAAGTCTGCCCGTTAACTATTGCAACTTTAAAATACTTAGTATCATTATCTTGTTCCTTTGAAATATTTAAGACAGTTTTATTATCTTGGGACATGTTTTTAGTGGGACAATCAGCTACCAAGTGACCTACTTTATGACAGTGTTCACATCCTTTAATTGGGTGTTTACATTTATAGTAGGGGTGACCTTCAGCCCCGCAATTAAAACATTTTGGTATCTTATTCTTATTGTCCCTATATGTATTATCTTTAAGTGATTTCGATCGTTTGCTGTCAGAAGGGCCCGGCTGCGGAGTCACGTCAATCTTATCATTTCTTTTAGTGGTTCTTACATTGCGAAGATAAACTAACAATTTATCCGGCTCATTAAACTGTACAGCCTCTGCACTAGTTCTAACCGATCTGTCATCAATACCGAATAATAAACAATCAATGGCGTTTTTACCGAAAATTTTGCACCTATTTATTAGAACCATCTTTTCGTAATAATACTCCTCTAAATTATCCCCAAAACGTGCTTTACAGGCGAGCATTTCTGTCAGCAATCGACCATAGTAAACGCAATTTTTGTTGCCACTCTGTCCACGTAAATAATAAACTAGGTAAGCCTTGGTACCACTTTTGAGCTAATCCAACCAATTTCGGTAACGCATAGTGAATAATTTGTCTTTCTGTCCAATTATAAATTTTCGCGCATTCATTGACTTTAGTAATCCAAACATCAATACTCTGGTTTCGCTTGGTTGGGTCGAATTCGGGCACAACGTTCATGTTTGGCAACCGTTCTGAACTGCCATCCTTGCGAATAGATTGAATTAGCTCTCTAAATACATCCGTGAAACTAGAGTCTAAAACGGTAAATTGGTTACTTGTCAATGGTGATGCGGTGTAATCAGGAGCAGCTGATGCACTTGGTTGACTTTGTTCTGCCGGGTCTTCAGGTAATTCAGGTGTCCTGGAACGCCGTTTTGAGCTCTTTTCCTGCCTCGAGCGCTTGCGTCGTGAATGCTTGCGCCGTGATCTGCGACGACGGCGACTCTCTGGGGATGATTGTGACTCACTGCTGGAGTCCTTAGAGTCTCTTGCGCGTTTTCGCGACTGATGACTTGGCATGGTTCTTACGCAGCTGAAACCAATTGTAAAAAAAAAACAAGTAAACGTTCCTTAAAAGAACAAACTATAAAAAATAAAAACAAGTAAAAGTGGCTCTTTCCTTAATTTATAAACCAGCAAATATGTAACCTTTAACTATTAGCCAGAATTAAAATTATTGTAAAAATAAAGAAAAAAAAGTAACCACAAACATGGAGGTAGATAAAAAAAATACTAATATGCAAAAGAATTAAATTCAATTTCATTAGGTTTGAAATTTTACAAGATTTAATAATTAAAGGGTAGTGCAAAATAAAATATCGTCATGCGCATTCTTAATAAAATGTTGTTTATGAGCTGTCTTAATATTTAAATTCTATTCGTAGTAAAAACAAACGTAATAATGAAATTGTATCAACGGCCAACATACCAATAAGTGTAATTTCCAACGACCATAATTATTTATTACCCTATAAGTGTTTTTATAAAGCTCAGAAAAGACAAAGAAGGTTTATAAATGTAACCTAAAATTCTCACTCATTTGAAACATAATTTTCACTTAGGTAATAATAGCTGATAGAATTTTAGAGAAAAAAGAATAACGAAAAATTCAAATACCTTTTAAAATGGGCGTTAGGTTTCACCAAAACCGTTGCGCGTTCTGGTGTTATCCCACTTCTGACCTTTTAAAGGTCAGGAAATGAGACACAGTTTTCACAGTAGCACGTTTATTCACTTATCAGTTCAAACTTTAAATCCACCTTCCTTGATTAAATCCAAAACTTGAATGCCCGTGTTCGCGTGTGCCAAAGTGAATCGGTAACCCAGTGAACGAATTAATGGATCAACCGGATCCATGTCAGAGTGAAGTGTTGACAGGTTAGTCAATACACCATCCATATCACGCGAACACGAACATTGAATTATAATGTAAACAGTTACAATAACAAAATAATGATGATAAATATTACTATAAAAATACAAGTAGTCCTTATTATACCAAAAATGCTAACAATAGTAACATCGTACAACTCCAACCATTTGGTATACGCGTCTACAACCACGAAAAACATCTGATTGTTTAACGGGCCTAGGAAGTCAATGTGTATCCTATGGAATGGCACTGGAGGGTACCGCCACGGAGAAATCGGCGTCCGCGCCGGAGACGGACGCAACTGTTGACAGATATCATACGAGTTGATTATTGTAGGCATAACACTCCGTCTAATCCTGAAAAAATGGTTTCCATTGCGCGCTGGACAAGCCGAATACAAGACGTGTATATTTGAACAAACCCCGGGGAGTGTTAACAGGTTATGTTTTGTGACTCATCATCGAGCAGAAATTGATTGTAGGCCATGGATAAATCAATTTTCGAGAACTGCTGGCCACCGTGTAGTTTTGAAAATAATTCGTGAACCGTCGGCAAAGGATATTGTTCTATTACTAATTGTTTGTTAATGGTCACTGAATAATCAGCACATAATCTGACAGAACCATCACGATTGAGTACGGGAACAATAGGTGATGCATAGTCCGAATGTTTAACCGGTTTTAACACTCCTAGGTTTAGCAATCGTTCTATTATTTATTATCCTTATCGACTTTGTTTTATGCAAATAAATACTTACTTACTTACTTACTTTGTCGCGCAAAGCAAACGCAATGGGACGCGCTTTAAAGAATACCGGTTTTGCATCATTAATAATAGGTTTAATTTTACTTTATAGTTTTTGAAAGCGCCCAGCTTATCTTAAAATAGTTTTGGGAACCGTATTTGCAACCGCTCAATTGTGCTTTGACTATCGTTAACAAAATAAACTCGAGTTAATTTAAATTTAAATATTGATATAAAATCACGGCCTAGCAGCGGTGGCCCGCAGTGACGTATAACAAATACATCAAGTGTGTGTGTGCGCTGCATATAATATGTTATTGCTAAACGCACATAACCTACACACTGCATCTTGTTTCCCGTGTAACTATAAAATCCTTTGTGAGAAGTATGCAGTGGTATACCCGCAAACAATTTTTTGTATGTACCCTCAGATATGACTGTCACTGCTGATCCACTATCTATTTGAAACTCTAAATTCTGTCCATTTATTGAGACCGTTTCTGTCATGGGTTCCCCCCGAGCTGAACATATGTTGTAAATCAACTTACGATCGTCGTCCTCGCTCACATCCCCCGTTAACACGTAGTTAATTTGATTGCACATTCTTCGCAAATGCCCTACTGTGTTGTACTTTTTACACTTATACTTTGCGAACTGACATTGTGACGACTTATGATTAGCACGACCGCACACCGAACACTTTTCTTTCTCGGCACTATTAATCGGGTTGGCACTATTTTGTCCTTTCGCGATCTTGAACACTTGTACTTGATCTGTTGATGTAGAAACAGTAGCGGCAGCGCCCGCGCGTGCGCATCTTATGCTCTCTGCTAGCTCCACCACCTTCGCCAAGGTCAAAGTATCCAAGTCCCGTGCAAACAATTTCTCCCGTTCCGGACCCGCTACCATTCCCATCACAAATCGATCACGCAACGCCTCCTCAACATTGCTGAATCCGCAATGCACCGTTAGTCCACGTAATCTTGCTGCCCATTGCGTATATGCCTCACCCGGCTGCTGCGAAGCTGCGTAAAAGCTGTGCCGCTCGCTGAACCCGCAACGTTTTGGAGTAAAAAGCTTTATTTACTTAGATAAATATTCGTGCCAAGTTTTCAACTCAAGGAATACGATTTTTCATACAATCGAAATCCCCCCTTGTCAGCCTCTTTAAGGTCGAATTTCCGAAAAAACCTTTCTCAGTAGATGCTTACGTCGTAATAACTATCTGTGTGCCACATTTCAGCTCAATCCGTTCAGTGGTTTGAGCTGTGATATAGACTACCCCTTTGCACCTCCTTAGGGGTAGATTTTTGTAAAACCCTGATACACTTCATTCTTTGTTTTAAGTATAAGTACTGAGTTTCGAGTTAATCGGATAGCGCGTTGAAATTCTTAGATACAAACTTTGACACCCCCCAATCCCCGTTTAGTAGTTTATGAAAACTAAAAATAAAAAACTTTATAATTTACTTAGATAAGTATTCGTGCCAAGTTTCAAGCCCATTAACTCAAGCAATAAGATTTTTCATACAAAAGAAATCCCCCTTTTCACCCCTTTAAAGGTCGAATTTTCAAAAACCCTTTCTTAGTGGTCGCCTAGGTCCTAATAACTATCTGTGTACCAAATTTCAGCCCAATCCGTTTAGTGGTTTGAGCTGTGACGTAGACTACCCATTTTCACCCCGCTAGGGGTAGATTTTTGAAAAACCCTTATGCACATTATTCTTTATTTTTGGTTTTAAGTATAAATACTGAGTTTCGAGTCAATCGGACAGCGCGTTAAAATTCTTTTATACAAACTTTGATAGCCCCCAATTCCCGTTTAAGGGGTAGTTTATAAAAACTATAAATGACAAACTTTATAATTTACTTAGATAAGTATTCGTGCCAAGTTTCAAGTCTATTAACTCAAGGAATAAGATTTTTCATACATACGTAATTTCCCATTTCACCCTCTTAGGGGTGGAATTTCGAAAAATCGTTTCTTAGTGGAAACTTACTCTTCATAAAGAACACACCCTCCAAATTGCATGTCTCTAGGACCAGCGGTTTAGGCTGTGCGTTGATATCTCAGTCACCCTAGCCTTTTATATATTATTAAGAAGATATAAAAGGATTGAAATGGTCCAAAAAAAATTTTTACGCTCCATTCACTATAAATGCCACCGTTCTAAACTATCGTACGCACAACTACTAAAAGCATATAAACTCCTGGTCTTGGAGTCCAGGCGAACCCTACTTATGGCTGTGATGCTGCATGGCATATGTAATAACAACTTTGACTGCTCTGAGATCACCAATAAACTTTGTTACATTGTACCCAGAACTGTATTACGGCGAGAGGCGCGCTTGCCCCGGCTGTTCCACACGGTACAGTGCAGAACCAATGCTGGCGCAAGGGCGCCCCTCCGTCGCCTCTTAGAAGTATATAACACACACTTTTTCGATCTTGATATATTTTCAGTATCCCAAACAAAATTTAAAAGAATGGCTGTTCAATTGCTCGCACAATAATTTATGAATTCTTCCTAACCTATTTCGCCTCCAGTAGATGCGTCTTTTGTTTTGTTTAATTTCTCCATAATAGTTTGACGGCGCGTCTAAAGGTTTTACGACGCATAACTTACACAGTTGATTTTAGAACGGTTATGACAGCTGTCAACTTGACGTAACCCCGAGTACTGAGAAGGCGGCCCCCCGACTACCCCCCGACTGCCCCCGGGCAGAAAGGAGCGGATCGCGGTAATGGGTCGAAGTCTCGAAGCCGGCATTGGCGACTGGCTGGGATATTGGTGATCATTGTGACTTGGCTAGGTACCCTTGCAGTGCAGTGACTTGATTGATTTGCGCTCGCGCCTTACGTACTCGGTGGAACGTCGTTAACATTATTGTTCATTCCATAATGTGATCAGAGACTTGTGATTATTCAGAATATTATTGACTTTCATTTACTTACTTACATCTTCTGATCTCCTCGCCCGCTTACCCACGCATAAAACACAATAAGTAAGACTTCTTCTGGTAAAGACGACGTATTGCCTTTAAGTTTATTCCGCGGACATTGGTGTTGGTTACATGTTTACCTCTACTACCCTAGTTTGTTATCTACTAAAATTGTAACGTGTAACTGTTTTATGTCCCAATAAAATAAAATAAAATAAAATAATAATTATTATTATGGTGCTATAGTCTCGATTATGGATGTACAAACTTTGATAGATAATCCCCATAGAGCTTCGGTCGATTTTATTTTGATTTGCCGGAAAGCTTTTATGACTATCATAGGGTTTATTTGTTTAAATTAAAATTCAACCGGGCAGCCTGGAACGTTCGCTTTTAATAAATCAATTGAAACATTGGGTGAAGAATTTAAAGCTTCCGTCGTTTCAGATTGTATATTAGTAAAGAAATGTACAAATTCTTGAGCTACTTCTAAGTTAGAGCTGATGGCACCACGTGAAGTCTCCAATGTGTAATCAGTGTTTCGTATTTTTTTCCTATTAGTTTCATTATTTATAACTTTCCAAACTGTTTTTATTTTATTTTCTGCTGATTTAATCTTATTGCTAACTAGCTGCTGCCTGCGGCTTCGCCCGCGTGAGTGTCGGAAATTACCCCATACATCCCCATGGGTTTGAGTTTCGAGTTAATCGGACAGCGCGGCAGCGCGTTAAAATTCTTCCATACAAACATTGACACCCCCCAACCTTTTAGGGGGTAATTTAGAAAAACAAAAAACTACAAACTTTATAATTTATTTAGATAACTATTCGTGCGAAGTTTCATGTTTATTACCTCAAGGAATAAGATTTTTCATACAAACTTTCATCCCTTATTTTACCCCCTTAGGGGTTGAATTTCGAAAAATCCTGATACACGTTATTCTTAATTTTTGGGTTTAAGTATAAATATTGAATTTCGAGTTAATCGGACAGCGCGTTAAAATTCTTCCATACAAACTTTGACACCCCCCAACCGTAGGATAGGGTACTTTTCCGGGATAAAAAGTACCCAGTGTGGTGCCCAGGATATTAAAGAATAATTATACCAAGTTTCATCGTAATCGAACCGGTAGTTTTTGCGTGATGCCTGAACAAACAAACAGACAGACAGACAGACAGACAGACAGACAAAAATTTTTTTAATCAAATTTTTGGGTTCGGTGTCGGTCTAGTAACACCCCCTGCCATTTATTTTTTTGATATCTTCAATGTACAGAATTTTCACTTCTACAGATTTATTATAAGTATAGAATAGATGTACAGGGCTTTAGATATCTTGCAGGTATTTCTAAAATTTTTGGAATATGTACTAACATACTAAGGAGTTTTAGTCCGGTGACATTGGAGTATAGACGTGTGCTTAACTCAAAAAAAATCATTAAATATCATTTTTAACAAATAAATATTCATTTTAAATCCATCAAAGTACTAGGCGCGCAGTAACGTGAAGCGGTGGTGTGCGAAACGAAATCACCGTTTAAGCAGGACAAAACTAGCTGTCACCGTTTAATCCGCTCACCGACCACAGTAAGTGAGAACCTAGGTAATAAAATCCATAATGTCCAAAGTGATCAGATCGCCTGTAAGAAGTGGTTTTCAACACACTTTGTCTGATTCCGATGTTGCAAATATTGCTACTGAAATTCCTGCACCGTCTTTTATATCCCAACGCTGCCATAAAAGACAGCGGAAATTAAGTGAGGAGCGTCAATCGAGTGAAGAGCGGCAGCTGAGGAAAGACCAACTTTCTTCTTTTAAAGAGGAGATTAAGATCATGCTGGACGAATGGAAAGAATCTCAAAACACTCTGCTAAATAAACTTATCTCAGAGGTTGCAGAAATTAAAAAACAAAATACAGAAATACAGCATACAAATGAGCAAATTGATAAAAGTATTACTTTTCTAAGCCAGAAGTATGAAGACATGCAGAAGAAAGTCGAAGATCTTGTAGTTGAACGCAAGGAACACCTTTTTAAGATAGCAACACTGGAATCGTCACTGGAGGATATCCAGAGAAACTTTAAATCATCCACCGTCGAGCTTAGAAATATACCAATATCATCTGAATCTGAAACAAAAAAGGATCTTTGCCAAATAGTCCAAAAGACCTGTAAAGTCCTAAATGTGAGCGTACAAGAAGCAGCCATAAGGGACGTTTTCCGAGTAAATACAAAGACAGGAAAAGGCACGATAGTTGCTGAATTTACTTCCGTCATACTGAAAAACGACGTAATACAAGGAATTAAATCTTATAGGAAGCAACACCCGGACAAATCCCTCAACGCGGCTGATATAGGATTCACGGGACAACAAACACCAATCTATATTTCGGAGGCTTTAACGAGTAAAAGCCGTCGGCTATTCTTCCTCGCAAAAGATGTAGCGAAGACTAATGTATATAGGTTCTGTTGGACTACCAATGGCAAAGTATATCTCCGTAAAGAAGTTGAATCGACTCGTATCGAAGTAAGAGATGAATCACAACTAGTGAGTCTTCGAAACCTCATCTGAATAGGGTTAGTTTTGTTTTTACCTTTATTCTTAGTTTTTTATCTACCTAAATTTAATTTAGTTTTAAGTATACTACATTGTCCATTTTATAATCTGCTTAGTTGTTTCTATTCATGTTATCCGTACTATTTTGTTGTTTTTTCTTATACTCGATGTAATACTGTTAATCATAATTCACGATGTAAACGTATTATTGCCAACATTATAAACTTAATCCCTATCATCCAGTTATGGAAGTTTAATATACTTATAGTAGCTTCTTTGATCGCGACATTTGCAGTTCTAAAACAAAATTCGATTCTACATTAAATAATAATCTAGTACTTAACGTGGACAA
Organism: Eupsilia transversa; assembly: GCA_914767815.1. NCBI lineage: Eukaryota > Metazoa > Arthropoda > Insecta > Lepidoptera > Noctuidae > Eupsilia > Eupsilia transversa. The sequence continues at coordinate 7,201,595 of OU611873.1, read as the reverse complement.
AATATCTCCTGGGCCATCTTTTTTGTGTGAACCGGAATCATGTTCACTCCTCTTGTCTGATAATATAACAACAAATAACAATCTAAAAATTTTAACGCAAAATATACGAAGTATCACAAAAAAAAATTGTCACATGGAAGTCCTTCTATCTAGACTCAAAATATCCTGCGAAATAATTATCTTAACTGAATCATGGAATTCCAAAGCTACGTTTTTTCCGTCTTTAAAAAACTACGAAACCCACTTTACAAAAAATAATTATAATCAAAATGATGGTATCGTAGTATACACAAGGGTAGAGCTCAGCTGTTCAGTAGCAGAAATACCCTTAACGGATGCTACCTGTCTAGTTATAGAGATAAACTCTAATACTGTCGTTATAGGTATCTACCGGTCCCCTTCACAACCAAATTTAGATAACTTTATAAGTTCTCTGGACAAACTTTTAAAAACTTACAGTAATCGTAGCAATATAATTATAATGGGTGATTTTAACATAGATGTGAAACTAAATAATGACGATCGAAGTTCGGTAGATTATCTCAATCTACTAGCTTGCCATGGACTCTTGCCGGGTCATCTATATTCAACAAGAGAGAATAATTGTATAGATCATGCTATGATCAAGTGTAATTTCCCCACGGTAACATTTGTTTTACAATCTTTATTAACTGACCATTTCCCTGTTCTCTCCTGTGTTGCTCTTGAATACACAACCAAGTCAAAAAATATGACAATCACAAAAGTAAATTATGAAGCAGTCCTTTCGGACATGAACTCACTGAATTTCAATGATATTTTGGAGTCGGGAGACGTAAATTGGTCTGTTAACCAGTTGCTTAATATCCTTAATACATCGATAATGAAAAACACCCTTAAACTACTTACACCTAAAAGATTACACTGCATCAAACCGTGGATCACCCCTGGCCTGGTTCGTTGCACAAGAAATCGTGATCGCATGCACTTAAAATCTAAAAAGGAACCCAACAACATTATCCTTGCCGTAACCTATAGTAGATACAAAAACTTTTGCAATGATCTGTTAAAACGACTTAAACAAAATTTTCTTACAAATGAACTCAAGGAAAATGCCAAGAACCCAAAAACAAAATGGAAAATAATTAACAGCATTACTAACAGAGATACTACCAAAACACCGCCATTAGATCTCCTTAAAATAAAAGATACCCCAGAATTGTCCTTGGAAGAAACTAACAACTATTTTACTAGTATAGCTAATGAATTGGCAAGCAAGATAACTCCATGTACTAACAAAACTGAAGAATCATCCTCACCACCAGTCAACTCAATGGCCATATTAGAAGCAACTGAGCATGAGATTGACTCCATAATTATGAACCTAAAAAACGACAGTGCATTTGGATGGGATGGAATTTCTACAAAATTAATCAAAATGTTGAGAAATATTATCGTACCGATCATGACGCATATTACTAATCTTTCCATTCAAGCTGGTGTCTTTCCTAATGCATTTAAAATATCGATCGTTCATCCTATCCACAAAGCGGGAAAAAGGGACTCCGTTAATAATTACCGTCCTATTTCAGTGTTGCCAGTGCTGTCCAAGGTCCTCGAAAAGATCATAAATAAGAGATTACTTTTTTACTTAGAAAAACAGCAAATTTTAGCCCAAAATCAGTTTGGAGTTAGAGTCGGAAGTTCGACAACACAAGCAGTCACGGAACTTACTAACCTTGTGGGTACTCATATTGACCGTAAAAATAAATGCATAGGAATATTTTTAGACCTCGCCAAGGCTTTCGACACAGTCTCAATTCCAATCTTAATTAACAAAATGGAAAAAAATGGCATTAGAGGAAGGGCACTAGAGTTGTTCAAAGATTATTTAAATAATAGATCACAGAGGGTAACAATCAATGGACTATTTAGTTCTGACGCACCGATTACATTTGGCGTGCCCCAGGGAACCCTTTTTCTTATTTATATTAATAGTCTGTGTAACTTGGGTATAAAAACTGTAAAATATTTATATTTGCTGATGACACAGCATTAATCTTCCATGGCACCTCATGGGATGAGGTAAGGCATTACGCTCAAATAGGTCTTCAAAAGGCGGCAAATTGGTTAAATCAAAATTTACTTACTCTTAATATAACTAAAACTAAATTTATTACTTTCGCTAATACAGAAGCCAAAATTTAGCTCAAGCCCCACGCGTTTATAATAAAGTAAATCGCATACTTAACATTTACCCGATGCAGCTGAACGAGTGTAAGAAGATATTGACGGAATGGCTCTTCACACTTAATTATGATGCCGTGGAGGATATTTTGGCTACACAGGGTTGAAAGCCATGCATACACGCACACTCACACACACGCCCCCTCACTCTCTCACACACACACTCACATACACTCTAACTCACACACACTCACCCCCACACCCACTCATACACACCCACATACTCACATAATATACATTCACACACACATAAACACATATTTACACCATTCTGCCATAAACACGTTTTTCACCTTTTCTTTTTTATTGGTTTTATTTTATTTTGTTTTTATTTTCATTGGTTTATATTTAAAAAAAATGTGTAACTTATACCTAATTAGCACAACGAAACAATTGTAGTAGATGGGATTCCCCGGTTCTAGAACATGAAAAAAAAAGGAGTGGGGGCAACCGTCATCGGTCGTCAATCGGTCAACCAAACCTAAAAAAAAAAAAAAAAAAAGTTTGGTTTTTATCCGGTCCTTTTTACCGTAGCATGCTCTGTTGCAAAGATACAGAAATCAATTACGGATCTACCTTTGCTGTATTATTCTGAATTACTTAATGAGGTAGGTTCATTAGCATTACACAACTCATTACTAACTAATACCTCATTTCTACAACGGTTTGCTAATGAGCCCTAATGGTTTATGTCTCATCCACAATAAAACTACATACTTCTTTATTCGTTTCTTTTACTGCATTTAAGTGTTATATTCTAAAAATATGTATGAAACATTTCATCTATTAAAACATCATTACACACAGTATCCCTTGTAAATAATTTTACAAAATTAAACATTGTACATCCATAAAATCTATGTAATAAATACATTAAACAGTACTCGCCACAAACTGGTGTAAAGTCGTTTTGGATTCTATCTGTATTCCAGTTCCATCTTTTACAATTTCTTTTCAAAAATATTTTATAATATCCTGTAGGTGCTCGTCCGTATGAATCGAAATATTGGCCAACACCATTCTCATCAATATGTATGGCTACCCAATGCGAGCCTGGTTTATCATCGGTATCCAAATTGCTTATTAAATACGTTGGTACCTGAGTATATACTGGTAATCTGTTTGCAGCATATACATTACTTTCTAAACTTGGATGAATGTGTTTTAAATGTTTCTGTATTTCTGTTGTATTCATGTTATGTTATTGATAAGAACCAATTACAGTACCAAACTATCCAGTGGATCATACAGGAATGTTGGTATGACTAAGCATGATTAAACAACATCAAAGTCGAAGTTTACGACATGAAAAAACTGGTGAAAATTCCAATAACGGAGCATTGGAAACATGCAAATTTACGTATCAAGTACTATGTCAAAGAAAACGACAGCACGATATTCGACAACACCAACAAAGTAATATATAGCATTACGAAAGAAATTGCCGGGAGTGATAACGTGAAAAAGTATTTTTTTAACAATGACAAATAGGGTAAAAATTCACCTAATTGGTAGCTTAATGGATAACTATTGTGTCTTGGTAACTTAGTGTATTGTAGTGTGATTAGTGTAAGTAATCCTAACTATATTTTCTCACCGATTCAACTGTATGGTTATGTGTATGATAACTATGATAATAAAATCCATGATTTTACAATTTTCATAACATATTTAATATATACAAGGTAAATCAGAGGGTTAATGAAAAATGTAATATTTTTAATATAATATTTATTTTAAAACATTTTGTTGATACAATTTTCTCCTTATATCTAGACACACTTTCTCTTAGTCTAACTACTATAGTCAACAGTAACATTTCTGTTTTTATCTATTTCAATAATATTATCAAACTCTGCGTATACAACACAGTTAATAGTTTGTATAAGTGATGAATCAAAACGAACTTCTAATCTTACACTTCCATGTTTTATAAGGTTCCAATGAGCCGATGAGTTAGCCGATAAATCGGGGGTTAAATCAAACGCTAACAAACAGAGCATATTGCTCACGAGAGATTGCATTACCTTCATTAAGAAAATGTATACCAGTTTCTGAGAATAGAGTATGGTAGGCTGATGTAAAAATGTTAGAATTAAAAGATGTGTAAAGCTATGGAAGGTATTTGTTGTCCATCAATATACAAGCTAAATGTATTGATACCATAATTTTCGAAGTTGAATGGATTTTTAACAAGGCTACCATTAAATGCAGCATTACTTACAAACCCAACTATACATCTTTTAGTTACTTGACCGAGAAAAATATTATCAAGAGTTTTTCCCTGAATACCAGATGGTATTGTCAAAACTTTGACTTCGGCTCGAGTAATAGGATATTTAGCTGTCGTTGAAGCTAAAACTTTTTGATGTGCAAGTAATACTGTAGGATTAATTCGTGCCCTACGAACAATTAGAGTACCGTCCGTGATGCATACTTTAAATTTTGTATCAGTTGATGAAGACATTAAATTAAAACTCTCTCCCGAGCGAACCAACTTTACACTCATTTCAACACCGTTAATCAAAATTTTTTCTTGAAATGATTGGACATGTTCATGGTGATATATTTATATCACCATGAACATGTCCAATCATTTCTATTTCTTTGCTTTCAATTGCAAGTTCTTGTCTTTTAATGAATCCGTTATTTTTATCGTCCGTGGAATTCATTTTCCCTGCTGTATCTTCATACCAGAGACCACAAGTTAGATGAGATTGTTTGTCTGCAGGAGCATAGTTTAAAAGAGTCTCTATGTAAGCACGGTAGGCATACGTATTGTTCGGTGGAGACACAAGTTTTTGATTTAAATAAACATCGAGTTGACTGAAGAGTGAATGCAACCAATTATTTACGCTTTTATATGAAGAAAAGTGTGAGACAAATCTATATAGTCATCCCCTGTACCCGGAATTTGGAACTCAATAGGTCCATCATCAGCAAGTGACGAAATTGGTTTATAATGAATCCACAATCCATTTTCAATACTTGTTTGCGTGGATGGTAAAGCAAATAAATCTAATTCTGACTTAACACACTCACAAGAATGCTGGTGAAGAAAAGACATTATTAATTTGAAAATATATCTTTGATAGTATTTGCTTTTGTCCTAGATTTTTTATTTATAGCTTTCACTTTAGCAGTTGATGGTGGAATGAATGAAGACAATCGTTTTCTTTTGGTTATATACCCCGATCCAGACATGTTGAATCTATCAATTTTATCATCAGCTTTTCTTTTTAAAGGACATTGTTCGGCGTCCATACATCGTTCGCCTAAGAACCAACAGAGACGGGAATTTACTTTCTGTATTCTAAATAATGGATATATTCGACTGAAACTAAATTAAAATCACGGACACTTCTGAGAATTGAAAAAAATCTAAAACAATTTCGGATTTTTAGGTTAGAATTAAGCCAATAGAAACATACTAACTTAACGTTTATTAGTGAAAATACATTCGATTTTATCTTCAAACGTTTAATAAGTGCTGCATAATGTACCTACTATTAGGTAGTCAGAACCATTCTTTCTTTAAGTAGTTACTAATTTATTTGTAGTTATGATTAGTTTAGGGCTATGAATTGTTTCGTTTTTGTGTGATTTTGAAGTATTTCATTTTACTACGAATAGTAGGTACATACTTACATAAAATCTCGCTTGTTTGTCGAAAAGGGGGGTCGATGATAGAGTTTTGATGTCTTGCCCAGCTCAAGTACCATATTATTGTCATAACATGGGCGCAGCAACCAATAGTTCTGCGCCCAACAATACAATTGCAACAGTACTGTTTAATGGCTTCTCTGCCAATTTGGGTTGCGTCTACTAAAATATATACAAAGTATGTTTTTTGGCTTATATGGCGACTACGTATTTTGCCTCGAAGTATCCATGTATTTTCTGCATCTGTTATTTCTAATTCTGCATACTTCAATAATATATGAACCATTTTGTCTCATATGTTCACCATAGTATGAGCGAGCCTGTTTTATTTGATATACTCCTAGTGGTATTAAAATTAAATCATTATATTCCATTTGTGGAAAGCCTTGAACGTTATCTCTTTCTACAGTTATACTGTGAAATTGTGCCCGTCTCCTGTTTAAATGATTTTGTTCCACAAAATCTGCCAAAACATTTTTTCTTGAATTATTGATATGATTTCCCTTGCATCCTCTCTGTCAACTAAAACAGGGTGAAATCTATTTATTAAGGCTGCTGCGACCTTAAAATCAATCATTAAATGTCTTGAGGCTTTGTTAAAATATTCCTGTCGCAGCAACTTAAAATCCCGCTTGAAGCGCCCATTGACGACTTCTACGACCCAACGACATAATGTAACTTTACGCGATTCATTCGCATTTTCTGTCGTTAATTGAAAATCACCTTGTTGAACTGACAGAGGGTAATGCACTGAATAATTCAGATTTTCCAATAGGGAAATACTGTCCCTGAAGCCTCTCTAAAATAAATACATCACCTTCTCTAAAATATTGTCTCAAAGGATAAGATGCATCACTAAATTGGTCTGTTAAAATATCGGCATCTGATTTTGTGGCAGGATACGGGCCCAGTACGTCGATTATGTGGCCATCGCAACATACTATTATGAATGGTTTGACTAGATTTCTATATTTATGAAGTGAATAAGTTTTCTTCTGATAAGAGTAGTTGCTGCTTTTTTGCACATAAATATATGTCCCATCCATTATTGCAATGGCTTTTCTATCCTCAATGTTGCTTCCAGGGTTTCCAAACAATGAGTTTGGAATGTATAAGTTTCTTTCTGCAACTCCTGCTCTTGAAATGTGCTCCAAGCCCAGATGTTGTGGCACAAAGCTTGCCACCATTACATCTCTTGCTTTATTTATATATTTGCTCAGTGAGCTTCTGCTTATATTTAATAATTTCGAAATCCTTTCATCGGAGTCTCCTGTACGAAGTTTCATTAAATAAGCTCCAAGTGCAATGGCACGCTTATGAAAATCAGGCAATTCGGCTTCCAATTCTCTAAATTGTTGTTTTGTGCGTCCCAGCCAATACCACACCATATTGTCATCCATTTGGTCAATGTTTTCAAAGTCTAGAGTGTTTGTATCATTTTTAAGTAGCTCATAAAAATCCTCTATGTGGGCAGCTGAAAAACTATGCAGGGTATTTTCAGCCTCAAATAAAAGTGACCACAATTGGTTTTCTAGATGAAAACTGCATATCCTACAGTTTGGTGGTATGTAATATTTGTGGTCACTAAAGAGTCTCACCCTGACTGTAAATGGAACCGATTGCTGTGAGGTACTACTGCAAGCTGAAAATATGCATCGAGAATGTGTATCAGGTGCTCTTAAATAATTTGGCAAACTAATTCTTTCAGGTTGTTGTGGTACTTGGTTACTTGCTGTAACTGCATCTGCACGAACAGCTGCTTCGGCTCTTTGGAGCATCTGTGATAAATGACATCAGACGGCTGAATCTAAAACAAAAACATTTAAAAAAAATTGTCTCAGTCCTTGTATCTCTCAAATTAAATTCCCTTTTTTTCACTTGTTGTATAATCTACTATTATATATGGACGTACTGGTAAGTGTCTTACCTCTCGTGGGTGAATCCAGTTTTGCACAACATTTAAGATATGCTGGTTCTGCTCAGCTAGTACAATGAAGTATCTCTGTTGTGCCACAGAGTGACCACATTTTATGCAGACATTTTGATGGCCTACAAACGCTGCAGAATCTTCTACGGCCATTGGTGTATTATTAGCAAATATTGTGTGGCATGCATCACATATGTATTCATTGGCGCTCACCTGTATTAAAATGAATTTGAGTGATGAGAAGCGTTACTTTCTTTTATAATAATTATGTACGAATAAATAAGAGAACATCGACACAAACTATAAGAAAACACTCACCACTTGTGGTGCAACACGTTGCTGTATTTGTAATAAAATTGTATCATTGATTAAAATGTGTCTCCTCAACCTCGTCAAATCAATGTGGCAGTTTGCACATCTTAATGGATTGCTGGTAGTTGGAGTAGCCGATGATGAAGTTGACGGTGTTGAAAAATGCTTCGCAGCACGATCAGCCCTTTGCCAGCAAGGATGGCAAATATAATGCGATGCACGAACCTGAAAGTAATACACCATTTTACACAAACATTTACTAAACACAATTGGTGCAGTGGTTGAGTGATTTTGCAGGTTTTATTCTTGCATCGTATAAATATTTGTATGGCCTGCAGATATTTTCTCCAAACTGGGTGTATATGCATTTACATTATCTGTCTGAAATTGCACCCACAGGCCATAGCATAGGTCTGTTAATGAAAAAAAATTTAACCGACGAAAAAAATAACTGAAAAGCAAAAAATAAAAAATATACCTTTTAGTGTAAGTAAGTTCCTAAACTAATTTACGTAACAAACTTTGAGTCGGCGCCATCACACATTCAACGAAGATTCATCAAGCTGCCATTATGCGCTATAATTATTTGTAATTAATCAATTTGTTTGTTGGTTTGTTTGGCGCCGACTCAAAGTTTGTTACGTAAATTAGTTTAGGAACTTACTTACACTAAAAGGTATATTTTATATTTTTTGCTTTTCAGTTATTTTTTTCGTCGGTTTAATTTTTTGTAAAAAAGTTTTTTATTTTTCGCTTTTGAGTTACCATTTATTGATGTAGCTAAAATCTACTACCTACCAATTTTTTTGATTATTCTTTAAAATACATATTTGCCTCGGTCATATATCGTGGTACCTATTATATTAGGTTTATTTATAAACGTTGTTTAAAGTTATGTAATGATTAGCGACTGTTTAACTATACACTTTTGACGTTAAACCAACGTTTATGAATAAATGGGAATAATACAATGTTAGATAAATACTTAATAACTACTTATACTTGTGTGTGTGTATATGTTATTAATTTATATGACGGACTTTGTCTGAAAAATAAACGAATTATTATTATTATTATAATTTTTAAGTTTTAATCAAATTAAACAGCATTTTTTTTTTTTTTTTTAATACTGTCGTTATCCAGAGCGGAGAGTTTGAGTAATTCATTTGCGGCTACAGGAGTTTAAAAACAACGATAAGTTATTTTGAGGTATACTCTTTGACGACATCATGCAACTGCCCCCTGTAAAATTGGTGCTTTGCACAACCACTTTGGGATGCTGCAGAAGTTAATTTATGGCACTCATTTTCATTCGGGTAATTAACCATTATCATAGAGACAACGAAATGACGTCGAATTCGTTGACCTGTTAAACAATCTACGCGTAGGCGAATTGACAACCGTTCAATGGAACTGCTCTGTCAAAGGCGAAGGGTAGCTTTAGGTGAAGAGTTAAAGGATGGTGTTGTTGTTTGAATATTCCCTACCGTCAAGCAGATTGACGAGTACAATAGTAAGATGACAGCTATGAATTCAAAACACTATTGCATTTATACAATTCGTTCCATAGATGAGTCTCGTGAAGTTGCTACCTATGGAAAGAAACCTCCAGATAATGTAGTTCCAAAAGATGTGAACAGTTGTGGTAGCCTTTTATCTGAGGTAAAATTAGCTACCGAATCCCGTGTTATGCTGAGACGTAACATATCAGTATCTGAGGGCCTCGTCAATGGTGCAATGGGTATTGTGAAAAAAACTAAATGGCCATCACTGCGCAGGGATCAACTAGAGGAAGGAGAATTAGCGGATTGTATTTTAGTAAAATTTGACGATGAAAGCATAGGAAGCAGACTGAAAGATAGCGATGGTTGTGTTGCTATACCTCCAGTAGTTGCAACTTTTCAGGGCACGAAGGTTTATGGTGATATTGAGCGTAGGATGTTGCCGTTAATTTTGTGCTGGGCCGTTACGGTACACAAATTACAAGGAACGACCCTTGATAAAGCCGTAATCGACCTCGGTAAAAAAGTCTTCGCCAAAGGGCAGGCATATTTGGCACTGACTAGACTAAAAACACCCGAGGATATATCTGCCTTAGAACCCGATAAGAAGGTATTAAACAAACCTCACGATGAACGAGCTTTGGCCGAAATGCAGAGATGGAGAGGTCTACTTACAAATCAGCAATAGGCTCGAACACTGATGTTTGTAGCAACCCTGAATAATAAATTATTTATAATAATTTTTACATGATTTAATTCGGTATATATCTACCGAATTTATTTCTCGTGAAACTTGCATTTCAATCGCTTTAATGAATCAATCTGCCTAGCCTTCCTGTAATACCAGTCTAACCGGATGCAGCTGAATACCAGTATTTAAAATTATCGCTCTTATATTGTTATTATTTTCCTCAACTAGGAACTCCTTCAACAGCCTTCCGTCTCCATCGTCAGACCCTCGATGACTGTCATACCCCAGCCAGGTCTAAAGTTCTCATCAAAATGAATGACATAAACCCAAACTCTTGAGGAGCTCTCGCGACTGTCTTCCGTCTCCATCGTCAGATCAACTCCAGGTCTTTATTATATAAGGTGCTATAAAAATATCTGCCACGGCTGCAATGGGAGATAGTATTGTGTTTATAGATTACAATAGTAAAGATAAATTATTGATCATGTGTCATTTTTTTTTTCATACAAAAAATTGTACGTATAAATTTGCAAGTGTCGAACTAGTCAGCTGATTTCAGTTTTCATTCGCAGAACAGATGGAAAGAGATAGCAGTTGTTTTCATTGACGAAGTGCACTTCGCGCGTAATTTGTGAACCACGTTATGCAGAGTAGAGTCAATGTTTATTTAACTACTTTATTTTCTCAAATTGATTTAACTGTGCCGGGGTACGAAATTTCTTCACTATTGTTATCTTTAAACACAATACTACCTCTCATTAAAGCCGTGGCAGATATTTTTGTGCGTTTCAGCAGAATCGGTTCTCAGTTGAAAATTCAGTAGGTGCAAAATCAATCAACCCCCATTTTTATACCCTTAGTTGTGGATTGTAGTTTTCAATTTTACATGGGATCAACTTCGAGGTGTTGTCTTTGGTTTTGAATTTTCGTGTCTTCCGAAATTAAAGTTATTCACTTAAAGTTTTTTTGGAAGTCGGTTGTCTTTTTTGTAAAAAGTTTTTTAGTTTTTAGTTGTGGTACCTACCCCACACAAATTCGAATATCACGATCTGCTTTGTAAATAACAGTGGCTGGAAAACATATTAGAACATCATCCACATAGACTAAGTGGGAAAAATACGTATTATAGAAGCTAACTCAAAAAGTACCCAAGCCAAGTTAATACAATTTATATGGGACCAACTTCGAGGTATACCCTCCCCAATAAAAAAAGAATCGTTCAATTCGGACTACTCTGTAAAAAGATATGCGTGGTCATACATAAAAAAAAAAAAAATATACGTGTCGACTTGAGAACCTCCTCCTTTTTGTTTCGTCGGTTAAAAACTTTATTTCATTCTGGCGCATTCAACTCTGGCTCCAACGCGGCATGCATACGTACAGTAACGGTCATAAGTGGAGTAGCAATTTCACAAAGCAATAGATTGACGCTTCGGTTTAACTTACGACCTTCTTATAATAAGTCATAGACACACACAAACTCTCATTAGTTGAACAATTATAGTATTTCATAAATTCAACTCGTAAGGCATATGTCATTGTGACTGTCTGTCACCTATTCCTATTTAATAACAAAATATTATATTTAAATTAAAACTAGCACATGTTCCCGGGCTACTTAGAAACACATTAACTCTCTATTTTATGGTCCGACAGTTCGACACGTTACCGTAATAAATAACGAGAGATCCTATTTCTTTGTAAAACAATATTGAACCTTTTAAAAACCACTTGTATTGTATTAGAAGCGAGTTGGCGCTTTCTACAAATATTCTGAGAACCAAATAAAAAAGGCAGGCGTCGCCAACTTCCACATGTTGCGGACCGCTAGAAGAACCGCGCTTTAAGAAACGCTTCTTTCAATGTAAACTTGCGGCTCTCGTTATTCATACTTGAAACTTCCAAAGAATTAAAAACTAGAAGTTATGAGTAAGGTTCCAAGCTTTCAAAAGATATGCAAAGCCAATGCTCCCATTGATGTAACTATCTATAATCCAATAACTGATTGGATTAATTTTATTCTATCAGCTAGGTAAAATACTTTAATATGCTCTGTACTTAAAATAATAATGTTATAATGCTAATGTTGTGCTTAATGTTATAGTAGGTTTAACTAAATATAAATAAGAATTATAGTTACGGTTGGCCCTTCCGTCTCAAAAGGTTGACGATCCCTGAATTAAAAGGAACACAAGTTAGTGCAGCCACATCTGCTAATCATAAATGGGAATTCCAAGCGAACCCTTAAAACAATTGATAAATTGTACAATAACGGTCATAAACCTTTCTGCGAAACGGGTGGAAGCGGCGTTGAACGTGGTATTTTTTAGGGATTGAGGACGGATGGATGGAGTCAGGGCAGTTGGTTTGAGATCGCGAAAGGCTATGGACGCCGAGTCCAGGGTAGTGAAGTTAGGAGACTTGATGAATATCAAGAACTCATGTCCGTGGGCTCGTGTAAGAGACCGAGCGTTGTTTATTAAGTTGATAGTGGGTTTATGACCACATTAGGTAGCGAACGAGGTAGTTTAAGCTAGAGGAGTGAGTTTTGAGGCGCGGTAGGAGACGGTCGTGGTCAGAGAGCTGAGCCCGAGGCAAGACTGGTAACGCGTGTCGCATTTTGTAAGTGGGTTGTAATATAATTATCTCAAAGGAATTATTAGGTAAGTGTCAGCCTTAATTAACTTTTATCTTTAATGATAGTGTCTGCATCGTATGTACGGGATTCCTTATTGCAATCGTTCTTGCATGTTGATTTGTAGTTTTACTTATAAGTAGGTAACAGTTAGGTGATATTGGAGACGAGCTATTTAATGATAATTCATTCCAGAATGGCGCAGTTACTTTTATTTAATATCGTGTTTTATAATTAACGCTATTTTCCGTGTATTGCGTATCCATCTCCTAATTCGTACCTTCGCAGATAATTGTCAGTTGCATTTGGCTATAGGGAACTGGCGAAGGCCTTCCACCATACTTGACACTGAGCACTGATGCTCTTGACCTTTGACGACTATTGACCTTGAGCTGACGCTCCACATTTGGAAGGCAGAACCATAAATACTCACAGTTCATGCAGAACTAGGCTATAAAGCCAATATGTAATTGCATTATAACTCAACCAAACGTTCGTGATAATTTCTGCATCCAAAAAGGTCTCGCCACAGGATACCTTGCGTGAGGCTTGTTGACGCACGTTTCTAGGGAGGGGGGTAGGCTCCACCAAGTACTAATACTGAATTGGTAGCCGTTTGAAAACGCTAGGGACCGTGTCTCGAAAAATTACCTACTATGTCTGTTGTGGACCTTACTAAATCGTCACTATTTATCGAGACACGCTATTGGGACGCAAAGCCGCTAACAGCCGCACCGCATCCTCTAACTGGGGAAGATTAAAGAAATGTGAAGAGACGAAATTCCTCTTCGGCGTTCACCAAGTACGATCGCATTGAATTCTGCTAGAGACTGAGTCTACGGTACGCTTGTGCTAGTTGTGTGTTATCTTAGTAAAAAGGGGTTAGATTGCCGTAAGGGTGTCTTGCACGTAAGTACGCGATTAGAAATACACAATTATACTTGTCTTCCTCAATAACAGTTGGACTTCGCAGTACTCTGTCGTAGGTTTGAGTAAGACATTTATTTAACGTTTAGGGAACGTGTTATGTTAGAATCGTACTAGTGTCCTCAGAGGTTCTATGCGTTAGGTCTAACAGAACACGTACAATGAGGCAAACGTTGTAAAACGGTTCCCGGTCTCACTGAATTGGATACATTATAAACAGAGAAATTAACGTAGCTATAAACAATGATTTGATGCGCAAGCGTAACGATTCCTTTATCCCTTTACTTTAACGAGTCTGTATTGCAGATATTGGTGTTCAACTGCGAGAGGGGAGACGTTGGCGCTCCAACGTCTACAATACTATTATTTAATATATCATACATTTTTGCATCCTCTTGTCTTCTTAGCTTCATATTGTATTAATATTATAATACTTATTTTTACTAACTCTGAATTCCCAATATTAACTTCACCTTGCATCCCTCCCAGTCCCCTAGCCTTCTAGGACGGGACAAGTTAGTTTAGGTTATGGGAATTCAGTCCTTAGATTAGTCGGTGGGAGAGTGTCCAGTCTGGAGACGAGCTCTACAGGGCCGTACGGGGCGGGGTGCGGCCCTTCCCCCAAAGGGGGAACCGACCTTACAGTATTATTAACACAATTAGGAAAAACGAAAATTTTATCAGCCTAGGGTAATATAGGAACAGTCACATCATGATAGCTTAGTGGTTACCGTATTTGGGTTGATGCGTTCATGCGTAGGGAGTCGTTGGTTCTAATGTAACGCGCAGTGAAAGTTTTTTAATGTTTTAAAAATCACTCGAATAATCACGCTATTGACTATATCCTTGTTATGTTCGACGTGTTCAACTCGCAAAACTTTATGATTATACCCACGGAAACCTAAATAAAGTTAAATGATATTAAGGTAGACAGACGCAGTTAACTTACGACCCATTCACTGCGAATAAATAGAACGATGTTTGTTATTGTGTGTTAGTGACGTGTGTTTAATATACTTGCGGTGTCTAAAGTTAACTTACTTATTTATTTCAAAACATATGTGTTTATTATCTTAAATCTATACAATTAAGTTGCCGGGGCTTCCCAGAAAGTAATCCGAAGATACTTGTGATGGGATAAACCTCGCTCTTCCTCGATTAGTTAACAATTAGTAGATGGGATTCCCCGGTTCTAGAACATGAAAAAAAAAGGAGTGGGGGCAACCGTCATCGGTCGACAATCGGTCAACCAAACCTAAAAAATAAAAAAATAAAAAATAAAGTTTGGTTTTTATTTAAGGTTTTGGGGTGCGCTGATTCCATATCTGCGGTCCTTTTTACCGTAGCATGCTCTGTTGCAAAGATACAGAAATCAATTACGGATCTACCTTTGCTGTATTATTCTGAATTACTTAATGAGGTAGGTTCATTAGCATTACACAACTCATTACTAACTAATACCTCATTTCTACAACGGTTTGCTAATGAGCCCTAATGGTTTATGTCTCATCCACAATAAAACTACATACTTCTTTATTCGTTTCTTTTACTGCATTTAAGTGTTATATTCTAAAAATATGTATGAAACATTTCATCTATTAAAACATCATTACACACAGTATCCCTTGTAAATAATTTTACAAAATTAAACATTGTACTATCGGCAAAAGTTACGCATGCTCACTTAAGAAAATATTTCTGCGGAAGCGCAGCTAGAGTCAAACCACACCCCTTCCTAGTTTCGCCCAATTAGAGACAATGTGCATTTGTGTGAGTACAGGGCAGGGTTGTAAAAAATGACAACAAACATTAGCCAGTGCCAATTTGCATCTCGCTAATTGTTGCCGCTTCCCGTTCCCCGTTCGCCATTTTATTTTACGACCTGCTAATTTCTATCGGACTGATTGCCTGCCTAACTGTGACCTCTGCTTGTATACCGGACTGTGATCGAAAGCCTTATGTTGACCCTAGCTCGTATCCTGGATTGTGTTGTGTCTACTGTGAGTTGTGACTAACTTTGGCATTAATCACGACTACCCGTAACCTAATTCAAGAAGAACGAAACCAAATTATTGTCTTGCATAGACAAGGGTTGAATATATCCCAAATTGCGATGGAATTGAACCTGCAAGTAAGTAATGATTCTTTAAGATAATATAATTTTAAATAAATAAAGTGCTTGTAGACATTATTAGTACTATTATATTTCCTAGTTTGAATTATTATAAATGTAATTTTTACCTTAAAAAATAATCACAGTGCTAAACCTGAAACTCGTAACAAAACATAGCTAACATCGCTAGTAATTCGATTCTTAAATATTTTATTTGAATGATTATTACATATTACTTATTTAATAATAATTAATGCCTATGCCTTTTAATTTAATTTATTTTGTATATTTCTATTTTTTTTTTGTTGTTGTTAATATTACGAGTTTTATTCTAATGGCATCGTGTGCTATATTGGTGTATTTATGTGTAAAAAAATGCAAAAATATAATATACATGTTACACAGTGATAATATAGCACTCTGGTGAAAGATTTTTTTAAATCGGTCTTTATAATATTAGTGTAGAAAAAATATTAATAATTGCAGACTTTTAAACTCAAATTTTTCTTACCAAATTATTGATAAATAACAATGAAATACATATTTATAAATAATGACACACCATATTTGTATGCCTCCTGGCATAACATAGCGTTCTATTCACCAAACTCAAAATCTGTATTTCACCTGTGTTAACAAATAAAAGTGATTTGATTTGATTTGATTTGATTTGACATGATAATAACATTTAAATATTCAAAACATTTTTAACTTTAAAACTCAACTTAACAAGATATTACTATAGTAATGCAGTCAAATCAGTTTGTTTTTAAAAACTTTTATTTTAATTTCTTTTTGTCTTCTACAATAAATCTATCAACACCTAAACAATGGCCTTTTTTTTTTTTTTTGGGTGGGAAATCATCCAATGACTTCTCCCGCTCTGGGCGGAGCGGAAGGGCGTGTCAGACTTTTACTGACTAAAACCCACCCGTGTTCCTTCCCTTGCCATGCCAGGGGCCACGGTTTCCCCTTAGGACTACCCGCAACCCCGGCGGGCAACGGTCCTAGCGGACCCCGTCAGTTTTGCTGGCATCTCTTTGAGGCCCACGTGGAACACAACGCGCCGTCGACCCGGGCCTGGTCCTTATCGGGGGCGAGCTACCCATTGCTCACCGCCCGCAAGCCCGCGCCTACGGTGGCCGGGAATCCTCCAGGGAGTCCCGACGCCCAGGGCGTCTCCTACGGCGGCTAGGCACGTGAGGGCGCGAACTTTGCCTCTCCCTCACGCGCTCCGCCTCCTCCTTTGCGAGCATTACTGCGAAGGAGGTGACGGCCTGCCATGCCCTCTCGCTCCGCACCATGGCCTGGACCAGGGCCGGACGCGAGAGGTCACTGCCGCCGATCGCCTCCACGAGGACACGGCGGTGGTCCACCCAAGCCGGGCAAACCTCCACCGTATGCTCCACCGTGTCCTCCGGACGATCCACCCAATGGTGACACCCGGGCGTTTCCTCCCGCCTTATGCGAAACAGGTACCTCCCGAAACAACCGTGTCCGGTGAGGACCTGCGTCAGGCGGAAGGTGAGGACGCCGTGGCGCCTCTCTAGCCACTCCTCACCTAAACAATGGCCTGCATTTTATTTTTCAAAACTGCCTTATAGCTTTTAAGTAGTTGAGATAAAGCACTGCTTGGGAGAGTTTCATACAATGATGGAATTTACGCTATGCCATTTTTCTTACCCATACCTATTTATTAAATATAAATAAGAATGTTATTACCCAAATTATTTAAATAGAAAAGTTAAGAGTTTATTTATCATATTTTCAAGCCAATCCTTTTGCACACATTATAATTACCTACTTAAAAAAATTATCTATAGGCTACTAGCTGTGTTCCTATAACATGTTAAAAATCGATGTTAATTGTTTTTTTTTTTTCTTTCCAGAGAACAACAGTGCGCCGCTGGGTGCGAAGATATGAAGAAGAAGGCGCATTAACGGAACGCGTTCGTGCACCTCGATCCCGGGCTATAAACGGAGCTCAATTAAATAATATGATAGCTACATATCAAGAGAGCCCTTTCACACCCACTCGCAGTTTCGCACAGGATTATGAAGTTTCGATGCAAACTATTAGGAACGAGTTGCATCGAGCTTGAGTCCATCACAGACGGCCTGCTAAAAAAAATATTTTGACGCAGGAGCAGAAAACTGCTCGCGTTCGATTCGCTCGTGACTACAGGGACTTCGATTTTTCTCACGCCATATTTTCCGATGAAAAGTGCTTTAAATCTAGCCAACACGGTCGTCGGAATTTATGGCGTGTAGATAACACGAGATACGAACCTCTAAATGTGATCCCAAATGCAGAATCGGGTAGAGTTGTTGTTAATATATGGGGCTGGATGAGTGCTGCTGGACCAGGCGAGCTCGCTTTTATACCAGGGAGGGCAAACGGCCACACGTATTTAGAGGTGCTAAAAAATATTATGGTACCCACAGTGCGCACGGTGTATCCACAATTGGACGTGCCGGAATTTTATGTTTTCCAAGACAATTGCACAATACACCGTGCGCGGGTTGTCCAAGAGTGGTTGCGAGGGCAACCCCAAATTAGAACAGTGCCATGGCCCTCCCGATCGCCAGACTTAAACCCCATTGAAAATTTATGGGGGTTAATGGTCCAGAAATGGGACAACCGGGCAGAAAGAACGAAGGAAGCACTCATCAGTCATTGCGAACAAGCTTGGGACGCATTAAGAGGTTCAAATTTGTGCGAAGTCCTGGTTAGGTCCATGCGTAGCCGTTGCGATGCTGTGATAGATGCGGGAGGAGCAGCGACTAAATATTAATTTAATTATTTATATTTTTAATTTATAATAACATTGTATTAGGTTCTTTTTAGTTTATTTTTAAAACACTAGCTAATAACCACGCAGGACTTTATTAGTAATATCACAAACAACAACTTTTGCTCTGACTTTTTACGAAACATAATAAATTCACCAAAATTAGACTTTTAAGTTTCTGTTTGGTATAATAACACTTTTTAGATCTGTATTTTTTAGTACTGCGCCTGCATTCGCAACGCATTGTTTGTTTACTTATCTAGTGCTTTCTTTTGTTATTGCGTGTTCACATAAGAACTTATGCCTATTTAGCGGGCTACAACTGCGGATCTCCCTTAAATATCTTCAACAATTTTATTTTTTTAAGTCATAGAACAAAAGTTGTCATTTACGATGTTAGTTATTATAGTCCTGCGATGTTATTAATGTTTTACAAATAATCCTGTATAGCTGTTAATTTAATTATTAAGGTTTATTTTAATTATTATTCTAATTCGTTTATTAGTGTCATCACTGTGTAGACTATAATCATAGTTTAAAATATAGACAACGATTTAATAATATCATAATCAGTTGCGTAATTTAATTATTTTGTGTACCGAGGGCAATTTAGTTTATTAGGTGAATTTAGTTTATTTTTATTTTGTAGCATTATTTTGGTATGGAAGGTTATGTTATAAACAAACTTTTTTATTTCGTTAGAAATTGCACGTGCATAAAGTCTATCTAGACTTTTTTTGATTCTATAATAATAACTTTAAGAGTGTATAATATATCAATACATTTTGAGGATTTTTTTCTGTTTTTTTTTTTTTGTTAATTTATGTGTGAAACTTTCAATCTAATTTCATTTGAAATTTTCGAAAAATCTGTTAAAAATAAATAAATTAAACTAAATTGAATTGTTTTTTTTTTCTAAAACTGCTCATCCAAAAATTGTTCCCAAGTAGATTTTCTCTAAGTGTTTATCATTTCACACTGAGATCATAGTCGACAGTTTCGCCCCAAACAAAAATCTTTTAGTAGAAGTAGAGATAAGATTTAAATATTATCCTAAAGAAATCCTCTCCTGATTTTAAATAAACCCTGATACGCGCTGTTCTTTATTTTTGGCCTTAAGTGTAAATACTGAGTTTCAAGTTAATTGGACCGCGCATTAAAATTCTTCTAGTTTTTGGCTCTCTATAAAATTCAATTATTCGGGTAGTTTAGAAAAACCAAAAAATTACAAACTTCATAATTTACTTAGATAAGTTTCAAGTTTATTAACTCCAGGAATAAGATTTATCATACAAACAAAATCCCCTCTTTTCATCCCCTTAAAGGTCGAATTTCCAGAAACCTCTTCTTAGTCCCCTACATTATAAAAGGAACCCATGATCAAAATTTAATGTTCCTAGTCCCAGTAGTTTCGGCTCTGCGTTGATGAACCAGTTAGGCCCGGCGCCCATTATCGGCACGGCATGGCAATGTATTTCATATGCGACGAATAGAAATATAACTTAACTAGCTTTCGCCCGCGGCTTCGCCCGCGTGGAGGTCGGAAATTGTCCTACGGGAAGATTATAAATCATCAATGTGTAAAATGTCATCCAAATCCGTACAGCCGTTTTTGTATAATTGAGTAACAAACATCCAAACACACAAACATACAAACTGTCACATTTATAATATCAGTGGGATTAAGTCTTTATTAAGTTTGAAGTGGGAATATTATAAAGTTTCATCAAAATCCGTTCAGTATTCCGTTCAGTATTCATCCTCACAAACTTTCGCATTTATAATATTAGTAGGCAGGAGCACTCTCGAGGAGATATTTAGGACACTGGCAGCCTCATGGATGACCAAGGGCATTGAAGTCGGTAGTAGGAGGTTGACAAACCTCCGATTTGCCGACGACAGCCCCCACAGCTCTGGAACTATAGACAATGCTTCAAGAACTAAGCACGGCAAGCTTCAGGGTTGGACTCGCGATGAATCGGTCCAAAAACAAAAGCCATGACCAACAGCACTAAGTGTAGTTTCGAGGTAGATAGACAGGAAACACATGTCGATGAGTACATCTACTTGGGCCAGTTAGTTTCTTTCAAAAACAGGTAAGAAAAGGAAATCGATCGCTGCATCGAAAATGCCTGGAAAAGGTACTGGTCTATGAAGACGGTAATGAAAGGCGATCTACCGATCTCCTTGAAGCGAACACTCATCGATATGTGTATTCTGACCGTCCTAACCTACGGTACGCAGACCTGGGCCTAAAGTCTACTAATTTATAAACGTTACAATGGTCTCTCAATGGCGAGTTTTTGACAGTTTTTGTATGGCAAATCTATCAAAAAAATAGTAGATTATAAATTAGTAGACTTAGGCCCCTGGGGCATAAGTCTACTAATTTATAAACGTCTGGTCGCTTACCGAGTCGCAAAAGTTTCTTCTTGGGGTATGCCAAAGAGCAAAGCGCAGCATTCTACGCGTAAAATGAACTGGCAATAATTATCGAAACACTACGCTGCGCCGTAAAACGGGGATTCTTGATGTAGACAAAAAGGCTGCCAAGCTAAAATGGGATTAGGCGGGTCATGTCAGCCACATGCATAGCGACCGCTGGGCAACAGTCTCCACACGGTGGGTGCCTGAGGATGGACGGCGCCGCCGAAGCCGGCCCGGAAGAGGTGGCGAGTCGACCTAGACGCGTACCGCAAGGGTTGGGTCGAGGCGCCCCTGGAAAAGGATGCTTGGAAGTATTTGGGGAGGCCTTTACTGAGCAATGGGATAGTGTAGGCTAATCTATAAATATAAAAATGTCGTGTCACGGTGTTTATGGTCGCACTCCTCCAAAACTGCTCGACCGATTTTTTACGAAAATTGTATGTATATTTGGTAGGTATGAGAATAGGTCGTAAAGAGGTAGGTATGCAGGTAGGGTAGGTAGGTAAGTAGATAGGTAGGGTAGGGTAGGTGGATAGGTAGGGTACGGTAGGTGGATAGGTAGGTGTGCCGTAGATAAGCACTTAGTGCTACCCGTGCGAAGCCGGGGCGGGCAGCTAGTATAAAAATAAAAATAGCAATATTACTGTGAAGTTTCATCAAAATCCGTTCAGTAGTTTTTGCGTGAAAAAGTAAGAAACATCCATTCATCCTCACAAACTTTCGCATTTATAATATTAGTAGGATAATATTAAGTAATTAAAATAAAAACCAATTGCGTAACACACTATAAATCACAATCTGAATGTTTGATGGATATTGCTAATCCATTGCTTCTTAAAATTATGTTCGAGAAATCTGTCAACAACGTCAATAACGCAATTAATTTTGTTGAACGGCCAAAATTAAATTACCCAGTTGATTTAGGACATGTAACACGTCCCTTTGGGATAACTTCCGACATTCACGCGGTCGAAGCCGCGGGCAGAAGCTAGTTAAAGCATAAATTTTAATTTAAAACTAACCGTTATTCTTAAACTAACAGAAAAAGAAAGACTTCTTATATCTAATTAAAATAAAAACTACTCTATATTTCTACTTAAAATACTACCAAAAAATTGTTATTAGACCATGGCGCGTCATTATCTGGCCCGCCGCTCACTCCCGCTTCATTCTTATCGTTGTAACTTTTAAACTATTCTTTCAAATAAACTATTCTTTCAAATGTTTTAGTGTAAAAGACAAAGTGTATCTACATTAAATACCGAAAGCGATGAAGTTATTAATTTTGATAAGAATTAACTAAATACTCCATAATGTGCAATGTAAAAAAAGTCTCAATTTTAAATGTATTTATGGCTCACTATTTTAGCTATAATGGCTTCCACATTAAAGATAGATATATGCTGTCGCGGACTTTTATTTAGAACTATTTTAGACAAACAATCCCACGATACATTATCTTCATGTAACTCTAACGGTTTAGGCAGCGCACGCCAAGATAGCTCTCAGAGGGCAGATTTTTTTCCGACTTACTTGATACTTATCGTTATATTAAGGCAAAATCAAACAAAATCATTATAATTTGTAGCCTATGTGTTATTCTGATGTATAAGCTATATCACTGTAAACTTTCATCAAAATCCGTTCAGTAGTTTTTGCGTGAAAGAGTAACAAACATCCATCCATCCATCCTCACAAACTTTCGCATTTATAATATTAGTAGGACAGTATGATAATAAAACTGAAATTTCAATGATGATGCATATAGGACGCGGCATGCCTAAGGCGTCTAAGGCGTCAGTAGTGTATTATTGGGCATTCTATACCACTATCGGCAAGTAGCTCGGCGAGTGCGCCTCGCTGCCGACAGTGGTATAGAATGCCCAATAATCGACACTCGACTCGACTCTCCACTCGACCGATAAACTCGAACGAGACAGTTTGTTGTACCGTGTACTTGATTAGGAACGATTTACTCGACCAATGACTAGTAACTTGCTCCTTACCACTATCTTCCATACGGCTGGTCAGTATGCCGCGTTTCGGAGCACGATGAACAATCAACCATTTACTTACCACTGCACTTAACCGGTCACTCGAGTTGCATTTACTGTTAACATAGAATGGTGAACGAGTTGATGATTGTAACAAACCAACGAAATTACAAGTACCTAGTGAAAAAAGCGTTAACGGGTTATTATTGTAAATAAAAAACAACTGTAAGGTACGGTATTTGGTTTAATTATCATAAAATGTTGGTTTGCCTGGAAACAAGATATCAGCCGCACGCACGAGCTCTTGTAATTTTCGCCACTGAGGAGAATCCGCGTCAGTCTGGAACTTGATTCGGACGAGCGCCTTCTTCCACAGCTCGGCGGAGTCGGTAAGGCGAGCGTCGTCAGCCTTGTACACCTTACAGTCGATGTAGTACTCTCCGTCGGTGCTCGTTGCTCGGCGCTCGCAGCCGCTGGCTACCCGGTTCACAAAGAATGAAGTTAGGTGGTCCGATGCATCTTCTTTGTGTGGGATGTCGCGGTTGTTACTGATGCCGAATATGTCGATGCCAGTATTCACTTTTTTACTGAAACAATAACAGAAAACTGTAATTAGTTAATGTTTAGAACGAGAGATGCATACGCTAAGAAAAAACCTTCTGCTGTAAAAAAAATATAACAACTGACTCGGCGCTTTGATCAATACTGTAATCGATCAAATCAATCCATCGATTCAAACAATAACCAAGTGAACCTGCACTTGTTTTAAAATAATATGTAATAGTAATTGCATGATTTTAATTTAGTAAGTAGATATGTGACTAGAGTAAGTAGATAATTAATTTACCTGGCACGAGCTACGGTTGTTGATTGTGACTGCATCTTGCGTTTCCCATTGCTGTCTGCAGACGGTTTGCGGCTGCACTTCACATTTTGCCCGGTGACCGATGCTTGCGAGTAATCACACTCAGAGTCTGACCTGAAATAAAGATAGGGAAAATTTAGTCACACAATTATTATTAATTATCTCAATGGAGTAGTGTCCATTGCGCAGGGCATACTATACAACACAAGTGTGTGCGCAAACATTGGTTCTCCCACATGCCCATGGGATAGCAAACCCCTCTATGGGTTTGCTATCCCATGGGCATGTGATATTGGGTGCAGGATCGATGGCTTTACATGCTGTTCAAAGCACAGAAGACTGGATGAAAAATAATGACTCCTTCGAGGGATCGACCTCGACATACTATGAGCAGCTCGTGTGATCTGAGAAGTAACGCGCCCACACACAAACATAACTGTAAATTACAAGCGGATCACAAGTGTGAGCCATGACAACGAACAGAATATTTTATAAGACTTACATTTTTTCAATCAGAAGTTCCACTCGGTTTGATGACTTGGTTGGGATGGCGGCAGCGGGAGGCTATCGACAATGTCGTCGCTGATATTGTAGACAACACAGACTGTTTGTATACCGATGATAACAGAGCACTTCGTTGCACTTGCAGACTGCGAATACTTTGTACCGAATACTTGTAGCTTATAAGTTAAAATCAAATTATAAATAAAGCATGTTAAAAAACACTTCAATCAATTTAGCATTGTTGTGTTGAAGTAACTTTTTCTATAGTCGGATTATACATGTACGTAAAATGAAGACGAAGGAAAATTTTATGCTGCATCGAATGTCGATGCAGCGAAATTAGCCAGGGCTGGCTAAATGATAGCGAGCACGGAATCGTTACACTACATTGATGTAATTATTTTATAGAAGTAAATAAATATTTCTAAGGTAGGTACTTATTTTATCATCTACGTTTAGGTCTTGTGTAGAAAATATGAACTTATTGCCGTCAACCTAGTACTTTTCTAGACTTCCTGAAATAAATACATAATATAGTTCTCATAACTACACTAACAGCCATGAGTCAAACCATGGAAATCCATATCTGTCGATACGCTATGATATATTTTAATCGTAATAATGCATTGTGTAAATTTTGTATTTTGCTGATACATAGAATGATACTAAGTTATTGTCAACCCTAACTAAAATAGCTGATTATTGTGGATGTGAAATAAATAATTAGGTAAGCACACGTGTAACAATTGCGCAAAAACAAATTTTATGATGAAATATTTTTAGGCAAAAAATATAATTTAAAATATTATTTATTATTTCAAAGGTCTCTCGGAGTGAGCACGTTTCTAAACTGTTACCGAAAAATTAAGTCAATTATTAAAAATAAATATTTAATTGATCACACACCAGAAAGTACATACGAACGATTTCATCAGGAGTAACGCTGTTCGGTATATCGTGGGGGGGTCTGAAATACACCTGTTTGGATAAAGCAGATCATTTTATATTGTACAGGTAATTATCAAATATCATTTTTTAATTTCAATTAACATAATAGTATGACTTTTTCAACCCAGAATTTACAATTATATGTCTGATTCTTTATCGGTACCTAATAAACATTTTTTTATTTCAGATACATTCTGCCTAAACAAAATATTAATTACCGACTGGTCTGTGAAGAATTATTTAATTACCTGAAATATATCTCCATATTTGGATCACGTAGATACACATTCCTATGTATAAATCATTTTACATTTTGCAGGTAATTATTATCTATATTTTTCTCTCCAGATTATACTATTATCTATGTAATTAGATTATGTGTCTAATGCACCCAATTTTTTATTATTTCAGAAACATTCTGCCTAAACATAATTACCGACTTACCTGAGAAGAAATTACACAAGGGATCTTGGAACGAACATAAAATAGTCCTGATCAAGTTGTACTAATTACCTATATAAAATATTTTGTTACTGGTATACCTAAGATCATGAATAATAGTTGTAAGTATTATCTAATCTAATTTTATTGAAATTGTTAGTGTTCCTTTTTGTTAGTGATTTCAACAATAACATAATGCCTCACTGTTCTGATTGCAAAGTATTTTTAGATAATCGCCGATGGTCTGGTCATTTACGTAGCAATGTACATAAAAACAATAGTTCAACTCCTATTTATGATAATGTGGCAATTATTAATTCTTCTTTTAAAGAACGAATCAAAAGTTATAAAATCACAGCGACAGGCGAACAAATACATAGTTTTCCTGAAATGTTCCTCAATAGTATTAGTCCACAAATTAAGCATTTAATAGAAGGTTCAATACAGAAACACACCTCTGTCAAAATAAACTTCGAACTGTTTGCTTCCTTTCTTATGTTTAAAAATGATCAACAAGAAATAAAATCATTCCGAACAAAAAAATTTATTACACTAATTAATTACGATTTTGATTCTACTTACAAATCAGCTGTTAATGTACTACTAAAAAAAATTGAGGAATTTGAGGAAAGAGATAGTGGTTGGACATTTTTAAGTAATTCGCATTTAGAATTAAATATTAATAAATATCAACCACTCAGCGGATCTAAATTTTTAACTTTGCCGAAATCCATAAAGGCTAAAAGAGCTTGTTTGAATATTCGAAACAATGATGAGTATTGCTTTTTGTGGTGTGTTGTGGCGGCATTGTACCCCACAAACAGACATCCCGATAGGATTTCGTCTTATCCATACTTTCAGGAAGTTTTGAATGTTAATAATTTAACATTTCCAATTACATTCTCGGACATAGCTATCTTTGAGAGAAATAATCCTTCTCTCAATATATTTGTATATGGTTTAAAAAATGAGAAAACAATTATTGGGCCATTGTATACAACGCTGAATGACAAGTCTAATAAAAGTATCCATCTACTGTTTTTAGAAAATAATAATAATTCTCATTACTGTCTCATCAAAGATTTATCTCGTTTAGTTAGAAATCAGATGACCAAACATCATGGTAAACTATATTTCTGTGAAACATGTTTATTGTTTTTTCTAACGCTTAGTCAAATTGAATCCCACTTGTGTGGGGGGATTGTCACTGTTTTACCGGAAAAAGGGTCATTTTTAAAATTTAAAAATTATGATAGAAAACAAAATATTCCATTCGTCATATATGCCGACTTTGAAACGTTACTTGAACCAATTTCCGGCGCTGAATTCAACACCGCTAACACGTCATACTTAAAACGCCACGTGCCAGCGGCGTTCGCTTACAATATCGTGTCATCAAATAAAAATGCCACCGTTGAGGGCTATAGAAGTTATCGGGGTAATGATTGTGTTTCGAAATTTATACATTTTCTTACTGAGGACGTAAAACAAATACATAAAATTATATCCAAAAGCGAGCCTATGATATTCACTGATGAAAATTCTCGTGATTTTAAACGTGCCGTTAAGTGTCATATTTGCGACAATTTACTCTTAACCGATAAAGTAAGAGATTATTGTCATATTACAGGTCTATATCGAGGTGCAGCACATCGACACTGTAATTTACAGCATAAAGTACCAAAATTTATTCCAATATTTTTTCACAATTTATCCGGATACGATTGTCATTTATTTATAAAAAAGTTAGGTGAAATTCCAGGTTCAATTAAAATAATCCCTAAGACTAAAGAAAAATATGTAGCATTTACCAAATTTATTCCTATTGCCGATAACGAGTACATTTGTATAAGGTTTCTAGATTCCTTCAACTTTTTGGGAACAAGTTTAGACAAGCTCGCTAAAACATTGCAGGTGGAAGATTTCGTTAATCTACGGTCTCATTTTTCCAAAGAAAGACAGTTTAATTTATTGAGAAGAAAAGGTGTTTATCCATATGATTACATGACCACTTGGGGATGTTACGATCAAACATTTTTGCCGTCTAAGGATCATTTTTATAATTCTTTGACTAACGAAGTCATTAGTGATGAAGATTATAATCACGCGCAGGCTGTTTGGATTGAATTTAATATTAATAACCTAGGCGAGTATACGGATCTATACTTAAAAACGGATGTGCTTTTGTTAACAGACATATTCCAAAATTTTCGGAAAACCTGTAAACAATATTACAGTCTTGACCCCGCGTTTTACATTACTGCACCCAGTTTATCTTTCGATGCGATGTTGCTAAAAACAGGCGTTCAGTTAGAGCTAGTGTCGGACTTAGCTATCATCAGAATGATACAAAGCGGTATACGCGGTGGTTTGTGCATGTGTTCCCATCGGCATGCTAGAGCTAATCACAAGTACATGCCTGAATATAATCCATCACAACCGGAGAGTTTCATAGTATACTTAGATTGTAATAATCTTTACGGTTTCAGCATGTGTCAGTATTTACCATACTCTAGTTTCAGATTTTTAGGTGATAACGAATTAGCTAATTTTGATGTTACCGCTATAGAAGACAACGCAAAATGGGGCTTCATATTAGAAGTCGATCTATTGTATCCCGAAAATTTACATAATCATCATAATGACTTACCATTTTGTCCTGAAAAATGTGTACCCCCGGGGGGTAAAACCAAGAAACTCATAGCAAATTTGTATAATAAGTACAACTATGTGATTCATTACGTTCATTTAAAAAAATGTTTGGAACATGGTTTAATTTTACGTAAAATTCATAGAGCTATTACTTTTAGACAGGCTCCATATTTAAAACAATACATAGAGTTAAATACTCAATTAAGACAAAAAGCAAAAAGTTCCTTCGAACAAGACTTTTTTAAGTTATTAAATAACAGTGTTTTTGGAAAGACATTAGAAAATACTGAAAATAGAGTAACCGTGCATTTAGTTAATCAATGGTGCGATCAGTCCAATCGAACTAAGAAATTTATATCCGCTGCGAAACTTATAGCCAACCCCTATTTCCACAGTGCATCTATTTTATCTGAAAACTTAGTTGCGATACAAATGAAACCTAATCAAATTATTTTAGATAAGCCTATCTACATAGGTTTCACTGTGTTGGAACTGTCAAAAGCACACAAGACATGTATTACTTTCATTACGATATTGTAAAGCCTTTTTATAAAGATCGAGTGCAGCTATGTTACACAGATACCGATTCCTTTGTTTATAAAATAGACACTAACGATTTTTACCATGATTTGAAATATAATTTTTTACAATATTTTGACAGCAGTAACTATGAAGCCGCAAATGATTTACAGATACCGCTAAAAAATAAAAAGGTACCCGGTCTCTTTAAAGATGAAATGGGAGGAAAATATATATCTGATTTTGTTGGCTTGAGATCGAAACTTTACTCTATAAAAACCCCTAATAATATTATTAAAAAAGCAAAAGGGGTGAAAGCAAGCGTGGTCAGGGATTTAAACTTATCAGACTATGAAACCATTTTATTTCATGGCGGAGTAATCCGGAGAAAAAATTATATGTTTAAATCGATAAAACACGAAATATTTACTCGTACTGTCAACAAAGTTGCTTTATCTAGAAATGATGACAAACGATCAATATCTGTAGATCAAATTTCAACTCGAGCCTGGGCATGCGTTTATTTTTAAGAATGAATTACTCTGATCATAATTTAAGTTTAGTGTTACGTAATTATCTAAGGCTACTCATGTAATAAGTTTAGTTTTAGAAAATAATAAATGTTAATAACTATTATACAAAAATTAAATAAAATTGGAATTATTGTAACCATTGACTTGTTTCATTTATGAAATTCTATTTACTTTAAAATATAATTACACTCTTTTTTTTTTTTCAATCGGTAAATTAAGTAAATACCGATTGCAATGATTTCAGTTGCACTATGCACCTAGATACCTTGCATCGTAAGGTTGATTTTTGAATAACTAACGTTTACGATTAAGTAACACGCTTACAAGGCACTATTCTTCATTGTATAATTATTGTCTACGTTGCAGTTCATTGGCCTTAGCATGGAGACACAAATGCTTAGATGACATGTAATTAATTATTACACGGTATTTAATTATTTTACAATCATTAACGAAATATTATTCATCGCGAACACCTGTTTCATATATTTTTTTAACCTTCAGCAGAAGTAATCATGTCGGTGAGTATAATTTTTTTTTTTGTAACTAACAATTGTGATCGCGGTAGTGTTAATAATCAATATAATAAAGGAATATAGTGAACTCCATGGAAAACCTAATTATAGCGCTTTAGAGCGCTATACTAAAGGAATAGTGGTATAATTGTTTTATATTTTGTTTCAGATGTCTGAATCCGAGATCATGTTCAGCCAGTATGCCCAGGATCCTTACGAAGGATTCTCTGAGATGTTTCGCAGCGAACCCGAGCACAGCAAACCAGTCACAAAAGATAAAAAACCAAAACAACGATGCAGGGAAAAGTCGAAAAAACTAAAACCAACCAAATCCTACGTGATGAGTCGACTACAGCGAAGAGGGATTAAATTAATAAAAATTTCAGTCGTAGATCTATGTAATAACAATCCTCAAACCATAGACAGTGATAGTGACAGTGAGAACGTTATTATAAACGCACAATATATTGTTCAAGATGCTATCGACAGTGTTATGGACGAAACTGAGTCTTAAGTTAAGAAAATATCGAAATCTTTAATAGATACTGACTTTTAATAATCGTTTGTGTAAATTAATGTTTATAATTTTATTAAGATATTTCTATTCAATTGCGTGTAGTGTTAAGTTATTTGGAGAAGTGTGGGGAGTGTTTAGCAAAATAAAAGCATGTATAACTTATTTTGATTTTTATTTAACAAACCTAAAAACTAATAATCTACATTACACACATTAGTGCATACATTTTATGCCCATTCTAAATACTTCCTTAAACAAAGCACATTTTTAAGCGCACAATGCTTCAGATGTTTATTACAATTAAAATTAGATCTTCCTTCACAGTATGTTTTATGCAAAACAGAGAAATTAGGACATTGTTCTTTACCAAGGTCTAATACTTTACAATTCATACAAAGATCCTTTATCCAATTCACCTTCTCCAAACCATTTACAACGATTTCCTTATTTTCTAGATATGGAACGATTATACGTCGAAATTCTCTGTAGTCAATATAACCTTCATTCCAATAAATTCCCCTATTTCTTTCCAACCATTTAACCTGCTTCTTTTCATCACTTGTTAAGTATTTAAACAAGTATGGTGGTTTTATTAAAAATGTTTGAGTATAATCACGACTAGCAAAAGCTAATTCTTTTATTATAAAATTATTGTACAGGTCTTTAAACCCTTGAACATCTAATATGATAGTATTCGGATTCATGATATTTTTCTCACAGTATTACTTAGAGGCTTATACTCAATTATGCAGTCGTTCAATAAAAGACAATATGCAGAAGTTTGATCTGGTATGTCCGAATCACTCTCTATTTCCACTCGTACATCCACAATAGGACCTGTCTTTACATTATCGGCTTGTCTAGAGCAATCTATGATAAAGAGCGGCGCCAAATCTTTAAATTGTTTTTCACTTAATAAGGGTTCCGGGCGACGTCCGTAATAAGACTGTTGAAATCGAATGTATTGCTCGTATAATAAAGCGATTCTGTTATTCGCGAAACTGATATTTAGGTTTTCATAGGGGAAGTAAGTTGAATTTAGGTATACTCTAACGTCACGAACATGGCAGTGATCGAACTGAGACATATCAGAACTTGAATTGTTTTTTCTATTTGTTTGTAGGCCCATAATTATGTATCTAGGTTTCTCTATTTGCGAGGAAGTTTTGATGGACCAGGTATGTTTTGTAGTTTTAGGTAAAGCTGGATATTCGTAGAGATCCCAATTTCTGAATATCATCTGGAGTGGACGATCTTTTTCTAACAGTTTGAGTAAACTTATTTTCTCTTTGTCGGACACTTTAACATGCGGTACACGCCAGATGATTTTATTTATTTGAACGTCTTCTACAAATTCACCGGTGTTAAGTTTGACCGCATTCAGGTTAGTATTACTTCGTAGCAATATCAGTTCGTGCCTACAATTTATCACGACTTTCTTGAAATCTTCAGCGAAACCGATGATGTTACTGAGTGGTATAGACGCGGAAAAACTACCCACATTTATATTTTTTATGCCTTCGATATTCCAGCCCCATGCATTAGATATCTTTGACTCACTTTCACTCATTGATATTAACGATTTCATGGTGGTAGTTATGCCAGCATTTTTTATTCTATCAATTTCCACTCCATTTAGCTCGTATCTTATATCTTGGAACAGGTAAAGTAGAGCATTATTCGTAAAATTAACACTAGTGGCTTTCTCTTTCATATCCTTTTTGCTTACGATAACAGTCCCTTCCAAATACAAGGTACTAGCTGACGGAAGTATATACAAGTCTTGCTGGTTAATGGGTATACGAATTTCATCGTTCCTATTGAAACTAGTTACGTAGGGCTTGTAAGAGTGAAATTCGATTCCTTCAACCGTGTTGTCGTAAGTCGGAGCGGATAAAACGTCTAAGATATTCATTTTAGTAAACCGATCGCTTTGAGAAATGTCTTGTTGTCTTTAGTTAATTTTATTTTCTTCTTAGGGCGAGCTCTTATATGGTTGGAAGCTTGAGTGGAACTGATATTTTTGATTTGCTGATGCACATATTTATTGTAGTCGATCATTTTTTTCTTCTGAGATGCAAATACAGCTGCAATTCTTCACCGCGCAAGTTTATTAAGCGGTTATTTATATCTAACAGCCTGATATGTATGCAGCTAATGTTGTTTTGGTTGATTGGAAAGTATATCGCGTTTTTCGGAATTTCTATAATCCTATATCCGGGAGGAACGTTGAGTGCAAATTCGTGGATAATGTGACTCGGTTCTCCGTTTGTGTACGAGCCGCTTACAATATCACATTCGATCCTGATCACAGTTGTAGGTAAAATGTTGACCGGCAACTGTGACTCATGCCATTTATTTGCTTTCAAGATTTGTTTATTAAACCCTAATAAATTCCTGAAAGTACCTTCTTTATTAAAATTTATGTCCTTTGTACAATATACAGCAGCTTTTAAAGTATTGTTATTGCACTGTAGTTTGATTGAGGCATCTTTCATTTCAGATTTTAAATAATCATTAATATCTTGCAATTCATAGGTGCCCTCCGGTATTTCAATAACTTCGTTAGAACCATAATAGAATTTATTATTCGTTTTGTCAATGTTTGGAATCGAATTAAATGTTGCGAAATGCAATAAGGCACACTCATACTGTTCATATAGTTGCAACGTGTTGGGATAGTAAGTAGATAAAGTTGACGAGTTTCCAGTTATCGATAATGTGAGTAACATCTTGCAAATGATTGAAATAAAAGAAAATCATAGATTTTATATGTTTTTATTCCAAAAAGTCCATAGATATTCTAAACATAAGTGTCCACAATTTACAGTGTTGAATTTCTGATATCTTGTATAATTATAAAAAACATTACAATTCTTAAAATATCGTATTAATTCCATTGGAGGCTTCAAATTTCCAAAGCTATCAAAATATTCACAATAATTGCCTACTTTTACATAAGCTACCCAATGCGTCCCTACGTTCTTATAATCGTCCAAGTTAACGATACCACATTCAATCGGATTTGGCGTTCTTGGTAATTGATCCCTCATGTACACTCCCCGAAAGTGAGGGATGTCGCGTGCATACCTTTGGATGTCTACATTAGTTAGAGGACGATTAGGTAGCTTATTTTTCAGTTTTTTGAAGATTTCACGAATAAACCTTTTCCATTTTTATGTGGCTTAATGTATAAACCCTGCCCTAACTTTAAAGACTCCATAGCCCTATTATGTCGTTGTGTTTCTAGTAAATTTTGCTGACCAGCTTTGTAATCGTTAACAGTTTTTACAATACCAATAGTTGTTGCAATACCAGCCGCACCACCAGCTAAAGTTCCTAATGCTGATAGGCCTTTTTTTTTTTTTTTTTTTTTTTTTTTTTTTTTTTTTTTTTTTTTTTTTTTTTTTTTTTTTTTTTTTTTTTTTTTTGGGTGGGAAATCATCCAATGACTTCTCCCGCTCTGGGCGGAGCGCGAGGGCGTGTCAGACTCTTACTGACTAAAACCCGACGCGCCGTCGACCCGGGCCTGGTCCTTATCGGGGGCGAGCTACCCATTGCTCACCGCCCGCAAGCCCGCGCCTACGGTGGCCGGGAATCCTCCAAGGAGTCCCGACGCCCAGGGCGTCTCCTACGGCGGCTAGGCGCGTGAGGGCGCGAACTTTGCCTCTCCCTCACGCGCTCCGCCTCCTCCTTCGCGAGCATTACTGCTTCGCAGAAGGAGGTGACGGCCTGCCATGCCCTCTCGCTCCGCACCATGGCCTGGACCAGGGCCGGACGCGAGAGGTCACTGCCGCCGATCGCCTCCACGAGGACACGGCGGTGCTCTGCCCAAGCCGGGCAGACCTCCACCGTATGCTCCACCGTGTCCTCCGGACGATCCACACAATGGTGACACCCGGGCGTTTCCTCCCGCCTTATGCGAAACAGGTACCTCCCGAAACAACCGTGTCCGGTGAGGACCTGCGTCAGGCGGAAGGTGAGGACGCCGTGGCGCCTCTCTAGCCACTCCTCAAAGAGGGGACTTATCGCCACGATTGTGGCGTGCCCATATCTGGGTTGCGACAATCGCACACTCCAAGCCGCCATGAGATCCTGCCGGAGCTCTGTCCGCTGTACCGTGATTTCTCGCGGCAGCGGAGTTACACCCCGGCGCTTCATCTCCTCGCGCCACTCCCAGATGTGGGCGAGGACCTTCGCCTCCAGATCCCATGGCGGCGTTCCGGCAAGGAGGCTCGCCGCCTCGCCGGAGACCGTACGGTATCCCCGGACCATCCGGATAGCCATGACCCTTTGGGCTGCATGCAACCGGCGGGCTGGCCGCAACCTTAAGGTACGCGCCCACACCGGTGCCCCGTAAAGGGCCATGGACCGCACGACCCCCGCGTAGAGCCTCCGGCAGGAGGCGTTTGGTCCCCTTAGATTGGGCAGAAGCCGCTTCAAGGCAGCCCCGGCCCGCTCCAGTTTGGGAGCCAAACGTCGGAAGTGCTCCACGAAGTTCCACCGGCTGTCGAGGACGAGTCCCAGGTACTTCATCGTCACCTCGACGCCGATGTGAACCCCTCCTACCGTTATTTGGGAACCCGACTGTGGCGCGTTCCGAGGGCCATGGAAGCACATGACCTCGGACTTGTGCAGGGCCACCTCGAGTCCCAATTGCCGGATCCTGTCGACGATCGTCGCAACCCCGCGTGTCGCCAGTTCGGCCGCCGCCTCGTGCGACCTCCCCTGCGCCAGGACCAGCGTGTCGTCAGCGTAACACACTACGCTGACACCACTAGGGAGGTCGGCGCGCAGCACCCAGTCGTATCCGATGTCCCACAGATGCGGCCCCAGGACCGATCCCTGTGGGACACCGCACGACATCTCCCGCCGGTTCCACACTCCCTGGTGACCGGGGTAGATGACGGCCCTGTCCGTCAAATAGGCCTCGACCAACCGACAGAGGTAGGTCGGCATCCGGTGATACCGGAGTGCCTCCCTGATGCAACTCCAGGGTAGGGTGTTGAAGGCGTTGGCGATGTCCAGAGACACCGCCAAGACGACCCCACCCCGGGCAACAGCATCCCCCGTCGTGAGGGCTCGCACGCGCATGATGGCGTCCACCGTAGAGCGCCCTCGGCGGAAGCCGAACTGGCTATCCGCCAAATCCGCCAAAGCGGTTTGCAATAACTCTTTCAAAGAGCTTGCCCACCTCGTCGAGCAGCACGATGGGCCGGTAAGCGGACGGAGAGTCCGCAGGGCGCCCCGGCTTCCTGATGAGGACCAGTTTCCCCGTCTTCCAGCGAAGTGGGAACTGGCCCCTCTCCACGCACGCGCTAAGGAGCCCCCTTAGTCGAGGCCCGAGAGCCTCCATGGCCAGGACCCAGGCTTTCCCAGGTAAGCCGTCGGGTCCTGGGGCGGTATTTTTGGCACTCAGCCTACGTACCGCCACTCTCAATTCTGCCTCGGTCACCTCCGGAGCATCGTCATCGTCGTCGGCGGTGTGGTCCGCAGCGGGCACCGCAGTAGGCGGAGCCATGGGCGGAGCGGTATGTTCCCCTCTCGAGGGGAACAGAGCGCTCACCACGTCCTCCACAAGCTGTGGCCGGAGACTCTGTGTCAGCGGGGGAGCCCATGGGCGGATTTTCTCACGCACCAACTTGTATGGGCGTCCCCACGGGTCCCTGTCCAGAGTCGCCAGCGACTCCTCGGGCCAGTCCCCTGGCCCGCAGGATCTCCGCTTGGAGGGCGGTCTTCGCCGCTCTGTACCCCTCGTACAACTCCGCCTGAATGGCTTCGGTATCCGGAGGGCGGATACGGAGCCTGCGGTGCCTGGCGTACCGGCGTCGCGCAGCAACGCATGCGGCGCGCAGAGTCGTCAGCTCTTGCGACCACCAGTACACCTGGCGCGAAGCACGGCCGGGCTGGACCCGGGGCATTGCCACGTCACATATGTCGGACATGGCCTCCCGGAACCACTCCGCCTCATCGTTGATATCGGCAGGCCTGTCCGGTGATGACACCCAGGCCTGCACGATCGAGGCTTCCAGGATTAGCTCCCGGTCCAGCTGCTTCAGCGCCCATCGCGGACCACTCGGGGCCTGTCGGACCGGCGCGCTCGAGGACTGGGCGGAGACGTCAAACCGGATATACCGGTGGTCGGAATAGGTCTCCACCCCCTCCATGACGCGCCAGTCGGCGACACGCGGCGACAGAGCGTGGCTGGCGAACGAAAGGTCCACCACTGATTCACCCCGCATCCGCACACACGTGGGGACAGAACCCCGATTAAGGACGACCAGGCCTGTCTCCAGTGCCCAGTCCTCCACCATCCTGCCCCGTGTGTCTGTATACCGGGAACCCCAAGCCACATTCTTGGCATTGAAGTCCCCGAGAACAAGCACCGGGAGGGAACCAAACCCGACGACGACGACTCTCAGCTCCACAAGGGAGTTGTGGAACTCGGCGAGAGTTCGGTTCGGGGAGAAGTACCCCCCTGCCACGACAATCTCCCCGAACCGTGCTGCCACGCAACCCCGTCCTCTCTTGACAGCCTCGAGGGACGGGGTACCGGCGGCGGCCGACGAAATTAGGGTCACTGAGCCGCTCAGGTCCTCCACCCAGTCATCCCTGGGCGGGACAAAGTACGGCTCAGCGACCACGGCGATGTTGATCGACCACTGCGCCATGCTCTGGAGCAATAGGTCCTGGGCTGCAGCGCAGTGGTTGATGTTCGCCTGGAGGAGGCGTAATGGAGCCGTTATTGGCAGTCCATTTCAGCCCCCTCCCGAGCCCCCTGTGAGGACCCTGCCGCGGCGGCAACGGCAGCGGTACCTCCAGTCTTTGGTAAGGGTATCACTCGTGGTACTCGAATTTTCTGAATGTTAGGAAATATTTTTACTGCTGCTGAGTAAGCAGCGTTAATTAAAGTTTTACTGTCCTTTGGTTTCAGTTTCTTTATCTTCGCTCTTATTTTTGATACGAAACTTTTAAACGTTTTAACGCCGGCACCAGATTTCAGTTTGGCTTTCATAACTTTGCTCACTAACCACGAACTAAGTTTTTCACCTTTCCCTGCATCGTTCGATTTAAGTCTTTGTTTAGCCATATTCAGTAGTTGTAAATCAGCTTTGTGACGATTGGGTAAGTCTGTATGGTTTGCATATGCAATGTCGTGATGCATGCAAGCTTCGTCTAGCTTATTTACACCTCGGTCACCTCGTAGTAAACGTTTCTGGAGTTTTGTTCCCGGGCCGCAATAATTGTAGCCTGGTAAATGAAGTTCGAACGGTAGATTATTAATTAGGGTATTAACAAGTTCACCTCCTTGCATTGTCTAAAGTGTAATGAAAGAAATAATGCAAAATTAACTGTTATATAATTGTTTTATTCCACTATTGCAGTTTTGTTGATCCAACTGTTTAGGTTAGAGTTCTTCGTTGTTTAGACCCAACCATTTCACAAACATTTTTGTTCCTTTCCTTTTTAAAACCTTTTCTACCAAATAAATACCCGGATAGTAAGATTTTTGAAGTTCTTGCTCGTAAAAAGTTCCCAATATGGCTTGCTTTCGCTGATCTTGTTTAAGATATGTTACTGGTATGGTATGATTAATCTTTTTTATAGTAAATATTTCAGTTGACCAATTAGGTGTGTAACCTTTCTCAAAATTGTGTTTGTATTTACTGATACGAACAAAGTCACCTACTTTGAACTTAGGTTTTCTACGAATGGTTACATGATTTAAGGTTTTTTTAATATTTTCTTTTATAACTGACTCACTAGATTTATTAACTTCAATTGGCTTAAATTTAATAGTACGATGTTTTGTGTTGTTATAAGTCTTTAACGTAACTTCTAATGGTATACCTAACCATTTATAGTTCCCATTCAAACTAAAATATTTATATAATTTATTTTTAAGTGTTTTAATCAGTCGCTCCACGATCGAAGCTTTTTTGCTAGAAAACGTTGAGTAATGGTTAATATTATACGTCTTCATAAGCGTTTGAAATGAGTTGTTATAAAATTCTGTTCCCTTATCAGTTTGTAAATTAACAGGTTTGCGATTGCTGTTAATCAGTATTCGTTTAAATGCATGAGTAACATCGAGTTTATTTTTTGATTTTAATGACTCTGCCCAAGCGTACTTTGAGAAGCAGTCAATCACCACTAGAATGTAATTATGACCTTTATTATATTTTCTCAGGTTTTGCATGTCCAATAGATCAGCTTGCCACAAGTCATCGACCCCTTTTAGAATGACGGAACGTCGAAGGAAATTTCTTCTTGCTGCTTTGTGTAGTTCATTAACAATTTGCTGTTTTGCCATTATGGAGATTTATTTTGAAGTAATTTATCTACCTCTGCTTTAGTATAAAACTTATCTTGCAAATGAGTTAAAACCTCAGGTATCTTTGCTTTTAAAGTAGCCTGTACTGTACCCTTTGCGTCTTTTATGATTTGAGAACGGAATGATCCAATCATATTATTAAATTCTTTTAACATATTAGCATTCAAACGATCTACATAATCCTTGTCCACAGTCAAATTATTTAATTCTTTTAATGTGTTAGCATTCAATCGATCTACATAATCCTTGTTCACAGCATCGTCTGCTTCTACTGGAGATCTAATTCCTCTCAGTCTTGAAGTTTTTAAATCAAAATCTCCGTTTTCTAATTTTAACAGAGCATTCTCATTAAACTCAAATAACTCAGCAAAACGCATTCTTTTGTGAATGTAGTGTCCGAATTTGTCTACGTTCATGTTTAAGGTGTATTGTATCGAGAGGCTAATAATAAAATAAACACATTTTAAAATATTTATTAATTTATAACTTTACTTTCACGCAATTCTTCAATGATAGATATAATTTCATTATCTAATCCTGTGTTACCAGCATCTCGAGATGCAATCAATAATTTTAATCTATCCACCAGTTCATTGGGATCGTCCCAATATACAAAATCTACGTTTTTCTTCCACGTTTTTGTTAAAGGTAGTAGTCCTTTTCCCTTCGATTGGTGTTCCTGAATTGTACTTCGTAGTTGGAACAGAGGCTTTATAATTTGCAAATATTTTTGTCCTTTATTACTTTTTATTGGTTTACTGGGTTCATAGTCTCGTCGATGTGCATTTGTATCAAGTAACATCGACTTATAATGTTTCATATCACTCTCTGTAACCATGCTTAAATCTACGTTCTTTTTCAGCAGCAATTGTTTTAAACCAGGCGTATTTCGGTATTTGCGTCCAGCCACGATGATATACTCGTCGCTGATCGTTATACGCGCAGAACCTAACATCAATTTACCGCTCTCTACTCGGACACCAAACGGAATATCTTTCAGTGCTTCTGAGGACACTGACCAGGATGACATATCACATCTCTGGTTGTTTTCAGTTAATGATTTATACGAAGAATCACTTTCGATATCAGATTCATATTCGTCTTCATTGTCGTTGTTATCATTGCTTTCTGAACTAATAGGGTCTTCTTTTTGCAGAGTTTTATCGATAAACGGAACATCGGTTTCTTCATTTTCTATATTATGCAGGAGAGAAGCCTTCTTACTGACATTAGCAATTTGGTTGAGTGGTTCTGTTACCGGCTTGAACACTGATTCCAGCACTTGCTGATTGTTATTCTCAACATCTCTCATCTTTCGCACTTTCTTTTTAACAGCCTCTGCAGCTTCAACTATTTGTCTTTTCAGTGATTTCTCCATAATAATAAAAAAAAGTTCGTGACTGATTAAGCGTTGCCTGAAGAATAATATTATCGCGAGGGTACCGGTCTTAAATATTAGTATTTTTAATCAAAGACAACAAAAGTGTCAAATTTATTTCTGTAACATCCTTTATTTTTGGAGCAATCCTTATTAATTACTACATAATTGAAAGGCTCACTCCATATTTTCGAACACATTTCACGAAATTCAATCCATGACATATCAGTGTTGACATGTTCTTCATAAATATGCCGTAAATTTATTTCATCTTGTTTAAAAAGTATGATTAAGTTCGCATTGTCTCTTACTAACTGCTTAGGGATTTTACTATACGTTTGGTTTAGATAGAAACAATCAATGCACTTGTGTCTTCCCATCGCAAAATAATCACGCATGTTACTCTGATTTTCACAAGCAACATCATCGAAAATAATCACGGAGTTGAGTTTTGCGTCCTGAACGCTTAGTACTTCCTCATTTCCCTGATATTTCTGGAGGGAAACACCAGGCACCCGTTGCAAAACACTTTCTAAAAAAATGTACTTAGGTTGGTGCAGAGTTTTTGAATAGACATAAACATTTTCAAATCTTAATCCGTTTTCGTGTATTAGAAGACCAATTAATAAATTCGTTTTTCCACAATTGGACGGACCGCAAATAATACACCGTACTGAGTTAGGCAATAATTCTCCGTGAAAGAAAAGAAAGAAAGAAAACTTGTCTTGCAAATATCATCGCAGACTGTATTAACATGCAGCGATTGCGGTTGTTTTACAAATTTCATGATTACTGTCGGAAATGAACCAATTGAAAATGAGTGAATGTATTTAGAACGTTATCATTTATAAACTTACCACAACCTCTTTTGCGTTACTGGTCAGTGATCGAGTCGATTGTTCATTATTGAGCATTCTGTACCACCTTTCAGAGCGATAGCGAGCTCGCATGATCATTGGTCGTGTACAGTATACACTACAGTCGAGTTGATAGTTGATTGTTCATACTGACCCGCCATAATATGGAAGTTACTAGTCGTTGGTTGAGTAAATCGTTCCTAATCAAGTACACGGTGCAACAAACTGTCTCGTTCGAGTTTATTGGTCGAGTGGAGAGTCGAGTCGAGTGTCGATTATTGGGCATTCTATACCACTGTCGGCAGCGAGGCGCACTCGCCGAGCTACTTGCCGATAGTGGTATAGAATGCCCAATAATACACTACTGGCGTCGTTGCCGTCAGAAAAAGTTTCAACTTACAAAAGAAAACTAAAGGATTATGTTATGCAATTACAAAAAATTAAACCGACGAAAAAAATAACTGAAAAGCAAAAAATAAAAAATATACCTTTTAGTGTAAGTAAGTTCCTAAACTAATTTACGTAACAAAGTTTGAGTCGGCGCCATCACACATTCAACGAAGATTCATCAAGCTGCCATTATGCGCTATAATTATTTGTAATTAATCAATTTGTTTGTTGGTTTGTTTGGCGCCGACTCAAAGTTTGTTACGTAAATTAGTTTAGGAACTTACTTACACTAAAAGGTATATTTTTTATTTTTTGCTTTTCAGTTTTTTTTTTCGTCGGTTTAATTTTTTGTAAAAAAGTTTTTTATTTTTCGCTTTTGAGTTACCATTTATTGATGTAGCTAAAATCTACTACCTACCAATTTTTTTGATTATTCTTTAAAATACATATTTGCCTCGGTCATATATCGTGGTACCTATTATATTAGGTTTATTTATAAACGTTGTTTAAAGTTATGTAATGATTAGCGACTGTTTAACTATACACTTTTGACGTTAAACCAACGTTTATGAATAAATGGGAATAATAAAATGTTAGATAAATACTTAATAACTACTTATACTTGTGTGTGTGTATATGTTATTAATTTATATGACGGACTTTGTCTGAAAAATAAACGAATTATTATTATTATTATAATTTTTAAGTTTTAATAAAATTAAACAGCATTTTTTTTTTTTTTTTTTTTTTTAATACTGTCGTTATCCAGAGCGGAGAGTTTGAGTAATTCATTTGCGGCTACAGGAGTTTAAAAACAACGATAAGTTATTTTGAGGTATAAATATTATTCTCTTTGACGACATCATGCAACTGCCCCCTGTAAAATTGGTGCTTTGCACAACCACTTTGGGATGCTGCAGAAGTTAATTTATGGCACTCATTTTCATTCTGGTAATTAACCATTATCATAGAGACAACGAAATGACGTCGAATTCGTTGACCTGTTAAACAATCTACGCGTAGGCGAATTGACAACCGTTCAATGGAACTGCTCTGTCAAAGGCGAAGGGTAGCTTTAGGTGAAGAGTTAAGGATGGTGTTGTTGTTTGAATATTCCCTACCGTCAAGCAGATTGACGAGTACAATAGTAAGATGACAGCTATGAATTCAAAACACTATTGCATTTATACAATTCGTTCCATAGATGAGTCTCGTGAAGTTGCTACCTATGGAAAGAAACCTCCAGATAATGTAGTTCCAAAAGATGTGAACAGTTGTGGTAGCCTTTTATCTGAGGTAAAATTAGCTACCGAATCCCGTGTTATGCTGAGACGTAACATATCAGTATCTGAGGGCCTCGTCAATGGTGCAATGGGTATTGTGAAAAAAACTAAATGGCCATCACTGCGCAGGGATCAACTAGAGGAAGGAGAATTAGCGGATTGTATTTTAGTAAAATTTGACGATGAAAGCATAGGAAGCAGACTGAAAGATAGCGATGGTTGTGTTGCTATACCTCCAGTAGTTGCAACTTTTCAGGGCACGAAGGTTTATGGTGATATTGAGCGTAGGATGTTGCCGTTAATTTTGTGCTGGGCCGTTACGGTACACAAATTACAAGGAACGACCCTTGATAAAGCCGTAATCGACCTCGGTAAAAAAGTCTTCGCCAAAGGGCAGGCATATTTGGCACTGACTAGACTAAAAACACCCGAGGATATATCTGCCTTAGAACCCGATAAGAAGGTATTAAACAAACCTCACGATGAACGAGCTTTGGCCGAAATGCAGAGATGGAGAGGTCTACTTACAAATCAGCAATAGGCTCGAACACTGATGTTTGTAGCAACCCTGAATAATAAATTATTTATAATAATTTTTACATGATTTAATCCGGTATATATCGACCGATTTTTATTTCTCGTGAAACTTGCATTTCAATCGCTTTAATGAATCAATCTGCCTAGCCTTCCTGTAATACCAGTCTAACCGGATGCAGCTGAATACCAGTATTTAAAATTATCGCTCTAATATTGTTATTATTTTCCTCAACTAGGAACTCCTTCAACAGCCTTCCGTCTCCATCGTCATACCCTCGATGACTGTCATACCCCAGCCAGGTCTAAAGTTCTCATCAAAATGAATGACATAAACCCAAACTCTTGAGGAGCTCTCGCGACTGTCTTCCGTCTCCATCGTCAGATCAACTCCAGGTCTTTATTATATAAGGTGCTATAAAAATATCTGCCACGGCTGCAATGGGAGATAGTATTGTGTTTATAGATTACAATAGTAAAGATAAATTATTGATCATGTGTCATTTTTTTTTTCATACAAAAAATTGTA
Source organism: Eupsilia transversa (assembly GCA_914767815.1). NCBI lineage: Eukaryota > Metazoa > Arthropoda > Insecta > Lepidoptera > Noctuidae > Eupsilia > Eupsilia transversa. Next base: position 7,157,586 of record OU611873.1, on the reverse strand, counting down.
CGTATAAATTTGCAAGTGTCGAACTAGTCAGCTGATTTCAGTTTTCATTCGCAGAACAGATGGAAAGAGATAGCAGTTGTTTTCATTGACGAAGTGCACTTCGCGCGTAATTTGTGAACCACGTTATGCAGAGTAGAGTCAATGTTTATTTAACTACTTTATTTTCTCAAATTGATTTAACTGTGCCGGGGTACGAAATTTCTTCACTATTGTTATCTTTAAACACAATACTACCTCTCATTAAAGCCGTGGCAGATATTTTTGTGCGTTTCGGCAGAATCGGTTCTCAGTTGAAAATTCAGTAGGTGCAAAATCAATCAATCCCCATTTTTATACCCTTAGTTGTGGATTGTAGTTTTCAATTTTACATGGGATCAACTTCGAGGTGTTGTCTTTGGTTTTGAATTTTCGTCTTCCGAAATTAAAGTTATTCACTTAAAGTTTTTTTGGAAGTCGGTTGTCTTTTTTGTAAAAAGTTTTTTAGTTTTTAGTTGTGGTACCTACCCCACACAAATTCGAATATCACGATCTGCTTTGTAAATAACAGTGGCTGGAAAACATATTAGAACATCATCCACATAGACTAAGTGGGAAAAATACGTATTATAGAAGCTAACTCAAAAAGTACCCAAGCCAAGTTAATACAATTTATATGGGACCAACTTCGAGGTATACCCTCCCCAATAAAAAAAGAATAGTTCAATTCGGACTACTCTGTAAAAAGATATGCGTGGTCATACATAAAAAAAAAAAAAAAAATATACGTGTCGACTTGAGAACCTCCTCCTTTTTGTTTCGTCGGTTAAAAAATAACAGTGGCTGGAAAAAATATTAGAATATCATCCACATAGACTAAGTGGAAAAATACGTATTATTGAAGCTAACTCAAAAAGTACCCAAGCAAAGTTAATACAATTTATATGGGACCAACTTCGAGGTATATCCTCCCCAATAAAAAAAGAATCGTTCAATTCGGACTATTCTGTAAAAAGATATGCGTGGTCATACATAAAAAAAAAAAAATAATAAAAAAAAAAAAAAAATGTCGACTTGAGAACCTCCTCCTTTTTGTTTCGTCGGTTAAAAATTGGGGTTCATTGATTTTGCACCGACTGAATTTTCAACTGTGAACCGATTCTGCTGAAACGCACACAAATAATGTTGTTCTGATGAACTATATAATAAAGACCTGGAGTTGATCTGACGATGGAGACGGAAGACAGTCGCGAGAGCTCCTCAGGAGTTTGGGTTTATGTCATTCATTTTGATGAGAACTTTAGACCTGGCTGGGGTATGACTGTCATCGAGGGTCTGACGATGGAGACGGAAGGCTGTTGAGGGAGTTCCTAGTTGAGGAAAATAATAACAATATTAAAGCGATATTTATAAATACTGGTATTCAGCTGCATCCGGTTAGACTGGAATTATAGGAAGGCTAGGCAGATTGATTGATTAAAGCGATTGAAATGCAAGTTTCACGAGAAATAAAAATCGGTCGATATATACCGGATTAAATCATGTAAAAATTATTATAAATAATTTATTATTCAGGGTTGCTACAAACATCAGTGTTCGAGCCTATTGCTGATTTGTAAGTAGACCTCTCCATCTCTGCATTTCGGCCAAAGCTCGTTCATCGTGAGGTTTGTTTAATACCTTCTTATCGGGTTCTAAGGCAGATATATCCTCGGGTGTTTTTAGTCTAGTCAGTGCCAAATATGCCTGCCCTTTGGCGAAGACTTTTTTACCGAGGTCGATTACGGCTTTATCTAGGGTCGATCCTTGTAATTTGTGTACCGTAACGGCCCAGCACAAAATTAACGGCAACATCCTACGCTCAATATCACCATAAACCTTCGTGCCCTGAAAAGTTGCAACTACTGGAGGTATAGCAACACAACCATCGCTATCTTTCAGTCTGCTTCCTATGCTTTCATCGTCAAATTTTACTAAAATACAATCCGCTAATTCTCCTTCCTCTAGTTGATCCCTGCGCAGTGATGGCCATTTAGTTTTTTTCACAATACCCATTGCACCATTGACGAGGCCCTCAGATACTGATATGTTACGTCTCAGCATAACACGGGATTCGGTAGCTAATTTTACCTCAGATAAAAGGCTACCACAACTGTTCACATCTTTTGGAACTACATTATCTGGAGGTTTCTTTCCATAGGTAGCAACTTCACGAGACTCATCTATGGAACGAATTGTATAAATGCAATAGTGTTTTGAATTCATAGCTGTCATCTTACTATTGTACTCGTCAATCTGCTTGACGGTAGGGAATATTCAAACAACAACACCATCCTTTAACTCTTCACCTAAAGCTACCCTTCGCCTTTGACAGAGCAGTTCCATTGAACGGTTGTCAATTCGCCTACGCGTAGATTGTTTAACAGGTCAACGAATTCGACGTCATTTCGTTGTCTCTATGATAATGGTTAATTACCCGAATGAAAATGAGTGCCATAAATTAACTTCTGCAGCATCCCAAAGTGGTTGTGCAAAGCACCAATTTTACAGGGGGCAGTTGCATGATGTCGTCAAAGAGAATAATATTTATACCTCAAAATAACTTATCGTTGTTTTTAAACTCCTGTAGCCGCAAATGAATTACTCAAACTCTTCGCTCTGGATAACGACAGTATTAAAAAAAAAAAAAAAAATGCTGTTTAATTTGATTAAAACTTAAAAATTATAATAATAATAATAATTCGTTTATTTTGCAGACAAAGTCCGTCATATAAATTAATAACATATACACACACACAAGTATAAGTAGTTATTAAGTATTTATCTAACATTGTATTATTCCCATTTATTCATAAACGTTGGTTTAACGTCAAAAGTGTATAGTTAAACAGTCGCTAATCATTACATAACTTTAAACAACGTTTATAAATAAACCTAATATAATAGGTACCACGATATATGACCGAGGCAAATATGTATTTTAAAGAATAATCAAAAAAATTGGTAGGTAGTAGATTTTAGCTACATCAATAAATGGTAACTCAAAAGCGAAAAATAAAAAACTTTTTTACAAAAAATTAAACCGACGAAAAAAATAACTGAAAAGCAAAAAATAAAAAATATACCTTTTAGTGTAAGTAAGTTCCTAAACTAATTTACGTAACAAACTTTGAGTCGGCGCCAAACAAACCAACAAACAAATTGATTAATTACAAATAATTATAGCGCATAATGGCAGCTTGATGAATCTTCGTTGAATGTGTGATGGCGCCGACTCAAAGTTTGTTACGTAAATTAGTTTAGGAACTTACTTACACTAAAAGGTATATTTTTTATTTTTTGCTTTTCAGTTATTTTTTTCGTCGGTTTAATTTTTGTTCATTCTCTCATATAACCAGGCAGAAATAAAGTGAAAGCTTCCAGTGAGGTAAGTATTTTAATATGCGTTTTATTTCAGGTAAAATGCTGCTATTAAACTACTTGACCGTCACTGGAAGCTTTATTATGAGATGTGTTTGTTATCGCCTGGTGACTCCACTTTGATCTATACACGGTGACATTTGAATCACAGTTTTGATAGAACAAACGTTGTTCAGACCGTGGTCTACTACCATTCTATAGCATCAAATATGTTATTAAAAAAAACTAAATTAGGCGTTCTCAAATTAGTCTTACGTTGCTCAAACGTGTTCAAACATTAACCGTAACATCAAAGTAGGTACTCATCGCGGTAGCGATATGGCATTCAAAAGATTTATGAGGAGTCCACGTGGACTACAAGGATGTCCGGCCAATGCAGGCCGAAATGCAAATAAATCATTAGCCAATGACATGCAATCGCACGAAGTACCGCTCCGCCCATTTCTTTTGTGACTACCGCCCAAACTACCCCGGCGGTAGCCAGTCTACTACCGAAATTTCTCGAGTGAGCGACGTATGCATCCGATGTACTTACTTACCTTAATTGTTTGTGAAAATGAGTTCTTATTCAAATGTGGAGTGGCTGGATATGGTCCGCTTTTACGCAATTGCTGGTGACAATCTGGCGGAAGCTAGGCGAATGTACTCTCAACCAGAACATTTAGCGGCGCTGCGTTGGCGAGGGATCTTGAACCCGCAGATTCCCACACCTGCTACAATACTGGCAGCTTCACAGCGGCTACTGGACCACGGCCAATCCTCAGTATCCGGTAGCCGGTCCTCAGTATTCAGCCGCATTCGAAGAGCAAGTACTCGAGTACTTCGCACGCAACCCACGGAATAGTACCAGAGATGCAGCAAGGCGATTTAATGTTAGCCAATTTTACGTATGGAGCCTGCTGAACCGATTGGGGAAACATCCATACCATTTCCGTCGCACGCAAGGTCTTTATGACGCTGACCCTCAAGCACGCATAGCTCTGTGTACGTGGCTGCTGAATAATCCAGAAGCTAACATTATGTGGACAGACGAGTCTACCTTCACCCGCGTAGGCAGCTTTAACATACATAACGAACATTATTGGGCATTTAACAATCCACACGCGATTAAAGAACACTCTCACCAAATTCGGTTCAGTGTCAATGTGTGGGCCGGGATTCTTAATGACGTGTTAATTGGGCCAGTGTTCATTGACGAAAATTTAAATGGTGCCACCTACTTGGACATGCTCACAAATGTGATACCAAATCTTTTGGAAGATGTTCCTTTATCTCACCGTCGCGAAATTTTCTACCAACATGATGGCTGCCCCGCACATTATGCGACTCAAGTATGCACATACTTGAATAACCAATTCGGTCACAGGTGGATCGGGAGAGGTGGCCCTGTTCCATGGCCAGCCAGAAGCCCCGATTTAACTCCGCTAGACTTTTATTTGTGGTCGGAGTTAAAAAGCCTGGTCTACACCGATGAAGCCACAAGTAGGGACCAGCTCAAACAAAAAATTGAAAGTGCGTTCGAAACAGTGAGGAGTGATAACATTTTGCGAAAACTAAAAGACAATTTGCAAAAACGTGCCCGTCTGTGTATTGAAGTCAATGGACAACATTTCGAGCAATTGCTTCAATACACGTAGGAAGTGTAAATACTGTGCTTAATTTATTGTGTAAATACTGTAATTATTGTGTAAATACCTAGTTGATTCAAATTAATCATTGTAAATAATCTGATTCCAATTTTTTAAATACGCCAGAAATAGGTACCCACTCGCTGTCAATTTTGTACCTATGTGGCGGCATCTACACCGCCACATACGAACTAAGCATCAAAGACCTGATGTCACAGATCCTGAATCGCGCTATTTAAGTTCACCGCGCGATTCATATATATAAGACTATCCGACAACAGTCCTTGGGCAATTGCCCGCCAGACACAACACCCGTCTGGTAGGAGGATCCTCCCTTTTCTATGGGGGATGAGAGAACTTTACACCCTGTTCCTCATACCCCTAAATTGGTGACCCCGAATATGAACGTCAGCGCAGCCTTCGTGCAACTTCTTCAGCGTGACGTCATCAACATCACTCCCGCAAGCTTTCGTGAGGCGAGTCACACAGCCAGCCAGCACCCACGGCTTCAACGGGTATCCTGACCACCAGCATGCAGCGAACGCGCATTTCTGGTCACTACCCTCAGCCTCATCAGCAACCCGGCGCTGTACCACATCCGACGCACTGGATCACAACGCAGCGCCACCCCGACTCACTGGGGAATCAAACTCAAAAACTCAAACTCAAAGCACCCTCAATCACCGCAGACAGTTCCGACCCACTGTGAACTATGCGGCACCCGGTTCCGACTCACTGGAACCTCAACTGGCACTGGCAAGCATCGCAAGATACAAGACTCAGCCCACTATCGACCTCCGGTCTCCGGAGGGGAGTGATGTGGCGGCATCTACACCGCCACATACGAACTGAGCATCAAAGACCTGATGTCACAGATCCTGCATCGCGCTATTTAAGTTCACAGCGCGATTCATATATAAGGTGCTATAAAAATATCTGCCACGGCTTTAATGAGAGGTAGTATTGTATTTAAAGATAACAATAGTGAAGAAATTTCGTACCCCGGCACAGTTAAATCAATTTGAGAAAATAAAGTAGTTAAGTAAACATTGACTCTACTCTGCATAACGTGGTTCACAAATTACGCGCGAAGTGCACTTCGTCAATGAAAACAACTGCTATCTCTTTCCATCTGTTCTGTGAATGAAAACTGAAATCAGCTGACTAGTTCGTCACTATCGACTATCTAATGTACTAGGTACGCAATAATACGCAGGCAAACAAGTGTTTTAAAGTGCAATTACTTACCAGCTACCGCATTCTTCCAAAAAACTGACGTAAATAAAATGATAAACTTCCCACCACACTTAAAACAGGCTTTGGACTGTCAAGTTAGTGTAAGAATCGCAATTTTTTTCTTATTATTTTTAAACAATAGGTAGGTACCTAAATAACGATAAATTGTACGTCGAAGACTCGAGCAGCATCCCTGGTGCTCGCAAGAGGATGACGCCGGAAGAAGTCCAACACTTCCTCTTCGAGTTCGGCAGAATATGGAGGCCTGCCTGCGTCAACCGGAGGCGGGCCAAAGCGGCCGTGTTCTCTAAATCTGTACACTGCATCCAGAATGGTATGATGACTCACTCGCACACCAAACCTCTGCGGGTATAAGTTTACTGCATGCGCAGTTATGAAGTTACACTCGCGGTAGCACAATACCATTTCAAGATATTCTTGATTGGGATACCGTCGTCTAGGAGGCATTTTTAAAGAAAGCGCGCGCGATATTCCCGACGCTTACCGCAGATCGCTAAAAACTAACTTCCGAGCGGGCAGGCGGGCGACTGGCGGGTCAGCTAGCGCGTGCGACGAACGGGGTAGTGCGGGTGAGTGTGGGGGCGCGCGGGGCTGCGCTCTGACGAGCGAGTGGCCGGCGCGCAGCGGCATTGTTTGATAAGAATGGCAACAGTGTATGAACGGCGCCGGCGTTTTGCGAATTGAATTCGGTGCGGTGCGGCAACAGCTTATTAAGTCTACGGGATGGTTTTATGCCAATAAATCAATGCAAATTTATACGTAAAATTTTTTGTATGAAAAAAAATATGACACATGATCAATAATTTATCTTTACTATTGTAATCTATAAACACAATACTGTCTCCCATTGCAGCCGTGGCAGATATTTTTATAGCACCTTATATATAAGACTATCCGACATCAGTCCTTGGGCAATTGCCCGCCAGACACAACACCCGTCTGGTAGGAGGATCCTCCCTTTTCTATGGGGGATGAGAGAACTTTACACCCTGTTCCTCATACCCCTAAACCTACATTCTGAACTGTGATGTAAGAACGTAACTAAGTAGGTACCTACTTTACTCACAAAAATTAATAATTAACTTCAGCTAGAATTTCTGACGGTCCTAAGCCCGATAAGTATGAAGGGAAAATTGGAGTCAATGTTGTATTGGTGCACACGGAACTAGCCCGGTTTTGTGGTAAGTTTTGTTTTGTTCTTGTAATATTGCAATAAATAAATAATACCTAATAATGGCACGTTAGATGACATTGGTACCCGTACCTAGTCCTTAAAGGAAAGAATTAATACCTACCATGTCTGATAGTCGGTACCTACCGTAAGTTCGCGAAATGATAAAATTAGAGGTCAGCCACCTCGCCGCGCCGTCGGTATGGTGCGTCGCATCGTGCAATCGTGCATAGCCATAAAATAGGTACCTACCAAAGTTTACCATAGCCATAGCCAAATACCAAGCCATAAAATTCTGTTTTAAAGTAGCCACTTATCAATAGTTATCAGTGATAAAATACCTACCGAACTTAACTTTTAATTTTGGTATTTTCTAGTAAGACCTACAAAAATAAGTACTTACAAAATTTCGTGTACATTTCTCTGTAGACAATGCTGTGTGTCCTGTCCTGAGCGTGAGCGAGGCACGCGATAAATCCATAATACTGATTAGAGTGATTAGTCAGTAATGCGTGCGCCACAGACTCGATTGCACAACAAGAAAAACACTAGAAAGTGAAAAATAACTTTAACTTCGGAAGTCGGTGTCTTTAGTTTTGAATTTTCGTTTTAAGCCACCGACTTCCGAAGTTAAAGTTATTTTTCACTTTCTAGTGTTTTTCTTGGAAATCGGTTGGTTTTTTTTGTAAAAAGTTTTTATTTTTCACTTTTTAGTTGTGGTACCTACCCCCTACTAGTTCGAATATCACGACCTGCTATGTAAATAACAATGACAGGAAAATGTTAAAAGATCGTCCAGATAGTGGGAAAAATACGTATTAATGAAGCTAACTCAAAAAGTACTCAAGCTAAGTTAATAAAATTTATATGGGACCACCTTGAGAGCACCATACCCTTTCAAACAAAAAAAGAATTTTCAAAATCCGTCCATAATTGACGAAAATATCGACGGACATACACAAAAAAATAACATACATACGCTACGAACATATAACCTCCTCCTTTTTGGAAGTCGGTTAAAAAGTGTGTCGACTGTGCTGCACCTAACTAGTACTCAAATTAAAATTTTAGGTCCTTGACGCAGTTTAAAAGATTTAAGACGACACATACTCACACACACACTAAAAAGTTCCGTAAATAACTAAAATCATGACAGAAAATCACGAAGCACACTAGCATCCATAAGAAAGTAAATTTAAAACTCTTCGGCGCATAAATTAATGAAATAGCAGAAAGCAAAACTCACGTAATAATAAGTTGTCCTAATAATAAATTGTCGGTACCGATGGCGCAGTGACTGAACGATAGGCTGCTGCGTTACGTGTCGCGAATTCGATTCCCGCACAGAAAATACGGGTGAGATTTTAAAGTAGACGCACATTAGCTACCGTTTTAAAAAATAATGAAGAAGAAAATGGATAATCTATGGTGAATTTATTGTTCGAAACAGAAGTTAATAAAATAAGAAGTTTAATAAAAGTTTCACATTAGGTAGGTACATGTAATGATTGTAACATTAAAAAATACTTATTTTTCAGTAGAAACATTTTTTTTGTCAGTTAAGCGCACTAAAGTATGTAAAACGCTTGCTACACAGTTGCCAACCGCGTCCCCGACAGAGGTGACTTTGATTGGCGACCGGCAAAATTGTTTCAGCGTTTGGTCGTAAACATCATCTACACCGTTGTAAACCACCAAGGTCACCTCTGTCGGGACGCGGTTGGCGACCGTGTAGCAAGCGTTTTAGTGTGGTTTTTTTTAATGCAATAATAATATCTCAAATGAATTTACTACCAAAACTTTGACTTTTAAAATGCCTATTGAATGACACGTCTGTTGAATCCTTGTATCATGCCCTGCTGGCTGACTGCTGATACGCTTTCTGTCGTAGTGACCGCACGATGGCGGAGCACGGGGCGACAACCAACACCCATTGGTTATTCGGTTCCTTTGAGTGCGGCGCCGCCCGCAGCCGGCGCGCGGCGGGCGCGTTTTTAGATGTTTAGTAAAGTACCTAAACTGCGATGACCGCGCGTGAACTTTGGCGAAAAAGCTGATTGCGAGTACTTAATTGAATTCAGATAACAGTTTCATGTTAAAATAAAAAACTTACTAATTTTAAATTTTATTCACATTCATTTTAAATCGTAACTGGCACAATAAAATATTTAATTAAATAAATAACAATATCCAATAGTTAGACATAATTAGATTTTTTTTTACATCATTTTTTAATTGTTGTGGGTCTGCTGTTTGTGTGTGTGAGATTTGAGTTTGAAACCTAGTTTAGAATACTTTAGAGCAACGTTCAAATTAAACTTAGAGTTGCTTTACCTACGTGTACTTTCAGAGGTGCCCGAAGTGTTCACCTCCTCTCACACACAGACACAACCAAGCACGGCGCGCGGCGCCGCCGCTGCAACTACTTTGAGACGCGAGCGCCGCAATGTTGTAGGGAGTAACGTTAATCCCGACTTTTTTAACTTTGTCTTTTTTGAGTTTTTTCAAAAACCAATGACGGTTTTTTTTTCATTGGTAGCTATAGAATGATAGTAGACCCTGGTCTGAACAACGTTTGTTCTAGCAAAACTGTGATTCAAATGTCACGGTGTATACTTGGAAGTATTAACTATAAGCCAATGTGATAAAGCATGAAATTAAACAAAAGTGTAATTAATAAGTACGCATTTATTTAAATAAATGTATAAGTAAAGCAGTTCACTTAAAGTACCTAGCTAAGTGTACATTAGCTTGCAAATATAATTAGCATTTTTTATATAAAAAATCATAAATTCTAGTCCTTAACAACCAATTTCAGAATATCTGTTCTAGGTAACAAAGTATTTAATCAGCATGTTAATCGATTGGATTGAACAATTGTGTAACGTTTTGTGAATCAGCGTTTTTCATTATTTCTCGTCTATAAAACTTCTGGAATGTATTGGCTGATCGCCAATTTCCACGAGGCCAAGATTTCGTCGAGGGGATGATTTTGAAACCAGCTTTTGGAGGCTACAGCAGACCGGGTGCTACCTGGAGTGGCTGCAATTCCAGCTTCACCAAACAGGGTCTTTACCCACCCTGCGATGACTGTACGTGAAGCAGGTTTAGCCACACCTCTTACCGTAATAAATAAATTAGTTGATTTTGCCGTATTACGTCTGTCATTTAATAATGCTATAGTTCTTTCTATCCAGACTATAGGGTCAAGATCAGAACTTTCGGTATTTGAAAGCAATTTCCAGCCGGATTGTCTATAATTACTGCTGTCAGTTTTGGAGCCAAACCGAGGCCATAATATTATACCGTTATCAGATCTTATGCAATGATTAGGATCAATATCAAGCAGAGTTAAATCGTGTATTCGCCTACCAGAGCAAAGCAATAGTAAAATTGCAGTATGACACGACGTTTGAAATAGGTTATTTGAATCAATTGTGTAATTAGTCAGAAATGAAATTAATTTACCAACATCCCAAACTGGAGGCTTAGTGACCTTTGGATTTTTAAGGGCAATTGATTTTAAAACATGTCTCACTAGAACGTGTGAACTTAATTGACCTGAATTTTCAGCGTTACCTAGTGTAGATATTACTGATTTATGTAAAAGTATTGAATTATACGACAACTTATCAATTAAATATAAATCACATAAAAACTGCGCTAATTGTGAACCAGGGGGATTCATTAAGTCAAGGTTTTTATTACAACACCACGACGCCCAGCGCTTCCAGGCTACCTCATAGGTTTTTAGAGTCGATTAACGCCAAGAATTTTTAAGCAGTGATAGTTGTTGAGCGTTCCATGTCTTTATCGTGTTGGACCACCCCCACATTTCCAAACTTCGAGAGCGATGTTCTCGACCTTCGGTGGTGGGAGGCCCGTCGACGTGTCTATTAGGTATCTCTGTAGGTTTCTCAGAGTTAATGGAGTCGCGAGTGCTCGGGCTTTGAGATCCGCACGCCAGAATACCCTCTCCCATCGAGGTACTACTATTAGGAATATTCCTGTCGACTGGTTTAAGTGAGACAGGACTTTGGGGACTAGGAATGGTGGTGGAAATATCCATGCGAGCTGGTAATTCCATGGGACACTGAAGGCATCGTGGAACAGAGCTTGAGGATCTTTTAGATCTAGAGACACATAATTATACACTACGTGAGCAGTCGCCGAGGCAAATAGATCTATTATAGGGGTTCCCCATTTTGCAAATACTATTTGTACTATCGGCAAAAGTTACGCATGCTCACTTAAGAAAATATTTCTGCGGAAGCGCAGCTAGTGTCAAACCACACCCCTTCCTGGTTTCGCCCAATTAGAGACAATATGCATTTGTGTGAGTACAGCGCGTGTAACAAAAAATGACAACAAACATTAGCCAGTGCCAGTGCCAATTTGCATGTTGCTAATGGCTGCCGCTTCCCGCTCCTCGCTCGCCATTTCATTTTACGACCTGCTTATTTCTATCGGACTGATTGCCGATAGTAGAGTAGCCTTCATTTTTTTTTAATCCTTTCACTCTCATTGGTGCCAACGCGCATTTTTTTCTTCGATATCGCGCCTGGCTTGTTGAAAATATTTCTGTAATATTTCAAATATTAAGCTGTATTTCCTTTTGAAAATTATATTATATTGGTTTTATTACTTGAAAAGCTTCCGAATTTTAAAGTGGCATAGGAACTGAAGCATTATTGTATTTGTCAACAAACTCTTGTCTTTTGCAATGCCGGCAACGCGTTGATTATAGTATCAATTAACGAAAAGTAAAGTGTGGGTTTTATTAAACTCCAGCTTTACGTGCTGAAAATTTTGGATCTGTCCTCTGTCCAGCCGTTTATGAACCACCTAACGGTAAGCACATCCTGCACGACATGCCTCGAACATTTTTTCGGAAAGATACGTTGTTCGTAAAAACTCGTTACATTTACGATCAAATCTAAGGTGTGACAAATAAATGGATAAAACGAATATTACAACTATTAAAAGTATTAAACCGTATACAAGGAACAACTATAAAACATTCGAGATAATCTAAGGTAATAAAATAATATAACTTAAAATATTTTGTAATTTTTTTACAAACCTATTTTATGACCCTTCTATTAAGCCATCCTATTGTTTAACACTGGTTAAACAATAGGACGGCTTAATAGAAGGGTTGTTCTGTAGTTGCAAGAGTTGCGCTGCCAATAAACAAAAAGCTCTGATAACATTGTATGAACTGCGCCAAGGTTTAAATACTACTGTATTTGTGCTATTTTGATTTCTAGATTTGTTTAAAAAATAGTTAACCTAATCAAACTAGTTCGATTCCGGATAGCCTACAATTTTTTTTTTCTATTATTACAATTCGATTTGTGGCATTTAATTATTTTTAAAGTATAATATTTGTTGATTTACAAATTAAAATTACCCTTTTGCCTATTTAATGAGTTCCATTTTTAGGAAATTGCATAATAATGCAAGATGTAAAACACTTTTATTGCAAACATTGTTTTATGAGATAACATGAAAAAATTATGAATTGTTAGTCAAACAATACGTTAATCAAAAAAAAATATATCGATTAATTAATTTCTGAAAAGAATTATTTGGCAAACTTTTTGTTGAATAATGATGAAATGACAAATCGTGTTTTTGCCAATCGTTGCTTGTCAAGTAAAACTTTGGGTTAAAATTTAGTATCGTTCGGCAGGAGGGGGGAGAGGGGGTTGCGGGGCGGTGGGATGGGTGCCCCCTATCCCTTGTCACCACTCCCATGAAACGGTAACGCACCGTTCTTGAGAAAAATAAATTATTGTAAACTAACCTCAAAATACATTAAAGTTGCTTCTGCAACTGTTCCGGCCCGGCACTGCCGGCTATGATAATAAGACGTGGTTTAAAAAAAATAACCACCTTCACCTTCTAACCTAACCTGTCCGACTCGGGGTGCCCCAAGTCCTCGGGACAGGTACTCGGGGGTTACTCGGACAGGTTACAATAATTCTCTCGCTCACTCTTGCATCCTTAATTCCGGATCAGCCCCAGAAGGAATTTCAAGGCTTAAAAAAGTATAAAAATCTGGGGCGTATCCGGAATCGAAATTATGTCATATAATGAAATGCGCCTATAAAGTATCCAAATCATTCAATATACGTATTTTATTCCTAATTAATGTGAAGCAAAACATTTTAGTATGTTGAAATTACGTAAAACGAAACGTTCAAAAGACAAAATGTCAAAAATGACAAATTATTGCAATTTTTTTACGATTTTGTTTTATTTTTTTCACGTAAACCATTTCATCTCCGCAACTTAAGGGCCTATATAAGGTGCTATAAAAATATCTGCCACGGCTTTAATGAGAGGTAGTATTGTGTTTAAAGATAACAATAGTGAAGAAATTTCGTACCCCGGCACAGTTAAATCAATTTGAGAAAATAAAGTAGTTAAATAAACATTGACTCTACTCTGCATAACGTGGTTCACAAATTACGCGCGAAGTGCACTTCGTCAATGAAAACAACTGCTATCTCTTTCCATCTGTTCTGTGAATGAAAACTGAAATCAGCTGACTAGTTCGACACTTGCAAATTTATACGTAAAATTTTTGTATGAAAAAAAAAATGACACATCATCAATAATTTATCTTTACTATTGTAATCTATAAACACAATACTATCTCCCATTGCAGCCGTGGCAGATATTTTTATAGCACCTTATATGTCGTCAAATTGCTTAGCAAGATCCGCCGTTATGTCGAAACTACTGCAGCATTAATTTTGAAATAAATATTATGTTTAAGTTGAGGATTAATGTTAGCGACTATGTTAGCCGATTTCATAAAATTTTCTATATAGAAAAAAAATCCAAAGTTACCTCCAAACCGAACAATTAACTCCGCTATTCAAAAAATACTTCAAATTAGATCATGAAACTTAGCACACTAACTGAATTAACTATAAAGCAGCGACTATGTTTCTTATTTTTTTGAATTTACCATTATTTTCGCCGTAAAAAGCAATTACCTAAACTTTTGCCGATTTATTGCCGCCACCGTCTCGCTGGCACTCAGTCCGCGAGTTATATGGTGCGAGCGAGATAAAAACCTGAGGTTGGGTGGGCTCTTAAAACATTGCTTGGAGCTGTGGGCTTGGAGGCTTCTAATAACATGATGTAATAAAATATAATATAAAATATAATACTTTCTGTAATAAAATATAATTATACTCCCAACTCGATGGGTTTTCGCTTTATAACTGATTTGAAGTTAGAAACAATTTTTATTAATAACTCGTAAAATATGCATTACCTTTTAATAAGAGTGGTAGCGTTATAATTGTGGACCCAACCTCTACCAACTTTGACAACTTTTACCTCCTTACAACTGCCAAACGATACTAGATCCAACCCAATTAATTGCACAAGTATAAAAAAAACGTCTATAAAAACATTTTATACCTTTACGCAGTGCCGGTCAACGCGCCTAGCTTGTTCGCTGCATTTTGTATGGCAGCATCGCCTAAGACATCGTGTAAATTGGGGAGGCAGTAATAGTTTAAATAAATAACTAAAAGACATAATTAGACAAAATAAAATTTTGTTAAACATTTCTTATTCCAAATTAATAAAAATGTTTGTTGACAGTTAATACTAATTTAATATAGCAATTACATTATTACATTTCCTAAACCGAACAGAAAGTATGAGTTCGCAATTACTTCTTGTCAACAATAATAATTCATAAAGAGCTCATGCCGGCAGTGTCCATTAAAAAAACATCTCACAAACAATTGAGAATAGCACGCGCCTGTGTGCGTCACACTTCTGTACATCATTATAATAATACGAACTTTTACGAACACTACTAAAATACGCTTCGTGCATCCTATTGGTCAAAATACATGCATTGAGCGATCGAGTCGTGAGCCGTGCTATGGGATTATAGCCTTAAAGGTGAGCATGCGGAACATTGGTCGATAGTACACAAGTCGGTAGTAAGTGCCATTCCAGAGGTTGGCGAAGGCGCGATAAGTGGTCCGCTTGATTGTTGTATTTGCCCGGAATGTAGCGTATGCTGAAGTGTATCTGATGTTGGTCTAACAAATTCAGAATTCGATAGGTTATTTCCATCAGGGATAATGTCCTCGTACCTCCTTCCTTTCGAAGGTATGTGACCGTTGTTCTGTTGTCGCTTTGAATAAGGAGCGAACTTTGATGAAGCCAATGAACTTGGTTCTGAAGAGCGTATAATATTGCTAGCATTTCTTTTTTATTGCAATGCAGCATTTTCTCTTCTTGCGACCAAGTTCCTGACAAAGTCAAATTGTTCAGTTGTGCCCCCCACACTTGATCCGATGCATCTGTAGCCAGAAAATGTATCGGAGGAGGGTATTGAAGAGGTGTTGACCTTTGACAATTTTGGGCCCACCATTTTAATTCGTCTAAGACACCTTGTGGTAGTGGGTAGGTCTTTGGTGGCAGGACTGGCAGTAAATTCATGAAAATTACTAACTGTCGATGATTCATCCTCAACATCCGCGACCTCAACAGATATCAAGTAAAGTCTAAGGTGACAGAATGGCTACTACAACAAGACTATTTACAAACAGAATCCCTACTTACATACATTGCTTAATAATAATATCTATTTCGCATTGCACACTCATAATTTACACTCACTCACACTCTCCATATACATGTGGGTGAGCAGTTACATACTTTCACACACACTCTCCCACATTTTGAGTTGCACTTCCTTCTCCTCCTTTTTACCATAAATTTATGTTTATAAAAAATACATTCTATATATAAGTAAGATAATTACAGAAGTATAAACACAAACACACAAACATGGCAAACTGACACACTTCACAAGTTTTGTCTATTTTTTATGATACCTATAGCTGATCACTGTCTCTTAAGATACAGGTCACCCTAGTTTAAGAGGCAGGGCTCAATTCATGTACAGACCTTGTGGTTACAGCATAATTATGTATTTAGTTCCTGTCTTTATATACTACTACTATATAATGCTACTATATAATGTATTTTCTCGTCTGTAAATTATTTGAAATAAATAAATTATTATTATTATTATTAATTGAGCCGACCCCGTGGAACAACAAAACTGGAAAAATTTAAAAGTCCTACTATTTTCTGCAAATCCTTCAGAGTTAACTGCTCTTGTCCGAGAGCCCGATTTATCTTTGTGATGATACCCTGAACCTTTTCTTTTGGTAGGATTTTTTTATTTTCCCATGGTTTCCAAAGTATCCCTAAATAAATTATACTCTTTTGAGGAGAAAGAACAGATTTTTCGAAATTTATTTGCCACCCCAGTTTTTGTAATACTTGTACAGTTATTTGGACATGCTCGCGAAGCATGTGAACATTCTGGTGTACTAGCAAATAATCGTCCAGGTATACCAGGATCCTCATGTTCCATTTTTCCCGCAATATTTGGGCCACCCAGTTCGTGAGCATGGAAAAGGTTTTTGGAGCAGTGCTCAGACCAAATGGAAGGCAAGTCATTTCTAACAACTCCTGGTTGTATATTAGGCGCAGAAAGCGTCTGTGCGATTTGTTTATGCTTACATGAAAATATGCTTGGGACAAATCTATTTTGCAAATCTATTTTGTAGAAAGTCCGGAATGCGGTACATATTTATTAAATGAAATGGCTGGGTCATCACATATTCGTTTAGTGATTTTAGATTGAATATGGGACGTGCAGATCCGTCGGATTTTGGAACCAGAAATAGAGGGGAAATTAAGCTTGGTGAGGGTAGTGCTTTCTTTAGAATTGCCTGCTGTTTCATTTTGTCTACAATTAAGGACATTTGTTCTGAAACAGGAGTTTGAAAAGGCCCATTCGTTACATCTGGATAGACAAGTGGGGGCTTTTGAAAGAAAGGTATGCGATACCCTTGAATTAATTTTAGAACCATTTCTGTTGCTCCCATTTCCGCCCATTGTGTTTGGTAGTGTATCAATCGACCCGCCCGAAATGGTGTCATGTCATTTTTTATACCTTTTTCCCCTGGAACTTTTTGAGTAGTTTGCACGTCCTCGTGTACTTCCACATTCGGGCCGCGAGCCTCGGTTTCGAAATGAACTTCTAGTATTGAAGTGATCACCTAGTATTGATTAGTCGAGGAGTTACCTCTGAAAGAGTGATGTGTATGTTGGCACTGACCATGGTATTCACCCCGCGAGGGTGGGTTATGACAGGTATGCATATGCGATCCTGGTTCGTTAAATTGAGTTCCACGCGATGGAACTATCGGTTTTCGTGCGCCTTGCCCCCGCGAGGGGCGGCCACTAGGTCGGTATGGCTTTTGTGCAGATCTTTCAGTTTTTGGGGGCCAAAAAGCCTTACGGACCCCGCCAGCCTTCTCTAGAGTAGAGGTAAAGGGCTCGGCATTAAATATGTTAGTACTTGAAGGAGGTATTTTATTCAGGAATGCTTTCACTAGTGGATCTTTAACTTGACTCGTTATAGTTTCTCTTCGCATTTCAATACATTCGGCTCTATAGCCGCAGGCTAATTGCAAAAGGTCTGAGGATATTTTATGAAATTCGCCCTTCTGGAATAATTCGTCAATCTTCCCATTTAAATTATCAAAATTGATACATTCTGTATTTTTTGCCCATGAAAGAAGATTACGAATACCTTCCTGCAATGATTGTTTTTGTTTTAATATGTAGGTTATGGCAGCATAGGATTTATCGGCATGTGCCAGATGACGTCAGGGCTCAAACACATAAACACGTCACGACGACGCAACGTGGCACGTTGCATTTTTTCATTATGGTTTTCTGCAGAAATCAATAATTAAAAAATGCAGCGTGCCACGTTGCGTCGTCGTAACGTGTTTGTGTTTGAGACCTAAGGTGTCATATGCTTTTACCTCCTCATTTGTTTCCAGGTCTATAAAGCCAGGAGTATGATTATTACGTTTTTGCGTATCGGCGTATCTCACTTCTGACCAAGAAGTGCTACCAAAACGCTGGATATCTACTAACTTCTTCAAAAAACTATCAGGGGTTTTTGGAACTAATGGTTCCTTAAGCTTAGTATTAATGTCAAAAGTGAAATCTAAACTAGTATTTTGATGTTCTTGATTTGAACAACCCTCGTCACTTATTTGTTCATAAAGTTGACCACTAATTCCAGAACAAACAGATGCGTTATCATAACAAGCTGTATCAATGTTACTTGTAGTATTAATTTGCTTACGAAGCTCACCCAATTCCTTAAAAAGCTTGTCCATCATATGACTGGAACGTCGAGCACGTTTCCTTTTCTTATGGGGATGGCGGCGGTGATTGGCCCGCGCTTTTTTGCTGCCCGGAGTAGACGTACTTGAAGAGCTAATACTTCAAGCACTACTGCTGCTGCTGCTACTTCGGTGTCGCTTGCAATTCAGTCCACTCGGACCAGTCACACCCTGTGGCTGGGTATCAGTGTTGTGGTTATTACTCTCCATCACTGCAAACGAATTACGTTAGATCTCATGCAATAGATTTATAACACTTTACACTTTTTAACCGACGAAACAAAAAGGAGGAGGTTCTCAAGTCGACACGTATATTTTTTTTTTTTTTTTATATATGACCACGCATATCTTTTTACAGAGTAGTCCGAATTGAACGATTCTTTTTTTATTGGGGAGGGTATACCTCGAAGTTGGTCCCATATAAATTGTATTAACTTGGATTGGGTACTTTTTGAGTTAGCTTCTATAATACGTATTTTTCCCACTTAGTCTATGTGGATGATGTTCTAATATGTTTTCCAGCCACTGTTATTTACAAAGCAGATCGTGATATTCGAATTTGTGTGGGGTAGGTACCACAACTAAAAACTAAAAAACTTTTTACAAAAAAGACAACCGACTTCCAAAAAAACTTTAAGTGAATAACTTTAATTTCGGAAGACACGAAAATTCAATATCAAAGACAACACCTCGAAGTTGATCCCATGTAAAATTGAAAACTACAATCCACAACTAAGGGTATAAAAATGGGGGTTGATTGATTTTGCACCTACTGAATTTTCAACTGAGAACCGATTCTGCTGAAACGCACAAAAATATCTGCCAAGGCTTTAATGAGAGGTAGTATTGTGTTTAAAGATAACAATAGTGAAGAAATTTCGTACCCCGGCACAGTTAAATCAATTTGAGAAAATAAAGTAGTTAAATAAACATTGACTCTACTCTGCATAACGTGGTTCACAAATTACGCGCGAAGTGCACTTCGTCAATGAAAACAACTGCTATCTCTTTCCATCTGTTCTGCGAATGAAAACTGAAATCAGCTGACTAGTTCGACACTTGCAAATTTATACGTACAATTTTTTGTATGAAAAAAAAAAAAATGACACATGATCAATAATTTATCTTTACTATTGTAATCTATAAACACAATACTATCTCCCATTGCAGCCGTGGCAGATATTTTTATAGCACCTTATATAATAAAGACCTGGAGTTGATCTGACGATGGAGACGGAAGACAGTCGCGAGAGCTCCTCAAGAGTTTGGGTTTATGTCATTCATTTTGATGAGAACTTTAGACCTGGCTGGGGTATGACAGTCATCGAGGGTCTGACGATGGAGACGGAAGGCTGTTGAAGGAGTTCCTAGTTGAGGAAAATAATAACAATATTAGAGCGATAATTTTAAATACTGGTATTCAGCTGCATCCGGTTAGACTGGTATTACAGGAAGGCTAGGCAGATTGATTCATTAAAGCGATTGAAATGCAAGTTTCACGAGAAATAAAAATCGGTCGATATATACCGGATTAAATCATGTAAAAATTATTATAAATAATTTATTATTCAGGGTTGCTACAAACATCAGTGTTCGAGCCTATTGCTGATTTGTAAGTAGACCTCTCCATCTCTGCATTTCGGCCAAAGCTCGTTCATCGTGAGGTTTGTTTAATACCTTCTTATCGGGTTCTAAGGCAGATATATCCTCGGGTGTTTTTAGTCTAGTCAGTGCCAAATATGCCTGCCCTTTGGCGAAGACTTTTTTACCGAGGTCGATTACGGCTTTATCAAGGGTCGTTCCTTGTAATTTGTGTACCGTAACGGCCCAGCACAAAATTAACGGCAACATCCTACGCTCAATATCACCATAAACCTTCGTGCCCTGAAAAGTTGCAACTACTGGAGGTATAGCAACACAACCATCGCTATCTTTCAGTCTGCTTCCTATGCTTTCATCGTCAAATTTTACTAAAATACAATCCGCTAATTCTCCTTCCTCTAGTTGATCCCTGCGCAGTGATGGCCATTTAGTTTTTTTCACAATACCCATTGCACCATTGACGAGGCCCTCAGATACTGATATGTTACGTCTCAGCATAACACGGGATTCGGTAGCTAATTTTACTTCAGATAAAAGGCTACCACAACTGTCCACATCTTTTGGAACTACATTATCTGGAGGTTTCTTTCCATAGGTAGCAACTTCACGAGACTCATCTATGGAACGAATTGTATAAATGCAATAGTGTTTTGAATTCATAGCTGTCATCTTACTATTGTACTCGTCAATCTGCTTGACGGTAGGGAATATTCAAACAACAACACCATCCTTAACTCTTCACCTAAAGCTACCCTTCGCCTTTGACAGAGCAGTTCCATTGAACGGTTGTCAATTCGCCTACGCGTAGATTGTTTAACAGGTCAACGAATTCGACGTCATTTCGTTGTCTCTATGATAATGGTTAATTACCAGAATGAAAATGAGTGCCATAAATTAACTTCTGCAGCATCCCAAAGTGGTTGTGCAAAGCACCAATTTTACAGGGGGCAGTTGCATGATGTCGTCAAAGAGAATAATATTTATACCTCAAAATAACTTATCGTTGTTTTTAAACTCCTGTAGCCGCAAATGAATTACTCAAACTCTCCGCTCTGGATAACGACAGTATTAAAAAAAAAAAAAAAAAAAAAATGCTGTTTAATTTGATTAAAACTTAAAAATTATAATAATAATAATAATTCGTTTATTTTTCAGACAAAGTCCGTCATATAAATTAATAACATATACACACACACAAGTATAAGTAGTTATTAAGTATTTATCTAACATTTTATTATTCCCATTTATTCATAAACGTTGGTTTAACGTCAAAAGTGTATAGTTAAACAGTCGCTAATCATTACATAACTTTAAACAACGTTTATAAATAAACCTAATATAATAGGTACCACGATATATGACCAAGGCAAATATGTATTTTAAAGAATAATCAAAAAAATTGGTAGGTAGTAGATTTTAGCTACATCAATAAATGGTAACTCAAAAGCGAAAAATAAAAAACTTTTTTACAAAAAATTAAACCGACGAAAAAAAAAACTGAAAAGCAAAAAATAAAAAATATACCTTTTAGTGTAAGTAAGTTCCTAAACTAATTTACGTAACAAACTTTGAGTCGGCGCCAAACAAACCAACAAACAAATTGATTAATTACAAATAATTATAGCGCATAATGGCAGCTTGATGAATCTTCGTTGAATGTGTGATGGCGCCGACTCAAAGTTTGTTACGTAAATTAGTTTAGGAACTTACTTACACTAAAAGGTATATTTTTTATTTTTTGCTTTTCAGTTTTTTTTTTCGTCGGTTTAATTTTTTACAAAGCAGATCGTGATATTCGAATTTGTGTGGGGTAGGTACCACAACTAAAAACTGAAAAATAAAAAACTTTTTACAAAAAAGACAACCGACTTCCAAAAAAAACTTTAAGTGAATAACTTTAATTTCGGAAGACACGAAAATTCAAAACCAAAGACAGGATATACCTCGAAGTTGATCCCATGTAAAATTGAAAACTACAATCCACAACTAAGGGTAGAAAAATTGGGGTTCATTGATTTTGCACCGACTGAATTTTCAACTGTGAACCGATTCTGCTGAAACGCACAGAAATAATGTTGTTCTGATGAACTATATAATAAAGACCTGGAGTTGATCTGACGATGGAGACGGAAGACAGTCGCGAGAGCTCCTCAGGAGTTTGGGTTTATGTCATTCATTTTGATGAGAACTTTAGACCTGGCTGGGGTATGACTGTCATCGAGGGTCTGACGATGGAGCTGTTGAGGGAGTTCCTAGTTGAGGAAAATAATAACAATATTAAAGCGATATTTATAAATACTGGTATTCAGCTGCATCCGGTTAGACTGGAATTATAGGAAGGCTAGGCAGATTGATTGATTAAAGCGATTGAAATGCAAGTTTCACGAGAAATAAAAATCGGTCGATATATACCGGATTAAATCATGTAAAAATTATTATAAATAATTTATTATTCAGGGTTGCTACAAACATCAGTGTTCGAGCCTATTGCTGATTTGTAAGTAGACCTCTCCATCTCTGCATTTCGGCCAAAGCTCGTTCATCGTGAGGTTTGTTTAATACCTTCTTATCGGGTTCTAAGGCAGATATATCCTCGGGTGTTTTTAGTCTAGTCAGTGCCAAATATGCCTGCCCTTTGGCGAAGACTTTTTTACCGAGGTCGATTACGGCTTTATCAAGGGTCGTTCCTTGTAATTTGTGTACCGTAACGGCCCAGCACAAAATTAACGGCAACATCCTACGCTCAATATCACCATAAACCTTCGTGCCCTGAAAAGTTGCAACTACTGGAGGTATAGCAACACAACCATCGCTATCTTTCAGTCTGCTTCCTATGCTTTCATCGTCAAATTTTACTAAAATACAATCCGCTAATTCTCCTTCCTCTAGTTGATCCCTGCGCAGTGATGGCCATTTAGTTTTTTTCACAATACCCATTGCACCATTGACGAGGCCCTCAGATACTGATATGTTACGTCTCAGCATAACACGGGATTCGGTAGCTAATTTTACCTCAGATAAAAGGCTACCACAACTGTTCACATCTTTTGGAACTACATTATCTGGAGGTTTCTTTCCATAGGTAGCAACTTCACGAGACTCATCTATGGAACGAATTGTATAAATGCAATAGTGTTTTGAATTCATAGCTGTCATCTTACTATTGTACTCGTCAATCTGCTTGACGGTAGGGAATATTCAAACAACAACACCATCCTTAACTCTTCACCTAAAGCTACCCTTCGCCTTTGACAGAGCAGTTCCATTGAACGGTTGTCAATTCGCCTACGCGTAGATTGTTTAACAGGTTAACAAAAAAAAAAAAGTTTTTTAAGTTTTAATCAAATTAAACAGCATTTTTTTTTTTTTTTTTTAATACTGTCGTTATCCAGAGCGGAGAGTTTGAGTAATTCATTTGCGGCTACAGGAGTTTAAAAACAACGATAAGTTATTTTGAGGTATAAATATTATTCTCTTTGACGACATCATGCAACTGCCCCCTGTAAAATTGGTGCTTTGCACAACCACTTTGGGATGCTGCAGAAGTTAATTTATGGCACTCATTTTCATTCTGGTAATTAACCATTATCATAGAGACAACGAAATGACGTCGAATTCGTTGACCTGTTAAACAATCTACGCGTAGGCGAATTGACAACCGTTCAATGGAACTGCTCTGTCAAAGGCGAAGGGTAGCTTTAGGTGAAGAGTTAAGGATGGTGTTGTTGTTTGAATATTCCCTACCGTCAAGCAGATTGACGAGTACAATAGTAAGATGACAGCTATGAATTCAAAACACTATTGTATTGTATTATCTATTCCATAGATGAGTCTCGTGAAGTTGCTACCTATGGAAAGAAACCTCCAGATAATGTAGTTCCAAAAGATGTGGACAGTTGTGGTAGCCTTTTATCTGAAGTAAAATTAGCTACCGAATCCCGTGTTATGCTGAGACGTAACATATCAGTATCTGAGGGCCTCGTCAATGGTGCAATGGGTATTGTGAAAAAAACTAAATGGCCATCACTGCGCAGGGATCAACTAGAGGAAGGAGAATTAGCGGATTGTATTTTAGTAAAATTTGACGATGAAAGCATAGGAAGCAGACTGAAAGATAGCGATGGTTGTGTTGCTATACCTCCAGTAGTTGCAACTTTTCAGGGCACGAAGGTTTATGGTGATATTGAGCGTAGGATGTTGCCGTTAATTTTGTGCTGGGCCGTTACGGTACACAAATTACAAGGAACGACCCTTGATAAAGCCGTAATCGACCTCGGTAAAAAAGTCTTCGCCAAAGGGCAGGCATATTTGGCACTGACTAGACTAAAAACACCCGAGGATATATCTGCCTTAGAACCCGATAAGAAGGTATTAAACAAACCTCACGATGAACGAGCTTTGGCCGAAATGCAGAGATGGAGAGGTCTACTTACAAATCAGCAATAGGCTCGAACACTGATGTTTGTAGCAACCCTGAATAATAAATTATTTATAATAATTTTTACATGATTTAATCCGGTATATATCGACCGATTTTTATTTCTCGTGAAACTTGCATTTCAATCGCTTTAATGAATCAATCTGCCTAGCCTTCCTGTAATACCAGTCTAACCGGATGCAGCTGAATACCAGTATTTAAAATTATCGCTCTAATATTGTTATTATTTTCCTCAACTAGGAACTCCTTCAACAGCCTTCCGTCTCCATCGTCAGACCCTCGATGACTGTCATACCCCAGCCAGGTCTAAAGTTCTCATCAAAATGAATGACATAAACCCAAACTCTTGAGGAGCTCTCGCGACTGTCTTCCGTCTCCATCGTCAGATCAACTCCAGGTCTTTATTATATAAGGTGCTATAAAAATATCTGCCACGGCTGCAATGGGAGATAGTATTGTGTTTATAGATTACAATTTTTTTTATTTTTTGCTTTTTCGTCGGTTTAATTTTTTGTAAAAAAGTTTTTTAACCGACTTCTTCACTAATGTACTCGTATAAAATATGTAGGTATTCACTTAATATTCACTTTTACTTATTTCTGCAACTGTCGCGGACGCGGTCACTGCGCACAAAATTGCTTCGACGGAGAATAAAAAGCCAATGAACAAAATGGCGTGACACCTTTTACACTAAAAAACTACCCGCAACCACCAGGTGGCGCCACTGAGCCGGAAGTATAGAGGGGATAAAAGTACGAAAACTGGTAAGAAATCGACGGGAAACGGAAATGCCATCTCATAATAAAGCTTCCAGTGACGGTCAAGTAGTTGAATGGTCTCTTACTAGTGTCGTGATTCGTTGTAAATTCTTGTACTGTTGATATAATAATTCAAATTTAGAAGGTAGCTGGGTTGAGTTTTAATTTTAACGGGTGTGAAACGGTTTATAAACCTTCATTTTGCATACAATTGGTGTCTAAATCATACTGTGCATTTTAAGTATTTAAATTATTAGTAGTCATTATGATTGTCAGATAGTTATTATTAGAAATAATGTTTAGAAGTTGTTGTATTGATCTATGTTGAGTTGGATGGGGACAATCCCTCCATGACTCGCAATGGAGGTAATGTCTGGCCATTTGCGATGGCAGGGAGTTCAGTTTTTCGGTGACTCGTTAACCACAAGGTACGTCTTGTGACGGTAACACGCGCAGTAAATAAATAAGTTATTGGTGATAAATTAGTAGTTTTATTATAAGTCAGAAGTGCGCAAGACCCTGCGAGCCATGTCGGGCAGAAACCGTAAGTAGTTTTATGAATTTTTGCATTGGGTTTTATCATTATTTTTGTCCCAGATAAGTTCAGTAAGCGGCGAGTGTGGATATTTTGTAGTCTCATGGTTCCGTAGCAGTCATTGTAGCTTATTTCCCGTATATTTTAAATACAAATCATAGTTAATAGTACCTAATTGGGCCAATGCACGTTGACCTTTGGTCGAGGCAACTCCTCGATAGGGTTATCGTTGCGTTGGACTAATGAGTATGGTTAGGTCAATGCATTTGATACCTTTGGTCGAGGCAACTCCTCGATTATCGTTGCGTTGGACTAATTGTATAGCGAGTATGGTTAGGTCGATGCATTTGATACCTTTGGTCGAGGCAACTCCTCGATAGGGTTATCGTTGCGTTGAACTAATTATATAATAAAAGTAAAACAGTTGGGCCAGTGCACGTGGTACTCTTGGTCGAGGCAACTCCTCGATAGATTTATCATTATATTGGACAACTTGAATTTAGTAATTGTTGGGAAGTTCGCTACGAGGTTATTGTTGCGTTGGTCTAATTCTATAATAATAAATAAATAGTTGGGCCAGTGCATGTGGTACTCTTGGTCGAGGCAACTCCTCGATAGTTATCATTGTATTGGACAACGAGTAAATGTTGGTAATTTTGCATTAATCAGAATAGTATTACAAGTCTGTTCCGCTCGCTGAAATTTATATATTATAATTATAAAAAATAAAAATAAAGTGTATATTGTAGTCTATGCGGCGTGCACTCGGGTTCAGCCATGTAGGTGAGCCGTTCAGAGATGTACGAGTATAGTGTAGACCCCTATACGGCGTGCACATTATGGTTTAGCCGTGTGGGCAACCTGTGATGTACGAGTAGTGTAGATACTGCGTGCACTTTATGGTTTAGCCGCGTGGGCGACCTGTGATGTACGAGTATAGTATAGACCCCTATACGGCGTGCACTTAATGGTTTAGCCGTGTGGGCGACCTGTGATGTACGAGTATAGTGTAGATCCCTATGCGGCGTGCACGTTATGGTTTAGCCGTGAGGGCGACCTTGGATGTGCGAGTATAGTATAGATCCCTATGTGGCGTGCACGTTATGGTTTAGCCGTGTGGGCGACCTGTGATGTACGAGCATAGTGTAGAATCCTTTGCAGCCATGTAGGTGAGCTGTAGTTCAGAGCTTGACGTGGGCACTTATTTAATCTTTTGCAGCCATGTAGGTGAGCTGTAGTTCAAAGCTTAACGTGGGCATTTTATATAATCTTATGCAGCCATGTAGGTGAGCTAGCGTGCTTATATAAATGTATATTACTACGTTGGCGTAGAAAACGAGCGCTACACTCCAGAGCAACTTCAATCAAAAAGACGACGGTCTTCCTCCAGTGAATCCAATGAACCTAATGTGCCTAGAAGGAAGTCAAGGTCAATAAGAGATATGGCAGATAACCTGATGAAGATATTGTCTGCGCTGCCAAACAATTCAAGTAAGACTATTCCTACGACCAATATGCTTCCCGAATTTGACCCCAACAATAAATCACGAGATGTCAAGCGGTGGTTGAGGAAAGTTAATGAGTGTGTCGTAATCTATGGCTGGGATGGCACACAAACAGTCCATTACGCGCTTCAAAAATTATGTGGTCTAGCTAAACTGTGGTACGAGTCTCTTCCATCGCTCGATTTCTCATGGGAGGAATGGCAAATAAAATTTAGGAAAGCGTTTCCAAATGATGTAAATTTTGGTAAAATCTCGCACAGACGAGTCATTTAGAGATTACTTCTATGATAAATTGTCATTACTAAGTAGGTGCGAGATTGTCGGTCGCAAGGCCGTTGACTGTATTATACATGGAATCAATGACAACTCCGTTAGAAATGGGGCTCAAGCTCTTAGGTGTGAGGAGCCCGAGGATCTACTTAATTATTTAGCATCGCAACAGCAAACATTAGCGAAAGAACCTGTAAGAGGTTCATTCGATCGATCTTCTAGAAGGCGGGAATTTCAATTCGTCTAATAGACGAATTGAAAGTATTTGTTATAATTGTGGACAGCGTGGTCACACTCACCATGCCTGTAGCAAACCTTTAATAAAATGTGTCAAGTGTAACAGAGTGGGCTATAGTTCGAATCGTTGTGTTAAGACGCCCTTTATTGAAGTCAAGGAAAAAACTACTCAGAACGCTGAAAAAAAGGTATTAAAAGTAACTTTTGAAGATCTTGTAAATGAAAAAAATCTCGAAACTTTGAACATTACCGTTAAAAATGACCCGATAAGCAAAAACAACAAATTTAATAAAATTGCTAATTTTAATGGTACTAAGCTAAATGCATATGTCGTAGATGGATGGCGCCACAGTATAGTGGACAGCGCCATCTAACAATGTGAAACGTAAACAAATGATCAAGTGATCGGAAACGCAAGCGAGCCCTACCGCTTGGACGCGATCGTCGGTAGAGGGGATGCAGCGCGGACTGGAGGAGAGACCGAATGTTGCGACAGTCTAGAGTGGACAGTCGAGCTCGGACAGTCTTGGCAAACGCTCAGTACCAACGCACGTGTTTGTTTCCGACGGACGTGTTTGTTTCGTTCGGTAGTTTATTAAAGTTATTTTAAAGTGGAATTATCTTTTCGTTCGAGTACCCACTACAGTGCCCACACCTACCTAAATTATATCGGATCGTGAAGAAGACCCGATGTTTCGCATCTCGGCCACCCATGATGCGACACATATATTGATTTTGGGAGTGAATGCAGTATGATTAGGCATTCGGAAGCTAAAAGTCTTGGTCTCTCTGAGAAACATCGATTACTACCAACTATAAAGGGTTTCGGTAATTCCTTGGTAACGCCAATGTTTCAGTCCACCGTTCAAATTAAAATTGATGAAGTAGAAAGTGAGCTGAGTGTTTTGGTCGTTGATGATGAATTATTAAATACCCCAATGCTAATAGGGCAGAACTTTACTGAACAAGCATCTGTAATGGTAATGAAAGATAACGAGAGGCTTAATTTTTACCATGCTCCTTTTGGTGTCTCTTACAGTAAGGATATGGTTCTCGATCTTTATGTTGCTAAAGAAGTAGTCATATCAAAAGATGGACTAGTAGAAGTTTATACACAAGAATCATACACGGGCGACATATACTCTGACGAGGGCACTAGAATGAGTCCAAACCAAGAATACTATCTACATCAAGGATGTTATAGGGTAGAGGGTAGCAAAGGAATCGTATTTGTTACTGCTTTGACAAACACGCCTGTAAGTTTCAAAGCAAATAAACTAATAGCTAGAGTTAATCCCATTACAGAGACCAAAGCGTTGATCGTGCGGTCGGATAAAAGTCAGAGTGAGTTATTTTTTATTTATTTTATTTTTTATTTTATTTATTTTAAGAAGGCTTACAGACTAATAACAAATAATAGGTAATAACAATGCATTTTCGAGTTGCTAATAACAAGCCTCCACAGATATATAACATATCGATTCCATAGAGCCGAACAATTAAAACATATTGTGTACATAAGTAAGTAGGTTAGATTAGCCTTATTTATATATCTGTCACATAAGAGTCTAAGAACCACTAGCCGGCGCATCATTCACAAAAAATGATTTGGCTAAGAGCGTCCTTGCCGTGCTTAACTTAGTGCAAAATAAGTCAACATCATGTTCAGAAGATACATCATTGAAGCTTCGAGCGCTTCTTATAAGAAAAGCATTACGCCTATAATTAGTAGTGGCAGAAGAAACACCTAGTAGTGGCCTTTTACGTAATCCAATATTGTTAGTGCGAAATGCTAACTTTGCCAATAGTTCAGGGCAGTTAATCAAGCCGTTTGCTATGTTAATCAAAAAACACACATCATTAATGAGTCGCCTATGATCCAATGGCAGAAAATGGTACCTCCTGCAACGATGACTGTAATCTATGGATACTTGGTGTGCCTTGTAATCGAGATATCTCAGAAACTTTTTCTGGATACCCTCAATGCGCGAATTGTAGATCCCATACTGAGGGTTCCAGACTTGCGATGCATACTCCAAGTGGCTGCGCACGAATGAACAGTATAAAACCTTGATCGGCTTCAGGGAACGGAAACAGGCTGAGGCTCTGATTATAAATCCTAGTGCTTTCGAGGCCCTGCCCACGATACTGTCAATGTGTTTATTAAATAATAATTTGCTGTCCTGTATAATTCCTAAATCCCTAATGCTGTCAACCTTGTCCAAGATTAATCGGTTGAGACTATAGATAGAATTTACTATAGACTTCTGGTGCGTGAAGGTCATTTGAAAACATTTAGAGACATTCAATTGCAGCAAATTATGTTTGCAATATTCTTCAAATCTATTAAGATCAGCTTGCAACTGGTTAGTATCAGAGATGTCACGTATAATCTTATGAACCTTCATGTCATCAGCGTATAGCAACACGTAAGAGTGCTTGAAACAGTTTACAACATCAGCAATAAACATAGTGAACAGCAAGGTCCCCAAAACTGAACCCTGCGGTACACCCGAGGGGACCGAGGTCCAACCCGAAGTATAACCCTGGAGAACCACAGCCTGACTCCGATTCTCAATGTAAGACGAAAACCATCTATATAGGTTGCCATGTATACCAGCTTTGAGCAACTTCTCCAGCAACAGACGATGGTCAATACGATCGAAGCACTTACTGTAGTCAGTATAAATGACATCCACCTGCGCGCGTTGTTCCATACCACCCGATATAAACTCATGCGATAACACCAAGTTAGACGTAGTAGATCGCTTTTTGAGAAAACCATGTTGTTCCTCCACGAAGTTACTTTCCATAGCCGCATAAACATCATTATACACTATACGCTCTAGGATCTTTGAAAAAAGACACAATTTAGATATCGGGCGATAGTTCGCAACATCTGATTTGTTTCCCTTCTTGTGAACAGGGGTGATGTATGCAGATTTCCAGATTTTAGGAACTATACCCTCAGAAATAGATCGATTGAATAAGATACACAATGGGGCAACCAAACTATCGGCACATTGTACTATAAACATCGGTGGTATGAGATCTGGGCCACCTGATTTAGAGAGGTCCAAGGACTTGAGCAACTTCAATACTCTAGAATGAGATATTTCCAACGTACTGATAAATGCCACACTATCAACGCTACCAACACCAGTGTAAGTCTGCGAAGATGTACCAGGGACTGGGACAGGTTCCTGGAAAGTGGAGTGGAAGTACGCCGCAAATAAATTGCTGATATCCTCACCACTACTCGCGGTGACGTCACCGTACTGCATGAACTTAGGCATTGCATTAGAGATTCTTTTACTTTTCATAAAAGACCAGAAAGATTTTGGATTTTTTAACCGACGAAACAAAAAGGAGGAGGTTCTCAAGTCGACACGTATATTTTTTTTTTTTTTTTTGTGTATGACCACGCATATCTTTTTACAGAGTAGTCCGAATTGAACGATTCTTTTTTTATTGGGGAGGGTATACCTCGAAGTTGGTCCCATATAAATTGTATTAACTTGGCTTGGGTACTTTTTGAGTTAGCTTCTATAATATACGTACGTATTTTTCCCATTTAGTCTATGTGGATGATGTTCTAATATGTTTTCCAGCCACTGTTATTTGCAAAGCAGATCGTGATATTCGAATTTGTGTGGGGTAGGTACCACAACTAAAAACTAAAAAACTTTTTACAAAAAAGACAACCGACTTCCAAAAAAACTTTAAGTGAATAACTTTAATTTCGGAAGACACGAAAATTCAAAGACCAAGACCAGACCTCGAAGTTGATCCCATGTAAAATTGAAAACTACAATCCACAACTAAGGGTAAAAAAAATCAGCCGGTGGAACTTCGTGGAGCATTTCCGACGTTTGGCTCCCGGACTGGAGAAGGCTGGGGCTGCTCTGAAGCGGCTCCTGCCTAATCTGGGGGGTCCAAACGCCTCCTGCCGGAGGCTCTACGCGGGGGTCGTGCGGTCCATGGCCCTTTACGGGGCTCCTGTGTGGGCGCGTTCTTTGAGGCTGCGGCCAGCCCGCCGGTTGAACGCGTCCCAAAGGGTCATGGCCATCCGGCTTGTCCGGGGATACCGCACGGTCTCGGGTGAGGC
The DNA here is from genome assembly GCA_914767815.1 of Eupsilia transversa. Taxonomy (NCBI): domain Eukaryota; kingdom Metazoa; phylum Arthropoda; class Insecta; order Lepidoptera; family Noctuidae; genus Eupsilia; species Eupsilia transversa. Next base: position 7,125,417 of record OU611873.1, on the reverse strand, counting down.
GGCGAGCCTCCTTGCCGGATTGCCGCCGTGGGATCTAGAGGCGAAGGTCCTCGCCCACATCTGGGAGTGGCGCGAGGAGATGAAGCGCCGGGGCGTAACTCCGCTGCCGCGAGAAATCACGGTACAGCGGACAGAGCTCCGGCAGGATCTCATGGCGGCTTGGAGTGTGCGATTGTCGCAACCCAGTGCTGGGCACGCCACAATTGCGGCGATAAGTCCCCTCTTTGAGGAGTGGCTAGAGAGGCGCCACGGCGTCCTCACCTTCCGCCTGACACAGGTCCTCACCGGACACGGTTGTTTCGGGAGGTTCCTGTTCCGGATAAGGCGGGAGGAAGCGCCCGGGTGTCACCATTGTGTGGATCGCCCGGAGGACACGGTGGAGCATACGGTGGAGGTCTGCCCGGCTTGGGCAGAGCACCGCCGTGTCCTCGTAGAGGCCATCGGCGGTGGAGATCTCTCGCGTCCGGCCCTGGTCCAGGCCATGGTACGGAGCGAGAGGGAATGGGGAGCCGTCACCTCCTTCTGCGAAGCAGTAATGCTCGCAAAGGAGGAGGCGGAGCGCGTGAGGGAGAGGCAAAGTTCGCGCCCTCACGCGCCTAGCCGCCGTAGGAGACGCCCTGGGCGTCGGGACTCCTTGGAGGATTCCCGGCCACCGTAGGCGCGGGCTTGCGGGCGGTGAGCAATGGGTAGCTCGCCCCCGATAAGGACCAGGCCCGGGTCGACGGCGCGTTGTGTTCCACGCGCGCCTCAAAGAGATGTCAGCACCAATGGCGGGGCCCACCAGGGCCGATGCCTGCCGGGGTTGCGGGAAAGTCCGAAAGGGATACCGTGGCCCCTGGCAACACAGGCAACTGAAGGAACACGGGTGGGTTTTAGTCAGTAAGAGTCTGACACGCCCTCCGAAGTTATTTGATGATTTCCCACCCAAAAAAAAAAAAAAAAAAAAGGGTATAAAAATGGGGGTTGATTGATTTTGCACCTACTGAATTTTCAACTGTGAACCGATTCTGAAACGCACACAAATAATGTTGTTCTGATGAACTATATAATAAAGAACTGGAGTTGATCTGACGATGGAGACAGAAGACAGTCGCGAGAGCTCCTCAAGAGTTTGGGTTTATGTCATTCATTTTGATGAGAACTTTAGACCTGGCTGGGGTATGACAGTCATCGAGGGTCTGACGATGGAGACGGAAGGCTGTTGAAGGAGTTCCTAGTTGAGGAAAATAATAACAATATAAGAGCGATAATTTTAAATACTGGTATTCAGCTGCATCCGGTTAGACTGGTATTACAGGAAGGCTAGGCAGATTGATTCATTAAAGCGATTGAAATGCAAGTTTCACGAGAAATAAATTCGGTAGATATATACCGAATTAAATCATGTAAAAATTATTATAAATAATTTATTATTCAGGGTTGCTATAAACATCAGTGTTCGAGCCTATTGCTGATTTGTAAGTAGACCTCTCCATCTCTGCATTTCGGCCAAAGCTCGTTCATCATGAGCTTTGTTTAATACCTTCTTATTTGGTTCTAAGTCAGATATATCCTCGAGTGTTTTTAGTCTACTCAGTGCCAAATATGCCTGCCCTTTGGCGAAGACTTTTTTACCGAGGTCGATTACGGCTTTATCAAGGGTCATTCCTTGTAATTTGTGTACCGTAACGGCCCAGCACAAAATTAACGGCAACATCCTACGCTCAATATCACCATAAACCTTCGTGCCGTGAAAAGTTGCAACTACTGGAGGTATAGCAACACAACCATCGCTATCTTTCAGTCTGCTTCCTATGCTTTCATCTTCAAATTTTACTAAAATACAACCCGGTAATTCTTCTTCCTCTAGTTGATCCCTGCGCAGTGATGGCCATTTAATTTTTTTCACAATACCCATTGCACCGTTGACGAGGCCCTCAGATACTGATATGTTACGTCTCAGCATAACACGGGATTCGGTAGCTAATTTTACCTAAGATAAAAGGCCACGACAATTGTTCACATCTTTTGCAACTACATTATCTGGAGGTTTCTTTCCATAGGTAGCAACTTCACGAGACTCATCTATGGAACGAATTGTATAAATGCAATGGTGTTTTGAATTCATAGCTGTCATCTTACTATTGTAGTCGTTAATCTGCTTGACGGTAGGGAATATTCAAACCACAACACCATCCTTTAACTCTTCATCTACAGCTACCCTTCGCGTTTGACAGAGCAGTTCCAGTTGAACCGTTGTTAATTCGCCTACGCGTAGATTGTTTAACTGGTCAACGAATTCGACGTCATTTCGTTGTCTCATGTTAATGGTTAATTCGCAGAATGAAAATGCGTGCCATAAATTAACTTCTGCAGCATCCCAAAGTGGTTGTGCAAAGCACCAATTTTACAGGGGGCAGTTGCATGATGTCGTCAAAGAGAATAATATTTATACCTCCAAATAACTTATCGTTGTTTTTAAACTCCTGTAGCCGCAAATGAATTACTCAAACTCTCCGCTCTGGATAACGGCAGTATAAAAAAAAAAAATTTTTTATGCTGTTTAATTTGATTAAAACTTAAAAATAATTAAGTATTTATCTAACATTGTATTATTCCCATTTATTCATAAACGTTGGTTTAACGTCAAAATGATATAGTTAAACAGTCGCTAATCATTACATAACTTTAAACAACGTTTATGAATAAATCTAATATAATACCACGATATATGACCGCGGCAAATAGGTATTTTAAAGAATAATCAAAAAAATTGGTAGGTAGTAGATTTTAGCTACAACAATAAAAGGTAACTCAAAAGCGGAAAATAAAAAACTTTTTTACAAAAAATTAAACCGACGAAAAAAATAACTGAAAAGTAATAAATAAAATATATACCTTTTAGTGTAAGTAAGTTCCTAAACTAATTTACGTAACAAACTTTGAGTCGGCGCCAAACAAACCAACAAACAAATTGATTAATGACATAATTATAGCGCATAATGGCAGCTTGATGAATCTTCGTTGAATGTGTGATGGCGCCGACTCAAAGTTTGTTACGTAAATTAGTTTAGGAACTTACTTACACTAAAAGGTATATATTTTATTTATTACTTTTCAGTTATTTTTTTCGTCGGTTTTGACTATTGATGATTCTATTTTATCCATGTATATATCAAAACATGTCTTTTCCAAGTTAGTAGCTCTACTCCGTAAGAGGGAAAAAGAATGAAAATCAGAGATATTACCATACGTTTTATTGCCTTTAAACAAATCGGATATTAAAGTAGGATAAGACTTAGATCAAAGTGTTCGAGATAAATTATACCAGCTCTTGCAAAAGTATAGAAATTGCTTCGCTGCTAATCTTAGTGAGCTAGGTTGTGCAACGGGCACTGGGATTTCGACTGGCAACACTGTCTGACTGACATGTCAAAATTTTGTTCCGTATTTTAAAATTAATTTTAATTATTTTTAAATGTAATTATAGTGATTTATTATAACTAAATGTAAAATAAGTGCAAAATTACTCAGGATTATTGTTTTCCTGCAAATATTCATAGTAAAACAGTGTTTGGTCCGTTACCGGTAACCTATAACGAACAGCTGATGTTCGACCTGCGGATTTAAACGGGGAGTATTGTTAATTTTATCCTTTTTATCCTTTAATTAACACACAGGCGTCTCTTGGACTCTGTAACACGCCTTCATTGATTCCTGCAATCACTTTTCGTGGTTGATTTGGCACTCTGCAGAGGATCTAAGTCGCTTTTTTTTTTACCTATAAGATTTTATTTATTTTATTTTATTTTTATTTTTATTTCTTTGGGACAACAAACAATTGCGTAATAATGCTTAATACTACTACATAGATTATATAGAACATTTAGGTAATAACGCAACCAGCACCGTTATCCACAAAATAATATAGTAAAAACTTAATTAGGTACAAGCAAACCTAAGCAACAAAAGAATTAACCATTATTATGATTTACACAACACTTATAGTATTAAAAGGTGAGACAAATTTTTAACAACCAACTTCGAAACCTATCAGATCAAGACAAAATGTCCATTACGGAGTAAACCCATTCGATCAGAAAAACTTTCGAAGTCGGTCAAAATAAACAAGCAAATCTTTGCAATATTGACTTTATGAGAAAGTGTGAACAATTTTTTCACAGATCTGTTTCCTGAATTGTGCAGATGACAAAGCAAACAAGTCAATGTCAGCAAAATCATCGTTGTAACTTTTCATGATACGCCGTAGAGGAGCTCGTTCGCCTGCGTTAGTCCTGCACGGCTTGGGGGCAAATAGACTATGCATATAAGTATCGCGAATACGTTGGGAACGACTACGTATGCGAATGTAAATTTGGTTTATGAGGTTAATGCAATCAAATTTATTTCGACAGACTTTATATAAGAATGATTGATCAAGATAGTCTCCTTGATTTAAGAGTTGACAAAGAGAATTTTTCAAGGAGAGTATGATATGAGGACCGTTTCTTAAAAAATGTGTAGTTTACATAACGAAGATATTTACGTTGTACTGATTCGAGCTGGTCACTATATTTATCATAAAGTGGATTCCATACACACGTGGCATATTCCAGTTGAGATCTTATGAGTGACTTGTATAGTAGTAAAAATGTGGAAGGTTTTTTAAATAGGTTGCAGGTCCGCCTTATAAAGCCGTAAAATTGATAACCCTTAGCTGTGATGTGATCAACGTGAGCACCAAAGTGCAACTTTGAGTCAAAGAGTACACCCAGGTCTTTAATTAAGGAAACTTTTTCTAAATATGTGCTACAGAGCGAATAAGTGAAATGAACGACATGATTTTTTTTGATAAAAGAGATAGATTTACACTTGGTTAAACTCAATTAAAGTTTATTTGCTAGACAATAGGCAGAAAAACGATCCTGGTCGTCTTGCAATTTAACACAGTCATCAGTCGTACTTATTTTACGAAACACTTTAAGGTCATCAGCATACAACAAAAAACTGCAGTTTCTAAAGCATGTATTTAAATCATTTATGAATAAAACGAAAAGCAGTGGACTCAAAATTGAAACCTGCGGTACACCAGATGTCACGCTAATCACATCGGAGGAAAACCCCTGGACCACAACCCTCTGAGTTCTATTTTCCACGTACGATGCAAACCAGCGAAGCCGACTCCCTCGGATACCGTTAAATTCGATTTTTTGCAAAAGCATACTGTGGTCCACCTTGTCAAAAGCCTTGCAGAAGTCAGTGTAGATTGTGTCAACCTGCAACTGATTGTCCATATTTTTGAATAAAAAATTTGAGTACAAGACTAGGTTGCTTACAGTGGAACGACCTAGAACAAAGCCATGCTGTTCTGGGATAATAATATTATGTAAGACGGGATAGATTGCATTATGAACTAATCGCTACAAAACTTTTGACAAGGTAGACAACAATGATATTGGACGATAGTTGGTAACGTCATTTTTGGTGCCACTTTTATATACCGGCGTGATATGAGCAGTCTTCCATGCTTGAGGCACAATACCCTCTTGCAGACTACGATTGAATAAATAAAATAACGGCACGCTCATCGACTCGGCAGTGTGTTTTAAAAAGAAAGGAGGAATACCATCTGGCCCAAAACCTTTCGTTGCATCTAAGGATTTCAGCGATTTAACTATCATATCTTTAGATAATGACAAATCCGTTATAGTTACTTGGCTATCATTCGGCGCAACAGACTTTCTATTATTATTAGATGTAGGTTCATAAACTGAGCTAAAAAACCTAGAAAATAATTTACAAACATCCAAAGGCCCGTTACATTCCTCTTTATTATATGACATGGTGTTTGGTACACCTGTATTTCTTTTATGGCTTTTTATAAACGACCAAAATTGTTTTACATCTTTTTGTATGCTGGTTTCAACAGAACGCAGATACCTATTAAAGCAATCAGCAGAAAGCAACTTAAATCTTCTACGATATAAGGAAAACTGTTCGTAATCCGCACAATTTTTATATTTCTTCCACTTACACCATGCCTTTTCCTTATTTCTAAATATGTGTATCAACGGACGAGAGAACCAAATCGGATATTCACTAGATTTAACCGGCCGCATCGGTACATGAGACTTTATAATGTCATAAATAGTTTCGTAAAAACATAGAGTTGCAGAATCTATTGAGACATTATCTAGAACTGAAATCCAGTCAACCAGAATAATATCGTTGTTAATAGCAGAGTAATTGGCTTCTACAAAACGATATCTAGGCGCAGAGCACCGCGCCATAGGCACATGCACTAATTCAAAAGAGATAGTTGTCAGAAAGGGCGGATGAAAAGCATCTACGGATATTAGGGGAATGGGCGCAGGCTCACACACACAAACATCATTTGAAATCAATAAATCTAACGTACGGTTTAACTGATTTTTAGTATTATTATATTGTTTACAACCTATCGTCGACAGAAGATTAAGAAGCAGGACTTCTAATGAGCTGTTGTTATTGTGTATGCGAGGCATGAGTGTGTGGCGGCATCTACACCGCCACATACGAACTAAGCATCAAAGACCTGACGTCACAGATCCTGCATCGCGCTATTTAAGTTTACCGCGCGATTCATATATATAAGACTATCCGACATCAGTCCTTGGGCAATTGCCCGCCAGACACAACACCCGTCTGGTAGGAGGATCCTCCCTTTTCTATGGGGGATGAGTGAACTTTACACCCTGTTCCTCATACCCCTAAATTGGTGACCCCGAATATGAACGTCAACGCAGCCTTCGTGCAACTACTTCAGCGTGACGTCATCAACATCACTCCCGCAAGCTTTCGTGAGGCGAGTCACACAGCCAGCCAGCACCCACGGCTTCAACGGGTATCCTGACCACCAGCATGCAGCGAACGCGCATTCCTGGTCACCACCCTCAGCCTCATCAGCAACCAGGCGCTGTACCACATCCGACGCACTGGATCACAACGCAGCGCCACCCCGACTCACTGGGGAATTAAACTCAAAAACTCAAACTCAAACTCAAAGCACCCTCAATCACCGCAGACAGTTCCGACCCACTGTGAACTATGCGGCACCCGGTTCCGACTCACTGGAACCTCAACTGGCACTGGCAAGCATCGCAAGATACAAGACTCAGCCCACTATCGACCTCCGGTCTCCGGAGGGGAGTGATGTGGCGGCATCTACACCGCCACATACGAACTAAGCATCAAAGACCTGACGTCACAGATCCTGCATCGCGCTATTTAAGTTTACCGCGTGATTCATATATATAAGACTATCCGACATCAGTCCTTGGGCAATTGCCCGCCAGACACAACACCCGTCTGGTAGGAGGATCCTCCCTTTTCTATGGGGGATGAGTGAACTTTACACCCTGTTCCTCATACCCCTAAAAGTGCAGTTGTGTCATATGCAACCCATTCGATGTGCGGTAAGTTAAAGTCTCCAAAAATATACATATTACTGATGGTAAGGCTAGACATTTCTTTTTCAAGCAAATAAAATAACGATTGGTAGGTATTTAGCGTTTGGTTTGGTGGAACATACACGCCGCACACAGTGTGATACTTTTTAGCAGTTCCCGTTCATCAACAACATCCAGGTATTGTTGATGTAGGTCCACTACATCAACAATACCTGGATGTTGTTGATGAACGGGACAATCTGCGGGTGGTCACGGATGGTTTCAACAACTGCAGTGCTATATATGAGGAGGCTTTATGTAAGGTTAGGGGCCTAGAAGAAGAATTAATTCATGCAAATGTACGAATTACTAAATTACAGAATCAAAAAGAATGTACTCAGGTTAAGAATAATAATAACTTTTATGATGAATTATTAAACATTACTTGCAACCCGCATTCCTTAATAACAATAGACCTTACTGAGGATTCTATATTGAAACATAATAATAGTAGTTATAAAGTAAGTCAAAATAAAATTAAAAAATATGCTAAGCTAAATAAAATCATAAATAAATGTAATAAATATAGGAAACAACAAAAACACAGTTCCAATAATATTCAACTAAGAAAAGAACGAGGTTTTCTTATTAATAAATTAAAAAAACTATCAAATTAAATTGGAAGACAGTAAAAACATTTATGAGTATGACACTCAACAGTTACAGTCTGAAATTCAGGTACTAGAAGAGTCAATAAATTCACTCTATAGTAAATATGTGCGGTCTGAAAAACATATTCAGGAGCACATCCTTGCTGCAAATAAGTTAGTGGAAATGTGCAACTCTAATGCAGACAAAGTGGACCCGCTGACTCTCAGCAGCCATCAATCTTATGCAAACGAAATAAAATCTTGGCACCCTCCAACCTGAGGCAACGGAGGATCCGCACCAGTCAGAAAGTAGTCAGGTCTCTATTCTCATTAAAAATATACCAGATATTGAACAAGGTCCATTGCAGGTAGTTCAGACAGACGCTAGTTCTCTTCCTTGTAGTAGTAAAGTTTGTTACTGTTCCATTATGTTTTCTGATAGTTTTGGAAAAGGGTTAGGAAAATTACTTAGCAACAACCTGAGTCATTCTTCTCAAAACTATTGCATGCCTCAAACTTCCTACAAACAAATAATGGCTTCAATAACTAGGAATGAATATGATCCTAATGCCATTATTACAGTTCTTATAGGTAATAGTTTTAATGTTAAAAAAGATGACGTCACTGATAGTGTCACCGAACTATTGAAGTTAAAATGTAAGAAAATAATTTTGTGTGCTTTTCCATACTTTGAGCACTTGTCTAACAGGCAAAACAACTACATTCACATGTTAAATAATTACATGCATTTCTTAGTTAGTCACCATAGTGAAAAGTTTATATTTTTTGAAACCAACATTTTTGTTGATAAGTTAAGGTCGACTAGGGATACTGTGTATCTGCCCATTAGTTTTAGACGTCAAATAGCTAGGCTATTAGCTTTTAATATTAACCCAGACATAATTAGTATGTCGAAGTCATGTGTAATTAGCACCACAATTAGTAATAGTACTAATGTTAAGGTGGTTAGCTCTAATAATACTTTAAACTAGTTTGTAAGACAACAGAAGGTACCACTAACAGTATAGTTACACTTAATAACAAAAAGGTATTTTCTAGCACTAACATAATTAACTGTACAAAAGCGGCTAAGCAGAAATCCTTGAAATTATTTCATCAAAATATTCAAGGTCTTTCTTCCAAACAATTGGAAATTGAATTGTTTTTAGAAAAAAACAAAGTTTGACATTATTTGTTTTACTGAGCATTGGTTAAAAGATTGTGAAATGTTAATTAACTATGATAATTATAGTGTGGCTGTAGTGACCTACACAGTCTAGTAACAAATTAAAAGTAAATAAAATTTAAGTATAAATTATATATTTCTTAATTAAATAAAATAAAATTTATATACACATAATTTACAAAAGAACTTAAAAACTAGACTTCAAATAAATCAACATGTAAAATAAAACTATTTATAAAACATCTTCAACAAACAAACAGACTAGTACCAATGACGTATTATATATAGACACGTTATCAACAAACATCTCGGCGCTTAAAAACGGCGAAAATACTAGATAACTACTTATACGCAGCGTCGTACAAAACGCGCGACAGGTTGGTGCGTGACTGAGCGCAATGTGGCCAATTGGCTTCATTTCATGTTGCCATTTTAGAGTGCGGACAACGTATCTATAGTTTTATACATCATTGACTAGTACAAACTTTATATTAGTAGCTAATTCCTTATCAGTTGGCCGGCGCAGCTATGACGCGTCTATTGTTCTAGCGACGGGCGCTCGCGCTACGTCACGCGAACCGTGTGCGTGAGCGGGACAGCGTCATCGTGCGTTGCGCTCACGCGCCCGGCCGTACAGGCGACGCGAGCGCCGTGACTTGCAAGTTTAGTCTACTCACTGCGCGCATACCTTTATGTTAAGAATCTCGCGATCCTAGTTTCGCCGCGCTAAACCCTTGAGACCTTCTTGTGTTTACGTTTAGTGTTTTTATCTATACTGTCCTCTGCTATCTATATTTCTACACTCCTTCTTATACTAAGTGGAACTCTTGTGTGTGAACTGAAACCTGTGTCTGTGTACCTAATAAACTTTCATCCTTCTTCTTGTGTACTTGTGACTTATTTCTTCGCTACCTACTTATTTACTTCTTACACACAACACAACCACTACATTGGTGACCCCTGCAAGAGCACGAAGATGCTAGAGGACAAAACGCGCACGAGCGAAGGTGTGTCGGCGGCGGAAACATTTCGCGTGGGTGTGCGCATACCGCCTTTCTATCCAGAGAAACCAAGTCTCTGGTTTAACCAGATGGAGGCGCAATTCATCTTGGCGAGCATCAAGTCAGATGAAACCAAATTTTATTACGTTACCGGCAACCTAGATCCGCAGTACGCTGCTGAGGTTGAGGACATTATCGGCAACCCTCCACCCACCGGAAAGTACGAGAAGCTAAAAGCTGAGCTCATCAAACGGTTATCGGCATCGCGTGAGAAAAAAGTTAAGCAGCTGCTCATGCATGAGGAGCTGGGCGACCGGAAGCCGTCACAATTTTATCGCCATCTTCTTAACCTCGCTGGCCCAGGTGTACCGGAGGAGTTTCTGCGAAGTATTTGGACGAGCCGGCTACCCGCAAACACACAGGCCATAGTGGCGTCGCAGTTGAAGATGGACCTGGCTGAACTGGCAGAGCTGGCGGACCGGATCCACGACGTCGTCGGTACCCAGTTGGCATCAACAGCTGCAATATCTACCGCTGCATCGACGAGAACTGCAGGTACCAGTGTTTGCTCGGAGGTCGCCGCCCTGACCAAGCAGATGGAGAAACTAGCGGAAAAGGTGGGGCGGCTGTCGCGCTCCAGAGATCGGTCCCGTAGTCGCACGCGATATCGGTCAGGCTCATCCCGATCAGAGTCCAGTTACAGGATGTTCCCGCAGTGCTGGTACCATCAGAATTTCGGAGACCGAGCCAAAAAGTGCGTGAAGCCGTGCGACTACCCTACATCGGGAAATGCGCGGGGCAATCAATAATGGCGGCCGATGATTGTCCGAGTGCTGGTCGCTTATTCGTCACCGATCAAAGGTCGAAGATGCAGTTTTTGGTCGACACCGGCAGCGACCTCTGTGTCTACCCCCGATCGGCATTATCAAATCGGCGAGAGAAGACCAACCACCAATTGTGCGCGGCCAACGGTACACCGATAAATACATACGGGTACATAAACGTCACCCTGAATCTACGGTTGCGCCGTGACTTTGCCTGGCAATTTATCGTCGCCGATGTTACAAGGGCGATAATAGGTGTGGATTTTTTGTCGCATTATAATTTGGTTGTTGATTGCAGAAATCAACGCCTCATCGATAATCATACAAAGCTCTCCACCCCGGCGTCGCCTGTCCGTCGCTCTGATGATGTCTCCTCGGTGAGGGTAAGTTTGGGTGATTCCGCATATACACACATACTACGGGAATTCCCCGACATCACTCGCCCACATGGTATACACCGCACTCCCAAACACAATACAGTACACCACATCCGCACTACACCGGGTCCACCAGTATCCTGTACACCACGCAGATTGGCCCCGGACAAACTGCAAATCGCCAAGGCCGAATTCGAGGCCATGTTACAATGTGGAACCTGTCGCCAGTCCGAGTCACCGTGGTCGTCGCCTCTTCACCTAGCACCGAAAAAAGAAGACGGATGGCGCCCCTGCGGCGACTACAGGATGCTGAACGCACGTACCATCCCGGACCAGTACCCCATTCGACACATCCAGGACTTTGCTCACAGCCTGTCTGGCTGTACGGTCTTCTCCCAAATTGACCTGGTGAAAGCGTACAATCAGATCCCATTAAATCCAGAAGACATCCCGAAGACTGCGATCACGACGCCGTTCGGTCTTTTCGAATTTCCGTTCATGACGTTCGGTCTTCGAAACGCCGGACAGACGTTTCAGCGCTTCGTGGATGAAATGCTCAGGGGTCTCGATTTTACGTACGCTTATCTGGATGACTTCTTGGTCTACTCGAAAGACCAGAAGACCCACGAGCATCACCTGCGTCAAGTTTTCACCAGACTCAGAGACTACAGTATGGTGATAAATAGTTCCAAGTGTGTTTTCGGAGCGTCGGAGGTAAACTTCTTGGGCTACCACATCTCAGCCGAGGGCACAAGACCATTACCTTCCAAGGTCGAGGCTGTTCAGAATTTTCCCGCGCCCAAAACCGTAAGAGAGCTACGGAGATTTCTTGGGATGCTCAATTTTTACCGCAGGTTCATTCCAGGTGCAGCAAACTTCCAGGCACCCTTGAACGCGCTGCTTACCGGCTCAGTGAAGGGTTCACACCCGGTCATTTTTTCACCCGAGGAGCACAAAGCATTCCAGAACTGCAAGGACAGCCTTTGCCAAGCAGCACTGTTGGCGCATCCAGACTGCAGCGCTAAGTTGGCGTTGGTCACAGATGCTTCCGACAAGGCCATTGGCGCAGTCTTGCAACAACTGAACGCAGATGCATGGGAACCGCTTGCTTTCTTTTCGCGCAAGTTGAGTCCAGCACAGGTTAAATACTCTCCTTACGACCGCGAATTGCTCGCCATTTACGAGAGCATCAAATATTTCCGGCACATGCTAGAGGCTCGTGACTTCGTGATTTACACAGATCACAAGCCTCTAACGTTCGCTTTCCACTCTCGTAAGGAGAATTGTTCCCCACGGCAGTTCCGTCACTTGGATCTCATAGCCCAGTTTACAACGGACATCAGGCATATTTCCGGTAAGAACAATGTCGTTGCGGACACCCTTTCGCGCGTCGAGGAAATTACCCAACCAGTGCCCGTCGAAAAAATCGCCGCAGCTCAACTTGACGACCCCGAGCTGAAGCAACTACTAGATGGGGTTACCGCATTGCGCCTGCAACAGGTCAAAGTACCAGGATCACAAGAGCAACTATATTGCGACGTTAGCACCCCTACGCCAAGACCATTTGTGCCCAAGGAACTGCGCAGACCAATTTTCACAAGCCTGCACTCCTTGAGTCATCCAGGTACCAAGGCATCCGCAAGGTTGGTCGCTGACCGATATGTTTGGCCTGGTGTTAGGAAAGACTGCCGTGATTGGGTACGTTCCTGTCTGGCTTGCCAGCGCTCAAAAACCACACGGCACGTCTTTGCTCCAGTAGGTAATTTCAAATTACCGCAATCAAGATTCGCATTCGTTCACATCGACCTCGTGGGACCTTTGCCACTGTGTGAAGGGTTCCGCTATTGTCTCACTGCCGTCGATCGCTTTACGCGATGGCCTGAGGCGATACCGCTCACAAACATTACTGCAGAAACAGTGGCAAAGGCCTTACTGAGTGGCTGGATCGCTCGTTTCGGCTGCCCAGCCGATATCGTAACCGATAGAGGTGGGCAGTTTGAATCAGCCCTCTTCAAATGCCTGTCTGCAATCGCTGGGTTCCGACGTCGCAGAACGACGGCATACCATCCTGCCTGCAACGGTTTGGTGGAGAGGTTCCACCGTCAACTTAAAGCAGCTATCACTTGTCACGCTAATGACAGTTGGGTGGAATCTCTTCCACTAGTCCTGTTAGGCGTACGCAGCGCTTATAAAGAAGACGCCCAGGCTACTGCTGCCGAACTTGTTTACGGCCAACCAATACGCCTGCCTGGCGAATTCTTCGACCCTCAGGCTGATGAAACGGTTGACATGACCGACTACTTGTCAAGGCTCCGGAGTATTGTTAGGAGACTACAACCATCACCAGCAGCTAGACACAACAGCAACTTTAAAACCTTTATTTACAGGGAATTGGCTTCTTCAACCCACGTTTTCCTTAGGGACTGTACTGCTGGTGGTGGTCTGAAACCGGCATATTCTGGTCCACATAAGGTCATTCAACGAGGTGACAAGGTGTTTAAAATAATGGTAAATGGGAAACAGGTTACCGTATCGATTGACCGCATTAAGCCGGCCTTCATACTGCGTGATCCTCACACATCATCCTCACCACCAACCACTAACATCCATCACAACACACCACAGTCACCGCTCAACTCTAACACTCATCACCACACACCCAACGCGGATAACCTGAACTTACCTTCCGCTGACGAGAGCGTCGTCAGAACGACGCGGTCAGGGCGTCGCGTTAAATTTCCCGACTATTATCGCCCTTGACGGTCTCTGGAAGGGGGTGATGTAGTGACCTACACAGTCTAGTAACAAATTAAAAGTAAATAAAATTTAAGTATAAATTACATATTTCTTAATTAAATAAAATAAAATTTATATACACATAATTTACAAAAGAACTTAAAAACTAGACTTCAAATAAATCAACATGTAAAATAAAACTATTTATAAAACATCTTCAACAAACAAACAGACTAGTACAAACTTTATATTAGTAGCTAATTCCTTATCAGTTGGCCGGCGCAGCTATGACGCGTCTATTGTTCTAGCGACGGGCGCTCGCGCTACGTCACGCGAACCGTGTGCGTGAGCGGGACAGCGTCATCGTGCGTTGCGCTCACGCGCCCGGCCGTACAGGCGACGCGAGCGCCGTGACTTGCAAGTTTAGTCTACTCACTGCGCGCATACCTTTATGTTAAGAATCTCGCGATCCTAGTTTCGCCGCGCTAAACCCTTGAGACCTTCTTGTGTTTACGTTTAGTGTTTTTATCTATACTGTCCTCTGCTATCTATACTTCTACACTCCTTCTTATACTAAGTGGAACTCTTGTGTGTGAACTGAAACCTGTGTCTGTGTACCTAATAAACTTTCATCCTTCTTCTTGTGTACTTGTGACTTATTTCTTCGCTACTATAGGATATCTCAGAAATAACCACAGTTAACCTTCAAAACTTATTTATTATTCTCAAAACTTATTAATTCTAAACTTATTTCTTAAAATACCAGAATATCACGATATCACAACCGCTCGCTGCCAACTCCCATCAAAAAGTACCCGATCTCTGCCTTGTCACCGCAACTGTCGCCACCAGTGTGGCCAGTGCAATCCTTTGAATCTCCCCATTTTATTTGAATACGCATTTCCGCCATCAGTATGGCCAGTATAAAATTCATAAACCGTGTAGTTTCCGTTATATTTTAATAAAACCTTACACTCGACCATCCTGACGACGTGTATGTCCTCATACACGTATCTGGTGAAACCTTACACTCGGCAAACATCGAGCACATTTCGAAAGAATTACAATATAGAGTAAATAAGAAATCAACATAAAAATATCCTTGATTGAAACATTTGAATACAATAATAAAAACACCAAAAAAAAAAAAAAAATTTTTTTTTTTTACATACCAATCTTCAGACCAAATTATCCTTAGATCTAATTATTTTTAGAACCAATTAATTGTCTATAGAAATATTTATCTTTATAATTTATTATCCTGATACAATTATCCTTATAATTGACTATTTCCTTCTAACCAAGTATCCTTGTAACCAGTCACTTATCCTTGTAACCAATTATCCTTATAACCAATTATCCCTATAACCAATTATCCTTGTAACCAATTATCCTTGTAACCAATTATCCTTGTAACCAATTATCCTTGTAACCAATTATCCAACCAATATCCTACTATAATATTATAAATGCGAAAGTTTGTGAGGATGGATGGATGGATGTTTGTTACTCTTTCACGCAAAAACTACTGAACGGATTTTGATGAAAGTTTACAGTGATATAGCTTATACATCAGAATAACACATAGGCTACAAATTATAATGATTTTGTTTGATTTTGCCTTAATATAACGATAAGTATCAAGTAAGTCGGAAAAAAATCTGCCCTCTGAGAGCTATCTTGGCGTGCGCTGCCTAAACCGTTAGAGTTACATGAAGATAATGTATCGTGGGATTGTTTGTCTAAAATAGTTCTAAATAAAAGTCCGCGACAGCATATATCTATCTTTTATGTGGAAGCCATTATAGCTAAAATAGTGAGCCATAAATACATTTAAAATTGAGACTTTTTTTACATTGCACATTATGGAGTATTTAGTTAATTCTTATCAAAATTAATAACTTCATCGCTTTCGGTATTTAATGTAGATACACTTTGTCTTTTACACTAAAACATTTGAAAGAATAGTTTAAAAGTTACAACGATAAGAATGAAGCGGGAGTGAGCGGCGCGCGGCGGGCCAGATAATGACGCGCCATGGTCTAATAACAATTTTTTGGTAGTATTTTAAGTAGAAATATAGAGTAGTTTTTATTTTAATTAGATATAAGAAGTCTTTCTTTTTCTGTTAGTTTAAGAATAACGGTTAGTTTTAAATTAAAATTTATGCTTTAACTAGCTTCTGCCCGCGGCTTCGACCGCGTGAATGTCGGAAGTTATCCCAAAGGGACGTGTTACATGTCCTAAATCAACTGGGTAATTTAATTTTGGCCGTTCAACAAAATTAATTGCGTTATTGACGTTGTTGACAGATTTCTCGAACATAATTTTAAGAAGCAATGGATTAGCAATATCCATCAAACATTCAGATTGTGATTTATAGTGTGTTACGCAATTGGTTTTTATTTTAATTACTTAATATTATCCCACTAATATTATAAATGCGAAAGTTTGTGAGGATGAATGGATGTTTCTTACTTTTTCACGCAAAAACTACTGAACGGATTTTGATGAAACTTCACAGTAATATTGCTATTTTTATTTTTATACTAGCTGCCCGCCCCGGCTTCGCACGGGTAGCACTAAGTGCTTATCTACGGCACACCTACCTATCCACCTACCGTACCCTACCTATCCACCTACCCTACCCTACCTATCTACTTACCTACCTACCCTACCTGCATACCTACCTCTTTACGACCTATTCTCATACCTACCAAATATACATACAATTTTCGTAAAAAATCGGTCGAGCAGTTTTGGAGGAGTGCGACCATAAACACCGTGACACGACATTTTTATATTTATAGATTAGCCTACACTATCCCATTGCTCAGTAAAGGCCTCCCCAAATACTTCCAAGCATCCTTTTCCAGGGGCCCCACGACCCAACCCTTGCGGTACGCGTCTAGGTCGACTCGCCACCTCTTCCGGGCCGGCTTCGGCGGCGCCGTCCATCCTCAGGCACCCACCGTGTGGAGACTGTTGCCCAGCGGTCGCTATGCATGTGGCTGACATGACCCGCCTAATCCCATTTTAGCTTGGCAGCCTTTTTGTCTACATCAAGAATCCCCGTTTTACGGCGCAGCGTAGTGTTTCGATAATTATTGCCAGTTCATTTTACGCGTAGAATGCTGCGCTTTGCTCTTTGGCATACCCCAAGAAGAAACTTTTGCGACTCGGTAAGCGACCAGACGTTTATAAATTAGTAGACTTATGCCCCAGGGGCCTAAGTCTACTAATTTATAATCTACTATTTTTTTGATAGATTTGCCATACAAAAACTGTCAAAAACTCGCCATTGAGAGACCATTGTAACGTTTATAAATTAGTAGACTTTAGGCCCAGGTCTGCGTACCGTAGGTTAGGACGGTCAGAATACACATATCGATGAGTGTTCGCTTCAAGGAGATCGGTAGATCGCCTTTCATTACCGTCTTCATAGACCAGTACCTTTTCCAGGCATTTTCGATGCAGCGATCGATTTCCTTTTCTTACCTGTTTTTGAAAGAAACTAACTGGCCCAAGTAGATGTACTCATCGACATGTGTTTCCTGTCTATCTACCTCGAAACTACACTTAGTGCTGTTGGTCATGGCTTTTGTTTTTGGACCGATTCATCGCGAGTCCAACCCTGAGGCTTGCCGTGCTTAGTTCTTGAAGCATTGTCTATAGTTCCAGAGCTGTGGGGGCTGTCGTCGGCAAATCGGAGGTTTGTCAACCTCCTACTACCGACTTCAATGCCCTTGGTCATCCATGAGGCTGCCAGTGTCCTAAATATCTCCTCGAGAGTGCTCCTGCCTACTAATATTATAAATGCGAAAGTTTGTGAGGATGAATACTGAACGGAATACTGAACGGATTTTGATGAAACTTTATAATATTCCCACTTCAAACTTAATAAAGACTTAATCCCACTGATATTATAAATGTGACAGTTTGTATGTTTGTGTGTTTGGATGTTTGTTACTCAATTATACAAAAACGGCTGTACGGATTTGGATGACACTTTACACATTGATGATTTATAATCTTCCCGTAGGACAATTTCCGACCTCCACGCGGGCGAAGCCGCGGGCGAAAGCTAGTTAACCATAAATCTGTAAACCAATCCGTTTCTTAGGATGTTACGGTTTAACAGATCAGCCATGAGTTTAGCTTCTTTCAGGTCAAGACGCAAAACCTTTCCACGATTTCTTTTGTCTGACCTGAAAAAAGGAAAACACAGCATGTAAATAAACACGATAAAGTTACTAATTTCATCAATATACAATTAACAGTTGGAGCTAGCGTTACCAACTATTTAATTATTTTGTCACTTAATACATGACCAGATCATCATTCTGACATATTATCCTCATCAATTACATCATTCGCGACATCATTATCAGTGTCATTATCGACTTCCAAAGAGTCAACATGGATCCACGGCCGCATCCGGTCAGCGGCAATGGTAGTCTTACGCTTTTTCTTCATTCCCTCAAACCCCGCAATGGGTGCCACTTTATACCGATCATTACCTATTATTTTCACTATTCTAAAAGGACCTTCATACGAGGGCATGAGTTTTGTACTCTTGCCATCGTTTTGAAATGCGACTTTGGTAATTTTAACTAAGTCACCGTTTTTGTAAATACGTGCAGGTCGTCTTCCCTGGTCGTAATATCGTTTTTGTGCTACCTGTGTTTTGTCAATTCTACTCTTAACTTCATCGCGAATAGATTCCAAGGAGGTGACCCCACGCGTTGTTTCGGTTATCTCATTCAAAGCTGCGTTAAACTCGCTATTCATTGCCACACCAAACATAACTTCAGCGGGAGCCCTACCTGTCGTCTTTTGTACCGTATTATTTAAGCCCCATTGAACTCTCCCTAATTTACTATCCCAGTCTTTTTCATCTGCGCTAAGGTTCTGTGCCGTCAACGAGTCGAGGACCGTCCTATTGTAACGTTCCACTTGACCGTTGGCCCTTGGGCATGCAACTGCATTTAGTATATGCTTTATTCCGCGGTCAAGACAAAACCTTCTAAATGCGTGGGAAGTGAAACAGGACCCGCGATCACTAACAATTCGGTCAGGGGCTCTGAAGGTGTCAAAAATGTCCTGCAAGACTTTTATCACATTTTGTGTATTTGTATTCCTGACCGGTTTGATAAATAAAAACTTGGTAAACGAGTCTACGATAGTCAATATGTGGGTATGGCTTCTTTTGGACTTAACAAAGGGTCCAAGGTGGTCAATGTGCAATGTGTGAAAAGGTCTTTCGACCTTTTCAATGGGATGTAATAACCCTTCTCGTGTGCTTGCAGCCTTTTTAGCATATGCACAGTCGATACAGGACCCTACATACTTTTTTACGAAACGTTTCATTTTCGCAAACCAATAATGCCTTTTTATTCGGTCTAAAGTTTTCTCGAAACCAACATGACCTATATCGTCGTGGTTTCTCTTGCATAACTGCCACCTTGCACCCTTTGGAACCACCCACCTCACACATTCTTTGTCACCCCCGACACATCTAAAGAGCTTGTTATCTCTCAAAACGTAGTTATCCTTGATGTACTCTAGCCCTTGAGGGTCTAGATCACTAGCAACAATGTCACGAATTCTACACAATTCCGCATCCCCTAATTGCAACGTAAGTAGCCAGTCCTCATCATTTATAGCCATTACCGAAGGATATTGTTCAGGGCTCTGAGATTCCGTATCTACAATTGGGTTCCTGGATAACGCATCAACATGACCCATTTTTGTACCCGCCCTATATTCCACAGAGCAATCGAACTCCTGAAGAGCCAGCCACCATCGAGCAATTCTCGGAATTAGATCGCGCTTTACAAAAGTGGAACGTAGTGCACTGCAATCGGTCACAATTTTGAATGGCTTTCCTAAAAGATATACCCTAAGTTTTTTTAGAGCACAGATAACGGCTAATGTCTCCAACTCATAGGAGTGAAAATTCTTCTCCTCGGGCGTCGTCTGACGACTATAGTACGCCACCGGATGAAAAGAACTCCCACCCCCCCGAGCACGCTGCAAGAGAATACCGCCAACACCAATTCTACTAGCGTCCGTGTGAAGTTCGGTCTCGGCTATGGGGTCGTAAATGGCAAGTACGGGTCTATCTACAAGCTTGGCCTTTAGAACTTCGAACGCTTCTTGTTGATCATTCGACCATACCCACACTGAATTCTTTTTAAGCAACTTAGTGATAGGGTGAGCTAGTTGTGCAAAGCCTTGTATAAACTTTCTAAAATAGCTAACAAGCCCTAGAAATTGCCGTACCCCGTGTACATTGTCTGGACGGGGAAAATCGATTACACTCTGGATTTTTGCATTTCCTGGCCGTATACCTACTGAACTGATTTCAAAACCTAAGTAATTTATCGTGTTTTGTAGAAAACTACACTTAGATAGATTTAACTTAAGATTTGCCTTACGTAATAAAACCAGCACTTCCTCCAACCGATCTAAGCATTCATTCGGATTCCTACCAAAAATCAACACATCATCGATGTAAACGGTCGCTTTGTCAAACCGAGCTGAACCAAGGACATGGTTCATCATACGCTGAAATACAGCAGGCGCATTCGCCAAGCCGAACGGCATACGATTATACTCGTATTGGCCGTCCGGTGTGACGAACGCCGTCAAATGCCTACTGTCTTCAGATATGGGCACCTGATAATAACCAGACATCAAATCAAGTGTAACGAACCATACCTGCCCAGATAACCTTGCTATCTCATCCTCTATGACAGGTATGGGATATCGCTCTTTTACAGTGATCGAATTTAATAACCGGTAATCTACGCACAAACGAACACCGCCCTCCTTTTTACGCACGAGAATGATTGGACTGGCATAGTTGGACACTGATTCCCGAATGATCCCTGCCCGTAACATGTCATATACCATTCCTCGAACTTTTTCGCGTTCATAGTCAGACAAACGGTAGGGCCTATAAACTACCGGACGTTGACTACTCAACTCGATTCTCATTTCGGAAACATTAGTGCAGCCTAAATCGACTAAATCGTAAGCAAAACACTCCTCATGACGTCGAAGGAGTTCTATGAGCTTGGCCCTATCACTATCTGATACAGCAACGCCCACGCGTATTTGACTCTCATCAAGCCGTTTGGCCGAGGACACCTGTGCCTGCGAATCTGAATCTGGAGATTCAGTGTTCGCAAGACTGTTTACAACTTGCACCTTTTCCGCTCGAGCAAACACAAAATTGTCCTGAAGCCAACACGGTACTGAACAAGGCGTCACTGTAACAAAGAGCGAACCATGCTTCACCTCATAAACACCACCACAAACTAAGAATTGTTTGTTTGGCTTCCCTACTATTCTAGTATCTAACACTACGCTACCAGTAAACAATGTCTCTATTTTAGCCCTTATACTCGCAGTACCATAAATACGACTATAACCTATTACCCTTACCCTTTCTAAGTGTTCTCCATGATCATAAAGATCTGGTAACTCGATTCCGATGTGCAAAAA
Source organism: Eupsilia transversa (assembly GCA_914767815.1). NCBI lineage: Eukaryota > Metazoa > Arthropoda > Insecta > Lepidoptera > Noctuidae > Eupsilia > Eupsilia transversa. The sequence goes on along the minus strand of OU611873.1, from coordinate 7,103,725 downwards.
CTGTAGTTTGTTCGCGTCTTTATAAACAACAATGTGTGCCTGCTCTGAGTAACTCTGACCAACAAGCATCGGTTTCTCCAGCAAGTTATCATCTACAATCCTACACAAAACAGTAGCTGCCACGTCATCGATGATAATTTTCAGCTTTGCAGAACCCATGGAATGCACGAGGCTGTTGCCAAAACCTTTCATTGTCGACGGAATGTCGTCATGAACAAGTCCAAGATTTGAAAAATCTGATTGTCTTATAAGCGTGACCTCACTGCCAAGGTCAACGAAAGCCTCCAGAAGAAAACCATTAACATTTGCAGTTTTCGTAAATTTTCCACTTGGGCAAGAATTGGAGATGCACATGGCTTTTGCCACTGGGTCAGCCTTCGTTGGCCCTGTATCCTGTTTGTGTCTACAAGTCTCAGGTTTATGGCCCACCTTGTTGCAATGACTACACCTAATCAAGGGTTTCGGGCACCTAGAATACGGATGCCCTTTCTCCTTACAATTGTAACAATACAAGTTCGGATTTATCTTCGAACTCGCCCTATTGTTTTGTTTGTCATCTACTGAATTAGTATTCCTATCCCTAAATGGTGGTTGTTGTGTGGAAAGTTCTTTATTATTGCTTAACAAGAATTTTAAAAGCTGATCCGGTTGCTCACAACGTAGTGCCAAGGCACTCGACCTAATAGTTCTATCACCGATACCGTGAATGATGCAATCAACAGCCCGCTTATCTGTTATTTCGCATTGATTTAGTAGCGCTAACTTTTCATAGTAATATATCTCGATTGATTCGTTTGGCCTACTCTTTCGCTTCAACATGTCTTCTAAAATTTGTCCGTAATTTTGTTCAGAGGGGAAAGCATCCATTAATTTTACCTGCCACTCTGCCCAAGTAAACAATATGGTGTTAAGACTTTCATACCAAGTTTTACCTAAACCAGTCAGCTTTTGCATAGCAAAATGAACCACAGTCTTCTCGTCCCAGCCATAAACCTTAGCACATTCGTTGACTTTTTTTAGCCATATATCTATACGTTGATTTTTTTCTGAAGGATTAAACTCGGGAATCATATTTTTATGATCCAGGCTTCTATTATTAGATACAGTGCTCTGGTTTTGAGGCTGAGATGGCAAGACATCTTTAATGGATTGTATTATTTGTATTAAATCTCTAGAAGAAAAGGTGGGACTACATGACCTTTTAGTGTGATGATCCGTGCTCGTAGTACCTCGATCTTTTCTGTGGCGACTACCCGGCAGCCCTCTGCGACTGCGCTCCCGGCTCGTCCCCTCCTCCGGTGAGTCCCGTCGTTCAGACCGACGCCGTTGCTCGATGTCGCGTTCCTTTTGTAGATCGATCTCCATCCGGTGGATCCGCTCCTGCTCCCGCAACAAAGCCTGTTCTCGTTCCAGCAAGCGCCGACTACGGCTGCGGCTATGGGTGCGGCTTCTTTGGCGTGCGCTCAACTGGCTGTGCCTGGAGCGCGAGCGATCACGCTGAGGAGTGTCCAAGCTCCGACGAGTTCCATTTCCTCCGTCCATATCCTGAAACTCGTTACCAAATAAAGAAACGTCAATACCTAAATTATAAAAGAAAGAAAAGGAAAATAGCTAATTATCTCGAAAACGGTGCGTCCTAGAGCAAAATTAATGTAATTTTTGATCCCCTTTTAGAAACCCCACACTGTGTCTGGCGTACCAGATAAACCAATAAATCATGAAATTCCATTTGGTTCTAAGTCCTGGTACCCCATTATCCATCATTGTGTCGTCTAAATACAAGAAAAAGTAAAGTAAAATGAGTTCACAATACCTGTCGTTTTACAACCCCGTTGTACAAACCGTTGGGATTTAAATGAGATAGAAAATTTCAACGGTCGTTGTGATTTAAAATCGTATGATGCATACTACTATTTCCAACGAGAAAAAAATTAAATGTTCAAATAGAAAATTAAACCAAGCAATGAAGTGGGAATTTAAAATTATAATTATATTGGATGAGTAGAAGTTTAGGGTAGACAATAAAATTCTGCCTTCAATAACACGTACCAAATATAATAATTATAATATAATATTATTATGTGCGTAATAATTAAGAAAAATAGACCGTAGGCGTGTACTTACGGATCACTATCCCACTTCTGAGATATAGGATATCTCAGAAATAACCACAGTTAACCTTCAAAACTTATTTATTATTCTCAAAACTTATTAATTCTAAACTTATTTCTTAAAATACCAGAATATCACGATATCACAACCGCTCGCTGCCAACTCCCATCAAAAAGTACCCGATCTCTGCCTTGTCACCGCAACTGTCGCCACCAGTGTGGCCAGTGCAATCCTTTGAATCTCCCCATTTTATTTGAATACGCATTTCCGCCATCAGTATGGCCAGTATAAAATTCATAAACCGTGTAGTTTCCGTTATATTTTAATAAAACCTTACACTACCTACTTATTTACTTCTTACACACAACACAACCACTACATGGCCAGTTGCTTTAACCGAAAATCAATGCTGCGTGGTGGTTCACTAATATTAATTAAAAATTGTATTAAATCAAAATCCCGTAACGATATAGTTGAACTATCGGTTGAACATAGTATTGAACTGTCTTGTGTTGAGCTAGATAAGCATGTCATAGTGTGCGTTTACAGACCCCCAAATTATCAAAACTACTCTATATTTGAGTCGGTAATGGAAGATGTTTTGGCAAAACTTGCATCTGGTAGTAAATCAGTAATTATCTGTGGTGACTTTAATATTAATATTTTAGAAAATAATTCAAATACCAGTAGATTCTTAAATTTATTTAAATCATTTAATTTGTCAAATGTGTTTGTAGAACCAACCAGAACAACTACGACTACTGCTACATGTATTGATAATGTGTTTTGTTGCTGCGATTATTTAGATAAAGTCATCATTAATTATCTCCCTTCAGATCACAGTGGTCAAACCGTAACTTTTGAGTCCAATATACCATTACAAAAAGTACAGATACAATTCAGACCAATAACTGCCGGAAATTTAAATAAATTTAATAACACTTTAGTTTGTAAGTTAAGTATACAGGACCTTACAATGGACAATGTCAATATTCTATATAAAGAATTCTTTTCGGTAGTCCAATCTGAGTTCAATAATTTTTTTAAGAAGAGAACTAAAACTATCAGCCCTAAGTTTTTATTTAGTGACTGGGCAACTAAAGGACTCAGGAAAAGTAGGGAAAGACTTTTCGAGCTGTATGGCCTTAAGCCCTATATTAACGGGGAAACTTTTAATAAATATGTTGCTACTTATTCTAGAACTTTTAAGAACACTTGTAAGGCAGCTAAAGCCTTACACATTAGCAACAAGGTTAAATCAGCAGATAATAAAATACAGACGGTTTGGAAAATTATCAATAATGAAACGAACAGGACCAAAAAGTATAATTCTGATTACATACTGGAGACATCATGTGGTGGTCTCATTAGCGATAACAAAAAAGTTGCACAAGAATTTGTATTTTTTTTTACTAGTATCCCAGTTAAAACTACTGAAACCTTAAATTCCTCGCCCTCGCTTTCTTTTGATTTAGTAAAGGCGAACGTTTCAGCCTGCCCGATTGAATTTAACTTTAAACATATTAACCCCGTAACAGTAATAAAAGCTTTTAAGCAAATCAAGATAAAATTTACCGAAGATCTTTGGGGAATGTCCATTAAAGTCTGTACCTCCATAATTGAGACCAAAGCGCCTTACTTAGCCTTAATATTTAATTTATGTGTGGATCAAGGAGTCTTCCCGGATTTAATGAAATACAGTAAGGTTATACCACTTTTCAAATCCGGGGACAGTAAAGACACCAATAATTATAGACCCGTATCCGTGTTGCCAGCTTTCAGTAAGGTGTTTGAAAAGGTAATGCTTAATCAAATGCTCAATCATTTTAACACAAATAAAATCCTTCACGATCAATAGTATGGTTTCACCAAAGGACGTTGTACGACCGGCACCGATGTTACCTTATTAAGACACATTTTTAACGCGTGGGAAGAGGCCTAAGACGCCATAGGAATCTTTTGTGACCTCTCCAAGGCATTTGATTGCGTCGATCACGAAACCTTACTTTTGAAACTAGAGCATTACGGACTTTGAAAACTTGCGCTCAGTTTAGTAAAATCTTATTTAAGGCGGGATCGACCTATTTTTGATTCAACATTAAACAATCAAATATTATTTGTTTTGATCTGATAAAAATACATGTTGTAGTTTAATAAATATTCTTGATTATTCTATGGTTCAAAACACGATATTTACAACTCCACTCGATCAAAAAAAATCGCGAAAACTCCCTGTTTTCGCGATTTTTTTATCGTTTTTTAAGTGGTACTTGAAGTAGACCCAACTTTTACTCCCGAAAAACATGTCAAAAAATAGGCAATGAAATTACGAAGAATATTCTATGGTTCATTTTTTTCAAAACAGTTTTTTATTGTTTTAACAAGATATTATATAACAAGGCGGCCCGCGCGCTTCGTTTCAGTAGCCGGCCAGGCGTCTTTGAGGTAGGACCTGTGTCGCTGTTGCTAGCTCGCTGCGTTCCCCGCAAAATAGACGATAAATTATTGTTATTTTCTGTGTGTGTTAGTTTTTAAAATCAGTCTGTATAATAAATAGTTTTAGGTTCTAGTATTAATAATTTAACTGTAGATATTAGTTTAAGTTGTAATATAAGAGGTATTTAAGATTAAATTATGGGGAATAAGAACAGAAAGAAGAAAAAAATTTCCAGGATAGAACTACGGAAGCTTAAAAAAAATATTTGGTAAGTGTGATTATAATTTTTTACGTATCTTATAACTACCTACTCGTTTTTAATATTACAGTTTACAGAAAGAACAGTATCGCAACTACCTACACCAAAGATCATTTTTGCAAATAAAGTTTTTATCTTTGCAGTTCATCGATACCAAGATACAAAGGCGTATTTACAAAAAAGTGCACAGGCGAACAGTAAGTACCTACCCTACAACCCGATTTTTTGAATGGGATTTAGAATGGCGATGACGCGACGGCAGTATTTGCTTCTCGCTCTGGCGCAATAGGTAGGTTCTACTACGTGAGCGTCAGACATGTACCTAGTGTACCTACTGCATCAATTCAACTCGCGCGCCTACTGTAGGTATCTATTGTACAAATTATAATAATAATGCAAGGTTGTTGATGTTGTTGTACTTTCACACAAAATAATGACTAGTGTAGATATCTGTTATCTCCTGAAATATCATATCTGTGTATCAAATCTCCTAAATGTCATATACAGGGAGGGTGTCAGGGACATCGACGCAAAGCCTGTAACCATGGATTCAGTACATGATTCTGAACCCCCCTGCGTTGAAATATTTCGTCGGTATTTTTTTTTTAAATCAGCTGTTTCATAGAATAGTGCAATACCTACGTGGTCAAAATGTATGGAACAGCTGTTTTTTTTTAAAATAACCAACGAAAAATTTCAACGCATGGGGGTTCAGAATCATGTACTGAATCCATGGTATCAGTTTTCGCGTCGATGTCCCTGACACCCTGTATATAACTTCCCCGCCATCAATTGTTGGGCAGTTGCCCACCAGACACGACACCTATCTGGTCGGAGTATCGTCCCTTTTTTATAGAGGATGAGTGACCATCCTCCCTGTTCGTCATACCCCTAAAACTTATTGGAGAAAAAAGTGTTTACTTTTATTTGCATAACTATTTGATTAAAAAATATTATATGATTATATTTTTTTCATTGAGTGCCCAGCCTTCACATTAAGTCTTCTTGAATTACAATATTGATATTGTAATTCAAGAATTGTAATACATTTCTCCTAAATGTGCCTACTTGATTTTTTATACTTTATCACGAAGATTTCGCATCCTTATGGAAAGTCGAAATTCAGATTTTAAATCCACCTTATTCACAAAAAATTATAAGTACGATATACCTATCTTTAACTATTATTCATTAGGTTCAAGTTTATATAATAACTATCTAATCTATATCTATCTAATATATATCCTTAAAAAAAAATTAATAGAAAAATAAAGAGAGTAAACTTATACAATACAAGTTGACCTACTGCATTGGTCTATTCTGTGACCCAACTTACTAGCTCGAGTTCATGAACTCATGAGCGATGCGCTTGGCGCGCGCGTCTCCCGCGCATCGGGATTTGTTACGTATCGCTACTCGTTGCGGGGGCTGGGGTAAGCGTTGAATGCCTACTGCGCTCGGGCTATGCCCGCCTTAAATGATAGACAACAGCAAGTTCAAATAAACGGTATCAATTCACTAGGTTTAACACGTTCCGGGACACTTGACTATTTGCAAATGTAATGATATGACACTTCAAAATCCCATACATTTTGTCATACCGTCTACAGCCGTACTACCTCATTACATATATTTTTAATTTTTTGATATGACAAATACGGCCACAGACTTTGACGCCTATGGGCGGAACGTCATACCATTACTAATAATGAGCAATGTAATAAGACAGTGCGGCTACAGGCGGTACCGTCTATAGGCGGTCTGCCATATTACATACATTTGAAAAGGTGTATTTTGACGGAACGCCATAAGGCGCTAGCGCCTAAGGGCGGTCTGTCATAATATGTTAATCTTTAATGTATTATATGGCAATATCGGCGTTGGGCGGGACCGCCTTTAAACGTTTTGTCCTTCCGTGTAGACCGGTTGATAAGCTTATTGACAATACTGAAATAGCCGTGCCGCCTAGAGGAGGTCTGTCATGAAACAGTTATTTCTTAAATTGTTTTTTGACGGTTACGGCCCCTGACGTTATTGCCTTTCGATCTACTGAGGATCTTTTATAAAGTTATCTACACTAAACAGGTATGAAAATAATAATCACAGCTAAATCAAACTTGTACTTTAATTGTCTTTGACAGTAATCAGTCTTTCTTATTCCTTTAATTGAGATCCTGTAATATTAAAGTAAGTAAAGTAACTTAAGCAGCTAAGTATAAAATAAACATTAAAAATTACAAAAATAATTTGTAGAAAACAAATAAATAATTCAGTCATAATTGTACTTCAGTATTAGAAATATTGTGCCAGGTTTCAAAGCACTCTGGACATAATGGAGGAGATTTGGGGCACCCGCTGCATCGGTAACTTGTCTCCCTACGTTTTTTTGGCTCCTGATTTAGGCAAACTCTGCAGTTTAGAAAAGAATACTTCTTTTTCGAATTCTCACGCGCAGCAATGCGAATCGGCCAATGACCAACGCCTATTCCCGGCGTCGAGGTGCTTGGTTCAGGAGCTTTTGGTGGATATCTCCTCCATGCGTCAAATGAGACAAGGTCTTTCCCAACCACATCATCACCAAGTTTCGTAAGACTTCTTATCAACTTATCTCTGTATTCAACATATCCGTATTTCTTGACATTGTCCTTTTTAACATATTTTTTGAACAAGAAGAACGCGTTCCAGGCGGCGACATCCAACATGTGAAAAATTACTTTTTTGTACCATCTTATCGTCTTACGAGGACAAGAATAGTAACTGATCATTTGATCAGCACGATCAATACCTGACATGAAGCTGTTGTACCGTGCTATTTCTTTAGGTTTGTTGCGCTTTTGCCCACGTCTGTTGGTAACTTCAATCATCTCAGGTTGATCCAAAGTTGTCAACATCAAAACATGCCGTTTATCTCTCCAATGATTCACGTAAACCTTGCCTTTTCGTAGCCAAAAATATTCACCTTTTTTCAGCTTTTTTTTTGCTAGAAGTGTTGGGTTGCCCTTTCGATTACTTCTCAAGGTGCCACACGTATGGGTTTTCAGGTCAAGAAGTTTCTCAGAGAGAGTCACGGAGTTATAAAAATTATCCATGTACAATTCATGACCTTTAAGCAGGTAAGGTCTCATTAAACGTAAGACAAGTTTTTCAATGGTCTTTCCACCCGTATTGTATTCATTAACGTCTGCTTTACCAGAATACATTTTTTGGTTCAAAACATATCCGTCATGAGAAGTTAATACGTAAAACTTAATTCCGTACTTGGTCTTCTTGTTCTTCATATATGTGCGAAAAATTAATCGACCTCTAAAGAGCATCATAGATTCATCAAGCGATAACTCTTTATCAGGATAATAGACTTGACGGAAATTGCGAGTCAGTAGATCTATGAATCCATTTATTTTATCTGGCCCTTTCGCGTTGAGTTCAGATGCGCATAGGCATCGTAAAATTTGCTCGTGAAAATAGGGTGGTAATATAATGGGTCGGCATGAGTAAATAGCTTTCGATTTTCAGGCATATGAATTTGTCCGGAAAGCAGAGAAAGGCCGAGAAATTTATACATCTCCTCTACATTTGTCTCATGAAAAACTCTGTGTCTTGAGTGTCTAGTGTGCGGCCGGTTTTGGTTTACTAATGAGTTGCCGTATGCATTCGTGCAATTCACTAAATACTCAACGAGGTCTGGCGTTAACAGTAAATCGAAAACATCTTTTTCAGTCGCGGGTTGATTAATGTGCACGCGTGGGCCGGGTAATGTTTGATCGAAGCTAAAATCAGGAATATCGGCAACAATATCTAACCATTCTGCGTCATCCGGAGCTGGGGTAGTTGGCAAAGGCTCATTGATAGTCTCTAGTGTTTGATTTGGTAATATATCGGTGAGATTTGGATCTATTTGTGCAATTTGATGGTAATGACTAGATGACTCAGGTTCCTGAGAGCCCATTACTCCATCTTCTACGCTATTTTCTATGACAGAATGGTCACTGCAAGACCTTTCATCTACTTCCTGGTCCGATATCGAACTTGAACTCGAATCCCTGGATTGAAGTGGGCTTTCACTAATCCTAGTGGAATGCACAAGTCTAACGTTTCTCGTACTGAAAATCTCATAATCTGATTCACTAGTTTCGCCTTCCTGAGCACCATCAGGGTCATAATTTGTATCAGAGCCGAACTCACCATCTACGTCACTGTAAGGGTCGTGGTGGCTTTCTTCCGCATCGTCTTCAGCAGCAAACAGACTTGGACGGTTACTTGATGCCAGTTTCTTCCGTTTAGACGCCATCTGCGAAACAATATAGGTAAATACTCACAATAAAAACTAAGAAGGTAAGAAGCTAAAATAGTAGGTAAATAGCATTAGAACACTACGTTTATGTTTAGTACTTTCTTACTATTGCATCATGTTTTTATCCCTACTAGTAAAAAAAATGCACTACTGTATAACGCAACACACATAATAATCAAACTTAATTAGAATATATGTATAAATAAGCTTTATTTACCTTGCTTTTGCTGTCAAAAATCAAAAACCACACCCAGCGATTCGACGACACGCCGGCGCCGCGTACGCCGTGACACTAAATATCAACATCATTGTACTTGTATGGCTCAGTCTACGCCTGTCGGCGGTGTGCATGTGTTGTTTTGGTGCATAAGCACTGCGTATGTGTGTGTTGAAAAATGACTCGAAAAGAGTTTGCCGTGACACCCACGAACAAATGAAGTCGCGTGATGTGACACTAGATCATGTGCTTCTTAGGAATACTATGGGCAAGCAACGGCTATCGACGGTTTGCCAAATTACATGAAATAAAGTTCACCGCCTCACTGCTAATAATTTAGTATTAAATGGAAAAAAAACTAAGTGCATAAAATTTTCTTTACCAAAATATGTAAAAAGTAATGATTGCGAGATAGTATTGAATCAAGAGAAACTAGATTTCGTCGATAAAACCGTTTTCCTGGGAATCACGCTCGACTCTAGGCTACAATGGGGTTCTCATTTAACATCTCTTGCAGGACGGCTAAGTTCAGCAGCATATGCTGTCAGAAAAATCCTTATTAAACTTATTAAATTTACTGATGTAGATACCGCGAGACTGGTCTATTTTAGTTACTTTCATAGTATCATGTCTTACGGTATTTTACTGTGGGGACGGGCTGCAGACATCGAGTCTATTTTTATTCTGCAGAAAAGAGCTATCACAGCCATATATCATCTCCGCAGGCGCGATTCTCTAAGGGAACTGTTTAATGATATTAACATCATGACGGTACCTTGCCAATATATCTATGAAAACATCATGTATGTTAGAAAAAATTTACATCTTTTTAGTAAAAGAGGTGATAGACATAATTATAGTACAAGAAATAGGGACCTATTAGTTCAACCAGGTTTCAGACTGGCTAAAGTAGACTCATCTTTCATGGGGTACTGTTTAAAATGTTATAATAAAATTCCTCCCCAAATACTTCAACTGAATGAGACGAAATTCAAAACATGTATAAAACGCACACTACGCAGGCAGGCATATTATAAGTTGGGGGATTACATCACTGATAAAAATGCTTGGGCCAATGCTAGTCCTGCTCCACAACCACAACTAATTGATTAACATTTGAAAAGTCTGTTGGAGCTGCTGAAGATTGTAAGAACATCTTTGCATTGTATAAACTCAATTTCTTTTGCATTATATAACTGCATAGCACATGTGTGAGTACTATGTACTATAGAGCTACCATTTACCGGGTAATATTATGTCTTTCATTGACTTGAATGTGCCCTGGCGGCTGTGAGTATGTCATGCTCACTCAGATGTCTCGCTGATGGTGGCGTGTGTGTTGGATCATTTAGCTCCCTTCAAAATGGTTGAGCTGAATGGTGCTAATCCATGCGTCATGTTCGTGAACGGGCGCCGTCAGTTGGGGCTGGTCATCTCTTGGCTGCCATGGCTTATTTTAAATTTTTGAATTGTTTATTTTTATAATTTATATCAACGGACGCTTTTATCATGCACGTCTTTCTACATTGTTCTCACATGTAATTTCAACATGAATGATGTAACCAATTTTTGTAACAATTTTTTGATTTAAAAGAGTGTCCGTGGAGTTTCTTGCCCGTTCTTCTCCATAGGTACCTACTACGCTTTGGAATGGGCAACTAGCTTCATATTTTCTGACTGACCGACTGCTTGACAATTCAAAAGTGCCTGTAAATGGTTTAATTGAAATAAATGCTTTGAGTTTGAGTTTGAGTTTAATGGATATAGAGATGCAGGATAAAACTCCAGTCGTCTATAGACCCTATCGTCTGTCACACCATGAGCGTCAAAAGGTTAGGGAAATAATCGATGATTTGATGATGACGTCCGATTCAAACTATGCCAGCCCTATACTGTTAGTAAAAAAGAAGAACGGAGAACCTCGGTTTTGCGTCGATTATAGGGCTCTAAATAATAAAACTGTTAAAAATAAATACCCATTGCCGTTAATTGACGATCAACTTTCAAAGGAGGATGGTCAAAGCGTACCTGACGACAAGTTGGTGGCGTCCCGATATGACATATATATGCAAAAATCCGTTATTCTTTAAGGTTTTAAAAAACGTAACAAATATCTCTATAAGAAGCCATAAAAAAAAGATATTCATATTTTTTGGTTTAAGTAATTTCTTTGAATTTTTTAGATTATCATGTTCAGAACGCACCTATTGACGATTCGTTTCGCATAGAAAAATAATTTGTACTCAAAGATTATAATTATTCACGTTTTTCTGAAGTTATTTAATGTAATTTAATTCTACAAATACGTAGGTATCAAATCAACTAATGCTGTTTTTATTATTATGTATTGGATTCTTGTCTTAGAAAAATAATGGTTCATAATAAGTATCAACGTTTTGTTGAATTGCGTACAACGGAGCACATTCACAAATCATCGACGCGCGCCATTGATTGACACCCGGCGATCATTCGCTTCCTTCGCATTGCCGTTGTTGTTGTGAATTGCGATACGAACTGTGCTATTTTGGATTTCCTGTTGTTGTTTTGACCTTGGCATTACTTTACGGACTGATAACTACCGCTTGTGACGATTCTACTGTGCTTTTGATTTCTGGACACCGATTTTGCCTTTTGGATTTTTGGATATCATAATGCAGACGCCACAAGGAGCCCTGCGAATGCTTTGTGTTAATTGCAATATACGCATTGACACACTTCGCCGCCATCTCGTTTTTGAGCTTGATACGAGGGTAATTTCTATGATCTGCAAGTGGAAATCTCCAAGAATAGTACGTATTCACATACCTTACCTAATCTTATTTTAGAACACAAACCATCATATACAACCATACATCATCATACAACTCTAATTCTTATTTTAGATCACTGAAGAAGATTATATATGTGATGCTTGTAACCAATTGGCAATGCAGCATATAAACACCGAATTAGCAAATGAAGCTGGTGGCTCATCCTCGCGTGGCCACAGGCATGTTTGCTTACTTTGTGGAAGTTCGCTGCTGAAACGTAGGCGTGAACTTATTGTAAGAGAGAATCCATCTGAGTTGCATCAAGCAATACATATTGAAATTGAAAATAGAATTGCCCCACGGCAGGTAATTATATATTAGGTTTTGTTGTTAAAATTATTTTGATTTCATTGTATAGTATGATATTGTTGTCAATATTACAGCCATCTTCACTATTCTAATTGAATTTATTTATTGCTGAAACTTGATATAGTTTAGTTTTGTAAAAATATTTTTATTTACTTGGACTAAATAATAAATACCAAAAACCTTTATATTAATACAATGTTGTATGGTTGTTTCAGGCAAATTCATCAGACCATGTTTGCCGTCCCTGTTGGTTGAAACTCAAGAGAGCGGCAATAAATAATATGCAGCAAAATATTGAGCAGCAAGACCAGCAGGTAGAGTCAGAGCCAGAGCCAGAGCCTGAGCCAGAGCCAGAGCCTGAGCCTGAGCCAGAGCTTCAGCCTCAAGAACCTCAACGCTCTGCAAATACTGACCAGCAAGCTGAGGAAGTACCCGGGACGATTATTCATTTATCCCAATAGAGACGAGCAGGTAACACTGCAACACATTGTGTTTTTTATGGTTGCCAGAACAGAGACTTGCATAGGGTTTCTGACCCTCTAAGAGCAACAACTCTATCCCAACACAAATATTACTTGCCCAAACATGCTCGTATTTGTGAAGAACATACATTTAGTAATGATTGGGATATGTTGTTCAATTCCCAAAATAGTTTTAGAACATTTACGGCTGAACAAGTAGAACATGTATTTTCTTTTGTGAATGCTTTTAATACATTTCTGGATTTCTCGACTATGGAAAGTGTTGAAAGAATCGATGAACATTTATTTCATTATTGGCTACGAATGCAAAAACAGCAATTTGAACTGTTATTATATGAAATGCCGCGTGTTATTGAAACACACAGAGGCATTTTAGGTTTAGGTGCACTTCTAATGAAAATGAGAACTGGTGACTCAGATGATCGTATATCTCAGTTATTAATGGTCCCAAGACGCACATTAGAAAGATTGATGCATAAGGTTAGGGAAATATTGGTTCAGGAATTTGTACCTAGAAATCTGGGAATTCAACACATATCCCGAGAACAATTGTTGCAACACAACTTAGTGATCCCAAATGCAATTTATAACGAAAATAATGAAAATTCAATAATTATATGTGATGGGACTTATATTTATTTGAACAAAAGTTCCAATTATATGTTCCAAAAGGACACATATTCCTTACATAAATATAGAAACTTATTAAAACCATTTTTGCTGGTGACACCTGATGGCTACATTGTAGATTGCTTTGGCCCGTACAAGGCTACCACATCTGATGCAGATATAATGCTTTCCCTTTTCAGAGATGAAAACTGTCCTCTCAGACAATACTTTCAAAATAATTATATTTTTATTCTAGACAGGGGATTTAGAGATTCAATTAGTCTGCTAGAGGCTTGCAGCTATAAAACATACATGCCGGAATCCCTGCTTGAGGGTGAACATCAGCTCACCACCGAGCAGGCTAACAGGAGTCGTTGTGTGACTATATGCCGTTGGGTAGTGGAAGTTGTCAACGGGTATTTTAAACGTGACTATAAAATATTCCGGCAAGATTATTTTAATATAAATGTGCCTCATATGATGCAAATGTTCTCAATAGCTGCAAGCCTTTTAAATAAATTCGGTGTTAGACTAAAAAATAGGGATGATGCTGTACAAATCATAAATGTGATTAGGGAACGATTTCCATTGAATAATAATTTGTCTGATTTTATAAACGCAGTGAATATGAATAGACGATCATCTAGTTTTACTAATATTACAGCTTAACAGCCCTTAGTAATATTATATTCCCCCGTCTAGAATATGGTGAGGTAATACTATTTGCCCTAAGAACGTACCAGATCCGACAAGCAAGGTCATATTATGGCGAACATGTCAGGTTTCATGGAGGATATAGAATTGAAATATGCAGAGAAAACATTAATGTAACAGAGTATGGTTTGAGAGGGAGTGGAGATAATTCACTAATAAGAGGCAAAATTAAATCCAGACACATTTCGAGAAAAATATATTATGTTTATATATTAATTGAAAATAATGTGTCTGGAAGGGAAGGTATAGTGGAATACTGCTGTAATTGTTTAGTTGGTAGAAGAACCATTGGGTGCTGTGCACATGTAATGACCCTTGTGTGGTACCTTGGGTGGGCCAGGTATCAGCCGACAATATCAGCGCCAGCAGCATTTCTCGATGCTGTAGTTGTAGGAGAGGATGATGAATAAAAAGTATTTATATCAAAACCCTTTTTTTCTTTCGTTTACCCAGTAGCAACGCAGACTAACAGACAGTACCTAGCGACTAACCCTATGTTCAGTCAGAATTGAAATCAGTCATGGTGGGCTAGCTAGAAAATGTCCCACTTGTCGTCGTCAGTCGGCGCCATCACACATTCAACGAAGATTCATCAAGCTGCCATTATGCGCTATAATTATTTGTAATTAATCAATTTGTTTGTTGGTTTGTTTGGCGCCGACTCAAAGTTTGTTACGTAAATTAGTTTAGGAACTTACTTACACTAAAAGGTATATTTTTTATTTTTTGCTTTTCAGTTTTTTTTTTCGTCGGTTTAATTTTTTGTAAAAAAGTTTTTTATTTTTCGCTTTTGAGTTACCATTTATTGATGTAGCTAAAATCTACTACCTACCAATTTTTTTGATTATTCTTTAAAATACATATTTGCCTCGGTCATATATCGTGGTACCTATTATATTAGGTTTATTTATAAACGTTGTTTAAAGTTATGTAATGATTAGCGACTGTTTAACTATACACTTTTGACGTTAAACCAACGTTTATGAATAAATGGGAATAATACAATGTTAGATAAATACTTAATAACTACTTATACTTGTGTGTGTGTATATGTTATTAATTTATATGACGGACTTTGTCTGAAAAATAAACGAATTATTATTATTATTATAATTTTTAAGTTTTAATCAAATTAAACAGCATTTTTTTTTTTTTTTTTTAATACTGTCGTTATCCAGAGCGGAGAGTTTGAGTAATTCATTTGCGGCTACAGGAGTTTAAAAACAACGATAAGTTATTTTGAGGTATAAATATTATTCTCTTTGACGACATCATGCAACTGCCCCCTGTAAAATTGGTGCTTTGCACAACCACTTTGGGATGCTGCAGAAGTTAATTTATGGCACTCATTTTCATTCTGGTAATTAACCATTATCATAGAGACAACGAAATGACGTCGAATTCGTTGACCTGTTAAACAATCTACGCGTAGGCGAATTGACAACCGTTCAATGGAACTGCTCTGTCAAAGGCGAAGGGTAGCTTTAGGTGAAGAGTTAAGGATGGTGTTGTTGTTTGAATATTCCCTACCGTCAAGCAGATTGACGAGTACAATAGTAAGATGACAGCTATGAATTCAAAACACTATTGCATTTATACAATTCGTTCCATAGATGAGTCTCGTGAAGTTGCTACCTATGGAAAGAAACCTCCAGATAATGTAGTTCCAAAACATGTGAACAGTTGTGGTAGCCTTTTATCTGAGGTAAAATTAGCTACCGAATCCCGTGTTATGCTGAGACGTAACATATCAGTATCTGAGGGCCTCGTCAATGGTGCAATGGGTATTGTGAAAAAAACTAAATGGCCATCACTGCGCAGGGATCAACTAGAGGAAGGAGAATTAGCGGATTGTATTTTAGTAAAATTTGACGATGAAAGCATAGGAAGCAGACTGAAAGATAGCGATGGTTGTGTTGCTATACCTCCAGTAGTTGCAACTTTTCAGGGCACGAAGGTTTATGGTGATATTGAGCGTAGGATGTTGCCGTTAATTTTGTGCTGGGCCGTTACGGTACACAAATTACAAGGAACGACCCTTGATAAAGCCGTAATCGACCTCGGTAAAAAAGTCTTCGCCAAAGGGCAGGCATATTTGGCACTGACTAGACTAAAAACACCCGAGGATATATCTGCCTTAGAACCCGATAAGAAGGTATTAAACAAACCTCACGATGAACGAGCTTTGGCCGAAATGCAGAGATGGAGAGGTCTACTTACAAATCAGCAATAGGCTCGAACACTGATGTTTGTAGCAACCCTGAATAATAAATTATTTATAATAATTTTTACATGATTTAATCCGGTATATATCGACCGATTTTTATTTCTCGTGAAACTTGCATTTCAATCGCTTTAATCAATCAATCTGCCTAGCCTTCCTATAATTCCAGTCTAACCGGATGCAGCTGAATACCAGTATTTATAAATATCGCTTTAATATTGTTATTATTTTCCTCAACTAGGAACTCCCTCAACAGCTCCATCGTCAGACCCTCGATGACAGTCATACCCCAGCCAGGTCTAAAGTTCTCATCAAAATGAATGACATAAACCCAAACTCCTGAGGAGCTCTCGCGACTGTCTTCCATCTCCATCGTCAGATCAACTCCAGTTCTTTATTATATAGTTCATCAGAACAACATTATTTGTGTGCGTTTCAGCAGAATCGGTTCACAGTTGAAAATTCAGTCGGTGCAAAATCAATGAACCCCAATTTTTCTACCCTTAGTTGTGGATTGTAGTTTTCAATTTTACATGGGATCAACTTCGAGGTATACCCTGTCTTTGGTTTTGAATTTTCGTGTCTTCCGAAATTAAACTTATTCACTTAAAGTTTTTTTTGGAAGTCGGTTGTCTTTTTTGTAAAAAGTTTTTTAGTTTTTAGTTGTGGTACCTACCCCACACAAATTCGAATATCACGATCTGCTTTGTAAATAACAGTGGCTGGAAAACATATTAGAACATCATCCACATAGACTAAGTGGGAAAAATACGTATTATAGAAGCTAACTCAAAAAGTACCCAATCCAAGTTAATACAATTTATATGGGACCAACTTCGAGGTATACCCTCCCTAATAAAAAAAGAATCGTTCAATTCGGACTACTCTGTAAAAAGATATGCGTGGTCATACATAAAAAAAAATAAAAAAATATACGTGTCGACTTGAGAACCTCCTCCTTTTTGTTTCGTCGGTTAAAAAATAACAGTGGCTGGAAAAAATATTAGAATATCATCCACATAGACTAAGTGGAAAAATACGTATTATTGAAGCTAACTCAAAAAGTACCCAAGCAAAGTTAATACAATTTATATGGGACCAACTTCGAGGTATACCCTCCCCAATAAAAAAAGAATCGTTCAATTCGGACTATTCTGTAAAAAGATATGCGTGGTCATACATAAAAAAAAAAAAAAAAATATACGTGTCGACTTGAGAACCTCCTCCTTTTTGTTTCGTCGGTTAAAAAGGATGTACAGTGGCGGTGGAATTGCGAAGAGTTGAAGTCCTTCACAACTCTAAAAGACAGTCTAATTGAACGTCCGCTGTTGGCCTTATACAACCCAGAGTTAGACACCGAGGTACATACAGATGCTAGTGCTCTCGGATTGGGTATTCTAATGCAATGGCAGCCTTCCCCCAGGGTAATAAAACCCGTCGCCTACTTTAGTAGGCAAACCACACCCGAAGAACGTCATTTTCACTCGTACGAGTTGGAGACGTTAGATGCGGTTTGCTCACTAAAGAAAGGACATTGCCCGGCGCCCATACATTGTTCGCCCTGGAACCAAGAGCATCACAAAATGATGTGTGGTATTATCGATCGTTAGTAAATTCCTGTATGATGTTTTTTTTATAGCTTCAGAATAGATATATCTCAAAAAAAGTACCAGATTTTGAGGTTATAATTGAACCACGAATATTATGGTTTTTCATAACTCCGTGAATTTTTAGGAAACAGAAAAACATAAACATTTAGCTATTTCTAGTAGGTACTTATCTAGATAATTAGTCCGTTAAAATAGCCAAGTCGTATTTTAATAAATATATAGTCCCGAAAGTCACCAAAACACACCGATACAATTACGAAGAGCGAGCGACACCAATGTAATTGACAGTGAGAGACAGAGAGACTGACAACTTGACATGCAAGTGACAACCAGGGATGTAAAAAAATAATCGATTTTTATATTAATCGATATTTTTGTCATATGATAGATTTTCACAAATCGATTTATTTTAAAGAGAGAATAATCGATTATTTAGTCATCGATGTTTGCCCTCCAAGTCACATCCCTAGTGGCAACTGACCATTTAGTGACGTTAAAAATAGGAGTGCCAAAACGATATTTCCTAAGATTTACTATGGCCATACGTTACCTCAATTAGAGGTATATTATGTAATACCACCTAAAGATGTTTTGAATTTGCCGCGTTTTCTCAGGTCACGCTTTCATTTGCCAGACTCTAGTAGGTTTTTAAATTATACTGAATTTCTGTTACATTTCTGTTACGCATGCAGCGAAGCATGCCAGTAGTCATCCATGGCTTAAGTAAACGTTTGTGATTTGGGGGTCTAACTATAGTTGTGTGAGAGCGTATTAAATTGACAATAGTGTTGCTAATGAAGCATCAGAACATTTTTAGATCGGTTGGAAATCCGTGCCTCTCATATCAGAGTCCAAAGAGTTGTAATTGACTCTTGAAATGGTTTTGACACCCGTATTGAAACGTTATCTTTGCCTGAGACAAAGCAAGACTGAGTTATGGTCTGTCACACAAGAGTCAATTACCACTGTGAGCGCTAGTGAGTTCGTCTTAAGTATGGCATGGTCCAGACAAGCGGACTCTCGAGTAGGGCAAGTGTGGGCAGGAAGAAGACCATGAAAAGCTATCAAGTTGAGATAGTCAGAAATGCGTTGAGGGCTTGGGGTACTGCTGGTGTCGAGGTTTAAATCTCCAAGAATTGCTATATTTTTATATGATGAGAGATCACTTAAAAGAGAATTTAGAGATTGTAAGAAGTTACTGATGTCCAATGTTGAGGGTGACCGGTAAATAGAAATAATGGCTTTCTCTGTGCCGATCGTCAGCACGAGACAACTTGCGTCCGCAACATCAGGTTCCACGACAAAGTATAGCTACCGGTATTTTTAACATACAAAATTACTCCGTCATTCTGGTTTTTAAGTTTTGTAGTGTAGTAGTGCGAGTAATTTTCGATCGACGGAATAGCATAGTTCGATTTTAGCCAACACACCGTCAACACAATAACATCCAAATCAAGGTTGATTCTACTTAGAAGTGTCTAAAAATTATTTTGTGTTTGAACTTGAAGCGTTCATAACTTTTGTTATTAAAAATACGTAAATAAATAATAGGTTATACACAATGTCGGAGCGACATCAGGATTTTATTTAATTAGAATCGACATCATGTGGGCAGAAGATGGGTTTCGTGCAATGAAAACACACTCGGTGCGATACAGGACGTTTATTAAAATCACAAACTAACATTATCACGAATTACACTCTCAGTCAACGCGCGGTATAAGCGAAAAAACCCCTCAGGCGACCCCCACCCCGCGCGGCGGGCGGCCGTCGCCGCGCGCTGATAAGAAACACTCCACTACAGTTTTTATTGCCTCTAGACCCTTGTTGTAAATTTTTATGGACTCTTGAATAAACAGACCATACTATAAAATGTAAACAATACTCGTGTGACGAGAGCTATATTTATAAACAAATATGTTATCAGAACTAGGTATGGTCTAGTGTTATATCGATTTGTCATAAAACTACTGTATCAATTTACACGAAATTTTGCAGGGTACATTATGAATAGATATGTTATCTAATAACAGCGTTTCCAACAGAAAATAACAGAAAATAAAAATCAGAAAAAATTACGATTGTGACGTCATGTACTAACGGTTTTTTACGTAACTTATTTTGGTCCAAAAATAACTTTGTAACATGTTTTATATAACAAAGTTTGTGTTTCATATTAGTTTATGTAATTATAATTGATTAAAAACCACTTACCGGTGATTACACACGGAAAAACTCAAAATATAACCACTTTCACTATCTTCACTAACACTTTGTTTACAAAATCTTTGTTGGTCCAAAAATACGTTAATTATGACGATATTTAGTGAAAAAATTATCTACAACGGTATAATAACTACTTATATATCACTAAACACGCACTTCCCGTCGAAAAACACTTTTTTTTGTATTTATTATGCAGATAGACACTCGTAAACCGTCACTTTTCAATGAACTTTTGACGTCTCTCTATGCGTCACTTTCAACTTTTTTTTTACGGTCGCGTTCCGATATTTTTCAATTTTGAATGTTTTGTCGACGGGAATATCCGTCAGGCTATAGAGCAAAAATACCCACAGACGATATTAGTCCGTAACAAAGTTACAATAGGAAGCAAATCCGCCTGAGGTAGGTGGCAACCCCCGGTTGCCAGCGTTGCTTGACGGGTATTACTATCTGGCAAAATCGTATGGTTTGCGTTGCTTGAGCGGTTAATCACAATAACTGAGCACAACGAATCGAGTACAGTTTCGCGACGTCTTAACTCCGATGCGATCAGACACTGAATGGCCTGCTCGCCGTGGACTTAAACATCACGACTCTGTATAAGCGCGCTTGTGGTGTGGGTAGATCACGTGATGTCGCCAGTGGCGCGCTTGCGATTCGTTTAGCGACCGTACTAATGACCGTCTCCGACACGGCCATCCTGCGATGCACACGTCCTCGTGTGTTATCCTGCAAAGAAAAATACTCGCAAAGTATCACATAGCTCGGTCACTCCTGACCACATTTGCTAAAGCCAAAAACACTATGAAAGAAATCTGTTGGGATCTCAAATCTTATTCCTTAAGTTCAAACAAACCACAATTGCAGAGTTCAGAGCATTACTCACTACTTAATTATCATATCTCAAGATCACAAACAAAATAATCAACTAAGCTGCATGTGATTCATACTTTCTATATAGTAACCTCCAGTTACTCAACCATTCATTTGCGCGTCCCCCTCGGACCGCCAAGTCACTCCCGGACTTTATGGTTCCAAAGTATTATCACACAAACTTAATCTCTACTCTTCGTTTCATCAACAAGACTTTCACTCGACTCTACCTCAAATTCGTAAGGAATACTCTGATTCCCTGGCAACTGAAACTTTGACTAATTATAGCAAAAATCATCAACCAGAGCCACGTACCATCGTTTTCCACATTAACAATCATCTTTATCACTAAGAGCCTTAGAGCCTTAGAAACCCACACACGAATAAACCACTCTAACGCCACGGCTCTCCAGCCGACTAGCAATCGCATTGCTCTCACACATCCATCGCATGGATCAAAAACTATGGTCCTTCCAGACCCAATACGGCCGATAGAGAACCCCTACTCGCGTGGTTCCCATAACTAAGGCTTGCTCATTACCACTATGATCACCATCTACTTCGACTGGTACATGACCTACTGGCATCTTTCTTAAAACCTATCGTAAGCGTATTTGTAAGTATCGTTAGAATTTAGAGCTTTTAACGTATAGCGATCACCATCCAAAACTACCGCTACCTTAAACGGACCTCTGAACTTTCGATCTAACAGTCTGATTTCTCTCTTCGTTTCTAATAACACGAAATCACCAACCAATTTTTTTTCTTTGTTATAGCTACCTTTGTATTCCCTGACGCAATCTCGCGGACTTCATCAATGTCTACTTCGGTTTTCATCACAATGACTTTCCTTTATTTCTTTACAAATAAATTCTCTATGTCGAAAGTTCTAAATCAAACAAACTAACAACTAGATCAACACACACGACTAGTTTAATTAAAATGCTAGAGCAACAAAGTACCTCTTCATTCATCTAATCATTACACAAAGCAGGAAACTCATCCGTGGCCTATGGGCAACACATGGCCCTCCAACAAATCCCTGTTTGTTTTACTACGTTCCTCAAGAACGCCGAGTCCCACATGACTCTTTCGTCTCTACGACCCGACCTCCGCCAGAGCCACCCGCGCACCGCGCATCCACGGACTACTAAAAGTAGACACCGACTTCTACCGGACTACGGCTACGAAATGGCTACTGGTACGGTCCGACCATCCGAACCAAGTTTCCATACTATCTCTCAATTTCAAATTCTCAAATCAAATACTCTCTCTACTTAAAACTACTTGGCACTCGGGCATTCTCCTTAACCCATCGTGTTCGTACTTGTAAGTACGCTTAGAACTTAATGCTCTCAATGTGTAGCGATCTCACTAATAATTTTACAACTTTGAATGGCTTATAATTGGGGTCTAATTTAGTCTGGTTGCGTTCTTCGTTTTGAAGCAACACAAAGTCAAAACAAACAAAACACAAAAACTCAAGTTGGTGTTCGCTAATCGTTAAGCAATATAAGATTTGTTCTGTGCTGAATACACGTGTTTGACCAATACCAGTCAACGCAACAACGTTATTAACTCGTTTGCCGTGCGTTTGTATTGTAATTAATTATAAATAGTAAACAGTGGCATTTCTTGTGTACATTATGTAAATTTTAAGTTACGGAAGAGGGGAGTGTCCTAGTACAGGCATTTACTTGCTTAAAGGGACACTTCTATAACTAGTATGTAGTACAAGCTTGTTAAAGAAAATAAACTATTTGTATTTGTATTTGTATTTGTGCCACTTAATTTGGCTGCACAACTCTAATTTACTAACGAGCATTCAGCACCAGAATCGTAAACAAAACAATACAGCTCACCTTTGTGTTCTAACGTGCCTGAGAGTAGTTGTACGATGCGCCGCTCGTTCCACACACCGCCGCGGCGTTGACCGGCCTGCTGCCACTGCCGCCGCTGCCGGCGTTGCCGACGCAGCCACCGCTGCCGCCGCTGCCGACGCAGCTGGCGCTGCCGACGCAGCTGGCGCTGCCGACGCAACCGCCGGTGCCGCCGCTGCCGACGCAGCCGCCGCTGCCGACGCAGCCACCGCTGCCGACGACGCAGCCGCCGCTCGTACACCGGACTGCTATGTGACCCGGCTTGCCACATTTGAAGCAGACCAAATGCTTCGCTGCCGGCTGCTGCGCCGCTTGACTCGACGATGATTCACCGGTGGTGTTTATTTTGCGGTTCAAATGTCAAAACGCGTTCAGTTCTTGCTGTAATTTGTCCCTCGATCTAATGTTTGTAATAAACGCCATACGTTGAAGTTACTGGTCAAACTATGATGTGAGCGAGTACTGTTGCTACGGCGATTTCTTCTTTGTTTACACCTTTCCAACGATTATTCAGCGAAGTGATTAAATTACTTGCGAACGCGGGTAATGTTTCTCAACTTGGTTTTTCGCCGTTCATTTTAATGACGGTACCCACCAATGTCTCGCACGAAATAAATCGTGTTGTGAAAAGTACCTTCAATTCATTCCATATCATATCTTCGTAGGCTATTTAGAATAACCATGTTAATGCTTCACCTTTTCGCGTCTCGCTGACCGCCACAACAAGTTGACCATCTTGCAATGAATTTTAAGCAAAACATAAATCTGCTGTCACGCACCGTGATCACGCATCGGAATCGGGTTTATCCGAGTCGAATACCGGCAACACTAACTTGTTTTTCACTAGCTTAGTTTTTAAGAGTTAGTATCAGGGCGTGCATTTGTAGGTTTTGAATTTAAAAAGTAACCACCACTGATTGTTATTGTCACTGTCCCCGCGTGTGATCTCATTAGCACGATTTGATCCCACTACTGATGTCGGAGCGACATCAGGATTTTATTTCATTAGAATCGACATCATGTGGGCAGAAGATGGGTTTCGTGCAATGAAAACACACTCGGTGCGATACAGGACGTTTATTAAAATCACAAACTAACATTATCACGAATTACAATTTAATCACAATAACTGAGCACAACGAATCGAGTACAGTTTCGCGACGTCTTAACTCCGATGCGATCAGACACCGAATGGCCTGCTCGCCGTGGACTTAAACATCACGACTCTGTATAAGCGCGCTTGTGGTGTGGGTAGATCACGTGATGTCGCCAGTGGCGCGCTTGCGATTCGTTTAGCGACCGTACTAATGACCGATTCCGACACACACATAACGAGGTCTCCAGTAAATATTATTTATACAAGTACTATGTAAAATAATATTAATGAAGTATAATTATTTATTAATAGCTCGTGCACCATTCTGGTCGATAACAGCTTGCATGCGGGAACGCATTGAATTAATTAAGTTTAGACATAAATCTGAACCACGAATACTCTCCCATATTTGTAAACAATGAGCCTCCGTACTCCAGATGCGTATCTGGAGTACGCTGATTTTGAATATTCCACCGTTGAACGATAACACCCCATAGATTTTCGATGGGATTTAAATCCGATGATCTAGCAGGCCAAGGAATAATGCAAATGTCATTATACTGACGAAACCACGCCTGCACACTGTGCGAACGGTGTATCGGACAATTATCCTGCACAAATTTTATATGTGGTGCGATCCGCCGTTGCAATCGGATGCGCTTACACTGTGAGCGGAATTTATTTTACGCTGAGCGTGGCAAATGCCGCTGCCATCATGCGTTCGGAAGAACTTGTGGCGAACGAGGTCCTGGCATTCCCGCAGTACCAGCTGGATGTCATGGACGAGGTTAGTGTGATCCAGATCTGCACATCCAACTTCAATGAAGAGGAGATACGCAGAGCTAAAACACTGTTGTACCAGTTGCTAGAGATGGCCGACCGAATGCCGTCCCGCAGGAGGGATGAAAAAGGAGAGAGGAGTCTTCAAGACATTATTAAAGTGTTGAAGGAGACCGAACCTGACGACGTGCCGAGCTTTGTGGCGAAGGATTTGCGCAAGCTGCCTCCCGTCACATTCGACCACGTCGATGTTACCAGGCTGCTACGGGACATCACAAGCCTGAGATCAAGCCTGGCCGAGATGCAGTTGAAGTTGGAAGCATCGCAATCCACCATCAGTGATTTACGTACCGAGGTAGCAGATTTACGCAACGCAGTATGTAGGTCACGCGAGCCAACCAGCGTCAACACACGTCACGGCGTACACAATGCATCGCAGCCGAGTTGCGAGTCAGCAAAATTCGACTCGTCGCCGGCCGCCGTCACTGCGAGCGATGCACAACCGCGCCCCTCCCTCCCCACGTCCCTCATTGTTGGGATGCCAACGAATATTAGTACGTCCACACCGTGCTTACTCGGCTGTCGTTATATCGCAACTCCAGCAAAACATCAACGGCAACCTAAACATACGAGGGGTGCCCAGCGGCCCTCCGAAGTAGTTCGAAGCCAGTTACCGGCGGTATCGACGATAACAAGCCAAGGACAGGCCGATGAAGAAGGCTTCATACGTGTGGAGAAGAAGAAGAAGAGGAAGAAGCCTGCTTGTCGCAATCAGTGCGGTACCGCATTGACTGGTCCGAACATGTTGCTGCGTCCCGCTATTCCATCGACGCAGCTGTATGTGTCACGGTTACATCACTCCACGAAGGCAGAGTAGATCGTGGAGTACATCATGTTAAAGACCAAGTTCACCTTAAGAGTCGAGAAGCTGGAGTCGCGTCACAAAATTAACTTTAAATCTTTTGTGGTGCGCGTTCCGACTCATCACCTGGAGACCTTTATGAAGGAAGAATTTTGGCCGAGTCGTGTATCGGCGTTTTCGCGGAAGATAAATGATAAATGATTTATTTTCTGTAAGTAGGTTCATACAAACACTTTTACACGTCAATCATAATTATGTTTTAAAACTAGATGAGGTCGGCGTTTCCTATCTGACTACTCTGAGAAGAAAGGCCGAAACAAACTCAGAGTTCACAGTCTCTTTTAAAGTCCAGACATAATCTTGGTCAGATCATGTGAAGAATATGTAGATTCGTGTCTGAAATGGTCTTTTGAGGAAAGAACCACACAGATTGAGTGGACCTGTCCAGTCAGTGCACGCATTTGTCGATAATCGTGCAGCTCAACTCAGAAGTCAAGGAGCGCAACGATTCGACGAACAATACCAAAGAAAGGACACATTTGGGTAGGCCGCATATAGTACTCAAACTGCCAGACCATGGTTAAAACTAACTAAGAAAAGAAAAAGAAAAAATCAATGACCCACATAGTCTTCACATTCACAATAATAAACAAAATAAAAAAATAAAAAAAATACTTTAAAAGAAGGCTACATGACACCTCGACTCAGCGCAATACGTCGCCGACCCAACGTACTAGTTAAAGTTTTAAATTCATAATTATGTATTAGTTTATTATTTTGTAATCAGTATTTGTGTATTTTATCTATGGGCCTTAGTTGCCTGATAATAAAGGAATTATTATTATTATTATTATTTTTGTTGAGTGTTTTCTCTTCTCAGCTCTTAGGCTGGTTTTTGCAACATTTACGGACCGAAGCCAAGTAAATGCAGCGTGTGGTGGGTTATGTTATATTTGTGTTGTGATGAGGACCTATTTCGTTTTCATCTATTTGCATGAACTTTCTGACGATTCGAGATGTATTTAAAATTGCAGCTTTTTGTAGGGTGATATAGAGGGTTTCTTTTAGATTTAGTAATTTAAGGCTATGGAGAAGGTGATTCGGGATGACGCCTGTTGTAGAGAGGACTATAGGGACCACATACACTTTTTCTTGGCGCCATATTCTAGCTACTTCATCTTTGAGTTCTGCGTATTTGCTAATTTTTTCCGTTATTGTCTTCTGAATGTTATGTGTGTTGGGAACGGCAATATCTAATTACGTTTGCTGCGATCAGAGGATCGAAAAAAAACCGAAATGATTTTAAATAAATTTAATTACTGATTTAATATTACAAAATTAAACCTATGAATGATGATTCTAGTTCGAAGTAGGAAATTAGAATGATCATTCTTACAATTTATTGAGCAAACAACAACTTGCGAAATCGACTGATGTCATAGGTGCATCAGCGATTATAGAAATTAATGAGGTCGGCGCGGAAGCAACATCAGCAAGGTCGGCGCGGATGCAACATCAGCGACCTTCATATAGTAGCGCTATGTAATTCCTCCCCTCTTAGAACGGCGACTATTTTAGCACGTTGAGTGAAAATGTTGCCGGAAGTTCGTCAGGAGTTTCCTTATTTTCCAGGGCTGCAGCTGGTGGTTGCTGCTTCTTTTTCATAGTGTTACATTTGCATAGGTAGCGCCGGGTCATTGCGATGATAAAGAGTACGCTTGCACTCAATAGTATTCCATAGAATGGGATTGTAGTGTGATAAAGTGCGTTGGTCTGCACGTTCTCAAGTTGAACAGGATTCTGGATCATAATTTGGTCCTGGGTGCTGTGTAGTCCTTGTAGATTGATAGAGTTCAGATTGACGTGGGTGGCTGTGGTGGCCTGTTTCTCAGCGTCGTAGGGTATTTTCATTAACTTCAAGGGTTGGCCATTAATTTCATCGTAAACGTTTGCAATGGTGAATTCTTCGGATTTCAGATAACATCCAATAGGAATCGTAGCAAGGTAACTACCCTGAAGCGATGTGTAGTCTTTCTGGTCGCAGGTTAATTGTACCTTCGTTTCTTGAGGAAAGGAGAGGACGTAATGTTGGTCGTCGAGTTTCTCCATGGCCTCTCTCATCAAGGTGACTGTGGTAAACTTGCAGGAGTCTTGTAGGGCTTGGTTGGTGATTAACTCCTGGACGCAGTCAGCTTTGTTGCGAGTCTGGTGAGTAATATCGTTCTCACAGAGGTACCAGTCTTTCAACTTCGGGCATTCAGCCTCTATGTACGCATGTAACATCTCGTTGGTTGCAAGGAAAGGAAAGGGTGGAATAAGGGCTTGTGCGTGTTTATTAGGGACCACGGAGAGTTTATAAAAATCATAACTATTTTTAGAAAAGATTGGAAATTTAAATACGAATACTATCTGGTTGTCTACATAATATGATCCCGGTTTTATAATGTCATAATAATCTCTAAGTTCTAGATCTAAAATTTGCTCTTCGGCGTAAATAGTCTTAAGTTTTTGTACCATTGACTGTAGTATTTCTACGTCTATCATAGAGTGGTGTGTGCTACTCGCACGAACAAAAGCTAAACTATTTTCTATCCTAATTAGTTCCTGAGTTAAATCTTCTACATTATCGCTTATAACTTCTAGTAGTTGGGCAAAATGGGCATATTTTATTAAATTATTTTCTCTTAGTGCATTACTTTGTAATATAGTCTCTAAAGTAGTGTTGATTTTATTCTGGTTTTTTACTATTTGTGTAATTACGCTATTATATTTAGACATCCACTCTTTACTTATACTTATATGATCATTGAATTCGGTCACTAATTTGTTTTGGTTACGTTCTAAGATTTGAATTGCCTGATTATACCTTACCGCATCCTCGTGATCTAGGTTCCCGGTTAGGCTTTTTATTATTGAACCTAGTCCGTCTACAAGACCTCTTTTGGCTCTGTTGGGTTCTAAAGATCGTAATTGTTTTAGGACATTGCCAAGTTTGCTAGCAAGATACTCCAATTGAATTTCGTATAACGCGTAGGTGTCATTAGTCATTTGATTTTGACAGATCGTTAGTTGAGTTTGTAGGGATTGAACATTGTTTTCTATATTGCTTAGTTGTACGTACTGGATGAAAGTATGATGGTGGGTCGTAATTTTCATTTGTCCAAGTTTAAAGGGTAGAAGCCCAGGTCCGTCATCGAGGCTTTCGAGTCTTATCTCCTGAGGTCGCGTCATTGGGAGAAGTGCTATCAGTAGGATCCTGTGACAATTTTGCTGATTTAGGTACACGCTTGAGTCTTGATTTCGCTATGGGGCCACGTTTTTTTGAAGTATAAATATGAATCGGCAGGTCTGCCAAAACTGTGTCCTGTGTATATCGTGGGGCAGTCTTTTGTCGACTAGCAAGGGGGTTTGTTATAAATATTTGCTGTTGGGGTACGTATTCTATCTCGGGTTCACGTGTTTCATTTCGTTTCTCAACTATCGCGGTACGATTAGCAAGTGATGACGAGTTGATGATGTCATAAACATGTTTCATTTTATCTCTATGGACTTGCGTGTACTGTTGTAATAAATGCTGTGTAAGGTCAATGTCTTTACAGTCTCGGGGGTCAAAATGACCAGTCAGTAGGTCAAAGGGGCGACATCTCGTGAAACTATGTATTGAGCTATTATAAGCTATTAAAGCATAGGGCACAAGATTAATTATTGGTTCGTCTTTATACTGTAGCTTAAGAAGTCTAAGATGTTCTAAAAGAGTTGAGTGGAATCGTTCGATATTTCCGTTATCGTTAGGAGAGTGAGCTAGTATTCTATGATGGTTGATCCCATGAAGCCTCGTAAATTCCATGAACAATTGGTTTGTAAACTCAGTCCCATTGTCTGTAATAATAGTTATAGGGACGCCATGGTGGGTGCAGTACTGCAAAAGGGCTTGTAGTATGCTAATAGCGGTTCCGTCACGTAAGTGATAAGCTTGACCGTACTTTGTAAATACATCGATAAATGTTACATATTTTTCACCCTGTACAGTAAATAGATCCATGTGGATTGTCTCAAACGGCTTGGTAGCTGGTGGTACGATGTTAAACTGAGGTCTAATCGGGTTTCTATCGTACTTGGCTTGACCGCAAATCGTACATTCGTTTATAAATTTGGTTATCTGGTCTTTCATTTTTGGCCAGTAGTATTTACGAGATAAGGCTAAATGACACTCGGTAATTCCACGATGGTTAGTTTTACCGTCATGATGGTGTCGTATTATCTCCTGTTGTCGAAGGTAATCTTTGACATTTTCTAATTCACATTTAGCTAAAACGAGATTTAAGGATGAACTTTTGAATTTTTCCTGTATGATTGGTATAATTGAGTACATGGCTAGAGGTGGATTAACCAAAATAGCTGTCTTAACCTTGGGGTTAACGTATTCTTTTACGGCACAGATCACATCTTCCTCTAAGTTAGATTGGGATAGCTGGATACTTATACGCGTATGGGTGTCAAATGGCCTGGTAACTACAGGTCGTTTCTTTACGTCATTTGCAATAGTTAAACATATCTGTCTGTTAAACTTATTTAATGGCTCGTCAGTTATGGGAATTTCTAGGATGGGGTTCTCAGCGCTTGTATGTACTGTTTCAGTCGAGGAGTTTGGTTTGCCTGGGATGGTTTCTGATGGGTTACCCATTAAGGAGTTAGGTTCATCGATTTCCTCTATTAAGGACATGGCTTCTTTGGTGTGAATTTCAATGCGAGAAAGGGCGTCAGCATTTGTATTAGATTTCCCTTTTTTATAAATAACTGAGAAGTCGTATTCACTAAGTCTAAGTCTCCACCTTGTCAGTCGAGAATTTGGTTCCTTCATGTTCATCATCCATTGCAATGGTTTGTGGTCAGTGAAAATTTTGAATTTACGTCCAAATAGGTAGGGTCTGAAATATTTCGTAGCCCAAACTATAGCAAGCAATTCCTTCTCTATAGTGCTGTAGTTCATCTCGCTTTCATTTAAAGTTCGGGATGCGTAACAGATGGGCTTGTCTGAATTTATGGGTCCTTGGGATAGAACAGCGCCGATGGCTACATTAGAAGCGTCTGTCGTCAAGTTAAATTCTTTATTGAAGTCAGGATACTGTAGGATGGGGTCATTAGTCAGGAGAGTCTTGCATCTTTCCAAACAATTCACATATTCGGAGTCAAGGGTGATTTTGCGTCCTTTTTTCAAGCATTGCGTAAGTGGTTTTGTAGTTCGGGCAAAGTCAGGAATAAATTTTCGATAATAACCGAGGAGGCCCAGAAATTGTTTGATTTCTTTCGGTGTTTTTGGAATAGGATACTTCTTAATTGCAGATATTTTATCGGGATTTGGCTTGATGCCATCCTTACTGATGACATGGCCTAAATAAGCAGTTTCAAGTTTAAGGAATTCCGACTTGTCCATTTGGATTTTGAAGTTGGATTCTCGAAGTTTCTGGAATACTTTTTCGAGGTTAATGATATGTTCCTGAAGGGATGTACTGAAAACGATGATGTCATCTAAATATACGAGACATATCTCATTTTGGAGTCCTCTAAGGACATTCTCCATCACACGTTGAAACGTGGACGGAGAATTTTTTGGTCCCATCGGCATTCTTAGAAATTCAAAATGACCGTGTTCTACATTGAATGCGGTCTTTTCTACATCCTGTGGGTGCAATAGTGGTCGTGAAATAGTGGCATTTACCTAATTTGTCGAGAACGTCATTGATATTAGGTATAGGGTACTTATCGTCTCGTGTCTTTTCGTTTAACTTACGAAAATCTACTACGAGACGCCATTTTTGCTTTCCTGAGGCATCTATTTTTTTTGGAACTACCCAAATAGGCGAGCTCCATGCAGATTCTGATGGTCGAATGATACCTTGATCGAGCATTTTAGTTATTTGGTCCCTAACTTCTTGGCGGTGTACGAATGGATACCGGTAGCTTTTAGCGTGCACTGGAACATCATCGGTAGTTCTTATTCGATGCTTTATTTTATTTGTAAAAGTTAGTCCCTCACCTTCAATGTAAAAAACATCCGAGTAACGAGAACAAAGAGCTATTAGATTAGCTTTCTCTTCCGGGTTTAGGTGATCAGTTCTCAAACGCGATACTACTTCCTGAGCGCGGGTCGATATTTGTTGAGTACTACTGCACTCAATATTAAATAATTCCGCGTGCGCTGGGCGATCGAGTGAAAATATTACGTCATTTGGTGTCGGGTTTTCGATTTCTAAGTAGCCACGATTATTATTTACGGTGGTAATACATTCATGAATTATGCAATTGCAAAGAGTTTGTTAACGAATAAAAGCGTCGCCTTCCGGCACATCAATAGGGATACGAATAATCTTAGTGCTCCCAGCTGGTATAATATCTTCGTATAAGTTTATGTTGCACGAGTTATACATTACAATAGGGTTTATCGCAGATCGAGTTACTAGTGTATTTTCTTTTAAATCTATGCGAGCTTCCCATTTATTTAATAGATCTAAACCAATGAGGCCGTCGAAATAATTATGAAACCGATAAATGAACAACTTCATGCTGTTAGCGTCGTTAAACTCCGCAAAACATGGCAAAGTTATGGAATAGTCGTTCCTGCTTGTTGCGTGTATGTTGGTTATCTCAAAAGGATCGAAATTCAAAGGATACTCGGAGAAATATTTTTCGACAGCTTCGGGGCTAATGAAAGATTGGTTGGCACCTGTGTCTATTAAAAGTTTTAATGGTGGGTCTCTAATTTGTATATAGGGAAGTTGCCTCTGTGTCTGAAGGTTTAGTTCTATTTTGGTTTTTGTGACATTCGAAGCCTCCAGGAAATCCTGCTGAGCATGGTTAATTGTACCCGCTTGCGATTCATCAAATACCTGGGCGTCCGTTGACACATTATAATAAGTCGAGTCAGCGGCTAGACTCGGGTCAATGTCACTGTTGTTGTAATCAGTATAGTAATTGTACTCCGGTTGGTTATAATAGTTGTAATATGAGTCATCATATGTCATGCACTCGTTCATATTCATTTCTCGGGATTTAAAATAATTTGAGGGTGGTGGTTTGCCAGACTTGTTCCAATCATGGACTGCTGGTGCGTTTATTGGGGGTAGAGGTCTGGGAGTAAAACGTTGAACACCACTCATCGGCTGAGGGCCTTGAGGTACATTATTTCGGGGTGGTAATCTAAATGTGTTACTACGGTGGTTGTAGTTAGGAGGTGCCGCACTGAACACTCTTTGTGTGTTCGTTGGCATACGATATTGGTATTGTGCTGGTGCAGGGAATTTAAAAGGCTGAGGTGCAGGTCCCGCTGGACGTTGTCTCACGGGTAATGGCCAATTGGGTACTGATGTTGGGAAGTTATGAGGTCGTGGGGTAAACGCTACAGGTGTTAGAGTGGAATGAGTGACTTTAGAAGGAGCTTGGGTTTTTGCGGTCTCACGTTGTTGCAAGTACATTACATTGAGTTCTTCTTGAACGAACTCAAGCGCCTTTTCTATCGTTGGTGGGCGCATGCAACGTATACGGGATCCTAAGGGTTCTTTTAACCCTCGAACATATGCCTGCATGGTAACCTTTTTATACAAGTCGCGTTTCGCTGTTATAGTCGTTGGTACAGTCTCATGTAAAGTCACGTATGTCATGATCGTACTAAACAACGTTTGGCAATGATCATAGAATTCTTGTGGCGTTTTATTACCCTGAGTAGTTAGAGAGAGGTCGTTGTACAGTGCGGTTTCATCACGTTGATCCGAAAAGTTATTAATCAAGGCAGTTCGAATGCCTAGCCAGCTCTCTGGTATTCCATTTGCGTTAATAGTACATGCCGCGGTCCCAGTTATCTTATTAAGTATACCGTTCAGTAAACATAAGTTGGAAAATTCGCTGCCGGGTGTATTACTCAAATACTGCGCAGCTAACGAATCACAAATTCTAATGAAACGCGTAAGGATATTTGGGTTGCCGTCAAACTCTGGAACAAGGCGAAGGGCCTTGAAAATGGTATCTGGGTCATTTTGAGTCATATTGATTAATTCTAATTTATCTAAAGTTATATCTCTATTTATATCTACTATACGTTGGCGAGCCTGTCGTGATTCAGGCTCCCGCGCACTGGAGGCCCTTGGATGGTAAATCTTGAGGGTTAAGATTCAAAGGGGTGCAACACGAGAATGATTCAAGTGTACTTACAGGTATCTCATTTCTGATTCCTCTCTGTGAATCGATGGCTGGATTCTCCTTCTGGTCTGCAGCAGGTCCGTAGGTTCAGGATACCCGAAATGGTGCTTGATAGCCACCCGAGTGACTCGCGACGCGATTATCGATGTGAGATAGAGTCCCGATATCTCTCGCGGATATCCTACCGGCTGCGCCAATTACGTTTGCTGCGATCAGAGGATCGAAAAAAAACCGAAATGATTTTAAATAAATTTAATATTACAAAATTAAACCTATGAATGATGATTCTAGTTCGAAGTAGGAAATTAGAATGATCATTCTTACAATTTATTGAGCAAACAACAACTTGCGAAATCGACTGATGTCATAGGTGCATCAGCGATTATAGAAATTAATGAGGTCGGCGCGGAAGCAACATCAGCAAGGTCGGCGCGGATGCAACATCAGCGACCTTCATATGGTAGCGCTATGTAATTATCTATTAGGTAAGTGACTTTATTTATTTTATCCCGTAGGGTTATATCCGGTCTATTGTAGTGAATTGTTCTGTCGGTTAGAATGGCGCGATCATAGTAAAGTTTGTGTGTGTCATTTTCTAGAATTGTTTGTGGTGTGTAATTGTAGTAAGGAGTGTTTGTGTCTTGTATGAGTGTGTATTTGAGTGCTAATTTTTGATGAATTACATTTGCCACCTGATTGTGCCTGTGTGTGTAGTCTGTCTGCGTGAGAGTTATACAAGCTCCTGTTATGTGCTGAATTGTTTCTGATTGGATGTGACACTTGCGACATTTATCATTTGTTACTGAAGGATCTTTGATAATAAATTTTCTATAGTTTTTAGTGTTAATAATCTGGTCCTGTATCGCAATTATAAATCCTTCGGTTTCTGGGAATAAATTGCCTATTTTTAGAAATTTATTTGAGGCTACTTTGTTGACATGGGATTGTTCTAGGTCATGAGGATGCCGGCCATGGAGTACCTTTTTCTTCCAGTCCTCAATTTTTTGTGTCTGCGGGTCATCACTAGTAATTTCTGGAGTATCTGGCTGTTCATTTAAATTAAGTGGGGTGTAGTTAAAATCATTTTGAGCTATGGCTTTATGAATGTTACTAGTGCGAGATTTTGAGTGAAAGAATGTTTTTAGTCGACTAACTTGTTTCCGCCAAAGGTGCTGGATGTCTATTAGGCCTCTCCCCCCGTTTTGTCTTTTGATAGTTAGTCTTTCTATTGCAGATTTTGGGTGTAATTTGTTATGTTTTGTAAGACTGGTGCGTGTGGTTCGTTCTAATTGTTCTGTGTCTGTTTTTGTCCATTTAATAACTCCGAATGAGTATGTTAATATGGGAATGGCAAATGTATTTAAGGCCTTGATGAGATTTTTACCCGAAAGTTGTGTTTTACATATGGCGTTAAGCCTCCTTTTATACTCTGCAGTAAGTGTTTCTTTAATCCTAACATGATCTAGTCCCTTTAGTTGCGTGTATCCTAAATATTTGTATAAGTCGGTCGACTCCATTGCCGTTATAGTGTCTGTGTCATTTACTACATAGTTGCCGGGTCGTATCTTGCCACGTATGATATGAAGTGTTTTACATTTATCCAGACCAAATTGCATGTTTATATCTAAACTGAACTCTGCTGTGGCTTCTACTAATTTCTTCATATCTTTTTCGGTTTGTGCATATAGTTTAATATCGTCCATGTAAATGAGATGTGAGACTATTGTTTGTTCTGTAGTGTGTTTGAAACAATATCCGGCCCGACAGCGCTGCAGCAAATGAGACAGAGGGTTTAGTGCGAGACAGAACCATAGGGGACTCAGTGAATCACCTTGATATATACCCTTTTTGATAAATATTTGTCGCGTTGTAACATTATTCTGATTACAGTTTAGTTGAAGTGTGGTTTTCCAAAGTGGCATTATGTTTCGTAGGAAATCTATTATTTTTGAGTTTATCCTATAAATTTCTAGTATGTGTATCAACCAGGAATGTGGAACACTGTCGAAAGCTTTTTTATAATCGATATAGGTACAATGAAGATTTCTATTCTTTGTTGCGGCATGTTTATGGATAGTAGAATCAATAATTAACTGCTCTTTGCATCCCATATGGCCCCGTCTGCATCCCTTCTGCTCTTCCGCCATTATATTGTGGTGTTCAATGTGTGAGTTAATTTTTTTTGTTATTGCTGATGTTAGGTGTGGGTAGGCATGTGATTGATCTATATTGGGAAGGTTGTGGTGATTTTTTAGTTTTAGGTAGCATGTATGTTATACCTGTTGCGATAAAATCAGGTATATTTTGTTGTCCTAATATAATTTCTGTTAAGTTTTTTGCTATGGGTTTGTATAATGAAGTTAACTTTTTGTACCAAAAATTGTGTATTTTGTCTATACCAGGAGATTTCCAATTATGTAACCTGCCTGTTAAGTGTGTGATATCGGCCTCTGTAATCTCTACAAATTCCATGTCATCTATTGCTCTCCATTTTGTTTCTTCTTCTGTTATCCACGTTGCTTTGTCTTTATGTTGTTGTTGTTCTTCCCAAATGCTACCCCAATATGTTTCTAGTTGCTCTTTTGTAGGTTGGTTAGGTGAGTCTGTATTATTTTCATCATTTGTGTCGGTGTCTAGTTTGTGTAGGTTTCTATAAAACATTTTTTCATTAGTGGCAAATATGGCATTATCGTTTTTACGCTGTTGTGCTTTTTTGTATCTTCTGAGCCTATGGACTTTAAGTGCAAGTTTTTGTTTTAATGTGTCTAAGAACTCTTCAGGTTTTCTGTTGTTATTTTCATGTCTTGTGTGCATGGGGCTACTCCTAAATATAGCCTCAACTCTCCTTACTACTTTACTTGACCTAATGTTGTTAATGTATTGTGTAAGTCTACTACAATCTGCT
This sequence comes from Eupsilia transversa, assembly GCA_914767815.1. Taxonomy (NCBI): domain Eukaryota; kingdom Metazoa; phylum Arthropoda; class Insecta; order Lepidoptera; family Noctuidae; genus Eupsilia; species Eupsilia transversa. The sequence goes on along the minus strand of OU611873.1, from coordinate 7,066,836 downwards.
CTTAATTTTTCTATGTCTTTTTTTAACCACTGCCATGCTGGTTTGATATTCTGTTTTGGTCTTGTGTTTTCTGTGTGTTGTGTGATTTTAAAGTTAAGTTCTTCAGATACGACTACCGCTGTGCAATATATAAGTGTGTGTATATCTATAAGTTGTGTGTCATCGGAAATAAATTGATTAAGTATGTTTTCATTAAATAAGTTAACTAAACGGAAAAGATTAGGGCTATATCGAAGTTTAGGTAGTTTTGGTCGAACTGTTGGGTCCATCCCAGAGTATTGTGTTAGGGTTGTTCTGAATTTATCATGTATTTCTTGAATATAAATATCTGTTGTCAGATTTTGATCTGGAACGGTTAAGGTTTCTATATCATTTTCTAGAGTTAATGTTATGGATTCGGTTTGTGTTGATGTGTGTGATGTTTGCGTGTAAGCTTGCGTTTGATTGTATGGTTGAGATGGAGTATGAGATTCTACTTGGGTGTGCGGCTGTTCAGCAGTTTCGGTTATGTTTTGTGATAGTAGGATAGCGTTAGCGCCTGTATTATTTTCTGTTTCTTGTAATTTTATTCGAGTTTCTTCTTTTAATTGTTCTATTATTTCTTGAGACAAAAGTTTATTTCTAACTATAGCTCTTCGCTGATCTGAGATTCTTTGTTCTGAGACGGTTATCTCAGGATATTGTAGGGAAAAAAGTTCATGCAATTGTTGTCTGTAGGTGGTCATGTCGGTCTCTAATTTAGTGATATAAAAGTAAGTTCGCATGATAAATAGGTTAACTTCTTTGCTCCATCTCATGCGAACTCTTGCTTTTCCAGCCTTGGTGGACGCGGGTAAGAAGGAACTAGCCTCCCGCGCAACATTCAAGGTCGGAGTGGGTTGAATTGAATTTAAACTAGTAATGGAAGGTGATGATGGTATGGGTGACGATGGTATGGATAGTGATGATGCTCTAGAAGGTGTGTATGATACTGTGCTTGGACTATACGGTTCTACAGGGTTGTTTATCCTGTCCGTCAGTCTGTCACCATCGTCACTGATTTCGGCTGTAGCATCTTTGTCGGTGGGAGCCCGCCTGTTCAACTCCTCACCGCTGACGGTTCGCATGCTGTGACACCCAGCGTCAGCTCCAGGTGCGCCCCGGCGATCGCCCCCGGGCAGCGGTCCTATACGTTTCCTTTTCGATCGTGTCTCCATTTTGAATGGGTTTCCAGAGCCACGTTAGCCACGACAGTAATTTCTCATTCGTGTGTCCGCCCCCCACGTGATTAGATGGTCAATCAGGACGTGTGGTTGTTTAGGGGGCTTATTATTATTATTTTTACGTCTCTTAACATTTCTCGGGACCCTGGGGTCCCGGACCTTTGGAAGGTGTACGAGGGGCCGAAGCCAACTCGCAGAGGCCCGTTAGACGTTTTTATTGAAATGAGGCACCAACCGACGATTATCCCTGTTCGCACTATGCAAATGCAGCCAAGGACAACCCCCGGTTGGTGTAGGACTATGGCAGAATGTGGAAACAAAGATATTGGTTTATGGGTTTGGGTGGCTACGTGAACTACTTATCTTGAGCTATGGAAAGACTATAGCCCCTACCTGACCAATGTTTTATATAAATACACAGATAAAATGGCAGGGGGTGACTTGCACACTCAATAATGGGCCCCCGAAAACGGTCGCTAGCACTAAGTGTCGTAGCGACAAGGGGGCAACATGTCCTGAGGTGCTGATGAGGAGTGGAGAGGTATTCCACGGCTATCAGGACTATCCCGGAAGTACGGTCAAGATCCCTACCAGCATCTTACTGGAATACTTCCTTCCTCCGAGCACGTTTACTCTTGCGAATCTCCACTCAAGCCAGCCAATAAAGGCAAGAAAGAGGTGGGAGCTCTGTCCTTCGTCAGTGTTCACTCCAGCCGGCCAATAAAGGCAAGCCGGAGGTGAGGAACAAGACTTCTCCCGGGAGATAGGGTCCATGGGGTCGCTACTGCCCAACAGCTCGCCACATGCTGCCCTGCGGGTTTATTATTATTATTATTATTATTATTAATTCATCTCTTGGATACACATTTCGAACGGTAGGCAACATGGTCTCCTCCAGCACTTCTATACAATGTGTAACGGATAGGGTATATCTATCCAAAGGGGGTGGAGATTACATTAGGTATAGAATCTCTATGCAAAGTTTCAGCTCAAAATAAATTATTCAAATCATTTTTTACTAAACTTTAGGTTTCGTAAGTTTATTGAATTATGAATGAAAAATTGATTGTCAAATCGTAACAAACGTGTCACCGCATTACGAAGATCAGACGGGATCGAATAAGCCGAAAATACGGAGAAGCGCGAGCGGCACAGAATACATAATAGTACCGCGCGGTTGGTATCATGTACTGAAATTTCTCATCATGTTCGTAACATGTAGAAATAAGATTTTAAAACCCTTGCTATATCGTTTGTTATCATCCAAAGAAGCCGTGCACTTGGTATGTATATACCCTTTCCGTTACACGTTGTATAATTTGCACTATTTGCTCGACTTGGTAGTCTGACTAGTTCTCCCGGATCGGCTGCTTCTCTTGGACACACATTTCGAACGGTAGGCAACATGGTCTCCTCCAGCACTTCTATATAATTTGCACTATTTGCTCGACTTGGTAGTCTGACTAGTTCTCCCGGATCGGCTGCACTCATCCATCCCCACATGTTCACTGTAATATGACCGGATTGCATATTGGGCACTACGTGGCCACTATGTGTGTTTAATAATTTGTCACTTTTGACATTTTGTCTTCATTAAACGTTTCGTTTTAAGTAATGTCAATGCACTAAACTGTTTTTCTTCATATTAATATGGAAATAAATTCGTATATTGAGTGATTTAGATACTTTTTACGCATATTTCATTATATAGTTTTGTGTTGTTAGATTTAAGGCCTACGAGGTAGTTGTTTTTTTTCAGAATAAGGGTCTAGGAGCTTTTTTTCTTAGTGCCCCGTTCGGCATCCACTGACCGCGGATCCGATATGGTTAGGTTAGATTCCGGATACGCCCCAGAAGCAATTTCAGGGCTTAAAAATAAAGCTCCCGCATTATCCTTCGTAATTTTTTGCTGAAATTGCTTCTGGGGTAGAGTTGTCTAATGTTTACCCGAAGATTATATACTATGAGTAGAGTGAACAAGTTTGAGTTTTAAAAAAAAGATAAAGACCACAAAATAAAGGTTATAATTCTTTTAGAAAACAATTAACAAAAATAGATCTTAATTTAAACAAAAGTAACTAAATACGCCTAGCTAAAACCCGTCCTAACGCTCTAAACGCCCAAAATGAAATGACCGAGGAAATGAGCTCGCTGCTATAGCCGGCCGTCGCCCCTCTTCTGCGCCTCGTGACGTCATTCAGCCGCCACGCCTACAATCGCAGGATTCTCCGCTAACACGGCCTCTCCTGACAGCGGTGCGTCCTCGCCCGCTTGATTTAGTGGAGGAGTAGCTTCACTGGACCCTGGTGGTCCTGAAATAACTTCTTCACGACCATTTTCATTAGTGCCTGAAACAGTTATATATTGTTTGCATTCGTTCTACAATCATTTTCAGTCGTATAACTGAAAGAAACAGAGGCCTCAGCGTGCTTCAGACAGTAATACTTCACAATGCTCTCGGATAGAAGAGCTGTATCTTCGCCATTTATCAGTAACAGAGCCCTCGGGTCGTTTGTTATACTGACTCACATCAAGTCCAAATACTGTGTCACCAAATCCTCGATCAGAAGAGGATCTTAACTTGTCATCATTAAAGGCAGAGCCCTCAGGGTGCCACAGCCCTTTTGAAGCTCACATGACAGAGGCCTCGGCATGTCACAACGCAATTACATTAAATCATTTCATGCATGAAACAGAGGTCGACATGTCTCAAACAAGAAATAAATAGGTAAAGCTACTTACTCTCAAAAAATGCACTGCACACATCAGGCGTCCATTCTCCACGCCACAAAGTTATGTACTCTGCGGCCGCTTGAGTGGTTTTACCATACGAATCCGCTATAAGTTTCAGTTCATAACGTTCATGAGGCAATACCTTAATAATTTGGTACGGGCCACGCATACATGCGTCTAACTTGCCCTTGGACTGACTGCCCTTGTGCACGAAAACGACGTCATGAACAGTGAAACTACGGGGTGGCTTTCGTTTTTCATCGTCGTCTTGTCGAACTCTGTTCTCGTCCAGAAGTTCGGAGGCGCGTTGTCTGGCCAGCTCACGTAGGGACTCCCGGTTGGGACTCGTTCCTCCCAGGGCCACATCGCGCACAATAGAGCGCAGGACAGGTGTCATAGCTTGGCTGCCGGATAACAAATTCATAGGTGAATATTGTGTAGATTTATGCTTTGTAATGTTCAGAGTGAGTTGTAATTTGCCTAATACATCTGACCACTTTTCATTTCTAAAGTTAACTTCAACTCTTATCATGTTTAGCACTGTTCTGCAATATCGCTCAGCCTGACCATTACTTTGATGCATTTCGGGTGTTATTAGATATAATTCACCCCCTAATTCGCGTACCCAAGTTGCAAACGCTGAACTCTCGTACATCCGCCCACGGTCAGCGACAATCAATTTGGGCATACCAAACATTGATATTGCCGATTCAAAAACGCGTTTAAGTTCGTTTGCATGTTGTTTACGTATCGGATACAATAGGCAGAATTTTGTAAAAGCGTCAACGATAATTACAACAAATTTAAATCCGTTTGAAACAGGGAGTGGCCCCAGAGCATCACTATGTATGCATTCAAACGGCACATTGGGCTTACTCCATGATTCTATGGGCTGTAAAGGTTGTCTTGGAACTTTTTTATGAGATAAGCAGACAATACAATGTTGTACATATTTTTTTACAAATTTAGCAAGGCCAGGGAACCAGAAGTGATATAAAATTAGATCAATTGTTTTATCTGTGCCAATGTGATGGTGTTCATCATGAAAAATTCTTAACAGGCTGAGGCGATATCCTTTCGGTATATAACACAAATAACTTGGTTCTTCACCAGTTTTTACATTTTTGTAGTAAAGGACATCGTTTCGCTTGATATAACGATTAGAATCGAGTTCACCCTCATCCAACTTTTGCAACAAAGAATGCGTTTCTTCGTCCGCAAACTGTGCCAAATGTGCCCAGTTATGTGGTTTTTGTATTTCACACACATTCACTGGATTGCGACTCAGATAGTCAACATGCGATAAATTGATGCCTTTACGGTATTCTAAATCAAATTCGTAATCCTGTAAATACATCCACCACCTCGCAACTCTTGGCAACAGATCTCGCTTTCTTTGTGTAAGTTTTAAAGCGTTGCAATCAGTTACCACTTTGAACTTTATACCAATAAGGTAGTGTCGGAAATGCTGTAGTGCTTTTACCACTGCCAACGTTTCCAACTCGTAAGAGTGGTAACGTGGCTCTGCCCCCTGGGTTACTTTACTGAAATATGCGACTGGTCTTTTGCGTTTATTAATATCGGTCTGTAATATCATCGCACCATATCCTACTGCAGAGGCGTCCGTGTGAATCTCCGTCGGAAAAGACCGATCAAATACAGTGTGATTCTTCATAATGTGCACATATCGAATTGGGGGAATCTATGCTTAATTTTATCGACGGAAAAAATAAAAAAATAAATCTAAATAGGTACAGTAACGGTCATAAGTGGAGTAGCAATTTCTTAAAGCAATAGATTGACGCTTCGGTTTAACTTACGACCTTCTTATAATAAGTCATAGACACACACACACTCTCATTAGTTTAACAATTATAGTATTTCATAAATTCGACTCACAACGCATATGTCATGATAGCTTAGTGGTTACCGTATTTGGGTTGACGCGTTGATGCGTAGAGAGTCGTGGGTTCAAATCTCACGCGAGGTGATAGTTTTTTAATGTTTTAAAAATCATTCGAATAATCACGCTATTGACTATATCCTTGTTATTTTCGTCGTGTTCACTAAACTCGCAAAACTTTATGATTATACCCACGGAAACCTAAATAAGTTAAATGATAATTAAGGTAGACAGACGCAGTTAACTTACGACTCATTCACCGCGAATAAATAGAACGATGTTTGTTATTGTGGGTTAGTGACGTGTGTTCAATATATTAGCGGTGTCTAAAGTTCATTTTGAAATGCAAGCAAAGAATATAGAAATGAAAGCGAATATTATTGCGTTGCGTAAAAGCGGACTTAATATTTATCACAAATATCTGATAAAACCGGACTGAGTGTGAGTAATATGATTTAATTATTTTATCAAACATTTATCTAATTAAATTATAACTGCTGATCCTGGTAATTGTTTTTTGAAACGTTTTATTTTTACCTTATTAATATTATTTATTTATTGCATAATTTAAGTAAATGAAATTGTTTCTGATCTGATTTGGTTTTGTAGCTATAGCCAACTTTATAATAACTTACTTATTTATTACAAAACATTTGTTAACTTTAATAATGCTCGACTAGTTACAACCACTGATCTTTAAATGTCTCATCTGTGGATAAAGTCTAAATAGAAGAAGAAATATATAATTTCAAAGTAAATTTATTTACTTAGATCTTTGAACGATGAAAATAACATTTTAATTATTTATGTGATAATTACTTATAAAACTTTTTGTTTTAGATATAAAAGAGACGCAGCGACAACACATGGTCAGCGAATACGGAACAAGTGGTTTCATATCAACAAGACGTTTGAAGAATTATTCAACACGTATTTACGAACCGTGCGCCATGCAGTCCGCGCAGAAGGTTTGCATTACATGTTACCCACTGTGTGCAATGTCTACGTGCGTGAGTGGTTAAACACCCGGATATAACAGTTATTTCACGGCCAGCACGATCTCCTGACCTCCACCCTATAGAAAACCTATGGGGTTTGATGATACAGCGATGGGAAGCACGGAATGAGCGGTCTGATGAGCAGTTGAAGTTGCATTGTAATGAAATATGGGAAAATTTAAGGGGAACAGATAAATGCTTCAAATATATGAATTAAAATCTAAAATAATTATATTATAAAATTTATATTATAATAATTATGTTATAAAATTTATATTATAATAATTATATTATAATAATTATATTATAATAATTATAATAAAATAATAATAATAATTATATTATAATAATTATAATAAAATAATAATTATTATTATAATTATATTGTGTCATATCCGTAATAAGGATTATTTTGAGGTTTAGTTTCAATCTTCTTTTCGTAATGAAAATGAACACTTAAGCTATAACCTCAATAAGTCCTATTAAATACGAACGTGAGGTCTCAAACTTACTCGTAGTAAAATAAAAGTAGTAATACTGAGTAATTTATTTGTATTGTGACAACGATTCCGCATTTGTTATATTTACGTGGGTAGATTTGCGTAGATTTGCGAGTCGGTTTGTTACATTACCCACACTCAAAAGTAATTAAAGGACATTTATATTTATTATTAAGATACAATATATTAAGCCTGATTGTCAAGGTTCATGGTACTTTATCTCAATAAATTGTTATTTATGGGAAAATAAACTGTTTTAATTCTAGAAGTTTATTTATTTAAACTTCATAAAATGATAACGAATAAACATTTTGTAATCACTTATTAAACATTTTTACTCTTAATCCCTTATTTCAATAACAATATAAGTAATATTAAAATTAGCTATTAATTAATAATCTTGTTTATTAATGTATTAAATAATAAAAAAACAGATGAAGATGATTGTTTAAAAGAAAAATAAAAGTTTCGTTTCGTGATTTGAACCCAGACCTATGTGTTTCACCATACACTTCAATACGCTACCAGCTATGGGAACTTGATACCAATATGTGAATTTTTAGCACTACTATGAACCGACCAAGGTCACGAGTATTTACGTACTCTGCGAAAAAGTGACGGTATGCTTTTTGTTTCATTCGACGCCAGTGTGAGAGTTCTGAGGTGTATTCTGTGTTGATACATCACTTACACACACAGATATAGGTTCGGCCTGTCGCTCGTTCACAGCAATACAATCCTAAGCGTGATAATGCACTTATGACCGCTTACTGTACATTTTTTTTCCATTTTTTATTTATTTAAAAAAATTCGTCTTATTCAATTTTTTTACAAATATTGTAAAAATTGATTTTAAAAAACAGATTTTTGGACGAAATACCTGTTTATTTTCAATTGAGGGTTTTTTGGTTTTAATTGGGAGGGGTTTTTCCCACAATTTTCATTTTATAATAACACTTAATTACTACCAATCATTAGGTATGGAGTTTGTTTCATCGCGATAGATCATTTACCGTTTTTTTACATTGGGGTAAAAAATACAAAACAAATAAAAAAATAAAAATAGATTTTTTTAAATATTTTTAATATGTAATTTTAGAAGTGGTAATTTTAAGAACCAACCTAACGTTCCAAAACAGCAGGTTAATCCTCCTGAGCTATCATCGGACGTCACTATGCGTACGGCAGGTAAGCCAGAAAAACCACAGTTCGCATCGGGGCAGTTATTCTATATCCCGAGCCAAATGGAAGGTCCGGTGCAACCAATACCCATTGGTAGTGAGTATTTCGGCCAATTCATAGACATTAGTAACGACGCTTCCGAGTCTAACGTAGGTGCAGAGGAACAAGAGGTAAGTCAAGAACAGGATTTTATATTAAACCCAGATCAAGACAACCGGACATAGTATCCATTAACCTACAAACTAAACATTTTTTACCATATATTGAGTTGCCAGAATTCAACGGTAAGTTTTTAATAGATACAGGAGCCAGTCATTCTGTTATTGCATCAGATGAAATTTTTGGTACTATTTTTGAATATTGTATAGAAACAGAGCCATATCAAATAGTTACAGCACATAGTTCATCAGTTCACGATAAAGTAGTATACCTGCCCTTGCCCCCTGCGTTTAATAGCGATATAACCCATAAATTTTTAATATTCAATTTCGATACGAAGTACAAGGGTCTAATAGGATTCGATCTTTTAAAGAAACTGAAAAGCAACATTGACTTAAACAATAACGTGTTACGAACATCAACAGCACAAATACCTATTCACTTTAGCTCTCCACCTCAAAAGATAAAAATTGATCCCAGGTGTGAAAAGATAGTTACTGTTAAAACTAACTACGTAGATGGACAGTACTTACACGATGATTTTTATTGGTCAGATAACTTGAAATCACCGGCAGCTATAATTAACGTTACTAATGGTTGTTTTAAAACTTCAGTTATTAATTTTAGCGATGATAAGAAATATATTCCAGATAAGAGTCCAATAGAATTAGAATTTTATAATGAGGATAATAATATTCCCAGTCATAGCATTAATACCGTTCAAGTGCAATCAGACATTGATCGCATACTAAATGAAAACTTAAAAAAAAATCGTACAGGCCATATGAATGAGGAAGAAAAGCGTGTAGTTACTAGGCTATGTTATCAGTATAGGGAACTATTCTATTCAGAAGATATTCCACTGACCTTTACACACGCAGTCAAACACGAACTTAGACTAAGCGATAATACACCGGTTTTTGTACGTAGCTATAGACAAGCCCCCCAAAAACGCGATGAGATTCGTAAGCAAGTAGATAAACTTTTACAGCAGGGCATCGTTAGAGAGAGTATATCCCCTTGGTCATGTCCCGTGCATATTGTCCCTAAAAAACCCGATGCATCAGGAAAAGTTAAATGGAGACTTGTAATCGACTATAGACGACTAAATGATCGTATAATCGAAGACAAGTATCCTTTACCCAACATTCATGACATTTTAGATAGATTGGGGCGTGCCCAGTATTTTTACGACCCTAGATCTCGCCAGCGGCTACCACCAAGTACATGCACCCCAACGATATTGAAAAAACAGCGTTTACAACCGAACGAGGACATTACGAGTTTTTGAGAATGCGTCAACGTCTAATGGATCATATTTTAAGAGGAATAGAAAACGTGTACACGTATTTAGATGACGTAATAATTATATCAACATCTTTACAACAACACATGGAAAAATTAAAGCAGGTATTTGATCGGTTTAAAACTCACAATTTGAAAATTCAATTAGATAAATCGGAATTCTTACAAAAACAAGTTAATTTCTTAGGACACGAACTTACAAATGAGGGCTTGAAACCTAATAAAGATAAAATTAAGGCAGTATTAAGTTTCCCTTTGCCTAAGACTCAGAAGGACATAAAAGCTTTCTTAGGCCTAGTAGGGTACTACAGGAAATTTATCAAAGACTTCGCAAAGTTAACTAAACCAATGACTTTATGTCTAAAGAAAAATAGTAAAGTTGTCCATTCCCCAGACTTTTTAGAAGCTTTTAATAAGTGCAAGCAAATTATAACAAATGCCCCAATACTACAATATCCTAATTTTGATGAACCTTTCGTGCTCACCACCGATGCATCAGATGTAGCATTAGGTGCGGTATTGTCACAAGGTATTGTAGGTTCCGATAAACCGATAGCTTACGCATCCCGGACACTATCAGACACCGAATCTCGGTATTCTACAATAGAGAAGGAGCTACTAGCAATAGTATGGGCAATCAAGTATTTTCGTCCTTATCTTTATGGTAGAAAGTTTGTTATTTACACAGACCATAGGCCCCTTACTTGGTTAATATCACTAAAAGATCCTAACTCTAAATTAACTAGATGGCGTTTAAAGCTTGCAGAATACGACTATAAAGTAGTTTACAAAAAGGATCGTCAGAATACTAATGCAGATGCCTTATCTCGTGTTAAAATATTTCACGGTAGTATGGATTCATTAGCAGTACATTTAGATGATAATGAGGATGACGAAATAATTAATAGAATATTTGAAAACGCACGTAGAGTAGCTGAAAATGAAACGGAGGCAGCCATGCCCCAAGATAATGATAATATTCAATCACTAATCCCTAGCGTTCCTCAATCTCATATAGGAACAGAATCAGATAGTATGAGCATAGTGTCAGCTGGGCCTGAACTAGTCTCAACACGCCATACACAACCAGACAATGAAAATAAGGGAATACCCATAATATCAGACGCTATAGATAGGCAGCTGAAACAATTTCATATAAGATCAACACCCGGTTCAACTTATAGAGTAGATAATAGATCCACTCAAAAGTTGTCATTAAAGATGTTTTTATTCCAATTAATAATACAGAATCAGAGATAGTTAGATTCCTAAAGGAACACACAATAGCCGACCGAGTGTTTCATTGTTATTTCCACAGTGAAGAACTGTATCACGCCTTCTCTAGAGTATATACTACTATATTTAATGAGCGTGGCCCAAAGTTACTTAAATGCACAACGCGTGTGACCCTAGTAGAGAACAAAACTGAGCAACAAGAGTTAATTAAGAAATATCACGAAGGAAAGACAGTACATTGCGGTATTCAAGAGACGTATAAACAGTTGCATAGAAATTATCACTGGCCTAATATGTTACTTACCATTCAGAGATTTGTTAATCAGTGCGAGATTTGTTTGCAATCTAAATACGAGCGTAATCCTCTAAGACCACCTCTAGCTATTACTAATACACCACGAAAGCCAATGGAACACATATTTATGGACCTTTATTCAACAGGAGGAGTAACAATTCTCACAATCATTGATAATTTCTCTAAATACGCACAGGCAGTTGCTTTAAACGCATGTAGTAGTGTACATGTAGCGGAAGCATTGCTAGACGTCTTCTCGGTTTTAAGTTTACCAAATAAAATAACCACGGACTCAGATACAAAGTTTGATAATGACGTCATAAAAGATATCTGTGCCTTACATAATATTCATATTCATTTCACGACACCGTATAACCCTAACTCTAATTCACCCATTGAACGTTTGCATTCTAGATTAGCTGAAATAATTAGAATACAATGAATTACCAACAAAGACGATCCCATGCAGCTTATCATGAAATATTCTATTATTGCATATAATAATTCTATTCATTCGGCTACAGAGTATACACCTCATGAGCTATTATGCGGACACACAGCATCTAGGAATCCACTAGAACTATACTATCCTAAGGAATTCTATCAGGATTACGTTATTAAGCACCGTGCTAACGCTGAGGCAGTTCAAGAATGTATCGCAGCACTTATGTCTAGGAATAAGGAGCAGGTGATTTCTAAAAGAAATCAAGAAGCAGAAGAAATCAAGTTCAAGGTAGGTTCAAGACCGTCTATAAACAGGTAGCAAAGTCAGCACGCAGCGATAAAACTAAGCCAGTGTTCAAAGGACCCTACAAGATCATTCACCTTCATCCAAATAATGTAGCTGAAATTATAGGTAACCACCCAAACTCTAAGTCTATTAGAGTACACTTTAAACTAATACGGAGGCCTCATCTTGTTGCAGGACCCTCATCTCAGGAGCCATCGTGCTCTACGCATCTGGAACCGTAACTATTGACCCCGTTAACAATGAAAACGGCATCCTTCTACTAAAACAGGGACAGCTCCTAAAACAGGATAATTACTTTAGTCTCGCTTGCGTGTACAATATAACAAACCTTCATTTTACGTCTATCCAACTTATGTCATTATATGCAAGCACTAAAGCAGCTGAGAGTGTAAAAATTAAACCGACGAAAAAAATAACTGAAAAGCAAAAAATAAAAAATATACCTTTTAGTGTAAGTAAGTTCCTAAACTAATTTACGTAACAAACTTTGAGTCGGCGCCATCACACATTCAACGAAGATTCATCAAGCTGCCATTATGCGCTATAATTATTTGTAATTAATCAATTTGTTTGTTGGTTTGTTTGGCGCCGACTCAAAGTTTGTTACGTTAATTAGTTTAGGAACTTACTTACACTAAAAGGTATATTTTTAACCGACGAAACAAAAAGGAGGAGGTTCTCAAGTCGACACGTATTTTTTTTTTTTTTTTTTTTTTTTTATGTATGACCACGCATATCTTTTTACAGAATAGTCCGAATTGAACGATTCTTTTTTTATTGGGGAGGGTATACCTCGAAGTTGGTCCCATATAAATTGTATTAACTTTGCTTGGGTACTTTTTGAGTTAGCTTCAATAATACGTATTTTTCCACTTAGTCTATGTGGATGATATTCTAATATTTTTTCCAGCCACTGTTATTTTTTACAAAGCAGATCGTGATATTCGAATTTGTGTGGGGTAGGTACCACAACTAAAAACTGAAAAATAAAAAACTTTTTACAAAAAAGACAACCGACTTCCAAAAAAAACTTTAAGTGAATAACTTTAATTTCGGAAGACACGAAAATTCAAAACCAAAGACAGGATATACCTCGAAGTTGATCCCATGTAAAATTGAAAACTACAATCCACAACTAAGGGTAGAAAAATTGGGGTTCATTGATTTTGCACCGACTGAATTTTCAACTGTGAACCGATTCTGCTGAAACGCACACAAATAATGTTGTTCTGATGAACTATATAATAAAGACCTGGAGTTGATCTGACGATGGAGACGGAAGACAGTCGCGAGAGCTCCTCAGGAGTTTGGGTTTATGTTATTCATTTTGATGAGAACTTTAGACCTGGCTGGGGTATGACTGTCATCGAGGGTCTGACGATGGAGACGGAAGGCTGTTGAGGGAGTTCCTAGTTGAGGAAAATAATAACAATATTAAAGCGATATTTATAAATACTGGTATTCAGCTGCATCCGGTTAGACTGGAATTATAGGAAGGCTAGGCAGATTGATTGATTAAAGCGATTGAAATGCAAGTTTCACGAGAAATAAAAATCGGTCGATATATACCGGATTAAATCATGTAAAAATTATTATAAATAATTTATTATTCAGGGTTGCTACAAACATCAGTGTTCGAGCCTATTGCTGATTTGTAAGTAGACCTCTCCATCTCTGCATTTCGGCCAAAGCTCGTTCATCGTGAGGTTTGTTTAATACCTTCTTATCGGGTTCTAAGGCAGATATATCCTCGGGTGTTTTTAGTCTAGTCAGTGCCAAATATGCCTGCCCTTTGGCGAAGACTTTTTTACCGAGGTCGATTACGGCTTTATCAAGGGTCGTTCCTTGTAATTTGTGTACCGTAACGGCCCAGCACAAAATTAACGGCAACATCCTACGCTCAATATCACCATAAACCTTCGTGCCCTGAAAAGTTGCAACTACTGGAGGTATAGCAACACAACCATCGCTATCTTTCAGTCTGCTTCCTATGCTTTCATCGTCAAATTTTACTAAAATACAATCCGCTAATTCTCCTTCCTCTAGTTGATCCCTGCGCAGTGATGGCCATTTAGTTTTTTACACAATACCCATTGCACCATTGACGAGGCCCTCAGATACTGATATGTTACGTCTCAGCATAACACGGGATTCGGTAGCTAATTTTACCTCAGATAAAAGGCTACCACAACTGTTCACATCTTTTGGAACTACATTATCTGGAGGTTTCTTTCCATAGGTAGCAACTTCACGAGACTCATCTATGGAACGAATTGTATAAATGCAATAGTGTTTTGAATTCATAGCTGTCATCTTACTATTGTACTCGTCAATCTGCTTGACGGTAGGGAATATTCAAACAACAACACCATCCTTTAACTCTTCACCTAAAGCTACCCTTCGCCTTTGACAGAGCAGTTCCATTGAACGGTTGTCAATTCGCCTACGCGTAGATTGTTTAACAGGTCAACGAATTCGACGTCATTTCGTTGTCTCTATGATAATGGTTAATTACCAGAATGAAAATGAGTGCCATAAATTAACTTCTGCAGCATCCCAAAGTGGTTGTGCAAAGCACCAATTTTACAGGGGGCAGTTGCATGATGTCGTCAAAGAGAATAATATTTATACCTCAAAATAACTTATCGTTGTTTTTAAACTCCTGTAGCCGCAAATGAATTACTCAAACTCTCCGCTCTGGATAACGACAGTATTAAAAAAAAAAAAAAAAAAAATGCTGTTTAATTTGATTAAAACTTAAAAATTATAATAATAATAATAATTCGTTTATTTTTCAGACAAAGTCCGTCATATAAATTAATAACATATACACACACACAAGTATAAGTAGTTATTAAGTATTTATCTAACATTGTATTATTCCCATTTATTCATAAACGTTGGTTTAACGTCAAAAGTGTATAGTTAAACAGTCGCTAATCATTACATAACTTTAAACAACGTTTATAAATAAACCTAATATAATAGGTACCACGATATATGACCGAGGCAAATATGTATTTTAAAGAATAATCAAAAAAATTGGTAGGTAGTAGATTTTAGCTACATCAATAAATGGTAACTCATAACTCATAAGCGAAAAATAAAAAACTTTTTTACAAAAAATTAAACCGACGAAAAAAAATAACTGAAAAGCAAAAAATAAAAAATATACCTTTTAGTGTAAGTAAGTTCCTAAACTAATTTACGTAACAAACTTTGAGTCGGCGCCATCACACATTCAACGAAGATTCATCAAGCTGCCATTATGCGCTATAATTATTTGTAATTAATCAATTTGTTTGTTGGTTTGTTTGGCGCCGACTCAAAGTTTGTTACGTAAATTAGTTTAGGAACTTACTTACACTAAAAGGTATATTTTTTATTTTTTGCTTTTCAGTTATTTTTTTTCGTCGGTTTAATTTTTTGTAAAAAAGTTTTTTATTTTTCGCTTATGAGTTATGAGTTACCATTTATTGATGTAGCTAAAATCTACTACCTACCAATTTTTTTGATTATTCTTTAAAATACATATTTGCCTCGGTCATATATCGTGGTACCTATTATATTAGGTTTATTTATAAACGTTGTTTAAAGTTATGTAATGATTAGCGACTGTTTAACTATACACTTTTGACGTTAAACCAACGTTTATGAATAAATGGGAATAATACAATGTTAGATAAATACTTAATAACTACTTATACTTGTGTGTGTGTATATGTTATTAATTTATATGACGGACTTTGTCTGAAAAATAAACGAATTATTATTATTATTATAATTTTTAAGTTTTAATCAAATTAAACAGCATTTTTTTTTTTTTTTTTTTAATACTGTCGTTATCCAGAGCGGAGAATTTGAGTAATTCATTTGCGGCTACAGGAGTTTAAAAAGAACGATAAGTTATTTTGAGGTATAAATATTATTCTCTTTGACGACATCATGCAACTGCCCCCTGTAAAATTGGTGCTTTGCACAACCACTTTGGGATGCTGCAGAAGTTAATTTATGGCACTCATTTTCATTCTGGTAATTAACCATTATCATAGAGACAACGAAATGACGTCGAATTCGTTGACCTGTTAAACAATCTACGCGTAGGCGAATTGACAACCGTTCAATGGAACTGCTCTGTCAAAGGCGAAGGGTAGCTTTAGGTGAAGAGTTAAAGGATGGTGTTGTTGTTTGAATATTCCCTACCGTCAAGCAGATTGACGAGTACAATAGTAAGATGACAGCTATGAATTCAAAACACTATTGCATTTATACAATTCGTTCCATAGATGAGTCTCGTGAAGTTGCTACCTATGGAAAGAAACCTCCAGATAATGTAGTTCCAAAAGATGTGAACAGTTGTGGTAGCCTTTTATCTGAGGTAAAATTAGCTACCGAATCCCGTGTTATGCCGAGACGTAACATATCAGTATCTGAGGGCCTCGTCAATGGTGCAATGGGTATTGTGTAAAAAACTAAATGGCCATCACTGCGCAGGGATCAACTAGAGGAAGGAGAATTAGCGGATTGTATTTTAGTAAAATTTGACGATGAAAGCATAGGAAGCAGACTGAAAGATAGCGATGGTTGTGTTGCTATACCTCCAGTAGTTGCAACTTTTCAGGGCACGAAGGTTTATGGTGATATTGAGCGTAGGATGTTGCCGTTAATTTTGTGCTGGGCCGTTACGGTACACAAATTACAAGGAACGACCCTTGATAAAGCCGTAATCGACCTCGGTAAAAAAGTCTTCGCCAAAGGGCAGGCATATTTGGCACTGACTAGACTAAAAACACCCGAGGATATATCTGCCTTAGAACCCGATAAGAAGGTATTAAACAAACCTCACGATGAACGAGCTTTGGCCGAAATGCAGAGATGGAGAGGTCTACTTACAAATCAGCAATAGGCTCGAACACTGATGTTTGTAGCAACCCTGAATAATAAATTATTTATAATAATTTTTACATGATTTAATCCGGTATATATCGACCGATTTTTATTTCTCGTGAAACTTGCATTTCAATCGCTTTAATCAATCAATCTGCCTAGCCTTCCTATAATTCCAGTCTAACCGGATGCAGCTGAATACCAGTATTTATAAATATCGCTTTAATATTGTTATTATTTTCCTCAACTAGGAACTCCCTCAACAGCCTTCCGTCTCCATCGTCAGACCCTCGATGACAGTCATACCCCAGCCAGGTCTAAAGTTCTCATCAAAATGAATAACATAAACCCAAACTCCTGAGGAGCTCTCGCGACTGTCTTCCGTCTCCATCGTCAGATCAACTCCAGGTCTTTATTATATAGTTCATCAGAACAACATTATTTGTGTGCGTTTCAGCAGAATCGGTTCACAGTTGAAAATTCAGTCGGTGCAAAATCAATGAACCCCAATTTTTCTACCCTTAGTTGTGGATTGTAGTTTTCAATTTTACATGGGATCAACTTCGAGGTATATCCTGTCTTTGGTTTTGAATTTTCGTGTCTTCCGAAATTAAAGTTATTCACTTAAAGTTTTTTTTTGGAAGTCGGTTGTCTTTTTTGTAAAAAGTTTTTTATTTTTCAGTTTTTAGTTGTGGTACCTACCCCACACAAATTCGAATATCACGATCTGCTTTGTAAAAAATAACAGTGGCTGGAAAAAATATTAGAATATCATCCACATAGACTAAGTGGAAAAATACGTATTATTGAAGCTAACTCAAAAAGTACCCAAGCAAAGTTAGTACAATTTATATGGGACCAACTTCGAGGTATACCCTCCCCAATAAAAAAAGAATCGTTCAATTCGGACTATTCTGTAAAAAGATATGCGTGGTCATACATGAAAAAAAAAAAAAAAAAAAAAAAATATACGTGTCGACTTGAGAACCTCCTCCTTTTTGTTTCGTCGGTTAAAAAAGAGAGAATCGTTCCCGCATGGTGTCTGCAGAACTGCCTGCATGTCAAAACAACAAATTATCTTATTAGCATCATTCCTGCATCTTTCTATGTCAGCTTTCTTTTCCAATCTGCACAAATCTCTTTCTTTTAAATGTTTCTCATAATTATGCATCAGTTGTAACTTATCATCGCCAACAGCATTTTGAGACGACAAACAAATTGAACTATAATTATTCTTTAATATCCTGGGCACCACACTGGGTACTTTTTATCCCGGAAAAGTATCCTATCCTACTATCTATATTTATACCTATTAATAAAAATACAAGTCCTGACTGACTGACTCATCAACGCCCAGCCCAAACCCTTGGACCTAGAAAGCTGAAATTTTGCACAGAGGTTTCCTTTATAATGTAGGCAAGGAATAAGGAAGCATTTTTCGAAATTCAACCCCTAAGGGGGTCAAATAGGGGATGAAAGTTTGTATGAAAAATCTTATTCCTTGAGGTAATAAACATGAAACTCCGCACGAATAATTATCAAAATAAATGAAAAAGTTTGTAATTTGTTGTTTTTCTAGATTACCCCCTAAAGGGGGGTTGGGGGGTGTCAAAGTTTGTATGGAGGAATTTTAACGCGCGTAAAATGATTGACAATACGCCTTAAACAAAGTGATTTTAACTGGAATGGAGCAGCGAGAGAATCTACGGGCAATCATGTTCCCTCGGACCACCAATGCCCTGCAATCACGCTCCAGATCCGCGTCATCAGACAAATCATCCGTCACAATGTGCCCTAAATACCTAAAACTGGTCACTCTCTGCAGTTCCTCCCCACACAATTTAATTGGAGGAACACAAACTGGCACGCAAACACTAAATCTATCCTTGAAAAGCAGAACTTTGCTTTTTGCCTTATTATACGTCAGTCCATGTTACACAGCATAAGTCTCACATATTGCCAACATCTTACGAATAGCACCCACCGATGGCCCCAGCAGCACCATATCGTCCGCGTAGCTAATATTATTGACGCATACACTATCGATATGACAACCGGTATGAGTGCTGCCGAGCTCACCAATAAGGTCATTTATGTACAGGTTAAATAACAAAGGAAGCCATATGGCTCGGACAAGGCACCCGCCCATCTCACCTGGTTCCGCTGGACACGATACCAATCTTGCAACAGTGATATGACTTCCACCGGTACAACCGGACAAACTGGGCAGGGCGGGGCCTGCCCAGTTTGTCCCAAAGTTTATCATATAGGACTGTGTCAAAAGCTTTTGACAAGTCCAGGAAACACGCGTAAACCGGTGTTTTCCGGGTCGTATAGTACTGTACAGCCTGCTTAAGACATAATATGGCACTTTCAGTGGAAAGCCCACTTCTGAAACCGAACTGGGCGTCGTGCAGTTTTATGTGATTGATAAGAATGTTATTAAGCAGGCTGTCCAGCACCTTCGCCATTATGGTTGCAAGAGAGATTCTCCCCAGTTCTATTCTTAATAATTGGAACTACTATGGTTTTAGTAAGTTCCTCTGGCAAGTAACCGTGACAAAGGCAGAGATTATAAAACATGGCCAGGACGCGCGGCAGGTGGACTCCAGCATGCCTAAGATGCTCGATGCTAAAACCATCATATCCAGGGGATTTGCCAGTGCTCATACTGTTAATAACTTTTCTAACATCTTTCGCTGTAAATCTAACATCTCTATTCTGGCTGATGGTCCCAGCAACGGGCGACTGAGACACACCTGTGTCATGCCGCGGAATCACCTTGAAATGCTTACTAAACATATTAGCAATCATGTGATGACCACCAATACCATTTATACTCACAGGAAGACCAGGCTTTTGGCTCATATTTCCCGTCTCTTTCCAGAACTGTCGGAAATTGTTAGCATAATGATGGGAAGCAAGTGCATCCATTTTGATTTGTTCCTGCCTATCCTGGCACCATTTTAACTTTTGCTTAAACAATTTCCTACTTTCCGTCATGTCAACATAATTATGTCTGACCATTATTAGGTTTGCCATCTTCAACCCAGGCCAAAAACCTCAACCTGGCCTCCCTGTGGTAACTTACAACATATTTGTTCCATCCCGCAACATAACCACCCCTCCTTCGCACCTTCACCCTTTTGCACGTAGCTGTAGCTGCATCAGACAATGTAATGACCAGTTTTTAAATACATATTTTTTAAATTTTTTAAACATATATAATAATAAACTACAACTTCATAAAATTTATAAATCTGATATTCCTAGATAGGTTACAGTATCCCACATAAGGTTAAGAAGTATTTATTCATTAATATACTCTGTATGCATTTTGCACACTCTGTTTACAAATGTTTCGTTTTCTCGAAATCAACCTGCTGTGTGTTGGTTCTTGTTTGCAAAAATGGGTCCATTTTATTTCATTGTAATGCATGTTCGATTTCTAATTTGATTGGTTGTTTGACATAATCATTTCTAATATTGACATTGAATATTTAATTTAATCTATTTAATTATTATGTATCTTCTTTTCTATTAATGTATCTGCTTTTAATTGAATTATTTTATTTTGGTTTTTTTTATGTTTGTTTACTGACTATTTTATAACTATTTTGCTTTATAGATTTATCTAATCTGAAATAAACGTTTTATTATTATCTCTTGACATATCTCGGGACCCTAGGGTCCCGGACCTTTGGAAGGCGTACGAGAGGCCAAAGCCAACTCGCAGAGGCCCGTTAGACGTTTTATTGAAATGAGGCACCAACCGACGATTATCCCTATTCGCATTATGCAAGTGCAGCCAATGACAACCGCCGGTTGGTGTAGGACTATTGCAGGATGTGGAAATAAAGACATTGGATTATGGATTTGGGTGGCTAAGTGAACTGGCTATCTCGAACTATGAAAATACTATGTCCCCTGCCTGACCAATGTTTTATATAAATACACAGATAAAATGGCAGGGGGTGACTTGCACACTCAATAATGGGCCCCCGAAAACGGTCGCTAGCATTAAGTGTCGTAGCGACAAGGGGGCAACACTTCCTGAGGTGCTTGAGGAGTGGAGCGGTATTCCACGGCTATCAGGACAATCCCGGAAGTACGGTCAAGATCCCTACCAGCATCTTACTGGAATACTTCCTTCCTCTGAGCACGTTTGCTCTTGCGATTCTCCACTCAAGCCGGCCAGTAAAGGCAAGAATGAGGTGGGAGCTCTGTTCCTCGTCAGTGTTCACTCCAGCCGGCCAATAAAGGCAAGCCAGAGGTGAGGAACAAGACTTCTCCCGGGAGATAGGGTCCGTGGGGCCGCTACTGCCCAACAGCTCGCCACATGCTGCCCTGCGGGTTTATTATTATTATTATTTAGACTTAATATTGCACTTTCAGTGGAAAGTCCTGGCCTAAACCCGAACTGAGCGTCATGTAGATTTAAGAATGTATCCAATATGCTGTCCAGCAAACCGTCCAATACTTTGGCAACCACAGTAGCGAGCGATATAGGCCTATAATTATTTACGTCTGTGATATCACCCGTCTTATTCTTTATAATGGGTACCACTAGCGTTTTCATTAAATCTGGTGGTAGATAAGAGTGACTGATACTTAAAGAATAAAACATAGACAACACCCGAGCACAATGGAACGCCGCATATTTTAGGTGCTCGATGCTGAGACTGTCATGCCCTGGAGATTTCCCACCCGTCATGTTTTGTATAACGCTAGATATTTGCTTGCTTGCTTGCTTTGATTATTGCTAGATCTTTCCGATCAGGCGTTAATCAAATTATTTTTACTTTTGCTATAGTAGGAGGTAGTTGTCATATCGTTTTATTGCGTTGAGCAAAATCAAGCTAAAGTATATTAAATATGGAAAATTCTGCAGAAAGTAATGTAAAAGTGTTTAGATCAAGCAAAGGTGGAGTTAAGTTAGAAATGGATGGATTTATTTACGAAAAAAATAAAGTGCAAAGTGACAAATACTATTGGTTGTGTGAAATGAGACGGAACAAAAAATATTTTTTATACATTAAGAACCAAAAAAATACTTAACCATAATCATGACCCTGATGTTATAAAGTCAAAGGTCGCTAATATTGTTTTGATTAAAGAAGAATCCATTCATATCGATGGGAAAAAACCAAGTCAGATAATAAACGATTGCTTATCTACAACATCAGACGAGATTTCAGCACATTTGCCAACAATCAAAAATTTAAAGCAAATTATATATAGAAATAAAAAAAAAGGGAAACAGCCAATTACTGAACCAGAATCAATAGATTTTCAACTCGATATGACTAAGTTACATTGTCACTATTTGGAGAATGATTTGATTATAAAGGATCAATCAAAGAACGGACGTCGGATAATTATGTACACAACAAATAAATTATTACATCATCTAAGCCGATCCAAATATTGGCTTGCAGACGGCACATTCAAAATTGTACCAAAAATATTCCATCAACTGTATGTGATACATGGATCTGTATATTATAATGTAACATTTCCGATGGTACTTGCACTAATGACTAATAAGGATAAGGCTAGCTATGATACATTTATTGAAATGTTATTGGAATGTTGTGCATCCGCTGATATAGCCCTATCACCCCGTTATATAATAATGGACTTTGAACAAGCGCCCCAAATTACTTTTAAAAATTATTTCGATAGTGTTATAATCAAAGGATGCAATTTCCATTTAGGGCAAATAATATACCGGAAAATACAGAAAAGTGGCTTCCAAAAACTGTATAGTTTTTGGAAGCCACTTTTCTGTATTTGAAGAAAATTTTTTAGATCATATCTCAACTTATTACATTTGGGCCCACCGTTTTCCATCTCCTTTGCCATGGAAATGAAATGTTTATTTGCTCTTTCTTACTTATCGCCTAGTGATATACCAAAGTATTTTGATGAATGGCGCAAAAATATATCCCCTGAGGCGGACATTATT
The DNA here is from genome assembly GCA_914767815.1 of Eupsilia transversa. NCBI lineage: Eukaryota > Metazoa > Arthropoda > Insecta > Lepidoptera > Noctuidae > Eupsilia > Eupsilia transversa. The sequence continues at coordinate 7,043,717 of OU611873.1, read as the reverse complement.
ACACAATGGTTTAGCGATAATTATATTTGGGGAACAAATTCTTCGCCACCAAAATATCAGCCTAGCCACTGGAGTACAAAAGATTTAATCGACCAGGATATCCCTAGAACACAAAATTATGCTGAATCGTGGCATCACAGGATAAATACCATAGTGAGCGCAAATCATGTGGGATTCTATAATATATCAAATCAACTAATCAAAGAAATAAAATACTCAATCATAGAAATTGATAAACTAGGCACAGGCGCCCCAGTACCAGCAAAAAGAAAAAAAGTGTTGGATAAAAAGTGTCGCATAGAAATTATATTAAATAATCAGTCAGATTACACTGAAACTGGGTTTTTGAAGGCGCTAATTTGAGATTAGTTTAACGAAAATTGTCATTAAAGGAGATGTTTCATTTTCGGCCATAAAGTGTACGGTAATGAAAAAAAAGGGAAAAAATCCACGAGTTCAGGAAAAATATTCTTTCCTGAATATTCCCCCTAATTCTTCGGCACAAAAAATAATAGTTTATCAAATTATTGCCATATTCTTTTGATCATGGCGTCGCCTTACTTGTGTGGCGGCATCTACACCGCCACATACGAACTAAGCATCAAAGACCTGACGTCACAGATCCTGTATCGCGCTATTTAAGTTTACCGCGCGATTCATATATATAAGACTATCCGACATCAGTCCTCGGGCAGTTGCCCGCCAGACATAACACCCGTCTGGTAGGAGGATCCTCCCTTTTCTATGGGGGATGAGAGAACTTTACACCCTGTTCTTCATACCCCTAAATTGGTGACCCCGAATATGAACGTCAACGCAGCCTTCGTGCAACTACTTCAGCGTGACGTCATCAACATCACTCCCGCAAGCTTTCGTGAGGCGAGTCACACAGCCAGCCAGCACCCACGGCTTCAACGGGTATCCTGACCACCAGCATGCAGCGAACGCGCATTCCTGGTCACCACCCTCAGCCTCATCAGCAACCCGGCGCTGTACCACATCCGACGCACTGGATCACAATGCAGCGCCACCCCGACTCACTGGGGAATCAAACTCAAAAAACTCAAACTCAAAACTCAAAAGCACCCTCAATCACCGCAGACAGTTCCGACCCACTGTGAACTATGCGGCACCCGGTTCCGACTCACTGGAACCTCAACTGGCACTGGCAAGCATCGCAAGATACAAGACTCAGCCCACTATCGACCTCCGGTCTCCGGAGGGGAGTGATGTGGCGGCATCTACACCGCCACATACGAACTAAGCATCAAAGACCTGACGTCACAGATCCTGTATCGCGCTATTTAAGTTTACCGCGCGATTCATATATATGTCGTGGATTGATGGCGCAAGTTTAGCGTATAGCGCCATCTAACAATGTGAAACGTAAACAAATGATCACGTGATCGGAAACGCAAGCGAGCCCTACCGCTTGGACGCGATCGTCGGTAGAGGGGATGCAGCGCGGACTGGAGGAGAGACCGAATATTGCGACAGTCTAGAGTCGACAGTCGAGCTCGGACAGTCTTGGCAAACGCTCAGTACCAACGCACGTGTTTGTTTCCGACGGACGTGTCTGTTTCGTTCGGTAGTTTATTAAAGTTATTTTAAAGTGGAATTATCTTTTTGTTCGAGTACCCACTACAGTGCCCACACCTACCTGAATTATGTCGGATCGTGAAGAAGACCCGATGTTTCGCATCTCGGCCACCCATGATGCGACATCAGAATTGGGATACACTCGAACTGAAGAAAATAATTATGGAGAATGGAGTGATGACGTCACGGTGTGACTAGATTATACTTCGTACGCCTAGCGGCTCAAAATCAGAATATGATATCCCTGATAGAAGCCATTAAGGGTGCGGCAGGTACCGAGCATATGTCTTTGCCTGTATTGTACCGTGACGCGCGTGGTGTACTTTAGCGGACCTGTGCTTATTGGAAGTGTTGCTTCAAGGAAGCGCACTGATCATAACCTCAAGCAAGGCTCTGAGAGGAAGTGCTTCACGTTGGCTTGCACAAGTATCGTTTGCGGGTATGACATTGCTGACTTCAAACGCCTGTTTTTATCCCGTTACGATTTCGTTGACACATCAGCAGTTACTCTTGTTAAAATGCTGAGTAGCAAGCCAGGTGCAAGCAAGGAAAGTGAATGCTATGCTGCTTACGCCGCCCGATTGATGTCTACGCTCACATCACGCTGGAAAAACATGAGCTTTGAGCAGATTGCCATATCCACTGTGCTTGCTCATATGGCACAATTTGATGGGCGTATAAACAGGTTGGCTTTGACTACAGAAGTCAACAATAACAAGCTGCAGAGTGAATTTCAAGCGTTCTCGTTTTTGAAAAGGAAAGCTTCGATTGCTAACTCGACCAACGCCGCTACGGAGTGCAAGCAATCTAAGTTTCAGTTGTCAAATACACTGCAATGTCACAACTGCAGTAAAGCAGGTCACCGAGCGTCTGACTGCCGATCAAGTGAGGTTAATTAAAGGTAATGCATTCTATGCTACCATTTCGGCGTGACCGAATCAGCGTTTGGACAGCAGCTGTTTTCAATGTGGCAACACCGGACATTTTGCGTCGAGATGTCCACAAAGAAATGATGGAGGCGCCAGCACAACAAGGGTCCCAGGCAATTCCGGGCCAGCGCCTGCAGCAGTGGCGAGTAGCGAGCGACGCGTGTGAGTTCGCTATGTCAGCAATCTGAGCAGATGAATACTGGGTGAGTCATGTCCATTTTACTACGATTCTGGAGTCGAATCTGACCAAATATTGTGGTGCGGCAAGTGTTCAAATGATATTGTAAACTTAACGCGGATCGGTTACACCTAGATAGTAGTGTGAAAAGTACCCTACAAGTTTTATCCGAGATTATGATTAACAATCAGCGTTTAGAGATCTCATTTCATGTTGTACTGGATAATTGTCTTAAAAATGATATTTTATCTGGCCGTAAGATTTTAGATCGGAGATTTAACGGTAGTTGATAGTGTTGTTTTGTGTCGCCTTATCACGACAGTTTTGGTTGTTAAAAGTGTTTCTTGTTTTCAAGTTGATTTTGATAAAGTGAATACTGACGTTCCGGCAGAGTTCGTTCCAAGTGAATTGATGCCATGATGATTTGTCAGAATACTCGTCTTCTTTTTCAACGAAGAGCTCGTGGCTAAGTAATAACAGCCGCACGGGTCAATCCATCGGGTTGATCTGCGCTTGCCGGGGTTGGTCCGTGGATGGGTGACCATCTTTACATACCGAGACTCCTCCGTGCTTCGGAAAGCGCGTTAAGCCGTTGGTCCCGGCTGTCATTCGAGGATCTTTGACAAGTCGTTGGGAGTCGTTAGAGGCCCGAAGGTCTGACAGCAAGTCTTACCAAGGGGTAATAGGTAATAGGTAGAACGGGCTGGTGTCCGCAACTCCACGTCAATGCGCGTATTTTGCGTACGGGTGGGAAATCGGTTATTCGATCCACCCCAGCTCCTCAAGAAAGGCCAGCAACGCCTTGATGTTCCTGACAACTTCACAGAGGGTACCTGGGTTACCGAAGTACTTTGCCCTGTAAGTGGCGACCGCCGGGCGGTTTGGGAGCGCATGGGCTGCTGTCTCGTCCTCCTCCATGCGGGCCCTGCGCGGCAGACTGTCGGTGGCCCCTGGGACGGAGAGGTGTTTGTTGGGGGACCCATGGCCAGTTGTGGCTGCAGTAGCTGTGCGCGGCTGTTGTTTGGTTGGTCCGAGAAACTGTTTCGTGAGGCGGCCATCCATTTTGGGGAGTGCTTCCTTAGCCTGCCTACACTCACCTTGGTTCTCCCACAGCTTGTGGTGTTGGTCCCTGGTGCGTTTCCTTACCAGAGTGCGTAGATGCCCGAAGGGGAGCGGCACTATGGGTTCCGGCCCCACTGGCGCCATGCTCGATCCCCTTCTGGCAAGTTCGGTGGCTGCATCGTTGCCTAGCGAGCCGCTGTGTCCTTTGATCCATTGGATGGTTATATTATTGAGGCTACCCACCTGGTTGAGGCGAAGGTGACACTCGTGTATTAGTCCAGAATCAACTGTATGACTGTCTAGTGCTTGCAGGACAGCCCTGCTGTCTGAGAGTATGCGGATTGAGTGGTCCTTAACTTCCCTGGCCATAATGGCTGTAGCAGCCAGAGAGATGCCCATACATTCCGCCTGGAATACTGTGTTGTGAACCGCCAGAGGTGCGGCTATGTGAATGTTAAGGTCTTCCAAAAAAAATCCGTCACCCGTACCACTACCTGTTTTGGATCCATCTGTGAAGATTCTTAGCTCTGAGGGGCGCAGGCCCTCACATAGCCGGTCTTCATGGAGTTGTATTTTGTATTTTTTGTCGAAGAAAAATTGTTTGGGTACCCGGTCGTTTATAGCTTTGGTGATGGGGAATCCCTCGAGTAGCGCGGTGTGTGGTGTGACTCTCTTACCCCAGAGGTTTATTGTGTTTAGACGTACCGCCGCCATTGTCGCTTCCTGCTGAATGAACAGGTGGAGCGGTGGTAGTTCCAGCATGGCTTCGATGGCCGCGGTCGGTGTAGTCCTCATGCAGCCCGTAGTTGCCATGCAGGCTAGTCTCTGCATGCGTTGCAGTTTATTGGAGGCTGTCACCAGTTCCATGCGGGGCCACCAGACCACCAAGGGGTATCGTATTACCCAGTTACTGGGTTGTGGAGGTCAGATAGGCAGTTGCTCCATGTCAAATACTGGTATTCGGCTGCATCCGGTTGGACTGGAGACCGACCCCAACATGATTGGGAAAAGGTTAGGCAGAATGACTCGTCTTCTTTTTTCTAGTGGTGATCGCGTGTTGAAATAGGACAGTTACAAATTCGGCTTGTAGATTCTAGTCTTACTTTTAATCGTCGCCTTTCTAAGGTTAGTTTAGTGACAGCTGATAGTATTGTGACTGACAGTAATTTTGATTCTTAAAGGATTTAAAAAAAAAAAAAGAAATTGAGGAAAGAAATAACATAAAATTAATTCCTGAATTCAAAGGCCCATTTAAGACTATCGATGTGTTAAACGGTTACAGAAACCTACTAGCGGCTCTTGGCTCTAAGTGAACCTACAAGTACCTCCATGATCGTCTGAGGCGGATTCCCGATCACCAAGTTCCTCGAGAATTAATGTTAAAGTTGGGGATAGTGGTAGTGTAACCACCTCGGATTAAGAATGGCTTGTCTACTCACACTCTAACTTCTCGACCGCACCTTATGTGTAGTAAGCACATTTGGCGATGGGTCTCCCTCGACCGCACCTTATGTGTAGTAAGCACATTTGGCGATGGGTCTCCCTCGACCGCACCTTATGTGTAGTAAGCACATTTGGCGATGGGTCTCCCTCGACCGCACCTTATGTGTAGTAAGCACATTTGGCGATGGGTCCTCCCTTGACCGCACCTCATGTGCAGTGAGCACATGTGGCGATGGGTCCTCCCTTGACCGCACCTCATGTGCAGTAAGCACATGTGGCGATGGGTCTCCCTTGACCGCACCTCATGTGCAGTAAGCACATGTGGCGATGGGTCTACAAATAATCATCAGTGAGATGAAAATTTCATGAGTTGAGTAAACATTGCTAATTAAATGAAATTTTGGTAATTTTAACTTTTAACTGATTAGTTAATTTTGTTTTTTTTATGGTTAAACTTGGTGATTGGTAAATTCCAGTCTGTGTTGAACACTGTGTTGCACAGAACGCTTCATGTGTTGAAGCACATATTGCGCTACATTTCTATGAGAATCGTTGCCATTGGTGCGATTTTGGTTTGTGTTGGTGCACAGAAACCCTCATGTGTAGTGGTGATGGGTCTCGACCGCACCTCATGTGCAGTGGGCACATGTGGCGATGGGTCTCGACCACACCCCATGTGCAGTAAGCACATGAGGCGATGGGTCTCGACCGCACTTCATGTGCAGTAAGCACGTGTGGCGATGGGTCTCGACCGCACTTCATGTGCAGTAAGCACATGTGGCGATGGGTCTCGACCGCACTTCATGTGCAGTAAGCACATATGGCGATGGGTCTTTACCGCACTTCATGTGCAGTAAGCACATGTGGCGATGGGTCTACATAGAATCGTTGATGCGATTTTGGTCTATGTTGGGGCACAGACCGTCTCCTGTGTTGTAGCATAATTATTATGTGGCAACTGGTCTGTATCTAGTCGTTGCTGCGATTCTGACTTGTGTTGGTGCACAGATTGTAATGAAAATTTCATGAGTTTCTGATGAAACGGTTGATTATTGTACCTAGACGTAGAGGAATTAAAGAACCAATGAGATACAGCTACCTTAGTTATTAGGTATCGGCACGATAGTCGAGCTACCTTAGTTGTTAGGTATTGGCAGGATAGCCGAGCTACCTTAGTTATTAGGTATCGGCAGGATAGCCGAGCTTTCTTGGTTATTGGGTATCGGCAGGATAGCCGAGCTACCTTGGTTATTGGGTATGGGCAGGATAGCCGAGCTACCTTAGTTACTAGGTATCGGCAGGATAGCCGAGTCAGTTTATTCTCTGAGCATATTTTGTCCACAGGTACTACACCCGAGGACGGGTGCTAGTCAGGGATGGCCGTGTCGTGGATTGATGGCGCAAGTTTAGCGTATAGCGCCATCTAACAATGTGAAACGTAAACAAATGATCACGTGATCGGAAACGCAAGCGAGCCCTACCGCTTGGACGCGATCGTCGGTAGAGGGGATGCAGCGCGGACTGGAGGAGAGACCGAATATTGCGACAGTCTAGAGTCGACAGTCGAGCTCGGACAGTCTTGGCAAACGCTCAGTACCAACGCACGTGTTTGTTTCCGACGGACGTGTCTGTTTCGTTCGGTAGTTTATTAAAGTTATTTTAAAGTGGAATTATCTTTTCGTTCGAGTACCCACTACAGTGCCCACACCTACCTGAATTATGTCGGATCGTGAAGAAGACCCGATGTTTCGCATCTCGGCCACCCATGATGCGACATATATAAGACTATCCGACATCAGTCCTCGGGCAATTGCCCGCCAGACATAACACCCGTCTGGTAGGAGGATCCTCCCTTTTCTATGGGGGATGAGAGAACTTTACACCCTGTTCTTCATACCCCTAAACTTGCATACTGCTATCGTCCAGAAATCATGTTACATTAAAACATAATAATATCACGTTGACGCTATTTAAATAAATATGAAAAGCTTGTATTTCTGTGCTATTATGATAAGATAATAGAGCTACCTTAGAAAACTTTTTTCATAAGTCAGAAAGTGTGATTCATCATTAAAAAAATATATATTTTACTTTTATGGGTTGTAGTTACTTCTGGACGAAAAATTCAAACATTGTATTTGACATCACATCTGTCAGTCTCGTTCACTCCGTGTCCGTTCGAGGTCCGTTCAGTTCAGTCTCGTTGTCTCGTTCGTCTCGACTTCGTGGCTTTCGGTGTTATTTTGCGTTATTTCTGTTTTTTAATTTCTAACTTCTTACGACTTTGGCTTTGTTTATCGGTTTTTGTGATTTCTGCTCGTTTTTGGAATTGACTTTGGCTTTGTTTAACGGAAATTGAATTCAGATTCTGCGGTTTGGATTTGTCTGCCCATTGGAAATCTTCTGTTTTTACTCACAGGTAAATGAATGAATGTCATTATAAAACAGTTGAATTAAGTTAGGAAGACCAGTTTCAAGACCCACTATCATTTAATGTCTGTTACAGGTATCTTGGCTTGTTACAAAATGGCTTGTTTTAAGTGCAGCAGAAGTATACTCAGTGATGAAAACCACTTTATTGCAGCAGATTTCGGTCCAGAGATTTTGTTTATTATTGAACAAGACATGGCTCTTGAGGTAAGAATATATTTTCAGATTTGAACGACTTTGACCTAATAACTGAACAGTGTTTTTAATAAATATAAAGAAAAGCTTTTGTTTTCAGAGTATACCTATGTAATTGTAACATGAGACATCTGTTTCAGATTGCTGCTGATGCTACACTATGTGAGGCATGTTTTAATTCTGTTACTAATCGTCTTGAGAGCACTGATAATAGTACTGAAGTAGTAGTTCAGGATTATACAGTAGAATCTATTGGTGAAACTGAAACAAATGAATGTGTGTGGTGCCTTATACCTTTATTAACAAGGAGAACCCATTATTTGACAAGTGGCCCTCAAAGAGACACAATATCCAATATAATTGCCCCAAGACAGGTAACTTTTATTTTCATGTAATTCATACTTTGCTTATATTATTTAATATTACAACAATGGTCAGTTACAACTTCAAAATCATAAACGCAGGTACCAGATGGTGGCCTTGTTTGCCACCGATGCTGGACACGTGCCTGCAGGCTGGTGGGTGTATCAGCATCTAACTCCGGACAATCACAACATGTTTGTGTTTGGTGTAGAGTATCGCTCTCTCGAAGAAGAACACACATTATTTCACATGGTCCTGAGAGAGATGAAATCACAGCACGAATCGCTCCACGACAGGTCTGTTAAATAACTTCTTTATTCATGAATAGACTGATTGATTTGACAAGAGGCGATGATCTTCAATTTAAAATAATATGAAAAATAAACTGATGCTCTTAAAAACTGATACTCTTAAACAATGTCACTTGACTAACAATCATAGAAAATGTATTATGTTTAGATACTCCCTGGAGATCGCGTTTGTTACGCATGCTGGGTGTCCGCTCGAAGAAATGTTCAGCGAGCAACCAGTACTCACCTAAACAGCAGAAATGTCTGTATTGTGTGTTCAACATCAACACTACGAAGGCGAACACATCTATTACCAAATGGTCCAGTAAGGGATGTAATTTCCAGAAGAATATATCCCCGACAGGTGTGTAAAATACTCAACTGTATGTATCTATGTTATGGGGTTTGGTTTCCGCATTTAGTCGGTCATGCGTACCATTGTGCGTGAACCACTGTTTGGTGGTTATTACAACCATGGGCTGGTTGACTTTGCCTTCCTCCGAAGTTAATTAAAAGTCCTGGTCTGGTGGTTTGTGGCGCTCTGTGTTTGTAGCATGCGTGGTATGCTTCAGTTAGGTATTCTGATAGTTTTGGCACGGTGTATTCTAATTGTGCCTGGTCTTTTATAGTTTGTACTCAAGTGTAAATCTAAGAATAATATATTTATCTCCTAATGTGTTAGTTTATTTCAAACTTCTTGTTACAGATCACTAATCATTCATTGGTGTGCAATGACTGTTGGGTTTGGGCTCAAGATGCTGTTAATCAAGAAAATGTGAATGAACCTGTTCAACTTAACCAAGAAGAGCCTCAGCAAGTTTTGGATATGCCTCATTCCATTCAACTAAACTCATACAAAAAAATTGGTATGTCAAGTTCTAGTTGTTTTGTACCCGGGTGTACTAATACAGAACGTCACCTAGTACCTAGTTATCTAAGAAAAAATATTCTATCTAATCATAAAATATATATAGCAGAAAATGCAAGAGTTTGCATAATGCATAAGACCACATGATTGGGACCATATTTTTAATCTGGACATGTTAAATAATGTATTCAGTGCTGAGGATATTCAAAAAATGATGGAAATAAATAATGAATCCCAAAATGTACACATTAATTTTTCAAATCTGGAAAATATAGATGATGCTATGTTTCATTATTGGACTGGCTTAAACAAAGAACAGTTTTTAAGCGTATTGAATGAAGTCCCCCATTTAACAGAAACTTGTAAAATGCCAAAAACAGCCCTCGGGTTATTTTTTGTTAAAGCACGTACAGGAGATTCTCACGAGAGGCTAGGAACTTTATTTAGAATGAGTAAAGTAAAAGTCACCCGTCTGCTAAAGAAGGCTCGAGAAGCTTTATCATCACAATATGTGCCTAACCATTTAGGATTAGGACACATAAGCCGTGCAAATATAATTGCAAAAAACTTGTTAATACCAGAGGGCTTATTTGGTAACAGGGAAGAAAGGAAACCAATTGTAATTTTTGATGGCACTTACATATATATTCAAAAGTCGTCCAATTATCTATATCAAAAAATGACTTACAGCCTCCACAAATACCGTAATTTAGTTAAGCCTTTCCTTTTAGTAGCAAGTGATGGTCACATAATAGATGTTTGTGCACCATATCCAGCAACAATGTCTGATGCAGACATTATGAAATTATTATTTCACAATGAAAATGGCCCGTACAGACAATATTTTAGACCTGGAGATATTTTTATCCTGGACAGAGGTTTTCGAGACGCCCTGCCGTTATTAGAAAATATATATAAGGTTTGCAAGCCTGAATCTTTAGAGGCAGGGGAAACCCAATTATCAACTATTAAAGCTAATAAAAGTAGGCTTGTAACTTTATGTAGGTGGGTCGTGGAGGTTGTTAACGGTCGTTTTAAACTTCAATTCAAATCATTTCGACAGGAATACTTCAATGTCGCATCCTCTCATTTAATGGATGACCTTAAGATATGTGCTGCTATTTTAAATGCCTTCCATTCTCCCCTGGTAGACCGTCCAGATGCTGAGGCAATATTGAATCGCGCTCAGCAGCGGGTGAATTTGCCCAATGTGTTAGGAGATTTCATTGTTGAAAATAATATGAATAGACGAAGAGCTAATTTTTCAAGTATAGACGCAAATCACCCGCTGCTAGAAGTTTTCCCACAAATGACCATGTCTGACCTTATATTATTTGCTTTGGGGATATACCAAATTAAACAAGCACGGAGTTATTTTGGTGAACAAATAAGGCAGAATGGATCATTTGTGGTAGAATTATGCAGTGAAACCATGGTGCCAGGCACACTGTCATCACATGAAAGCATTTTCATAAGAGGAAGAATTAGATCTCGGCACCGCAGTAGTAAAATATATTACACATACATTTTAATATCAACCACTGAAATTAATTGGGAAAATGGCATAGAAGGTTATTATTGCAGTTGCATATGTGGCATGCGAACTGTTGGATGTTGCGCACATGTGATGACAATAGTCTGGTACCTCGGTTGGGCTCGATATCAAAATAATGTTGTGGCACCAGCATCTTTTCTTGACGATGTATTAGTAAGAGAAGAAGAATAAATGTTTGAAAACTGGAAATTGTAGTTTCATTTATTTACACATACGACAACTTTTTAGTTAACCATTTATGTACACACACATATAAACAAACAAGAAGAATATAACATAACATCACGCCTGTACTTCCCGATCGTGTCTTGGTGGGCCCACTTTTATCCAATACATACATAAACTCACGCCCCCTTCCCATGGGGTAGGCTGAAACTACAGAACGCCACCTGCTACGATCCTTTTGCCTCGTTTGCGTTCATACACTCACGCCGGTTGGGAGTACTACGCACCTGACCTTTCTGAAGAAAAACACCAATAAGGTCAGTATAATATGTACAGTAACGGTCATAAGTGGAGTAGCAATTTTTCAAAGCAATAGATTGACGCTTCGGTTTAACTTACGACCTTCTTATAATAAGTCATAGACACACACACACTCTCATTAGTTTAACAATTATAGTATTTCATAAATTCAACTCGTTACGCATAATATGTCATGATAGCTTAGTGGTTACCGTATTTGGGTTGACGCGTTCATGCGTAGAGAGTCGTGGGTTCAAATCTCACGCGCGGTGATAGTTTTTTAATGTTTTAAAAATCACTCGAATAATCACGCTATTGACTATATCCTTGTTATGTTCGTCGTGTTCACTAAACTCGCCAAAACTTTATGATTATACCCACGAAAACCTAAATAAAGTTAAATGATAATTAAGGTAGACAAACGCAGTTAACTTACGACTCATTCACCGCGAATAAATAGAACGATGCTTGTTATTGTGGGTTAGTGACGTGTGTTCAATATATTAGCGGTGTCTAAAGTTCATTTTGAAATGCAAACAAAGAATATAGAAATGAAAGCGAATATTATTGCGCTGCGTAAAAGCAGACTTAATATTTATCACAAATATCTGATAAAACCGGACTGAGTGTGAGTAATTTATGATTTAATTATTTTATCAAACATTTATCTAATTAAATTATAACTGCTGATCCTGGTAATTGTTTTTTGAAACGTTTTATTTTTACCTTATTAATATTATTTATTTATTGCATAATTTAAGTAAATGAAATTGTTTCTGATCTGATTTGGTTTTGTAGCTATAGCTAACTTTATAATAACTTACTTATTTATTTCAAAACATTTGTTAACTTTAATAATGCTCGTCTAGTTACAACCACTGATCTTTAAATGTCTCATCTGTGGATAAAGTCTAAATAGAAGAAGAAATATATAATTTCAAAGTAAATTTATTTACTTAGATTTTTGAACGATGAAAATAACATTTTAATTATTTATGTGAAATTTCTATTGACAATAATTACTTATTAAACTTTTTGTTTTAGAGATAAAAGAGACGCAGCGACAACACATGGTCAGCGAATACGGAACAAGTGGTTTCATACCAACAAGACGTTTGAAGAATTATTCAACACGTCTGTACGAACCGTGCGCCGTGCAGTCCGCGCAGAAGGTTTGCATTACATGTTACCCACTGTGTGCAATGTTTACGTGCGTGAGTGGTTAAACACCCGGAGATAACAGTTATTTCACGGCCAGCACGATCTCCTGACCTCCACCCTATAGAACACCTATGGGGTTTGATGATACAGCGATGGGAAGCACGGAATGAGCGGTCTGATGAGCAGTTGAAGTTGCATTGTATAGAAACATGGGAAAATTTAAGGGGAACAGATACAGATAAATGCTTCAATATATGAATTAAAATCTAAAATAATAATAATTATATTATAAAATTTATATTATAATAATTATATTATAAAATTTATATTATAATAATTATATTATAAAATTTATATTATAATAATTATATTATAAAATTTATATTATAATAAAATAATAATAATTATTATTATTATTATAATCACGAAATAACATCTAATATTTAAAAATGTAAAATATATGTATTTAATGAAATAAAGGAAATAATTATAATTATATTGTGTCATATCCGTAATAAGGATTATTTTGAGGTTTAGTTTCAATCTTCTTTTCGTAATGAAAATGAACACTTAAGCTATAACCTCAATAAGTCCTATTAAATACGATTTGTTAACTTTTCGTTACACGAACGTGAGGTCTCAAACTTACTCGTAGTAAAATAAAAGTGGTAATACTGAGTAATTTATTTGTATTGTGACAACGATTCCGCATTTCTTATATTTACGTGGGTAGATTTGCGTAGATTTGCGAGTTGGTTTGTTACATTACCCACACACAAAAGTAATTAAAGGACATTATTATTTATTATTAAGATACAATATATTATTAAGCCTGATTGTCAAGGTTCACGGTACTTTATCTCAATAAATTGTTATTTATTGGAAAATAAACTGTTTTAATTCTAGAAATTTATTTATTTAAACTTCATAAAATGATAACGAATAAACATTTTGTAATCACTTATTAAACATTTTTATTCTTAATCCCTTATTTCAATAACAATATAAGTTATAATAAAATTAGTTATTAATTAATAATCTTGTTTATTAATTTATTGAATAATAAAAGAACAGATGAAGATGATTGTTTAAAAGAAAAATAAAAGTTTGATTTCGTGGTTTGAACCCAGACCTATGTGTTTCACCATACACTTCGATACGCTACCAGCTATCGGAACTTGATACCAATATGTGAATTTTTAGCACTAGTATGAACCGACCAAGGTCACGAGTAATTACGTACTCTGCGAAAAAGTGACGGTATGCTTTTTGTTTCATTCGACGCCAGTGAGAGTTCTGAGGTGTATTCTGTGTTGATACATCACTTACACACACAGATATAGGTTCGGCCTGTCGCTCGTTCACAGCAATACAATCCTAAGCGTGATAATGCACTTATGACTGCTTACTGTACTCTTAGGGCGTCCCGGCGTTTCCACTCACATCTGCCTTGTAAATACATTTTGTTAGTCGCCTTTCATTCATCTTCTCAACATAACCAAACTATCTAAGCATACCCTTTTCAATTTTTGTCGCGTAAACATAGTAATAACAATACAGTCATAAACCTTTTTCTATGGAACAAGTCAGCGTGGTTTTCAAAGCGGCCTTGGCATTCAATAAGTAAAAGTTTTTCGTAAACAAACACAGTTTTGACAGTTCTAGGCTATAATTAAGTTATGTAAACGTCATCTGTCCAACCAACCTGTCATGGCTGGCTGTCAATGGTCTTTTCTCCCGAGTCCTGACAAACGTCAAACATTTTCGGTTTTTATTTAGTGCCTAAAAAATATTAGATATTATGAAAAAAAAATGACTTTATTGTATTCAGGGGTTCGTTTCCCAGGTTTTCTAAAGTGTACATGTTATGGCCGGAGTCCCATACAAAAATGAAACGTCTCCTTTAACCAACTTCAAAAAGGAGGAGGTTCTCAATTCGACTGTATGTTGCTTTTTTTTTGTATGTTTGTTACGCGATTACTCCGCCAATTATAAATTGATTTTGAAGATTCTTTTTTTGTTCGTTAGGTCATTCTTCCAAAAAAGAAACTACAAAGTAAAAAATAACTTTGATTTTGGAAGATGGTGGCAAACAACGAAATTTCAAAACCAAATATACCAACTTCAAAACCAAATATACCGAAATTAAAATTGTTTTTGACTTTTTAGTGTCTTCTTTGGAAGTCGGTTGTTTTTTTTTTTGTAAAAAGTTTTTTTGTTTATATGCTTATTTAATTATCTTTCTGCATGTATTACTTTGTATTACTTACTGAACTCAATTAAACAGTTGATTGTGAACATTTATGTGGTTCTTATTTACCTGTGAGAAGCATGCAAACATGCAAACAAGCTTACACCATGCATGCATCAAGCATGTAGCATGCAAATATGCAAAAAAGCACACACCATGCATGTATGCATCAAGCATGTAGAATGCAAACATGCAAAAAAGCACACACCATGCATGCAGCATGCAAGCAAGCATGCAACATGCAGCAGGCATGGTTTCTGTCACGGCTCCGGCGCTGCGGGGCTCCGGCGGTCCCACGCAAGCTTCTCGTCGCAGATGGTTGTAACGCTCACCACAGCAGCTTCGGCTTGCTGGCCGGCAAAGCCGGCCAGCCTCAGCCGCGGCGGCGAGTGTTAAAACCACCTGCTCCTCAGCTCGCGGGCCGCCGCGCCCCTCCGCGCCTACGCGGGCTTAAATTACACTCTAGGGGTATGGCAGACAAGACTACGTGCAGTCGGTTTTGCAGCGATTCGGTTCTGTCACTTCACTAACTTTTGTAGTACAACATATTGACTTTTTAAGACAATATTTTAATTTTAATTTAAGGTTAAGAATATGATTACATTTTATAGAAATGACAATAATTATGCCTAATAAAATTATTCCAAATGATATTCTGCCATCTTCTTAATATGCCAAGTGAAATTATTTCAAATAATCGTCGCTCTAAATAAACGTTATGTGAAACGAAATTATGCGAAATTAAGCTTTGCCAAAAGTAATTATGCCAAATAAAATTCTCCCATCTTAAAAGTATGCCTTTGTAAATTCGGACATATAAACATTCAAGTGTGTTATGCCAAATAAATTTCGGAGCATCAAAATTCTGCCAGATAGAGGGAACCCGTTTAAAACGAATCATTTTATCACTTTTCTACAATCAAATGTGCTCGCCCCGACCTTTTTAGGAAATAACTTACTCTAATTACTGAGAAAAACAATCGTGAAATTCAGACAAAATTTGACACTTCTTTACATGTGTGGGTTCGTTTTGACAAGCAAACTAAAGCGCCATGTTTATTATAGTTTAGAAATGGAATGACTAGATGGCGTGCAGGCGATATTATAATTCTGATAAAACAATATAATATTATGTACAATAATTGATTTACTTTATTTTCTACCTTTCATTAACAAAAAAACACTTTATTAACATAAAACTGACGACCTTAGATAGCAATGTAGTAAACAATTTTATTACATAATTATTATTGTTGTGAGGCAACATTTAAAATATCATTCGTAGGTAAAATATGCGACGTTGCCGTTCTTCTGTGTACTTTCTTGACCTACACGACGACGTTGAAAGAAAACACGTTGCCAGCTAGTTTGAATATGATTGATGTAAGTAATAAAAATACATTTCCAAGTTGTCGCAATAGTGATGCACTAGGATATGCCCGCGGAATTTGTTGCGTGTAATATTTTGTATGTTATTTGAAATTGCAATATTTCTAGTAGATACTTATGTATTTGATTTCAATTGAATAGAATTATTGCAATTTATTAAAGGTATATTAATTTTACAAAATACGCTATTTTATTGTAAAATAATATTTCGGCGGTAACAGTAAGTTGGCCCGTGAGTTGGGTTTTAAGGCTCGTTCACGCTGGCGCGACTTGTCACGCGACGCGATTCTGCGATATTATATCCCTAGAACATTTTGTACGAAAGAGATATATGGCGTCACGTGACATTGCGTTGCGCGACAAGTCGCGCCAGTCGGCAGGAGCGACTCGCCGCGCGACACCAAATCGATCAATCTAATTTATACCTTATTGCAATACTTTATGAATTACATTGTACTAACTTACTAATGCCTTTGGCGGCGTGCGGCGCGGTCAAAGGACTATACACCCACGTCACTGCCGACCGTACCTATATTAATCGCGGTCAAGCACAAATCTTTTTAACCGATTTCAAAAAAGGAGGAGGTTCTCACTTTGGATGTTTTTTTTTTTTTAATGTATAGTCGGGTATAACTCCGTCATAAACAGTATGTAACAAAAACCCTGTCCGAACCAATAAAGGCGTATTCCTGGTTTAAAAATCAAAAGATAATGATGCCTACTTATTTATAAAGGTTTATTTAGTTACTAGCTGCTGCCCGCGGCTTCGCCCGCGTGAGTGTCGGAAATTACCCCATACATCCCCATGGGTTTTAAGTATAAATATTGACTTTCGAGTTAATCGGACAGCACGTTAAAATTCTTCCATACAAACACTGACAGCCCCCAACCCCCCTTTAGGGGTTAATTTAGAAAAACAAAAACTACAAACTTTATAATTTATTTAGATAACTATTCGTGCGAAGTTTCATGTTTATTACCTCAAGGAATAAGATTTTTCATACAAACTTTCTTCCCTTATTTTACCACCTTAGGGGTTGAATTTCGAAAAATCCTGATACACGTTATTCTTAATTTTTGGGTTTAAGTATAAATATTGAGTTTCGAGTTAATCGGACAGCGCGTTAAAATTCTTCCATACAAACTTTGACACCCCCCAACCCCCCTTTAGGGGGTAATTTAGAAAAACAACAAATTACAAACTTTTTCATTTATTTTGATAATTATTCGTGCGGAGTTTCATGTTTATTACCTCAAGGAATAAAATTTTCATACAAACTTTCATCCCCTATTTGACCCCCTTAGGGGTTGAATTTCGAAATATGCTTCCTTATTCCTTGCTTACATTATAAAGGGAACCTCTGTGCAAAATTTCAGCTTTCTAGGTCCAAGGGTTTGGGCTGGGCGTTGATGAGTCAGTTAGCCAGGACTTGTCTTTTTATTAATAGGTATAGATATAGATAGTAGGATAGGATATTTTTCCGGGATAAAAAGTACCCAGTGTGGTGCCCAGGTTATTAAAGAATAATTATACCAAGTTTTATCGTAATCGAACCGGTAGTTTTTGCGTGATGCCTGAACAAACAGACAGACAGACAGACAAATTTTTTTTTAATCAAATTTTTGGGTTCGGTGTCGGTCTAGTAACACCCCCTGCCATTTATTTTTTTGATATTTTCAATGTACAGAATTTTCACTTCTACAGATTTATTATAAGTATAGATATGTCGGCAATCCGTAAGACGTACGAGAGGATAATTGCAACCAAATGACCAAAAAACCAAACCAACTCATATTCCTTATGCCAATGTCAACCATTTTCGAGTAATTTGACATTTTATATTCATTATACAGTGTGAGTCTTCATAATGTGCACATATCGAAATGAGGGATTCTATGCTTAATTTGACAAACGGAAAAAATATTTAAAAAAATCTATTTTTATTTTTTTATTTATTTTGTATTTTTACCCCAATGTAAAAAAACGGTGTAACTTTTAAATGATCTATCGCGATGAAACAAATTCAACTCCATAATGATTGGTAGTAATTAAGTGTTCTTATAAAATGAAAATTGTGGGAAAAACCCCTCCCAATTAAACCCAAAAAACCCTCAATTGAAAATAAACAGGTATTTCGTCCAAAAATCTGTTTTTTTAAATCAATTTTTACAATAATCGTAAAAAAAAATCAATAAGACGAATTTTTTTAAATAAAAAAAAATGGAAAAAAAAAGTATTTAGATTTTATTTTTTATTTTTTCCGTCGATAAAATTAAGCATAGATTCCCCCATTTCGATATGTGCACATTATGAAGACACTGTATTGTATGAAATGAAAAATAAATGTCAAATGACTCGAAAATTATTGACATTTGCATAGGAGACAAAAGGGGTAATTTGGTTGTAAATGACCTCTCCTACATCCTCTCAATGGATTGTCAACATACATAACATAACATCACGCCTGTATTCCCAAAGAGTTAGGCAGAGATGTACATATTTAGTACAGCCACATTTCACCAGTTATGTTTAAGTCCCATGTAATAGGGGGCGAGATTGCCATCGACCGGGCACAAAGCCAAACTCCGGGCAGCTACTGAGCAATTCTAGATGAAAAACCCAAAAACACTTTGCCCGACCCGAGCAACCGAATCGAACCCAGGACCTCAAGCTCAGCAGTAGCGCGTTCATTAGTTGACGACATCGACACTAATTCAATTTTTTCTAAATTTAAACACACACGGCCGTATGTGTTTTAGTTTAGAAAAAATAGACATGGCATGACTGAAGTGATAATTTATCATTATAATCTAATTTTGTAAGTAAAAATTTATTAAAAAAATATTCAAAAGTAGGAGTCCCTTACTCTTCATTTTTATCCTTAGGTAAAGTAAGTCAGATATCAGATATCAATGTTTTTGGGCTTATCTACTATTGACTCGTCTGAATCCACCCTGCAATAATAACATAGGTAAATCACATTTTTTTTTATAATCCAATTGTTCATTACTTAACGCCTCACTGATTCACAAATTAAAGTCTGAACTTAATTATCTGGAGAAGACACGAAATTACATTATAATGGTAGTAATCGGCTATATTTCAGTCATGTTACGTCCATTTTTTTTCTCTTACTCTTATTGTTATCCTTAAAGTTAATAATCAGAGATCATAGTTTTTTGGGGTCGTTTACTAGTGATTGATCTGAATCTACCCCGCAATAACAACATAAATCACATATTTTTCGAGATCACAATAGTTCGTTATACTAATTATAAACATAAATAACACACATGACTACTTAATAATATTTGGCACCGATAGGAACGATATGTTTTCTTATTTTTAAGAGTAGAATTCGTCGAAGAATATAATTTAAATAAAACTATAATAAAGTTACTAAACAAAATAGGATTTACTGAATGTTGAAATTACTGAAATCCATAAAAAAAACAATTTGACCACGTGGCTTAGGTAGTATTGTAATAACATCTTCTAAGTGATCCATAGTGCAAATATCATCAACTATTGGGTACGTGAAAGTGGTTCCTTTTTCACACTTAGACTCCTTAATCTTTCGCACTTCTGCTTTCAACTTAACTGTAGGAATTTTATCGTTGATTGCTAAAACGTTACCTACAAAATGCTTTAAAGTATTTTTTGTTGCGAACTGAGCAATAATCCAATCATCTTTTTTCATGTTATCATGCTTTTCTTCAAAATATTCAATTTTATGCAGTCCAAATAGGGTATCTGTAAATTCGAAATTCTCTTTTTCCTCTTGTTCCCGCAAACATTCAGCAATGAGATAATCATCCAGTGTTTCGTAATCTGAGTTGTCTGTGTTATATCGTACTTGCGGAACCCTAAAATCTGAAGACAATGACTAATACCTACCGCATTGACAATGACCTACCGCAGTGCGCCCGGCACCGTGAGATTCGCCTTCTCAGCAATCCGATGGCGTGGGATCGAAGATTGTGCATTAGCAGTGATTAATATTAATTTCGTGTATTAGTGAATCACTCTTGTTTCTCACATCGAACAATTGTCGCGCATCTTAGTTTTACCGATCTAATTGTAATAATTATATTAATTAAATTCTTTAAGCAAATTATATCGGTTTCTTTTGCATCCTCGACTGCAGCCGAACGTAATTGGCGCAGTCGGTAGGATACTCGCGGTCGGTTTCGCGTAAAAAGGAAGATTTCCGCAATCGTTAAGCCGCCCGTACGGCTATCCAGTCGTTCCAGAGTATCCCGAATCTACACGTCGTGCTGTATCGAGGAATCCAGACATTGATTACGCAAAGGGGCTGATATAATGTTCATGCACATTAGATTATTTCTAGTGACCGCTTTCTCCTAGCCCGTACTAATATAACTTTCCAAAATTTTCTTTCCACGAAAATCCAGGAATACTAGGATAGTTAGAAGTAGTAGAGAATTAGTGATAGATTCTAGAAGAGATATTAATTTAGATACATTATACGAGGACACAGAATCGTTTTCTGGAAAAATGTCTTTGGATTTAGATACCGTTTATAAAACATTACGGTTGGTACCCGACTTTGACGGGAACCCGAATGTGCTGACTAGGTTTATTCAATTGTGTGATCATATAGTTAAAGAATATTATAATGTGCAAGGTGGTTCCGAATTAATTAATTCTGCACTTATTAATGGTATATTAAATAAAATAGTAGGGTCTGCTGCTCGCTTAATCAACTCGAATGGTATAGCAAGTGATTGGGATGGCATTCGTAGGGCATTAATAAATAATTTTGCTGACCATAGGGATGAGACCGCTCTTTATAGCGATTTATCTCTTTTAACACAGGGTTCTAACACTCCGCAAGAGTTCTATGAGCGTTGTCAGAATCTTTTTAGTACAATAATGACGTATGTTTCCTTACACGACATCTTAAAAACTACTATAGACGCTAAAAGGGATTTATATAAGAAATTAACGCTCCAGGCGTTTGTGCGTGGATTAAAAGATCCTGTAGGATCACGCGTGCGTTGTATGCGCCCTCAAAGTATAGAACAAGCACTAGAATTTGTTCATGAAGAAACGAATACCATGTATCTGCAAAATCGTAATGACCGTTTACCTGATAAAAGAATTAATAGCAATAACCAACCCGGTAGTCATTTTAAAATGCCCTCTCAGCCGTTTAATATGCCTGATCCAAGGCCTAATAATTTTAGCATGCCAGGACCTTCACGATTCCAATTTCCAGCTCAACAACCACCGCAGTGGAAATCGAATTATTTCCAACCTCGCCAGTTTGGTCCGACCCGAACTCAGCAAGTGTTCAGGGCACCCCCACCGAACTACAACCGTCAGAATAACCCATTTCAAGTAGTCCAGCAGAATTCTCCTAACCAGCCTAGTGGATCACTGCAACCACGACCAATGAGTGGTGTTAGCCATTTCGTGAGCAGACAATTACCACCTACTAACGCTTTTTCTAGGCATGATTGGAGCAAATCAGGCAATCCTCCTCCCAATAATTATTTCAAAAGTCGGGAGATGCATTTTAGTGATTGTTATAATGATCCTTCTTTCAACGATTACTTTAACGATTATGATGGAACTCATTACGATTACTATGAGTTCCCAGAAAATGTGTACTATGAATTTCAACCATCCCCTCAGGAATGTGTAGAATATCCCCAGCCGTCCGGAAGCATAAAAGAGGACGCCAAAGAATCAAAGGAGCCGGATTTTCAGAAACCTCCGAAATCCGACAAATTAAAATAGAAATAAATCTCCAAACTCAACGGTACCTCCCATATGTTCAAATCGCGTCACCTCCTCTTAAGCTTTTAATAGATACAGGTGCAAATCAGTCATTTCTATGTCCTAATGCTGTCGAAAAATACTTTAGTGATTTTCCATTAAATTATTCACCTAGAAACGACTATTCAATTACTTTACCTATTTTTAATGAATTTAATGATTCAAGTACAGTTTCGTTTGATATCTATAAGTTCCACGATTACTTTGATGGACTTATTGGTACCGATCTGCTAGAAAAATGGGAAGCTACAATAGATTACAAAGATAAATTATTTACAACTAAGTTCGCTTCAAACCCTATTAGAATCTATGATTCACGTAATACTAATTTATATGAGAATATTATTCCAGCAGGTTCATCCAAGTTAATAAAGATTCCGATTAACGTTCGTGATGGAGATGCTTATATTCCTGAACAATCTATTTCAAATTGTATCATACGTGAATGTCTTACTACGGTTAAACAGAATAGGGGTATATTAGAAGTACACAATCCAAGTAGAAATGATATAATCTTTTCAATGGATCGTGCAATGCCTGCAGAAGTTCATAATGTCGAGTGCACGCGCACTAAACAGCAAAAGCAACGCGTAATAGACGTGCTATCGCGCCTTCGTACTGATCATTTAAATGAAGAGGAACGTATTAATCTAGAATCATTGTGCTCGCAATATGCAGACGTATTTTACATTGAAGGTGAACAATTAACTTTCACAAATAAAATAAAACATTCAATTAAAACTACAGATGAGGCTCCGGTCTATACAAAGAGTTATAGATATCCATATATTCATAGACAGGAAGTACAAGAACAGATAGGTAAAATGTTAGAACAAGGAATAATTAGACCTTCAAATTCTGCTTGGAGTTCTCCTATTTGGGTGGTAGCTAAGAAAGCTGACGCATCAGGAAAGGCGAAGTGGCGTATTGTAGTAGATTTCAGGAAACTTAATGAGAAAACCATAGATGATAAATATCCAATCCCCAATATAGCTGATGTCTTAGATAAATTAGGTAACTGCCAGTATTTTACTACGCTAGACCTAGCTAGTGGATTCTATCAGGTTGAAATGGACCCCCAAGATATTACAAAAACAGCATTCAATGTAGAACATGGGCATTTCGAATTTCTAAGAATGCCCATGGGACTTAAAAATAGTCCATCCACATTTCAAAGGGTTATGGACAATGTGTTGCGCGAACTCCAGAATACCATTTGTCTAGTATACCTAGATGATATAATAGTTTTTAGTACATCATTGCAAGAGCACATAGTCAACCTAGAAAAAGTTTTTAAACGATTACGCGAATCTAACTTTAAGATACAAATGGACAAATCTGAGTTCCTTAAATTAGAAACAGCTTATCTAGGACACATTATAGGCAAAGATGGAATAAAGCCTAACCCAGATAAAATCTCAGCAATACAGAAATATCCCTTACCTAAAACCCCTACCGAAATTAAAAGGTTTTTAGGACTTCTTGGTTATTATAGAAAGTTTATTCCAGATTTTGCTAAAATAACCAAACCTTTGACTCAGAGCTTAAAGAAAGGCTGTAAAATTACACTTGATCAAAATTATGTCGAATGCTTTGAGAAATGTAAGACCCTTCTGGTCAATGATCCAATTTTTCAATACCCTGACTTTAAAAAAGAATTTATACTCACTACAGACGCTTCAAATTTGGCAATTGGAGCAGTACTTTCACAAGGGTCTATTGGCTCTGACAAACCCATAGCTTATGCCTCGCGTACGCTTAACTCTAGTGAAATAAACTATAGCACTATTGAAAAGGAGTTATTGGCTATAGTCTGGGCAACCAAGTATTTCAGGCCATATTTATTTGGACGTAAATTTAAAATAGTGACCGACCATCGCCCTTTGCAATGGGTGATGAGTATTAAAGAGCCAAATTCCCGTTTAACCCGTTGGAGATTACGGCTAAGCGAATTTGAGTTCACAGTTATCTATAAGCAAGGAAAGCATAACACTAATGCAGATGCTTTGTCACGAATAGAAATTCATCATAAAGAAGCTAGTTCGATACTAGTTAACACGTCACAAGGTACACCTTCAGACTCAGATTCTAGAACTGAAAGCGCGGATTCTAGGACTTTGACTGCCCATAGTGATTTAGAAAGTCCCATATTAGAAATCCCTATTTCCGACGACCCCCTTAATAAGTTTAATAAGCAAATATATCTTAATGTTGTAGGAGATATAAAAAGTAGGCCCAGTGTTTCTAAACCATTTGAAACACATACTAAAACTGTCATACAAATTTCAAAATCTAGTTTAGAACAAGACGTTATTTGCGCAATTAAAGAATACGTTAATCCAAAAGTAAAGACAGGTATTTTAATTAATCCTACATTAGAAATGTATTCTATAATACCTATAATTCAAAAATATTTTAAAAATTCCGCAATGAAATTAGTACTCACTAAAACCGAAGTAGAAAATGTTAAGGATTATTTCAAGCAACAGGAAATTATAAAGAAATATCATGAAGGCAAAACCAACCATAGAGGCATCAACGAGTGTTATCTAGCATTATCGCATAGATGCTATTGGCCAAATATGAAAGAGCATGTAACAAAGTATATCAATGAATGTCAAATATGTGGTCAAGCTAAGTATGATCGCAATCCAGTTAGACCAAGGTTACAAATTGTACCCCCACCTACAAAGCCTTTTGAGGTTGTACATTTAGATCTACTTAGTATTGAAATGAATAAGTATCTTATAATAGTAGATGCATTCTCTAAGTACGGTCAAGCATACTTCTTGAGAGATGCTACAGCTATTAGTGTCGTACAAGCTTTACTTAAGTTTTTTACTCATCACGGTATTCCTTTAACTATTGTAACAGACAATGGTCCGGAATTCAACAATCAAATATTTTCTGAATTTACTAGATTGCACAAAGTTCAACATCATAAAACTTGTCCTAATACACCCAATGAAAATGGAATGGTAGAACGACTTAACTCTACACTGTTAGAACATTTGCGTATATTAAAATTAGAACAGCGAGGAGAATCAATTGTTAATCTTATTACTTATGCTGTATTGGCATATAATAGTTCAATACATAGCTTTACAAAATGTAAGCCTATCGATATAGTTACCGGTCATTTTGATCCCCGGGATCCTTTTGATATGAATCTATCGGAACATCTTTTACAACAATATGTCCAGGAACACCGTAGACGAATGTCAAAAGTATATGATATTCTCAACGACACTTTATTTCATCGTCGCACTGAAATAACTGAAAATGTTAATAAGAATCGTGACCCTGAAGAAAATTACGAACCAGAGCAACAAGTTTTTATTAGGAATCCTTTATGCCATAGGCAAAAGTTAGCAGCTCGATATACTCATGATACGGTATTAGCGGATTTGCCTATTCATATCTATACCAAAAAGAAAAAAGGCACCGTGCCTAAATCACGCCTAAAACGGGTGCCTAATAGTGCTCGTTTGTTACAGGATACTGAAAATACAACTAGTCCTGACCCTGGCCCTGGCCCGAGCGGACGAGATAACTCTAGACAGTCTTAACGATGGACCAGGTATTTTGCCCTTCAACCTGGGCTCCACAAGAATTATCTCACATTTCCACTCTTTTCTCCAAATTATAAACCTTGATGATATGCGCAATAGTTTAGAGACGGTTAACGAGCAATTGCAAAATCTTACGCCACAATTGAGTAATATGTCACGATCTCTCTATGAGCCCCACGTTAAATATCTAGGTACTAAATTAGAAGAAATATCGGAACAATTAGAAACACTTGAGGTAAAGCGTGTTAAAAGAGGTCTCATAGATGGTCTTGGTTCAGTAATAAAGAGCATTTCAGGTAATTTAGATTATACTGATGCATTAAAATACGATAATGCCATTACAATCCTAAAACAGAATGAAAATAATTTAGTTGCTGAAATGAATCATCAAATAAGTTTAAGTAAGCAGTGGGTTTCACGTAGTTCAAACGTTACAGATAAAATAGTAGAAAATCAAGATAAAATCGAGAAAATAATCAATTCTATTTTAGCTAGCAATGGTAGATATGAAACAGATACCATTAAATATGCTCATTTAGCACAGTTACTAATGATATTAGGAGACAATATAGATAATTTGTCTAAGGAACTTGACAAATTGCAAAATTTATTGGCATTTATTAGAGCTAGAAGTATTCATAATTCCATATTGAACTATGCTATGTTTAAGGAGATGATGAATAGATTAGGTATGTTATATAATAAGGATCAATTTCTAGATATAAGTTTTAGAGAATATTTTGATATAATTAGACTAGGATATTATTACAATGGGAATAAAATAGTGATAGTTATGAAATTTCCGATACTTTATCCTACTAACTATATCCTATATAAATTATCCCTGGCTCCTAATCATAATAATAAGGTCCTAATTCCAACTTATCCTTTCTTAGCGGTTCACGAAAAAGATCTATTGTACATGGAGACAGAATGTCCGAAGTATAGCCACGGTCACCTTTGCGAGGATAATTTAAGTCACCACCATGGCAAACAATCGGATTGTATCCAGCAGCTTATACTTCATCAGAAAATTAATGAGTCCTGCCAATTTACATCAGTCATCCTGTCTTCTGAAGCTATGGAGCAGCTAGACGACCAACACTTCATTGCAAGCTTTCCTAAACCTACGAAAGTTCGTTTAACTTGTTCTGAAGATAACTATAGAATGCTGAAAGGGAGCTACTTATCTATCATACCTAAAGGTTGCATGCTAAGAACCACAGCATTTACTGCAAGCAATCGTCATGATCAAACTAAGGGAAAGATATTGAATATTATGGACTTACCAATTATAAAGGAAAATTCGTATAATGTACCAATGAAAACTATAAAACTAGATACCATTGACCTTGGCAGTTTGCATTCAAGTAACTCTGAAATCGTTTTACAAGAACCTGTAACGCTACAGTCGTCGAATACTGAAGCTATATACCACACTACCATACCGGTATACATTCTACTATCCGGTGCATGTGTACTCATTATCATCATTATACTTCGTCGTCGTAGATTGAACCAACTACAGCAAACCACTGATGGAATCGATAATAAAACCAAGGATAAGGAGGCCTGCAACACCGAGATTGATCCAGCTTCGCCATCGACACTATTTTCGACTAGAGTTTTCAAATAGTTGCCGATCTCGTGGAGGGAGATGTTATATCGTACTTGCGGAACCCTAAAATCTGAAGACAATGACTAATACCTACCGCATTGACAATGACCTACCGCAGTGCGCCCGGCACCGTGAGATTCGCCTTCTCAGCAATCCGATGGCGTGGGATCGAAGATTGTGCATTAGCAGTGATTAATATTAATTTCGTGTATTAGTGAATCACTCTTGTTTCTCACATCGAACAATTGTCGCGCATCTTAGTTTTACCGATCTAATTGTAATAATTATATTAATTAAATTCTTTAAGCAAATTATATCGGTTTCTTTTGCATCCTCGACTGCAGCCGAACGTAATTTCTGTGTCAACTGTAAGAACTTCATTATTATCAAACATCGAGCTAGAGTCGCTATCAGATATATCCTTTCTTTTTTTTCATTGAAATACGCCCTCTGGCTGACTTTTTTCCTTTAGAAGCATTTGTAACTTTAACTTTTCTGTTAATTTTCTTTGCTTTTGTAGAATATTCCTTCTTTATTGTTTTTAATTATTTTTCTTCATTTGCAGGAACTTTGGTATATCACTTTTAGATGTAGAAGCAAAAGGTTTATTTTCAATCTTATTAGAAGCTTCTTTCAAAACACAAACATTTGAAGGCCCTGCTTTAATGATAACATCTGAGAGTATAATTATTTTCTTTTCTTTGACAGGATCCTCTTTTACTGATCTTTTTGTGGAAGTCTTTAAGTGTGAAAGATCTGCAAGCGTCGATGATGTTTTTTCGATATTTGCACTTATAGATGTACCAACCAAAGGTGTATATTCAATCTTATTAGAAACTTCTTTCGAAACACAAACATTTGAAGGCCCTGCTTTAATGATAACATCCGAGAGTATAGTTATTTTCTTTTCTTTGACAGGATACTCTTCCACTGATCTTTTTGTGAATGACTTTAAGGGTGAAAGAACTGCAAAAGTCGGTGATGTTTTTTCGCTATGTACTGATTGGTCGAAGCAGGAGTTAACAACAGTGATGCAAAGCTTGCTGAGACTTCGAGGAGAAGAAATTTCTTTATGCTGGGAGATAGCAAAATTCCCTACCCAATCCAAATAGCTCTCTTGATCGTCGTTGATGACATTGTAAGTAATACCTTGATCCTGGGAGGTGGCACAATATCCTTCCAATTCCAAATAGCCTTCTTGATCCTCGTTAATATCCTCATTTGAAATTAGATCAGTTTTAGTTACAAAGAGACCAGTTTCTTCATCTAAAAATAGAGAGTCATTCGTTTTTCTTTGTCTTTTTGCCACTGTAGAAGATTTCTTCTTTGCTTTACTTTTGCAAGAATCAACATTCAAATCGGAAAGCGTCACCGATTTGCCTGGCTCGCAATTTTTTTTTTAATTTCTTTTGACTAGCATCGGTTTTGGCGCTCTAGTTTCCTTTAAATAGTCTACCAATGCTTGATCGATTCCATATGATAATATTTCTTCCTGCATTTCAGGAATCTTCTTTAGAACTTCTTGAGGATTCAACGGAAATACTCCTGATGCTTTAAATCCACTTTTTATGTTCTTTGCCTCCCTCATTTGAATTGCTTTAATTAATTCACCAAGCAATTTCGGAAAGTGTTTTTTGTTCAATGTTGTGTGATTTGGATTACGGAGCTTATACTGGTACAAAATTTTACGCCAGGCTTTCTTCAAAGGCCCAAAATATGCCAAGTCTAGCGGCTGGGTGAGGTGTGTTGATCTTGGAGGGATAAAAACAAATTTGATGTTACTTTGCTCGCATAACTCTACTACTTTAACGCTCAAATGACTAGACAAGTTGTCGCAAATGACCACTTTAGTCCCTGAATTTTTTTTTTGCGCCCATGGGAGGATTATGGTTTCAAAGTAGTTTTCAAACATGGCACTGTCAAACCACCCTGATTTAGTGCAGTTATATCTGGTATCTGGTGGTCCTCCACTAACCCATTCAGAGTACATATTTGTTGATTTGTAAACAACGTATATGGGGAGACATTCACCGCTTGCGGTAGCTGTAAACATGAGAGATATGTTTCCTTTGGTGGAATTGGCTATTCTTTCGGGATACTTTACTCCCCTCCGAAAAATGCACTTTGAAGAACCTGGATCGTCCGAAAGGTTGGTTTCGTCAAAATTGACTATATTTTCTGCTGGTATGTCCTTTAATGTTGTGCTTAAATTGTCAAAGTATTCGGCTATTTCTTGAGGTCCCTTTTCAGCTCTCGCCTTTGAAATATTTTGAGTTGTTCTCACAGTCAATTTGTCAGCATTTCTCGCCAAAAAGCCCTGGACCCATGCATCACCGGGAATCTGATTCTTGAACATATGATCTCGAGAATTTTTATTTAAATATTCATGGACTACAAGCTTGAGATCCACTTTAGTAAGCGGGGAGTCAAAATCGCTAGAAGCTTGTAAAACTCTTACAATTTGATTCTCTTCTGCAGCTGATAAAACAGTAGGATGACCCACTGACTTCAAATGTTTGTTTTTTATTTTATTTAATATTGTGCGTCTCGGGATACCTATTTGCCGTTGAGCATCTCGTGAAGAAATTTGGCCTGATTCTACTGATTCGCAGGCAAGTTTTAACATTTCTTCAGTGTAGTTTTTATATACCCTGGATCCAATTATTCGTCTTGACTTCCTCTGTCGAATTCGAGATTTATTTTTATTTTTCTGAAACAAACCATGTAACTCTTAACAAAAAATATTAGAAGCAATAATAAAATAAAATAAATGCTTAAATATGCGGGGACATCGTACACACGGCCATCTAACCCCAAACTAAGCAGAGCCTGTACTATGGATACCAGACAGCTGATATACATACATAAATAGATACTTAAATAGATAAACAACATCCAGACACAAGACAAACACAAACGTTCATCACATGCATGTTTGCGCTGGGTGGGTCTCGATCCCGCGATCCTGTGTTTCGGAGGCAGGCATACTGCCAACAAGGCTTCGGGACCGACCAGTTTAAGAATAATAAAAAAATTCAAATTATAAGGTAGTGTTGAGCAAGTACTCACCCAGTAAGTCAGTACCCAATAACCAATTTCATCATTAATTAAATACCTAATATATTTTTTTAATTAAATAAGCTCAGCAATAGCCATCAATTAAAAAAGGAATAAAATACAAGGTTTCGTAATGTGCCAACCCTAAGCCTTTTTTGATGGTGGGCAATGTTGTCAATCGTAGGTCGGAATATTACTAGATAACTTTGCCCATCATCATAACTTTAGTTTTAAAAGACCCTGAGCAATGACACTAACATTAATATATTCTACAAATAATTTTCTATGACATGTTATAAAGTAAACTAACCTGTGGTTTCGCCATCTCGCAGAATTCACTTTCAAATAAGCACTAAAATTTGCCCGCAAAAATACGCACCGCACTCGACGAGTTCCAACAAGTTACTAAGCGAAGTTAGCAACAAACAAGTGTAAACTTTTGAGGCTATAACAGACTTGATTCACACTTTATTATTTTACTGGCAACACTGAGTCAGAAGTTCCGTTGGTTTAGTGGGGTAATGGCTAGGTAGTGGGGATTAGTCTACGCCTAAGCAGAAACGATTCCTTTCAAAATTCATTCTTGTTCTTGAGCTCATGGCGAGCAGTCACTTCAAAAAGGTTGACGTTATTATTTTAACTAGAAGATATTCCTATAGTTATTTAAGGTTATGCTGTAAAAATTATTATTCAATCCTAAATAAATACTTATTTCGATCCTGCTGTTTCAATTCTGGTTGTTTCTACATCTCAGAATTGGGATTGAACAATAAATACGCCTACAATATTAAGGTCAGTATTTTTTTTTCTTTTAAAAAAAAATCCTTATTGTTGATTTGAATTTAAATGTTAAAGATGAGTCCAAGTTTTCATGTAGTCTAATGAAGCATGGTTATCGAGTGTTATTACAAGTAAATCAAATATTTACCGAAAAAAAAAATTAATAATAATAATAATTTGGTACTTACCTACCTACTTTTCAGTTTGTTAGCAATCCCTATCCTATTCTATCCTAAGTATGTATTCTTACGTAATTGGTGGAGCTGATATATCCACGCCAGGGCTACTCTCTGGGGATGTGTGAGTTTTACTAAAAGCTAAGAATTCTAACATGACTGCCAGGGCTACCCTCTGGGGATGTGAGAATTCAAGGTGCTTGAATACACCTATCCAATCTACTCCATTCTAACGGTTGTATTGTTGCGTAATTGGTGAAGCTGATATGTCCACGCCAGGGCTACTCTCTGGGGATGTGTGAGTTTTACTAAAAGCTAAGAATTCTTACATGACTGCCAGAGCTACCCTCTGGGGATGTGAGAATTCAAGGCGCTTGCATACACCTATCCAATCTACTCTATTCTAACGTGTTGTTGCGTATTTGTGGAACTGATATATCCACGCCAGGGCTACTCTCTGGGGATGTGTGAGTTTTACTAAAAGCTAAGAATTCTTACATGACTGCCGGGGCTACCCTCTGGGGATGTGAGAATTCAAGGCACTTGCGTATTTGAATATTTACTATGTATCCCTATCCATCCTTTATATATAGATCTATGGGTACATTGTGCCGGGGCGAGTCCCTGGGGATGTATCTGTTGGTCATTTTTCCAATTTATTTCTCTTACTACCAGATAATACATTTTCAGTGTGATTTTTATTTGGTGTGAATTGTTGGCAAAATATAACTCCGATTGTTATAAGTTTCAGAAACAATGGACGATATTGATGAATATTGTACACCAGAAGCTCCGATGAGTCCCATAGTCTCACGACCAGTCATGAATACAAAGGAGTCGAGACGCTCACCTGATAGACGTCGGAGTAGAAGCAATAGTGTTAAATACGTGCAGCATGAAGAACCCGAGACATCGCATTATCGATCACGACGTCAAGATCGATCACGCAGCCGCAGCGGAATTAGGGAATTAGAAGAAAATATAAGTTTGGAGAGGCAAAGATTGGAGCTGTTGGAGAGCCAACTTCAAAAGGAGCGACAATCACGGCATTCCACTGAACGACAAACTCTACGAGACTCTAAGCAACGTAGGAGTTCGAGAGCGAGAGATAGATCCAGAGGTAGATCCCAAGATAGATCCAGAGATAGATCAAGGTATGACGCAACATCATTATTTTTTGAGGAAATGGTAAAATTGCTTAGAAATAGGTCTGGTGATAGTTTTCCCTCTATGAACAATAACGTTATCCCCGAATTTGATCCTCTTTCAAAAGAACAAAACATTACTGTTTGGTTAAACAAAGTGGATGAGTGCACGGAAATATATGGATGGAGCAGTAAACAAACGATACATTATGCTCTGCCTAAACTAGTAGGTCAGGCAAAATTATGGTACCAAGGCCTTCCTTCTCTTAAGCGAACCTGGTCTGAATGGAAGCAACTATTAAAAGAATCTTTTCCAGCTACAGAAAATTATGCTGAATTGTTAACAGAAATGCTTAATAGAAGGGTGGGCCAAGGGGAATCTCTAGAAATGTATTATTTCTCTAAAATAAACTTACTAAATCGGTGTAAACTATTTGGAAAGCAAGCTATTGACTGTATTATCCATGGGATAGATGATAGGAGTGTAAGGTTAGGTGCTCAGGCCGCGAAATTTAAAAAATCTGAGGATGTATTAGAATTTTTCAAAACTGTTAAAATTCATACCAGGGAAAATAGCGACTTTAGGAGAGGAAGGATTTTAACTCGATCAAATAATTCTCGAGCGGCAAATAAAACTAGTGAACCCAATTCAGATGAGTCTAATAAAGCTCGTCAAAACTCCGATAGTATAATCTGCTATAACTGTAAGGAAAAGGGTCATGTAAGTTTTAAATGTCCTAAACCTATTATTAAATGTAACTATTGCAAATTTATAGGTCATACTATTACGGAATGCCCAATAAAGACTAAATCTAAATCCGATCCACAAAAATCAGTTCTTAAAGTAGCTACCAACAGTACCGATGTTGTACCAACATCTTTGGATTTATCTCAATTAAATGATTCTAATAATAAGTACAAAATTTTAATTAAAATAAATCAGAACCCAATATTATGTCAAGTGGATTTAGGTAGTGAGGCTACGTTGATCCGTGAAAAAGAAACTATACAAATAGGATTGAACTGGCAAACGGGCACCGGGCCTTTATTACGAGGGTTAGGTAATGTACCATATTTTCCAAAAGGAAAGGCGTTCATTACGATAGATGTACAGGGTGTTATAGAGAAAGATGTAGAGGTGTTAGTAGTAGACGATTGTTTAATTAATTACCCAGTGCTCCTAGGACATAGTTTTACAGAAAGACCCACTATTCACATTATAAAAACGCCTACAGATCTCCAATTTCAAAAGGTAAAACCGAGCGATGAGTTAAAAGTTATCTTAAA
Organism: Eupsilia transversa; assembly: GCA_914767815.1. NCBI lineage: Eukaryota > Metazoa > Arthropoda > Insecta > Lepidoptera > Noctuidae > Eupsilia > Eupsilia transversa. The sequence continues at coordinate 7,010,098 of OU611873.1, read as the reverse complement.
ATCTAGTAGTGCTCTTTGTATTGAAAAAGGAGAAATAAAGTCAATTCCCGTTATGTCGGATTCGGCAGTCACAGGTAGTATATATGTAAGTGGTTCAGTTAGAGGGAAGATAGGTAGTGAATATTACCTATTACCGGGAGAATACGAGATGAGACGGGGCGAGTCCGGAGTCTTAATCCAAAATATTGGACTAACTCCTATCACATTTCCGAAAGATAGTCTTGTTACAAGGGCTAGGTACGTTAATACAGAAGTCAAAGTTATGAACGTGGCAACAATACATTCGAACACCGATTTAAGGCATGGCAATCTCTTAACTAGCATTGAGATTCATAATTTAAAAACTTTAATAGAGAAATATAAATGTTGTTTTTCTCACGGATTGCATGATTTAGGATTCACCGCAGTTACTGAAATGGTAATACAACTGAAAGACTCAGAACCCGTAGTATATAGACCATATAGATTATCTTTTTCGGAGCGAGAAAATGTGCGTGACATGATAGATGAAATGATGCGGTTCGGTATAGTCAGAGAGTCAAACTCTCCTTATGCTAGCCCTATTGTACTAGTACAAAAAAAAACTGGCGAAAAACGACTGTGTGTTGACTATCGATCTCTCAATAAAAAAACCAAAAGAGACCACTACCCACTCCCGTTGATCAATGATCTTCTGGATCAATTATCAGGTCACTCTATTTTCTCCACTCTCGACCTTGCTTCAGGCTACCACCAAATATCAATTGCAGCAGATTCAATAGATAAGACCTCATTCGTTACACCCGATGGACAATACGAATATACTCGTATGCCATTTGGTTTGGCCAATGCCCCAGCCGTTTTTCAGCGGGTTATGCATACAATTTTAGACAAAGCTACGGCAATGACATTCTTATCCCGGCTAAATCTATTGAAGAAGGGCTAGCTCGTCTCGAAGAAGTGTTGATAGCACTTCGCGATAGTGGTCTTACCTTGAAATTAGAAAAATGTAATTTTTTCCATGAAAAGATAAACATCCTTGGTTTCGAAATAAGCAAAGATGGGATAAAGCCTGGGGAACAGAAAACAGAAGCCGTGTCTAAATTTCCTATCCCGTGTAACCAGCATGATATACGAAGGTTTATAGGCTTAGCTAGTTTTTTCAGGCGATTTGTCAAGGGTTTTGCTTTGATCGCCAGGCCATTAACTAATTTGCTTAAGAAAGATACTCACTGGAGATGGACTGAAGTTGAGGAAAATGCTTTTGCAAGTCTTAAACAAGCTCTTACAGAGAGACCGGTTCTCGCACTGTACGATCATAAGGCAGAAACTCAACTGCATACAGATGCTAGTAAACTAGGTCTCGCTGGGATCTTATTGCAAAAAAATTGGTTCTGATCCTTGGCGACCAGTTGCATATTATAGTCGACAGACTACGGCTGATGAACAAAAGCTTCATTCGTTTGAGCTTGAAACACTAGCTGTTGTCAGCGCTCTTGCAAAATTTCGGGTATATCTCCTCGGTATTAAATTCACCATCGTTACGGATTGTAATGCACTACGCAGTACGTTCATTAAACGGGATCTTCTATCTCGCATATCAAGATGGTGGATCCAATTTCTTGAGTATGATTGTGACGTGGAATACCGTCCTGGTGAGAAAATGTCCCACGTTGATGCATTAAGCAGAAACCCGGTCGTAGATGAAGAGGAACCAATAATACACACAATTGACGTTCTAAATATAAATACCGATGATTGGATATCTACCGTTCAGTCCGGAGATTCTGAAATAAAACGCATAAAAGCGATTTTAGAAGATCCAGAGACCGCTAAAATTGAAAGTATACGTAAAGATTTTAAAGTTCTAAACGGTCGCGTATTCAGAGTCATAGACGAGGATACCTTGCGATGGGTCGTACCAAAAGGTGTAAGATGGCAAATACTAAAAACTAACCATGACGACGTTGGACATTTTGGCTTTGAAAAGACTCTATAAAGAATTCGTGGTTACTTTTGGTTCCCGAAAATGAGGAAGTTTATACAAAAATATGTCTCTGCCTGCCTTGAGTGCGCTCACCACAAGGTACCCTCTGGTGCCAAAGAAGGACTACTACATCCCATACCGAAAATAGGGGTCCGTTTATTCGTACCAAAAATAAAAATTGCTATTTGTTAGTAATAGTCGATTCTTTTACTAAGTATGTTAATTTAGCACCGGTTCGCAGTACTAAGACGAAAGAAAGCATTAAAGCGTTTAAAAATATGTTCAGCTATTTCGGTACCCCTTCTCGACTCATAACGGACAGGGGTACGAGTTTTACTAGTAAAAAATTTGATTCCTTTGTTAAATCTTTAGGTATTAAACACATTTTAAATTCCGCGGCCACACCTCGTGCTAACGGTCAAGTAGAAAGATACAACCGCACGATCCTGTCAGCCTTGAGCACAATGACACATGGTAAAAATCCCAATACGTGGGACGAGTATGTGCAAGACGTACAATTAGGTATTAATACCTCTATGCATAGTATAACAAAGAAAACCCCAACTGAATTACTATTTGGGAGAAGGGTTACTAACCCTTCTCTGGGTATATTAAAGGAAGTAATAGAGGATGTAGGTAGCGGCGTGATGAATAAAACGTTAGATGAAGTTAGGGACGAAGCCGGAGAATTTATAACTAGACATCAAGAAATGAGTAAGGAAAAATTTGATAAAAATAGGAAACAAAGCACAAGATATCAAATAGGAGACTTGGTAAGAATAATTAGAGCTATAACGACGGGAACAGGGCAATCAAAGAAATTAGAGAGTAAATGTCAGGGCCCGTATAGAATTAAAAAGATTTTGCCAAATTACCGATTTGTTGTCGAAGACACCCCACTTACGCGAAAAGGTAGAAGATTTGAGAGCGTAGTGTCAATAGATAAAATATTTCCGTGGCTCAGCTACAATGCTCCCAGTTGTAGTTCCAGTAGTGATAGTGATGATTTATAGCTTCACCAGACTTGTTCTAGGGTAGGTTCCTCTTGTAAATGATGTTGTGCCATAAAAGTAATGATCATGATTTCGGCAATTGGTTTTGTCAAATGTTGGTTATTTAGTATCGTATCAGGTAGGAGCACATGAGTGCCGCCTGGCACTGTTGATACAGGTAGGAGCACATGAGTGCCGCCTGGCATCGCTGACACAGGTAGGAGCACATGAGTGCCGCCTGAAATTGTTGATGCTTTTAGTATGCAGCACATGAGTGCTGCCTACCATTGTTGATACAGGTAGGAGCACATGCGTGCCGCCTGAAATTATGGTTAAACAGTTAGGATTAGGTCTTGACATTTGGAATGTATTATAATAGTAGCTTATAGCAAACAGTCTTGTTGTTACGTTAATGATTATTTTTTTTTATTTTTTTTTGGTCTAGTGGTTAGACCACCTGTCTCAGACCAAGAGGTCCCGGGTTCGATTCCCAGTGGGGGCAAAATTTTCTGCTCGGTTTGGTTGGTGGTAGGGCTTGTTTAAAGTCCGCCTGGCTAGCTACCACCATCTTATCTAAGTCTGTCGCCATAACAACAATGTTAAACGCATTGTTGTGTTCCGGCAGTTAGAGATAAGATAGCCAGTTCCTCTGTGGTAGAGGACTCCGGGTGAAGCTCGCTTCCACCTTCGGCCTGATCATCACTTTCCATCAGGTGAGATTCTGGCCAAGAGCTTCCCCGTTGTGGATAAAAAAAAAAAAAAAAAAAAAAATTGTATAATTTTTGTTCCGTTCTGATAATACATTGTTTACGTATTAATGTTAATTTTATCTTAAGAAAATGTATTTTTTTTTTTCTATTTTTTTTTCTATTTTTGTTTTGTTTACAGTCGATTATGGTTCATGATGAGATTGTTTTTTTTTTTTCAATTGTAAACGAACGAAGGGACTCGTTTTTCTGGATGGCCGAATGTAAACTTTTGAGGCTATAACATACTTGATTCACACTTTATTATTTTACTGGCAACACTGAGTCAGAAGTTCCGTTGGTTTAGTGGGGTAATGGCTAGGTAGTGGGGATTAGTCTACGCCTAAGTAGAAACGATTCCTTTCAAAATTCATTCTTGTTCTTGAGCTCATGGCGAGCAGTCACTTCAAAAAGGTTGACGTTATTATTTTAACTAGAAGATATTCCTATAGTTATTTAAGGTTATGCTGTAAAAATTATTATTCAATCCTAAATAAATACTTATTTCGATCCTGCTGTTTCAATTCTGGTTGTTTCTACACAAGATAGTCAGTATTGCCATACATAAAGTCTATTTTCCACCAAAGTCAATCAATGTTACCATAATATTAAGATATGTTTGCACATCAAAGATATGCTTATAAATTGTTCTTCGGGCAAAGTTCCCCGTGGGGGCAATGTTGGCATATTTCACGGTACCTAAGCTTGACCACACGAGCACGAACTGCTAAGTGCTAACGTGGCTTTAGTATTGTTTTATTCCAAACAAGTAATAACGGCCGCACGGGTCGATCTATCAGGTTACCTAAGCTACGCTTGCCAGGGTTGGTCCGTGGATGGACTATCTTTATATACGGAGACGCCTCGGAAAACACGTTAAGCCGTTGCGTTGGTCCCGGCTAGGGTTGCCAACTTTTTTTGACAAAAAAAAACGTATAAAATAGTTTGAATAGGGAAAAAATAACGTATTGGGAAGTTGTATGTTTTTTTTGCCTTCAAAACGTATTTTTGTGTGCTTTTAGCACATGCTAACAATTTTTTGCTATGTTCTTAATTTAAAAAATATTAATTCGTTTTTAATAAAAAAAACAAAAACAACGGTTTTTTTTTTTTTTTGTAAGTATATGTCGGCGTCAAATTGTAAACAACTCGTGCATCGGGCTACGCCGTAGCACTGCGGCATCGTAGCGCACTGCGCCATTCTCCCACCTCTTCGCTGCTGGGCGGAGTTAGTGTGTGCTACGTCGTAGCGCACTACGTCGTTGCCCAACCGCGTTGCCCCACCTTCAATACTACCGTATAAAAGGAGCCCGCACGGCAGCGAAAAGGCTGTGATCATGACCTATGCGTGCTCTGTGTTCGGTCAAGCGAAACCCCATCACATCCATACGATGCAGACCCTCCAAAACCGAGTCCTCCGTAGGATTACCGGTGCCCCATACTATGTTAGGAATAAAAACCTTCACCTCGATCTGAGAATTCCCACTATTGCCCAATTCATAAAACGCGCCGCCAAGCGCTATTTCGATTCCGCCGCCAAACACCGCAACCCTCTGGTTGTGGAGGCCGCCAACTATGTCCCCTCCCGCATTAGTAAAGTTCGCCGACCAAGGCATATTCTCACAGACCCTGACGATCTCATAACCCTCCTCCAGGAGAGCAATAGGGAGACCAGCACAGTTAGCAAACACAGACACAGACGATCGCCGTCATTCCGACCTCGCCGCAGAGGTCCTCCGCGCTCGCGACCCCGATGTAATACCCCCCCCCCCCCCCCGACCCTTGCTCCCCGGTCTCGTTGGGATGCCAGCCCGCGCCGATGATGCTGAGCAATTAGCTTTAAATTCCCCGACTAATAATAATGATGATATTTTGATCCAGCCTGTCCCTGAACTTGCTGTCCTCCCGATTGCGACGCCCTGAGCCGAGGCCCGTACCCCACAGGGGGTGCCCTTAGCGAGCGTCGCATCTTAGCTTAGTAGCATATTTTTGCGCCCTGGCTGGAGGCTTTTAGATTTAAAACCCTAAAAGTAGCCACAGGATAGTCCGGTTAAGCAGACATAACCTCTCTAGGTTGATCTGCGAGATGCCATTCATAAAAAAAAAAAAAAAAAAAGCGAAAAGGCGTGTCATTCTACGTTTGACAGCCGTCGCGTGCGGTCGTGCTGTTCGAACGTAGGAGAATTTACAGATTTCCTGCTGTGGCTCCCGCAGTGGTATCCTGATTTCCTGTTGTCGTCGCGCCCCGCGACGATCTTCATATAGTCGCCCCGATTATATCTTCGATTTATTAATTGCTGTCTTTTTCAAGACACAATTAATAGCAATTTTCTATAACGTAATTGTCAATAAAACGTAAACGTCGCGTCGTCAGTTGGCCCCTTCTGGGTAAAACCACAGTTTCGTGGTCCTCGGTTGAAACCTTACGGTGTCAACGAAGCCGAGGGGGTGTTGACCCAATCACACCCGCCGAGCCCCTTCAGGGCAAGGCAGTCAGTTGGACGGGTCCCAGTAGCGGCCTTGGGGGATCTCCTAGTCGCTGCTTGGGTAACAGGCTTGTTTTCACAGCAACACACCTAGAGCGGTTGAGTGTGTCTACCTCTTCGCTCTAGACCCACATAGGACCCCGTTGCACAAATAAGATAGGCAACGGGCAAAAGCAAGCTTAGGGCTCACCTTAGGTACTCATCTCCCTGTCTAGACCCGACAGGGAGGGTTTACACATCCCCGGGCTAACCCACCCGGGGAGCTAGGAATAGGTATTGTTAGGAGAAATAGGTTTCCCTTCTCACCATTCCCTCTCAAAATAACTCGTAAATAGTTCGATAACAATGGAGGACCCTCGCTTCACGACCCTCCTTAGGTTCTTAGAGGCTATCCTCTCAAAGGAGCCTACCTTTCATGCCAAATATGGCAGTGAGTTCGCTGCGATAAAGCAGTCTTTCAGTTCTCCCCCCGACGCGAACGTCACTGATTTCAGTGACGTACTTGAGCCCTCCCAGCCCTCCCAGGCACTCTCACTCCCGATGATTGAGCTCGGTCCGTGTCCGGCTATGGACACGGACGAACCGGTCGCTTAACAGCCCTTAAGTTCTGCATTGTGATTAGCTCATGTCATCATTAGCTTATCAAATTCATTGCTAGTTGCAAAGCTGCCCTATATATTTTAGTGTGTTTGGCAAATATAGTTCAGTTGTAATTACCACCTCTACCAAGTGTTGTCATTATGGCTTTCAGTGGGTTTTCTACTTATCTAGATCTTTATGTTGCTCTTCGTAATCATAAAGATCTTCGTGATTATGAAAATTTATTTAACACATTGAAGTCAAATAGTAACGTCCAGTTAAGTGAAAATGATGTGTCGGATCTAAAGAACTGGTGTCGACGATTTTGCTATCGGATTTACTCCAAATGGGTGCAATCAAGAAGGACAGTCGACAAGTTCATGGACAAGAACAGAGAGTGGTTAAGTTCCGATATAATTTGGCCAAATTGCTTTAAGGAAAATATTGTTCACACTGAAGAAGCTGAAAATGAGGCAGAAGAGGTAATCAGTCCATCAAAATCGGATGCATCAACTTCAACATATAAATCTACTCGCAAACGCTTTGAAGATTTATCGAGTAGACAGAAAAGAAGACGTGTTGATGAAAGTATTGCTAGTTGCAGTCGTCCAGATGAGCTTTTACATACTGTTGAAAGTGTACTTAAGTCTGGCGGAAAAAATGATGTGGCCAGAATAATGAAACATTTACTGGAAAATCCTGAACACGTCTCAACAGTTTTGAATGTCCTGCAAACTAAACAGAATACTTTGCTGCGTGAAGTTCCTACTCACAAAGCACTTGCTATTTACGTGTACATGCAGTTATCCAAGTGGCGTTACATCACACTTAGGGACTTTAGTTTTAAAGAAGGTCATGCGAAATACCCAAGCTATTACATGTTAGTGAAAGAAAAACTTAAGTGTTACCCGGCAAAAGAAGACGTAACTGTTACTGATACTTCCGCAAAAATACGACTCCAAGCCCTCCTTGATCTTACAGTTAGGAGGCTGATCGATTCACTTGAATCGAATTTTGATGCTGGTGAACAACTTGTGCTTCACAGTAAATGGGGTTTTGATGGAGCTTCGAATCAAAGCATTTATCATCAAAGGACAACAACAAGTGAACAAGATTTATCCAGTGTATTTATGGCAAGTCTTGTACCTCTTAAGTTAGTGACTTCTAGTGGAAGTACAGTGTGGCAGAATGATCGGCCATCGTCAACCACATATTGTCGCCCGATTTCATTTACATTTATGAAAGAAACGGAAGAAAATGTAAAGGCTGAAATGAATATATTTACGACCGAGATTCGTGGACTGAACACAACTGATTGCGGCAATGCTACTGTTACGCACGATCTGTGGTTAACCATGATTGATGGTAAGGTGCATTCAATCATATCTGGAACATCGGCAGCAGTGTGTGATTTGTGCAAAGCTCGCCCAAGCGAGATGAATAACTTGGAAGAAGTGAGAGCTAAACCTGTGAATGAAGATTTATACAAGCATGGATTTAGTTCGTTGCATGCTTGGATTCGTTCTATGGAGTGTTTATTACACATTGCCTACAGATTGGACATAAAATCATGGCAAGCAAAAGGTGACGACAATAAAAAAATTGTTAAAGATAAGAAAGAAGCTATTCAAGAAGCTTTCCGAAGAAACACAGGCTTACTTCTGGATGTTGTAAAGCAGGGTAGTGGCAATACAAACACTGGAAATGCTGCTAGAAGGTTTTTTGCAAACCCTGAAACGACTGCGGAAATTACAAAATTAGACATCAATTTAATTAGAAGACTCGCCGTAATATTGCAATGCATTTCCTCAGGCGAAAAAATTGAAATCCATAAATTCAAATTATATTGTGATGAAACAGCAAACTTATTCGTACAGTTATATCCATGGTATAACATGCCATCAAGTTTACTTAAATTGCTGATTCATGGACCGCAGATAGTGGAGCACCTATCAGTAGTGCCTATAGGTTTTTTGTCTGAAGAAGCATCTAAAGCAAGAAACAAGGATTTTCGTAAATTTAGAGAAAATCATACACGAAAGCACAGTAGCATCGCCACTAATGAAGACATTCTTCATAATCTTCTGTTATCTTCCGATCCTCTTCTAACGAGCCTACGACCGAAGATGACCAATAAAGTGAAAAAATCTTCATTTAGAGAACTGGACGATTTGCTCATACATGATCGGAGTGAATCGGAGCTCATTGACATTTCAACTGATACAATAGTTGGAGCAGTTTCAGAATGTAGTGACATTGAAGAAGATGACGACAATAATGATCATGATGTCGTTATTGATGAAGATGAACAAAATATATTTGAAGTCTTACTATATTACCTACCTAATATAATTGTTAGTAACTAAATGACTAAATGTTAGTATTAATTTATTTATTTTTTATTATAATTTAGTTTATGATTTAGTTATAAGTAGTTGTTTTATTTTTTATTTATAAATTATTATAGGTTTAATTGTAATTTACTTTAAGGTTTAATGATATTTTACAGTGTTATATTATATAAGTAAAAAATAACTTTTCTTTTCACTTCGACTTGTTATTGTTAATGCGATGTCACAAGTTATTACCGATAGTTTTTTCACTATATAAAACTCACTAATGCGCCTTTTCTTCATTTAACTTCTTAATTATGTGTAATTCTCAGTAATTACAATAACTAATTAGATTAAGCAAGTACTGGTAGTCGTTACGTAATGACTCATTAACGCTTTTGTTATATTGCAACAAAAGCGTTCATAAGTCATTAAAGTACTCACAAATGCACCTGATATTTAAGGAACTACTTAGTGATGACTAATTCTCAGTAATAAGTATACTTAATGTACCTCCATTCCATCAGTAATACAATAACAAAGATAGTTACTATAGGCAAAATATCTCGGAAGGGGCGCTTTAGGGGCACCATGTGTCCTTGAAGAAAATGTGGCATAAAATGGGTTAATAACAATAGTGAAAACCGCAAATCGAAACAGGGAGGGAATCATGAGATACAGACATTTTTGTGTTCGTTTCCATACAAAAATAACAGTTTTCATCGAATCGCTCCTAAAGTGCTGGTCAAATAAAAAAAGTGTGCTAACAATTTTTGTTGTTCTTTATTAGAGGAATGCAACTGTATATTTTTTTTTTTTTAAATTAAATACTTTTTCAATTTTTGATTCTATGTCCGACCTCTTGTATGGGGACGATCCACTGTGCGCCGCGTCCTCCGCACAGGACGACGACATGCCCGCCGCATCGTCAACTTCTGGCCCTAAGAAGGCCCATCATCCTCCCCCAGTGTTCATTAGGAACAAGGGTCAGTGGACCGATATTTCAAAGTGGTGTGTAGACCACAAAATCAATTTCACGTCCGCCCGCAACACCCAAACGGGAATCAAAGTTGCCGTCCCTACCCAACTAGATCATAGAAGCCTTACTAGGCTCCTAGACGACCGTAAGGTCGAATATTATACGTTCACTATTCCCGAGGAACGTCAGACCCGCGTGGTCATAAAACGTATCCCACGCGAAATCCCTGCGTCAGACATATTAGCCGACCTTAGGTCGCAAAACATCCCCGTGGATGAAGTCCACCGCATGCACCGCGCTAGAGGCGGTGAATCTATTGATATGGTCCTCGTTGTGTGCCCTCCCTCAGAGGGTCACAACCCGATATTTAACATCAAGTCGATATGTAGTCTGGTCGGCTTCATAATCGAAAAACCTTTGAAAAATGGCATTGTCGGTCAATGCCATCGGTGCCAGTTGTACGGTCATTCGCAAAGGAATTGCCACGCGACACCCAGGTGCGTCAAGTGCCTGGGCGAGCATGGCACTTCTGATTGCCCCCGTCCTAAGGATAGGTCTCAATGTTCCGAACCCCCTAGCTGTGTGCTATGCGGTCAATCGGGACATCCAGCCAATTACCGTGGCTGCCCTAAAGCTCCTAAAGCGTCTTCTCCCAAACTGACTAAGCGTTTCGACGCCCGTCAGCAGAGGGAACATCCTCTTTCGGGTAGAATTCCCTCCTCCCAACCTCCCGCAAGGCTCAGTCCCCAGAGGTCCAGTCCCTGGAATTATCTAAAACACCAGCAGGCCTTCCCGGCCCTGGCTCCCACTAAACCCCCAGCCTCTCACACTCCTCTCTACTCCCTCATGGATCCGCGCATCCGTGCCCCCCCCCCCCCCCCCCCGCGCCCCTCGCATACCCCGCGCCCTCCGCGCATCCCTCGCACTTTGCGTACCCCGCGCACTCAGCGTACCCCGCGCCCTCCGCGCACCCCGCCCCCCCCGCGCCTCCCGCGAAACAAGCGCCGGCTCATAAAGCCCCGCGCCCCTCTGCCACCCCGGCGGCTCCCTCCGCCTCCCTTAACGAGATAAACGCGTGTTATCTCGCCTATTGCTCACCCCCGCGCTGACCAAATGGCCCGCGAACTCGCGGTAGCTAGGCAATCAAATGATATCCCTAGGATTAAGCAGATCTTTGCTGCGTATCCCGAGATCACCCGGTCCCTCCAATCCCTCTCACACTCATTATGAATAATGCAGTTTTAACTAGGAACAAACCCCGATCCCTAAAGTTAGGTTACTTCAATGCCAATGGCATTAATGGTCAACGTGATGAGATTTCGATCTTCCTGCGTGACCATAACATAGACGTCTTCCTAATTCAGGAAACATTCCTTAAACCCAATAAACGCAACCCGGGGATTGCTAATTACCGCATAGTCCGTAACGATAGGACACGTTGTCACAGAGGTGGCACTCTCATTTATTATAAAAAAGACCTCTATTGTATCCCCATAGACCCCCCTCCACTCTCGCGTCTAGAGGTCTCTATATGTCGACTAGGTATGAGCCCTAAGCAATAATATCTTCCCACAAGCATGGAAAGAGGCCACCGTTATCGGTATTCCCAAGCCCGGCAAGCCTAAGAGCGAGCCCACTAGTTACCGTCCCATCAGTCTGCTCAAGGTACTCGGCAAAATCTATGAGAGGCTTATTTATAAGCGTCTCAGAGACTACGCCGAGACCAAGGGCCTCATCCCAAACGAACAGTTCGGCTTTCGGACTCAGCACTCTAGCGTGCATCAGGTGCATCGCATCGTCGAGTGCATAGGCGCTGGTTTCCAGCGCGGCACTATGACCGGTGCGGTGTTTTTCGATATTGCGAAAGCGTTCGACAAAGTCTGGCACAACGGCTTATTATATAAGCTTTACAAAATCGGTGTGCCAGACCGTCTCGTGCTCATCTTACGAGACTTTTTGTCGAATCGCACATTCCGCTATCGCATAGAAGGGGCTCTATCCTCACCCCGACCCATACGCGCTGGTGTCCCTCAAGGCTGTGCTCGCTCCCCTCATTTTCACCTTGTTCACCGGAGACATTCCGAGGAGCAGGTTTACCGAGTTAGCTCTGTTCGCAGACGACACGGCAATCTATTCCAAAGGGCAATCTATAGACGCGATCTCCCGCCACCTCCAAAAAGCAATCGACAAACTTGCCGCCTGGTTTAGGAAGTGGCGTATCGAAGTAAACCCCGACAAGAGCCAGGCCGTTCTCTTTCTGAGACGCAGACGCCACCGCTCAAAAACTCCCCTCTCTCAATATCGACCGATCACCATGTTCGGCAAGCCTATCCCTTGGGGTAAGCAAGCTAAATATCTAGGCGTGATCCTCGACCAACATCTATCCTTCTCAGAGCACATAAAGCAGGTGCGCTCGCGCGCCGCTTTCGCTCTAAGTAGACTCTTCTGCATTATGAATCCCAAAAGTAAAATGTCACTCAGATGCAAGTTACGTCTCTACGTAACATGCATACGCCCGATCATGACCTATGCGTGCTCTGTATTCGGTCAAGCGAAACCCCATCACATCCATACGATGCAGGCCCTCCAAAACCGAGTCCTCCGTAGGATTACCGGTGCCCCATTCTATGTTAGGAATAAAAACCTTCACCTCGATCTGAGAATTCCCACTATTGCCCAATTCATAAAACGCGCCGCCAAGCGCTATTTCGATTCCGCCGCCAAACACCGCAACCCTCTGGTTGTGGAGGCCGCCAACTATGTCCCCTCCCGCATTAGTAAAGTTCGCCGACCAAGGCATATTCTCACAGACCCTGACGATCTCATAACCCTCCTCCAGGAGAGCAATAGGGAGACCAGCACAGTAAAGAAATACAAACACAAACGATCGCCGTCATTCCGACCTCGCCGCAGAGGTCCTCCGCGCTCGCGACCCCGATGTAATACCCCCCCCCCCCGCGACCCTTGCTCCCCGGTCTCGATGGGATGCCAGCCCGCGCCGATGATGCTGAGCAATTAGCTTTAAATTCCCCGACTAATAATAATGATGATATTTTGATCCAGCCTGTCCCTGAACTTGCTGTCCTCCCGATTGCGACGCCCTAAGCCGAGGCCCGTACCCCACAGGGGGTGCCCTTAGCGAGCGTCGCATCTTAGTTTAGTAGCATATTTTTGCGCCCTGGCTGGAGGCTTTTAGATTTAAAACCCTAAAAGTAGCCACAGGATAGTCCGGTTAAGCAGACAAAACCTCTCTAGGTTGATCTGCGAGATGCCATTTCCAAAAAAAAAAAAGCGAAAAGGCATTCTGATTTCAGGCGTCGCCCGGTGCACAGGTTGTATTGCTCTAATTGTCTTACTCTGCCTCTCTGTACATTGTATTGCTCTAAATTATTGTTACTCTGCCTCTCTGTACATTGTTGCTCTTTTGTGTAAACTAAGCTGTTACTGTATTACTGGGTGTCTTGGCTATTTTGTAAGGTGTTAAAATTAATAAAATTGTCTTGAAACTGAGGGTAGTTTCGTGTAAAAATTGTTTGATTAAATAATAAATCCTAAATTGAAAGAACTTATTTTATTTTACAATATGTCTGATCCTGTGCCGTCATCAGAAGTGGGATCAGACCCACCCCCACCTTTATCTGGGACTGCCGGCAATTTAATACAGGAACAAATGTCATTTTTTTCGGCTAGTATGGAATCAATTTTAAAAAAAATAGCAGATAGTATGACACCTCGCCATATTACACCCAGTATGCAGTCAATGCTGGTTCCTTTCGATCCTGATGCGCCTGAAACCGACATTATCAACTGGTGTGCGTTGAGTGAGATCGTTATTGAGAGTAAGAGGCTGGAAGGTGTAGACCTTATTCTAGCCCTCACTCACTCTCTAAAGGGCCGCGCTGCTATGAGTCTTACAAGAATCAAGCCAGATAACATTTCATGGGTTGCTATTAAGGAAATGCTAGTCTCTAAATTTTCCAAACCCATGACAATGCAGGATCATTTTGATTTAATTATCAAATTTCAAATTGATAATAAAGAAACCCCAGCCGAGGCTGGAATGCGATTGTGGCAACTTATTGAAAAGGTTCCTGATGCAAATTTACCGGAAAATGTAGTGACCGGTTTTGCCATATCTATCCTGTCACAGTGCGATGACAAAATTCGCCGTGAACTCAATTCTGTCGTTATAAACGATAAGAATCAACTCTTCCGCACGCTGCGCAGCTTCTCGTTAAAGAGAAGGAATGAAGAACCGGGCACGTCTGAATCAGACATGAAAAGGCCCCGTCCGTCAACACCATTTCGGGGAAACTGCAATGTTTGTGGGAAGATCGGTCATCGAGGGCAGGAATGTCGACTCAAACAGCACATTGCTTCAAAAGGTACACCTTTTTCAGCAAAAACTCCACAGGCGAACCCTGGGGTGACCTGCTTCATATGTGGCGAGGCTGGCCATGTGGTCACCACTTGCCCTAAACGCTGGAAGAAGAAAGAAGACCCCACGCCGAGCAACGCCAGCAAACAAGTGAACCTGTGTTCCAGAGCAGCACGTGGTGTTCTGGAAATAAGTGGTATGCAATTTCCTTTCATATTTGATTCTGGGTCTGAGTGTAGCCTTATGAAGGAAAGTAACTGTGATCTTCTTACTGGTGAAAGGTTTCATGAACAAGTACTTTTAAAGGGCGTCGGTTCTAGTAACGTTAATTGCTCACTCCAAATAAAATGTCCAACCATGGTACAAAACTGTCTTCTCGATATTACGTATCATGTATTGCCTGACGAATGTCTCAATGAAAACATATTATTAGGTCGCGACATTTTAGGGCAAGGAATATCCGTCGTGGTTAGTAACGATGCCTTAACTTTTTCCAAAAATAGAATTTCAAATCTTAGCTCTAAGTTAGAAATGCCTCTTGACATTAATTCGATTGACACAGATGTTACCGGTAAAGAAAAGGAACTTTTGATTCAAATACTAACTAAATATTCCTCGTATTTTATACAAAATCTTCCCACTACGCGTATTAAGACCGGTGAGCTAAAAATCGATCTCATAGATCCAAATAAAACCCACCGAGTTGGGAATCGTTAATGACAAGGTTCAAGAATTACTACATGCTAACATAATTCGAGAAAGTTCTTCGCCTTTTGTGAGTCCTATATTATTAATTTAAAAAAAAGGACGGTAGCGATCGTATGTGTGTTGATTACCGGGAACTCAATAGCAATACTCGACCAGACAGCTATCCTTTACCACTAATTAGTGATCAAATCGATAAGTTACATGGGGCCTGTTTCTTCTCTAGTTTAGATATGCCCTCTGGATTTCACCAAATTAGTGTCCATAAAGAGTCTATAGAGAAAACTGCCTTTGTTACACCTTCGGGTCAGTTTGAGTACCTAACCATGCCGTTTGGTTTACGAAATGCTCCACAGGTTTTTCAAAGGGCTATAAATACTGCGCTTAAACCTCTAAATGACGATAAAATTCTGGTTTACATGGATGACGTACTTTCTGCATCAGTTCAAGAAGGGTTGGTTTGTTTAAATTGATTGCTAGATATATTGTCTAAAGCTGGATTTTCTTTTAACTTTAAAAAAATGTTCATCTGGGTTTCGTAATATCCTCTGGAGAAATAAGACCGAATCCCCGTAAGATTGAAGCCTTAAAAAATATACCTCCTCCAGGCATTGCTACTCAGGTCCGACAATTTATAGGCCTAGCCACATATTTTCGCCAATTTATTCCAAATTTCTCAAAATTGATGAAACCTTTGTATCCGTTAACCGCGGTCAAAAAGGGTAAAATTAATTGGACCTGTGAACATTATGACGTACACAAAAAAATTGTAAATTGTCTAATTTCTGAGCCAGTTTTAAAAATCTTTGACCCTTCTTTACCCATTCAACTCCACACTGATGCAAGCAGTGAAGGATATGGGGCTGTACTTATACAAAAAAAAAATAGTCTACCTCATGTTGTCGCTTATTTTAGTCACAAAACCACAAATGCAGAAAGTCGTTATCATTCGTATGAATTAGAAACATTAGCCGTGGTTAAATCTGTGGAACATTTTCGACATTACCTCTATGGGCGTAAATTTACGGTTTTTACTGACTGTAACGCCTTAAAGGCCTCTCATTCCAAAAAGGACCTTACACCTAGAGTACATAGGTGGTGGGCAATTTTGCAGTCGTATGACTTTGATATCGTCTACAAAGAGGGAAAAAATATGGCACATGCAGACTTCCTTTCACGTAATCATGCTGACCCATCTTTTACTCATAAACCAGCTAAAATTGTAAATTTGTCTGAACTAGAGAGGAGTTGGTTATCTGTGGAACAACAACGTGATACTGAAATATCAGACATTATCTCCAAATTCCGTTCAAATTACTTACCATCTGAAATATCACACACATACGATATTAGACAGGGCATACTTTATCGTAAAATCGAACGTAATAAAACCACTAAATGGTTACCAATATTGCCACACTCAACCTGGTCAAGGATTAATCATGTACACAGCGAAATAAAACATCTTGGTTATGAAAAAACGCTCGATAAATTAGATGATCTTTATTGGTTCCAAAATATGTCAAAACTTGTAAAAAAAATCGTAGATTCGTGCGTCATTTGTAAGGCTTCCAAAGGTCCGTCAGGAGCTCAGCAGGTCTGTCTACATCCAATCCCTAAATTGGCCGTTCCATGGCATACAATTCATTTAGATTTAACTGGCAAACTCAGCGGAAAGAGCGATCGTAAGGAGTATTGTTCCGTGATTATTGATGGTTCTACAAAATTCGTCTTGTTAAATCATACCTTAACCCTAAATGCATCCGATGCAATTAAATCACTTAAAAATGCAGTAAACTTGTTTGGCGCTCCTAAAAAAATTGTTGCAGATCGTGGTAGGTCATACGACAATACTGAATTTAAGAATTTTTGTAAAGATAATAGTATCGATTTACATTTATTAGCCACTGGTTCCAGTAGGGCCAATGGCCAGGTCGAGCGTGTCATGAGGACCTTAAAAAGTATGTTTACTATAGCTGAAACCGATTCGGATAACTTATGGCAAGATCATGTAGGTGATATCCAATTAGCTCCCAATAGTACTCGTTGTAGAGTAACAGGGTTCACGCCCTTGGAATTAATGTTTGGTATTAAGGGTAGTTCATTAGGGATATCAAGGGTATCTACTAATCATCCCGATGAAGATAGGTTAGACCTCGAAACCATTCGATCCGATGCTTCTGCTAGTATAAAAAAGCTGGCCCAATATGACACAGGTCGATTTAACAAGGGTAAAGCTACAGTAAAACCTTTTTCAGTAGGTGACTTTGTCTTTGTTAAATGCGAAGAAAGACACCAAACGAAACTAGACCGTAAATACAAAGGCCCCTTTAAAATAACCGCTATTTTAGAAAATGATAGGTACGAATTAAAACACGTTAATGGAAACAATAGGGTCTATAAATACTCTCACGAAAACTTGCGAGAAGTACCCCGTGGTCAGTCATTCTTTTCGGAAATCGCAGAAAATTATGAGGATGACGTGTCGGCGAATAATAACAACACAGAGGTTCTTGTTCATGAGACTAGGCAACAGATTAACAATGATGATATTCAGTCTGTCAATAGTGATACCATGTCTGCCAATAGTGATACCATGTCTACCAATAGTGATACCATGTCTGCCAATAGTGATACCATGTCTGCCAATAGTGATACCATGTCTGCCAATAGTGATACCATGTCTGCCAATAGTGATACCATGTCTGCCAATAGTAATACCATGTCTGCTAAAAGTGACGCTATATCTACCAGTTCTCATAATAATTTAAATTGTAAAAACCCTGGTTTACGTGCTGTTTCAGTAGAATCTATTGGCCCTGAATCAATTAAAATTGTAACAGAAGCACTTGTACATCAACCAAGGTTTTGAGCTATTTGTTTATTAAGCTAAAGGAACAATACTTGTTCGGCCTAGCTAGATCCGGTCCAGTTTAACTGAAGGGATTCACCTGAAGGGCAAAAGAATTGCCGGACCAGGGGGCTGATTTTGTAGGATCAAAAGTTGATCGGACCAATAAATAATAAGCCTTGTAGAGTCAGAGTTGACTGGACCAAGTAGTTAAATATCTGAAGGGTCTAAGTAGACCGGACCAGAAACAATAGCAGGATGACCAAACGGTACTTAATCAGTTTTTCATGTTCTAGATGTAGCATTATAAGCTGAGCGTACGAGGACGTCCGCACGTCAGCATGGCCGTGTCGGCGTCAAATTGTAAACAACTCGTGCATCGGGCTACGCCGTAGCACTGCGGCATCGTAGCGTACTGCGCCATTCTCCCACCTCTTCGCTGCTGGGCGGAGTTAGTGTGTGCTACGTCGTAGCGCACTACGTCGTTGCCCCACCGCGTTGCCCCACCTTCAATACTACCGTATAAAAGGAGCCCGCACGGCAGCGAAGGCAGTCCCCCCCCCCCCCGACCCTTGCTCCCCGGTCTCGTTGGGATGCCAGCCCGCGCCGATGATGCTGAGCAATTAGCTTTAAATTCCCCGACTAATAATAATGATGATATTTTGATCCAGCCTGTCCCTGAACTTGCTGTCCTCCCGATTGCGACGCCCTAAGCCGAGGCCCGTACCCCACAGGGGGTGCCCTTAGCGAGCGTCGCATCTTAGTTTAGTAGCATATTTTTGCGCCCTGGCTGGAGGCTTTTAGATTTAAAAACCCTAAAAGTAGCCACAGGATAGTCCGGTTAAGCAGACATAACCTCTCTAGGTTGATCTGCGAGATGCCATTCATAAAAAAAAAAAATAAAAAAAAAATAAAAAATAAAAAAAAAAAAAAAAAAAAAAAAAGCGAAGGCAGTTTGTTTGTGTGAGTGAACTTTTGGTTGTTGGTGCAAACAGGGGGAGAGCCGACCGTGCTGCTCGGTGAGCAATCACCGTAGCGGTCGCGGGAGGCCACGCCAAGGAAGATGCCGAAGCCCGGCAAGCGCGGCTCTTTGGGCCGCGATGCCGGGGCTCAGGAGGGGAGCCGTCCGACGCTGGATCGGGCGTCATCGCTGCCGAACATCGGCGACGTGATGCCCGGTGAGCAGCCGGCTGGCTCGACCACCTCGAGAACCGTAACCCCACAGGTGAGTGGGGTCAAAATTTTATCTGACGTGATCGTCAAAGCCGCCGAGGCGACCGGCCCATCGACGTCATTGGCGCCTGCGCGCGTTGCGCCAGCGCCGTCGACGAGCCGGCAGCACGCGGTTGCGATCCGCCCGGCGGGGTTCCGACCGGTGCCCATACAGGCCCCGGGACCCGCCCCTAAGACTGGCCGTGCACCGCAAGCGCGCCCTGCTGCCCCGCCCGCCCGCCGTGCGCGCAGCGGCGCCAGCCGTGCGCCATGCCACGTCGCGGAATAATACCCCCGCGCAACCCGCGCACCCCCCCCGTGCCATCGATACGTCACCGTACCCCCCCCCACCCCTGCCACCGCACCACCACCGCGGTTTGCGTCACCGCCCGCGCCGCCTAGCGCGCCGCCCGCCGTGTCGCCAAGGACAGAGCAAGCTGTGCCAGCTCCGCGCACCGCCAACCCCGGCCCCCGCCTCTCGCTGGCGAGGCCGACCGTGGCTGAGCAGGAGCGGCCAGCAAATGCCGGCCCTACTTTCAGGCCGGCTAAGATATTTG
This sequence comes from Eupsilia transversa, assembly GCA_914767815.1. NCBI lineage: Eukaryota > Metazoa > Arthropoda > Insecta > Lepidoptera > Noctuidae > Eupsilia > Eupsilia transversa. The sequence goes on along the minus strand of OU611873.1, from coordinate 6,990,314 downwards.
ACAGGGTGCCAACTTCACCGGCACCCCCCCGCGTCTCCGCCTATGACTCCCCAGCGGCGCGATCGATATGCTCGTCGCGAGCTGGCTCGAGCATGTCGCTCGCCTCCGCCCGCTCGGGATCGGCCGAGTCCGGTCGCGGTGACATGTCTCCGGACACGATTCCGCGATCCGGTCAGCGGCCCACCGTGGGAGGAGCGGCCTTTTCGCCGACGTCGCCTCCGACATCGCTGGACTTTGGATTCGAGTTTGAGCTCGAAGCCAGACCCCAGCGAAGAAGGAGGAGCTCCGGCGAGACCGCGTCGGAGGCGGCGAAGAGGTACTGCCTCGACCCGCCGCGGCCACAGCGCGATAGCGCGCCGCGGGGTAGGGGCACCCCCTTGCCGCCCACTTTTGCCGACGCGGCGCGTCGCACACCGACGCCCAACTCGGACATGACTTCACCGGGGGCAGCTTCTAGAAGCATACCCCCCCCCCCCCCCCCTAAGGCTCCTATCCTATCCTCCGCTAGTGGTAGAGAGGCTACCAAACTGGGCCGCCCATTTCCGGGCCATCAGTGCCAAGCTCGGCCACCCTCCCAACGCTCGTCCATACGGAACCGGGGTGAGATTCACCCCGGACAGCGAGGAGGAATACAGGCTACTGCAAAGGTACTTGACTGGCCTAGAAAAGGACAGCGGCGTGTCTTGGTTCGCCTACTCACTACCGGCGGAGAGGAACGTCAAGATTGCCATTAGGGGGTTACCGGCGGATACGGACCCTAAGGAAATAGAGGAGGAGCTCAAATCGCTGGGATACCAGCCGGTGTACGTGCGCCACATAAAAGGCGCACAAGGACGACCCGGTTGCGTATTCCACGCGATCCTACAGAGGACTCCCGACGTCCGGGCCATATACGACACCCAAGTGTTCATGTACAGTAAGCGGTCATAAGTGTATTATCACGCTTAGGATTGTATTGCTGTGAACGAGCGACAGGCCGAACCTATATCTGTGTGTGTAAGTAATGTATCAACACAGAATACACCTCAGAACTCTCACAGTGGCGTCGAATGAAACAAAAAGCATACCGTCACTTTTTCGCAGAGTACTATCGACCAATGTTCCGCATGCTCACCTTTAAGGCTATAATCGCATAGCACGACTCACGACTCGATCGCCCAATGCATGTATTTTGACCAATAGGATGCACGAAGCGTATTTTAGTAGTGTTCGTAAAAGTTCGTATTATTATAATGATGTACAGAAGTGTGACGCACACAGGCGCGTGCTATTCTCTATTGTTTGTGAGATGTTTTTTTAATGGGCACTGCCAGCGTGAGCTCTTTATGAATTATTATTGTTGACAAGAAGTATTCATATTTTCTGTTCGGTTTAGAAAATTAAATAATTAAATTAGTATTTAATTGCTATATTAAATTAGTATCAACTTTCAACAAACATTTATAATAATTTGGAATAAGAAATGTTTAACAAAATTTTATTTTGTCTAATTCTGTCTTTTAGTTATTTATTGACACTATCTCTGCCTCCCCAATTTACACGATGTCTTAGGCGATGCTGCCATACAAAATACAGCGAACAAGCTAGGCGCGTTGACGGGCACTGGCTAAAGGTATAAAATGTTTTTATAGACGTTTTTTTCTTGTTACTTGTGCAATTAATTCTATTGAAGGGTTGGATCTAGTATCGTTTGGCAGTTGTAAGGAGGTAAAAGTGGTCAAAGTTGGTAGAGGTTGGGTCCACGATTATAACCAGTGATCGGAGTAGGTAGATTGAATTGGGGTCATTGATCCGAAACATATAAATTAATATGGACATTCCTCCGGAATTGGTTGATAATTAATAATATTAATTATAATTTAAGTGCAACAATTTATAAAAAGTTGTGGCCATAAAAAGGCTAAAAAAAAAAAAAGTAATAATGCTTCGATCGGAATTCGATTGTATTTATTATTCAACAGATAAATAATAAATTAACTTTGTTTTGATACCTTCTTTTGACAATACATTAACAATATTTAAGTGAATCCGGAAATACCGGTATTACTTTCCGAAAAAATGGCTTATCCATATTATTCGTTCTGTGTGCATTTATGATACAAGTACCAAAAATCAATCTACCTTTTCCGATCACTGATTATAACGCTACCACTCTTATTAAAAGGTAATGCATATTTTTCGAGTTATTAATATAAATTGTTTCTAACCGCAAATCAGTTATAAAGCGAAAACCCATCGAGTTGGGAGTAGGTATAATTATATTTTATTACAGAAAGATCATGTTATTAGAAGCCTCCAAGCAATGCCCACCCAACCTCAGGTTTTTATCTCGCTCGCACCATACTACTCGCGGAGTGAGTGCGAGCGAGACGGAGGCGGCAACAAATCGGCAAAAGTTTAGGTAATTGCTTTTTACGGCGAAAATAATGATAATTTCAAAAAAATAAAAACGTAGTCGCTGCTTTATAGTTCATTCAGTTAGTGTGCCAAGTTTCATGATCTAATTTGAAGTATTTTTTGAATAGGTGCAGTTTATTGTTCGGTTTGGAGATAACTTTGCATTTTTTTTCTATAGAGAAATTTTTATGAAATCGGCTAACATAGTCGCTAACATTAATCCTCAACTTTAACATATATTTATTTCAAAATTAATGTTGCAGTAGTTTCGACATAACGGCGGATCTTGCTAAGCAATTTGACGACAAATAGGCCCTTAAGTTGCAGAGATAAATGGTGATGGTGTGAAAAAAATAAAACAAAATCGTAAAAAAATTGCAATAATTTGTTATTTTTGACATTTTGTCTTTTGAACGTTTCGTTTTACGTAATGTCAACATACTAAAATGTTTTCCTTCACATTCATTAGGAAATAAATACGTATATTGAATGATTTGAATACTTTTTATGCATATTTCATTATATGACATAATTTAGATCCCGGATACGCCCCAGATTTTTATATTTATTTAGGCCCTGAAATTCCTTCTGGGGCAGATCCGGAATTAAGGATGCTAGAGCGAGCGAAGCGAGCTCGGGACTTGGGGCACCCCGACCCGGACAGGTTAGGTTAGAAGGTGAAGGTGGTTTTTTTTTTTTAAACCACGTCTTATTATCATAGCTGGCAGTGCCGGGCCGGAACAGTTGCAGAAGCAACTTTAATGTGTTTTGAGGTTACAATAATTTGTTTTTCTCAAGAACGGTGTGTTACCTTTTCATGGGAGTGGTGCCAAGGGATAGGGGGCACCCACCCCACCGCCCCCTATCCCCCTCTCTCCCCTCCTCCTGCCAAACGTTTTATTTCACAAGCAACGATTGGCAAAAACATGATTTGTCATTTCATCATTATTCAACAAAAAGTTTGCCAAATAATTCTTTTCAGAAAATAATTATCCGATATTTTTTTTTTTTATAACGAATTGTTTGACTAACAATTCATTATTTTTTCATGTTATCTCATAAAACAATGTTTGCAATAAAAGCGTTTTACATCTTGCATTATTACGCAATTTCCTAAAAATGGAACTCATTAAATAGGCAAAAAGGTAATTTTAATTTGTAAATCAACAAAAATTATACTTTAAAAATAATTAAATGCCACAAAACGAATTGTACTTATAGAAAAAAAAAATGTAGGCTATCCGGAATCGAACTAGTTAGATTAGGTTAAATATTTTTTAAACAAATCGATTGCCAAAAACGACTAGAATATTATATAGAAAAAAAATACTTTAGTAACTTTAAAGAACTTCAGTACTTGCCTGTAAATCGGTTTAGCCGAATGGAAATTGTAAATAGATTGAATCAATTTAGTTTTTTTTTAAATAAAATGATATTTAGAGGATATGTGGTTTTTCCAAAATAATTTATTAATAAATGAAAAATGTATAAATGAAAATGTGTTAAAGAACCATTTGCTAAATAAATGTTTGTAAAGCGAGTGTTTATAAAATTTAAAAAAATCGGAATAAGTTGTTGGTGAAATAAATAGTAAGTATACGAAACGTTGGTTGTAAACTAAAAAATTGACAACTGTGTTTTGGTGAAACATTAGTGAACCCATTTCATATATTGCTCTGTTTTTAATGAAATAGCACAAATACAGTAGTATTTAAACCAATACTTGTCGCAGTTCATACAATGTTATCAGAGCTTTTTGTTTATTGGTAGCGCAACTCTTGCAACTGCAGAATATCCAGTTAAACAATAGGACGGCTTAACAGAAGGGTCATAAAATAGGTTTGCAAAAAATTTCAAAATAGTTTTAAGTTATATTATTTTATTACCTTAGATTATCTCGAATGTTTTGGAGTTGTTCCTTGTATTTGGTTTAATACTTTTAATAGTTGTAATATTCGTTTTATCCATTTATTTGTCACACCTTAGATTTGATCGTGAATGTAACGAGTTTTCACGAACAACGTATCTTTCCGATAAAAATATTCGAGGCATGTCGTGCAGGATGTGCTCATCGTTAGGTGGTTCATAAATGGCTGGACAGAGGACAGATCCAAAATTTTCAGCACATAAAGCTGGAGTTTAATAAAACCCACACTTTACTTTTCGTTAATTGATACTATAATTAACGCGTTGCCGGCATTACATAAGACAAGAGTTTGTTGACAAATACAATAATGATTCAGTTCCTACGCCACTTTAAAATTCGGAAGCTTTTCAAGCAATAAAACCAATATGTAATTTTCAAAAGGAAATACAGCTTAATTTTTGAAATATTACAGAAATATTGTCAACAATCCAGGCGCGATGAAAAAAAATGCGCGTTGGCATCAGTGAGAGTGAAAGGATTGAAAAAAAATGAAGGCTACTCTACTATCGGCAATCAGTCCAATAGAAATAAGCAGGTCGTAAAATGAAATGGCGAGCGAGGAGCGGGAAGCGGCAGCCATTAGCGAGATGCAAATTGGCACTGTTGTCATTTTTTGTTACACGCGCTGTACTCACACAAATGCATATTGTCTCTAATTGGGCAAACCAGGAAGGGGTGTGGTTTGACACTAGCTGCGCTTCCGCAGAAATATTTTCTTAAGTGAGCATGCGTAACTTTGGCCGATAGTACGTAATTACTCGTGACCTTGGTCGGTTCATACTAGTGCTAAAAATTCACATATTGGTATCAAGTTCCGATAGCTGGTAGCGTATCGAAGTGTATGGTGAAACACATAGGTCTGGGTTCAAATCACGGAACCAAACTTTTATTTTTCTTTTAAACAATCATCTTCATCTGTTCTTTTATTATTCAATAAATTAATAAACAAGATTATTAATTAATAACTAATTTTATTATTACTTATATTGTTATTGAAATAAGGGGTTAAGAATAAAAATGTTTAATAAGTGATTACAAAATGTTTATTCGTTATCATTTTATGAAGTTTAAATAAATAAACTTCTAGAATTAAAACAGTTTATTTTCCAATAAATAACAATTTATTGAGATAAAGTACCGTGAACCTTGACAATCAGGCTTAATATATTGTATCTTAATAATAAATAATAATGTCCTTTAATTACTTTTCTGTGTGGGTAATGTAACAAACCAACTCAAATCTACGCAAATCTACCCACGTAAATATAACAAATGCGGAATCGTTGTCACAATACAAATAAATTACTCAGTATTACTACTTTTATTTTACTACGAGTAAGTTTGAGACCTCACGTTCGTGTAACGAATAGTTAACAAATCGTATTTAATAGGACTTATTGAGGTTATAGCTTAAGTGTTCATTTTCATTACGAAAAGAAGATTGAAACTAAACCTCAAAATAATCCTTATTACGGATATGACACAATATAATTATAATAATAATTATTATTTTATTATAATATAATTATTATAATATAAATTTTATAATATAATTATAATTATTTTAGATTTTAATTCATATCGTCGTTGCGCGTGCAAAAGTCGCTATGTGTTATTTAGTTAAATTCCGTTTCTTATGCAGTTTTAATCGTTATTTCAATACACACATACTGTAAAAACAGCTATGTGATAAATGCAATATTTAAAGAGTTACGGAATGTAGCTATGTGACATTCATACATAGAAAGTTCCATATAAACACGCTAAGTGTTATAATTTACATAGCTAAAATAAGTTTACTAAAGTGGAAGTAAAAATTGCGCCCGATTTGTGCTTCACTGCACATAGCGAGTTTTTTGGTCAAGTTCAGACTCGCTCGATCACGAAACGCACAGGTCGTGTGTCACATAGACAGTTTTGTCGATGTAATTGCTCATTGCAATTCTAGCAGTGAAGGAGAACGCATTCAAAATTATTTGCGCTATACTAAATAGTCGTAAAAAAATAAAAAGGTTGTTTGTAAGTGTGTAACGTGCTTACGTATTTATAGCAGTACCGAAACCGACCGAAATAATGTAAGTAAATTAATATAGTAAAAGTTTTGTTTTTCTAACTACCTAACAATTTTACAAAAAAAATCATACATAACATCTAAACTAATAGACTTATTGTATAAATTGCTGTTTCAAGTTTAACATTTTCGTTTTGTTCGTTATACGTTATTGATAAATTAATTATACCGTATAAATTGTTTGTAATTAACAATACATTAACAATGTTAATATAATTATGTCACGAGAGTGTACTAACGCTTTATATTTTGGGTTTCTTTTTTAACACTAAAGCAACATGTGTGCTAGTCTGCTAAACGTAACATAATAGTTAATTATTATGAAGTAATTGATGGTGGTTTGTTATAATATTACTATGTACGGATTTTGCTTTAGTTGCTTTTATTTTTCTGGGTATTTACGTGGTGTGTACTAACGCTTTTTATTTTGCTACCTCTTTCAGATATATTTTTAAATATGTCAAGATTTTATAGAAGCAAAAAACTAATATCTTTATGTAGAGAAGATGAACGACAGGAATCAATTAATCGGTTGGCCAGAGAGCTCGAAAGAGAATCAGGTTTACTGTTTCAACCATCTGAAATATTGCCATCCAACAGTGAGGACCAAGATACAATGGACATTACTAGTGTGCATATTGAACATCCAAATAATATTTCAACGGCTGGAGTGGAAACTACTGCAGTTTATACAGGTACTACCCAATCTATAATAACTACAACAGCAGTTGATATTAGTGAGATTGTTAACCCCTGCTTGATAACCCAAAACGATTCTGAAATACCCAGCAATGGAATCCTAAGTTCAGGAGATTCGAATGAAGTATCTTATCAGTTAAATGATCAAACTGGTTGCTTAGAGCCTATAGTTCTCGAAAAAGAGAATATTTCTAGTAATTTACCTGAAAAAGAGGGATTTACAAGTGAGACAAGAAAGAGGAAGAAAAATCAGAAGATGAGGCTTTTGGGAAAACATTATACGGGTCATAAGGTCAACAAACTTGATAGCGTTACAAAATTAGAAGAAATTTCAAAAAGCGACAGGCAACTAAGAGAAAAGCCATGTACTCACGGGGCAGAAAAGAAGTCGGACAGGAGTTATTTGTGTGCTGCAATAAATGATGAAATCAGGAAAGATTGTTTCAGATACTTTTGGCAACTACCCACATGGGACGCTAAAAAATCATACATAAACGGACTGATTCAGGCAAGAAAGATATTACGACGACGAAAAACTTCTATAGATGTACAGAGAAAATCTTTTGGGTTTGATTGCTATTTACCAGGCTTTAACGGTAACAAGGTTCGTGTTTGTAAGGAATTGTTTCTGGCGACGTTTGATTTGAAAAAAGATATGTTTCAGCTTTGGATTAGATCTAATATAAATATTTCAGAAAGTAGTGAAGGAACCCCTGTTCGAAGAATAGATAAGGTCCCTAACACACCAGGAACTACGACTAGGGCACTCAAATCTGATTCTGTTCATAAGTGGCTTGAATGTGTACCGAAAGTTCCAAGCCACTACTGCCGAGCAAATAGTTCCAAGATATATGTTGAAGAGTCTTTCGAATCTTTCAGCCACATGCATTCTGTGTATACTTCATGGTGCCAGACTAATAATGTGGATGCTGTGAGGAGAAAGAAGTTTCAGGAGATTTTAAAAGAGAAGAAAATTTCTATTTTTAAGCCACGCAAAGATCAGTGTGACATTTGTGTTGGCGACAAACAAGGGAATATTCCTGACGACGTTTATCAGCTTCATATTATAAAAAAAGATGAAGCTCGAGCAGCTAAAACAGAAGCAATTAACCAAATTTCAGACGATGTGATTGTAGTATCAATGGATATGCAAAGTGTTTTACTATGTCCTAAGCTACTTGTTTCAGAGCAGTACTATAAAATGAAACTAGGGCTACATAATTATACTTTTCATGTTAAAAACGACAAAAACGTATATTTATATGTGTGGCATGAAGGCGATGGAGGAGTAACCGCAAACAATGTCACTAGTTGTATAATTGATTTCATAGACAAATATTGTTGTCAATACAAAAAAGTAATTTTGATATCCGACGGATGTGCCTACCAGAATAAAAATAAAACACTTTACAATTCATTATCTAACCTCAGCACTGCAAAGGGCATTATGATAGAGCAAATTATCCTAGAAAAAGGGCACACGATGATGGAGGTAGACAGCGTCCATTCAACTTTAGAAAAAAAGTTTAAAGGCCCCATCTACTCTCCATCTGACTATATATCGCGGATGAGAGATGCCAGACCATCACAACCTTACATTGTACATCACTTAGAGTACACATTTTTTAAACATTATGAGGATGTACCCGGTGGTTTTTCAAGCATAAGACCTGGAAGAAAAACCGGCGATGCAACGGTAACAGACATTAGAGGACTTCTTTATTTCAACGGTGATGTGAAGTACAAACTACGCCACACAGATGAGTGGAGCAATTTGCCGCAGAGGAGGACAAACACGGCACCCATAAGGGAACCTGTAAGCCTTTATTATGGCCCACTAAAAATTGATTCTACCAAATTTAGTCACTTACAAAGTCTAAAGCAATACATGCACCGCGATTACCACCTATTCTACGAAAATTTGAACCATTAATAATGTTCCATATTTTGATCTCATTATTATTGATTTTGTTTGATTCAATAAAGTGATAATGTCATTTGATTATAAAATGTACTGGTTTTTTATTTCCTTTCTTATTAATTATTTATTTCTAAAAAAATAGCTATGTGTCATCGTACAGCCAGTTTCTTTAAGATTCCATAGAATTATAAAGTAGTTATGTGCGCTAAATTCACATAGCTTGTATTTACGACTCAAATAAATAACTCTATGTGTCAAATTTGCCTATTATGTTTAATTTTGACATTATTAATAATTTTATCTACCCAAAAGTTATCTAAAACTACGTAAATTTGCTATATGTATTAAAGTAAAAATAAATTATTTGAATACTCTGAGTATTTTTCGAGAAAATTAGTTTTTTGCGTCTCCTGTAAAGTGTGTAAAAAACACATAGTGACTTTTGCACGCGCAACGACGAACTGCTATCTCTTTCCATCTGTTCTGTGAATGAAAACTGAAATCAGCTGACTAGTTCGTCACTTGCAAATTTATACGTACAATTTTTTGTATGAAAAAAAATATGACACATGATCAATAATTTAACTTTACTATTGTAATCTATAAACACAATACTATCTCCCATTGCAGCCGTGGCAGATATTTTTATAGCACCTTATATATACGTGTCGACTTGAGAACCTCCTCCTTTTTGTTTCGTAGGTTAAAAAATCGTTCTATTTAGTCGCGGTGAATGAGTAGTAAGTTAACTGCGTCTGTCTACCTTAATATCAATTAACTTTATTTAGGTTTCTGTGGGTATAATCATAAAGTTTTGCGAGTTATTATTATTATTTATTGTTTCCTTCAGATTGATCCTTAATGTGTTAGTAACAAAAATCGCTTACAAACTATATTAGTACAACTTCATTCACATTACAATATTTATTATCCACATCCATAAAGTTATAAATCATTCACAATAAAATACAGCTACAAAACAGAAAAGAACAATTAAAAATTACATAATTAGATCATCAATTAAATAATATCTATTAAATATTCAGAAATCATAAATCAATTCATATACCTCTGTCCATTACCTGTGGCACCCGACCCACAGCTGTGCAAACGGGACCAGTACCTCAGGAATGGACAGTCTGGCTTGTCCGCAATAACCCTCAAAATACCGTTGGTGCTCCCCCGAATCCCGCACATCAGAGATGCCGTTCTCTTCCGCATAATTGCAAGAAAACCATCCGTTTTTGTTTCTGCAAACATCCCTGATGCGCAAACGCGGGAATCCCCACAGCATTCTGAACGCATTATTATACTGAACACGGAGAGCGTTGTAAGCCCTCTGCGTATGCCTAACCCACAGGCTGCACGTGTAAAAGGACTGACAATAAGCCTTGAAAAGAGTGATCTTCACTTCTCTAGTACAACGTGCAAACCTGCGGGCCAGCATATTACATCGGACTGACAACGCCCCCCGCTCCCTCTCAATGTCACAGTCATCATCTAAGTCTTCGTTCACAATGTGGCCAAGATACTTAAACTGTGACACCCTCTTTCGGGCTCCACCATAAAGGCATACCGGCGGAACCGTCCTGACGGGCTTATTGGTCCCTACTCTAAACACCATAACCTCACTCTTCTTGGCATTGTAAAGGAGGCCATGAGACATGGTATACCTCTCACACAGACCAAGCAACCTGCGGAGTGCGTCAATCGAGTGCGTGAACACGACGAACATAACAAGGATATAGTCAATAGCGTGATTATTCGAGTGATTTTTAAAACATTAAAAAAACTATCACCGCGCGTGAGATGTGAACCCACGACTCTCTACGCATGAACGTGTCAACCCAAATACGGTAACCACTAAGCTATGCGTTAAGAGTTGAATTTATGAAATACTATAATTGTTAAACTAATGAGGGTGTGTGTGTCTATGACTTATTATAAGAAGGTCGTAAGTTAAACCGAAGCGTCAATCTATTGCTTTGTGAGATTGCTACTCCACTTATGACCGTTACTGTACACAAATACCCAACAAAAATTTATACATCCTACCGAACCTTAACCAGCACACTGGACATTGTGAACGCATTTTAAACCATGCACAGTTTCTGAGGTATCTAATATTATAGACAACTTGGATCCCAATACAAGCACAGGAATTGATGGGATTAGTACCAAGGCACTGAAATGCATAAAAAAACTAATCTTACAAAATCTAACAGATTGCCTAAATAAACTCTTAATGGACGGAATCTTTCCGGAAAATCTAAAAATAGCAAAAGTCACCCCAATTTACAAAGCTGGTACCAAATCAAATCCCGGGAATTATCGTCCAGTTTCACTGCTACCAATAATATCTAAAATTCTAGAAAAAAACATATTTACAAGGTTAGACAAATATTTGACTGAAATTAACTTCTTATACGATCAGCAATATGGCTTTCGACCCAAATCTAACACCCTTGGCTCAACTATTGACTTGATAACTACAATAAAACAAAGATTGACCAAAAACAAATAGCATAGGAGTCTTTGTTGATCGGTTAGTCGGAGGCGTTTGATACAGTTAGTCACACACTTCTATTTCAAAAACTTGAAAGTATTGGTATAAATGGAACCGCTTATAAAATGTTAAACTCCTATTTAAGCAAGTATAGGCAGACATCTGGCTCAGAACATAGCATCTGGTACAAACTTATTTGATAAACCGATAAATAAACCACCATCACACACAAGCTCAATGGTACTTTTAGATACTGATCAACCCGAAGTTTGCACTACGCTCTTGAATCTAAGATCTGACAGTGCCCCTGGATAGGACAACATACCCACTTGTTTCTTGAAACTTGCTAAAAATGAAGTTGTTCCAATTATCACGAACCTTGCCAATCTATGCTTTCAAAAAGGTGTTTTTCCAGCCCCTTTAAAAAAATCTATTATTACACCTGTGTATAAGGGTGGTGATAGAGACGATGTTAGCAATTATCGACCTATTTCTGTTTTAACTGCGATTTCAAAAATTATAGAAAAATTGATAAACACTCGCCTCTTGAAGTATCTAAGTAGATTTAATATTCTGTCACCTTATCAATTTGGATTTAGGCAAAAGAAGTCAACTGAAGATGCTGTTATAGCACTAAGTTCTTTGGTAACCGAACAACTTGACAAAGGAAATAAATGTATGGCTGCCTTTCTGGATCTAAAAAAAGCCTTTGACACCGTTTCTATTCCCGTTCTTTTACACAAGCTTGAAGCTATTGGAATTCGTGGAATACCTCTGGCACTTTTTAGGGACTATCTCTCTGGTAGAACACAAAAGGTGAAACTGGATCAAATCATTGGTGAGGACGCAGATGTATCATACGGCGTACCACAAGGAAGTGTACTAGGACCTACGCTATTTTTAATTTAAATAAATGATCTGTGCAACATGAGGATTACTAATGCCAAAGTATACTCATACGCCGATGATACCGCTCTCGTCTTCTCAGGGAAAACATGGGATGATGTTAAAAAGAGTGCTGAAGAAGGGCTTGCTCTCGTTGCCACCTGGTTAAAAAATAATCTGCTCACCCTGAACACAAGCAAAACCACATACATTTGTTCTAATATTTATAATAATCAATTACAATCAGACAAAGAATTTAATTTAAGAATCCACACGTGCGACATTACTACAGATGGAACTTGCAGCAATTGCCCTGCTATACAGCAAGTTACTCGAACTAAATATCTGGGAGTGATAATTGACCAGCGTCTTTCATGGTATCCTCAACTAGATCAAGTCATGAGTAGAGTTCGAAAATTCATCTGGATATTCAAAGAGCTGAGATATGTTGTACCAAGGAGAATAAATAAAAATAATAGCAATCAAAAAAATCTACTAAATGAAATTTATGTATCTTTGGTCCAGTCTGTTTTAGTATATTGCATAACTGTATAGGGTGGAGCAACGAAATCTAGTTTCCTAGAATTAGAACGCGCTCAAAGAGCGATACTTAAGGTGATGTACTTCAAAAAAAGAATATTCTCCACTGAAAAGCTTTATGATCTATGTAATCTGCTGTCAGTGAGAAAATTGTACATCCTTCTGATCATCCTCAAAATGCACAAGGCGACACCATATGATCGCAAAATACTAAAGAAGAGAAAGAAACATTGCATAGTTAACGTTCCCAGGACTAAAACAGAATTTGCCAGCAGACAATATAAAAAACGCTCAGCCTTCTTATATAACAAAATAAATAAAAATATATATATCTATGATAAAAAACTAATTGAATGCAAAAAACTACTTATAACATGGCTGCATAGTTTAAATTATGATGATACAGAGCTACTTTTGAAACGTGTGACTTAATACTGAAAACCTTTTTAATAACATAACACACACACACACACACACACACACATCACACACACAACACACACACACACACACACGACGCGCACATTCACACACTCACACTTTTGTTAATTACATAATTGTATATTTATAATGTAAGGGAATGAGCGGAGCCTTCAACTACAGGCATTTCTATGCCTATGCCTGGAGACTCCTCGATATGTAATGTAAGCCATATTGATATGAAATAAACTTATTTTATTTTTTTATTTAAGTGATCGATATCAGGTTGTAAAAATCGGAACTTACCAAAGCACGACTAAAACTTTAACATGCGGCGTACCACAAGGTTCTATTTTGGGTCCCTTATTATTCCTAGTGTATGTAAACAACTTACACCAAGCAGGCTTACAAGGTTACCTTGCCCTCTATGCAGACGATACATGTTTGTTTTATTTCGGAGACAACATAAATGTTATCACAAAAAATGCCCAAGATAATTTAAATATACCTACTACAAGATTGGTACCAGTGCAATCTTGTAACTAATAACGCTTCCAAAGCCTCATCCGTCTTATTCCAAAACGCGATCTAAATTTAGTACTGGGATTGTTACTAGGTTTAAACCATGACTAAATAAAACGTTATTATAAAAAGAAGTTTATCACTAGTTCCAGAACTATCTATGGTACTAAAGTTAGTCCGCTGAGACCCCTAGTTTAACTTTGGTACTAATTCATTTGACGTTTGCGTGGCGTCTTGATTATTGTGTTATTTTAAATAAAAATCTAAAAAAAATGGATATTAACATGATCGACTTGACGGATTTGGAATATTTAGAAGATTTGAATATTATGCTGGAGACGTCTCGGCGATCTAACAGACATCGTCATCGTGTGAATCCGTTTAAATTGAGTGACGAAGATTTCAGATGTATGTTTATGTTTACAAAACGTTTTGGTGGAAAAATTGTGGATCTTTTACGTGAGGATTTATCTCATTACGCGACTGGGCTCGCCATGAAGTATGTAACCTTGGTCAATGCTAACCTAACATTACACAAAATCCAAATAAACTAAAATTATTTTTATTATTGTTTTTTTGTTTGTTTTATTCGTAGATTCAAGACGATACAGCTGATTTACATGGTGTGTCTCAGCCAGTTGTCAGCAAAATATGTAAAAAGGTAGCGGACATTTTGTCACGGATGTCCTGAAGATTTATTAAAATGCTCATCACTTTTTATGAACAGGAAGAAAACATTCGGAAATTCCGCAGTATTGCTAATTTTCCTACAGTCATTGGGGCAATAGACTGTAAAAGTAAATGATAATTGGGGTCAATTATATATTAATTGAAAAGGATTTTCTTTTCTTTCCATTTTATAATGTAGCTCACAACTTAACCAAGCACAAGTAACTCACGAACTATATAGAATTGTAATCTGTGCTCACGAACAAACCACAACAGTACAGTATTGTCAAAAACAATGAATACAAATACTTCATATTTATTTATTAACATCACATTCGTCTCGAATTACGCGCGCCGCCGCCGAATGTATGTCGCTCCACTTCACGCTAGAGGTGTTAAAAATATGACAACTTGAAAAGCGGTACGTGAAAAGGGATATTTATACGTGTGGGTACGCGATGGCAAAGTTCTCGTCAGAAAAGCCGACGGTGAGCAGGCTAAACATATGAAAAACTTGGAATCCATTGCTTTACTTTGAGATTGTTCAACCGATACTTATGCAATGATACCGTGAACCAGTACCTAAAATTCACAATTTATTACCAGAATTTCAGAGACCTGAAAACCAAACTTAATTCCATTAAGCTGGCTGCACAACTGGGAAACTATGACGTTATAATTGGGACAGAAACGTGGCTGGACGACGGCATAAATGACGGAGAAATTTTTGACTCCAGGTATCACGTCTATCGCAGGGATAGGGCTTCAACTACTCTGGGAACCAAGAGGGGTGGAGGTGTTCTGATCGCAGTGTCTACTAAGCTTATTGATTCCATACGTATGTCGAAGTGGGAATCGGACATCGAAGATCTATGGGTAAGACTTAAAGTCACCAAGGGAAAAAGGCACCGTAACTTAAATATCTGCGCCGTTTACCTGCCACCACCTGTTCAACAAGTCTTACTGGATTCATTATTAGACAGAGCATCTTCATTGATGGAATCTTCAGGAGAAGATACGATTATAGCAGGAGACTTCAATCAAAACCAAATCAAAATCAAATCAAAAGTCATTTATTCAAATTAGGCTGAGAATCAGCACTTTTTGAACGTCAAAATTACATAAGACAGTCCCCCAAAACGCCCACCCGTCACCACTTCCTAGTGCTTTAGCTGGGAAGAAGAAGTGGCGCAACAAACTCCCCAGCAGCACAGCTGTCTGTTCAGTTAGAAGAATTGATTCTATACAATAGTGCGCAACATCATTTACCTTTCGCTTTCGTTTGTATCAAGTAAACACATGACGCACTTCCGCGCGACATCGGACAGAGTTGTTGAGGGATTACATGGCGGGGCATCGTCTTATAAAAGAGCGTGCACTCGCTATGCTCGTCAGTCCCTGGCTGGAGGCTTTTAGATGTAAAAACCCTAAAAGTAGCCACAGGTTAGTCCGGTTAAGCAGACAAAACCTCTCTAGGTTAATCTGCGAGATGCCATAAAACAAAAAAAAAATATGCTCGTCAGTCGGTCTTCGGATTCGACTCATTTAAGAGCCCCGCTCCCGACAAAACTGTCGGTTTACCTGGTGCAGCACTGCTGGATATTTACATAGCTGTATAGGCTTGCTGATAGCGAGCGATACACTTTGTTGTTGGGTGGCTTGTCCACTATACGAACTGTGACCTTGAAGGTCTGTTCGTCTGTTGTATTGTAACTGTATAGTTACACCTACTTTTACTGACTTTATCTTTTTTATTGTGTTTTTATTTCATATTGTGTGTGTGTGTGTGTATGTACTGTAATTAAACCTGTTATTGTTTAAACTGTGTTGTTTATCCCAATAAAATGGGAACTCCAAACCCTGACGATATACCTCTCGGCACTCCTGATCCTACATATAGATATAAAATGCGACTGTCAACATTTGTTACACAATTGAACTGAAAGAGAGTATTTAATGAAATGAAGTCGGTTAGTGAGTAACCCAAAGAATTGCTGCAGTTCTCAGGAAGTGTGTGTTGGAAACCTTTATTCACTCGAGTCCAATTTATAAAACCCAAATTAAATTCACCAAGAATTATGACATCATCTACCTTAGCAATTATGTTATTTGCATTGTCTAAGAATGAGGCTAGGTTTTCCTTCCTGATAGGAGGCGGAAGGTATACTACACATATAGCAATTTTTTTTATAGTGTTATGGGCTTAAAGGAGATGGCTAAATGACTGCCCCTAGCATGTATAGGAATCTCACATTAACTCTCAATATTTAAAAAATCATTCATGAATTATTTAGTGTCTATTAATTTCCTAGATCTTTCGTGAACGTTAAACATAAAAAAAGTATATTAATTGCTTTTTTGATTTACATGACAAGGTCAAGGGGAAATAACACTACTGCAAGCTAGAGAGGGGTTTTATCGTTTTTCCAAATGTATAATGAGTTCTGAAGCTATGTCAAGCTTACGCAGTAAGTCATAGCTTCATTAATACGTATTTTTCCCACTTAGCCTATATGGACGATCTTTTAACAATTTCCTGTCACTGTTGTTTACATAGCAGGTCGTGATATTCGAACTTGTAGGGGGTAGGTACCACAACTAAAAAGTGAAAAATAAAAACTTTTTACAAAAAAAACCAACCGACTTCCAAAAAAAAAAGTCGGTGTCTTTGTTTTTGAATTTTCGTTTTAAGCCACCGAATTCCGAAATTAAAGTTATTTTTCACTTTCTAGTGTTTTTTTTGGAAGTCGGTTGGTTTTTTTTGTAAAAAGTTTTGTTAGCTTTGTACCGATTTATTGCTCGGAGAGGTAAGCCCCTTGATATTTTTTCCGATAACGGTACCTCATTTGTCGGTGCGTGCAACGACCTATCCAAATTTTTAAAAGGTAATACTTCGTCCTTGGGTGCAGCTAACGATGGAATAAGGTTTCATTTTATACCCGCATACACCCCGCATTTCGGAGGACTCTGGGAGGCGGGTGTGAAGTCAACAAAGTACCATCTTCAAAGAGTGTTGGGAAATTGTAATTTGACATTCGAGGAGCTGTACACCGCACTAACCAAGATTGAAGCCATTTTGAACTCTCGTCCACTGACGCCGTTGTCTTCAGATCCTGCAGATTATACACCGCTCACGCCGGGACATTTTCTTGTTGGACGGCTCTGACTTCCTTGCCTCAGCCTGACTACCAGGATCTCTCGGCCAACCATCTGTCTCGCTATCGCGGATGAATGGAAGACGATACTGTCTGAATGTCTGAAGTTTTGTGAGAAGAATGCATGACTGTGATAAATAAATTGTGATAATATGTATAATAGTGTGATAACTGTGTTAATTTATGTTTAAATAGTATAATAACTGTGTAGGTATGTTTAAGTAGTGTAATTGGCCTCGGCCGTTCTATTTAAAATAAATAAATCAAAGAATTGAGCAACTCCGCCAGTATTTCTGGAGCAGATGGAGCAAAGAGTATTTTGAATTACAACTGCGTTCAAAATGGCGTTCCAGCAAGGATGGTTTGAAGTTAAACTCCTTAGTCGTAATCAAGGAGGATAATCTTCCTCCTCTGAAGTGGAGACTTGTCACGAATTGTGGCAGTTCACCCTGGAACAGATGGCATCGCACGTGTAGCTGACATTCGGACATCCACTGGTATCGTTCGGCGGGCATTTAACAGAATCCGCCCATTGCCTGTGTCTCTCTGAATATGGTTGAAACCGTTGTTTCAACACCAGGGAAAATGTTGGAGCCTGATCAATATCGCATACCAGCAATACACCTAATCAGCACATATTACTCGTCATGTGTGCCGGTCTTGATGACACTGGCACTTGTACATTAGAACCCCTGTTGTTAACACCTAATTGAAGTTACATAGGAAACTGGGGGTAGTGGTGAAGGCATAACAAGTGCTTCTGTTTGTCTTAAGAATTTTCTCGATTTTAGTGAATTTTACAAGTGTGAACTTCAATCGAGGCTATTCTTTGTGTTTGTGTTGTAGTATAAGGTTTGTTTTAACACTAACTTTTTATATTTTAAAGATTTTATCCCGTATCCACCATGGATACTAAAAAACCCCCTGACCCTCCTGATCCCTTTGATTATACTCCGGTGCTAACTGTTTCTCTTCCCGATGACGAAGTGACAAATGATATGATGGATTCCGAATCTACAAGTACGAAAAGACTTCTTCCCCGACTATTGTAACAAATCCTCCAAAATTACCCAAAAAAGAAATTGGAAGACAGTCTTACACACTAAGGGATAATCCACCATATATTGTACACGTTTCCTTAAAAAATGGCGAGACCCCTGGTACTGTTTTACACCCGGTTAAATTTGGAATGTTTTTGACGCAAAACAACTACAGCAACATTCTCCTAGGTAGTGTCAAACGTCTAGGAAGGAACCGTGTTTCGGTTGAGTTTAAGTCTCACCAGGATGCAAACAGCTTCCTGATAAGTAACACATTAGTCCAAAAGAACTTTGTGGCAACAATACCTCAATTCAACATTACGCGTTTAGGCCTCGTTAGAGACGTTCCCAGTGAATGGACAGAGGATGAGGTCATTGAAAATATCAAGGTTCCTGCTGGGTGCGGCCCAGTTATAAAGGCAAGGAGAATGAACCGGAAGGTGACTTCGCTAGGTGTTACAGAGTGGAAACCTACTCAAACTGTAGTTCTCACTTTTGATGGGCAAATCTTACCTAAACGAGTTTTCTGTTTTTATTCTGCCCGGTGGAGAGATATATGTACCCAAGCATTCAATGTTACAACTGTTGTCGTTTCGGTCACACACGTACAGTATGTCGCTCAAAACCGCGCTGCTTTAAATGCAGTCAAGACCACCCAGGTGATGGATGCCAAGTTCCCACTGACTGTGCCATTTGTGTATTATGCTCTGGAAATCACTATGCCAACGATAGAGCTTGTCCTGAATTGGGACGACAAAAGGGCATAAAAGCTCTTATGGCTGAAAAATGTGTCTCTTATGCGGAAGCAAGTCAGGTTTTCCCTCCTGTTTCAAGATCGTATGCTGAAGTGGCTAGAGTATCCCAAAAATCTAAACCAATACCTAGCTCACCCCAATATCCCAGTCCAGCTTCCCAAATACCAAATTCATACCGTAAAACGGTCTTTCTAAAACCTAAATCTCATGCCCCTCTTTCACCTAGCTATGACAAGCAGGCTCATCAAGCCCTTATTCAGGATTACTACTTCTCTCCTTCCCAAAACGGCTGTGCTTTCCCCCGGGAAGGTGCAAGTAGTCCAGATAAGTCTGAAAACATTCTTAATATTATAGCCAATATGCTAATTACTGTATTAGCTAATCCTGCACAATCCCTACCTGACCACGTTGCCAACAAACTGTCATCAATCGTTAAATATATTAATAACATTCCATCCCCTGACATTCCTTCAATGGAACGTGAGGAGTATTACTCCCAGGAAACCTGACCTACTCTTTCTTATCAACAAATTCAAACCATCGATCTGCTGCATTGCTGAGACATGGCTTCGTTCTGATAGTAATTTCAGAATCCCGTGCTTCAGTGATCTTCGCCATGACAGATCAGATGGATACGGAGGATGTGCTTTGTTCATTAATAACAAAGTACCATTCTCCCCAATTCCTTTACCCTTTGTTGGTGACAACATCAATGTTGTTGCTGTTAAGGCTGTGGCACCTTCCATGATCAGAGGACGCACCTGTTTGGAGCGCACGCAGCTCGCACCTTCATCGGCCGCGCGAGGTGTGTACCTCGCCGCCCGCGCCCGCGCGCCTGCTGCGCCCGCACACCGCGATCGCTCGGTCATCCGCGCCAGTAGTTAGCCTACTTCGACGGCGAATGCACGCGCTAATCTATCTAAATCCGAAACTACGTTTGCTATCTAGTTTGTATAAATTCTCGGTTTTTCCTTCTAACTCTTAATTCTGTACCTTCCTAGTGCTTGTTCCTTCGAATATCTATCTCAAACTGTAAGTCTTGCCTGTTCTATTAAACTTCAACCTACAACCTCAAAAACGCCTGTCATTTCTACACATACCCTACCAGCAGCCACAAATTGGTGACCCCGACGTGATCGAGATGACGGGCCCAAAAGGCGATGAAGGCGGACCTAAAACCCTGCGAGTGGGAGTACGCGCACCCCCTTTCTGGCCCGAAAAACCTGGATTGTGGTTTGCCCAGATGGAGGGCCAGTTCGCGCTCGCCAATATAACCGCCGACGCAACGAAGTTTTACCATGTAATCGGCGTGTTGGATCAACGTTTCGTGGCAGAGGTCAAGGACATAATCACTAACCCTCCAACGGTAAATAAGTATGATAAACTTAAAGCGGAGTTGATCAAGCGATTGTCGGCTTCGCAGGAGCGGAGGGTAAAACAATTGCTTATGCACGAAGAGTTGGGGGACTGGAAGCCGTCCCAGTTTTATAGACACCTGCAACATTTGGCCGGGCCAGCAGTGCCCGAAGAGTTTCTGCGAACGTTGTGGTCTAGCCGTTTGCCGAATAATGTGCAAACGATAGTAGCTTCTCAAGCGGATTTACCTATGGATAAGACGGTGGAATTGGCGGACAAGGTCCACGAAATCGCGCCGACCGGCGTCCAGCACGTGGCCAGTGCGGCGGCCCCAGTGACACTTACCCTCATGGAGGGTATGGAAGCGCGAATCGGCGAGCTAACCAAGCAAGTATCTTTGCTCAGTCAACAGGTGAGTGCCATGCATGTGCAGCGTCATGAACGTTCCCGCCAACGATCCAGAAGTAGGAATTCTAGGCATAGGTCTACATCGCGGTCACGCCAGCCGCCCGAAAACCACCCTCATTGCTGGTATCATTATGTTTATGATTCGCAGGCGAAGAAATGCCGGCAGCCCTGTCAGTGGTCGTCGGAAAACTCCATGGGCAGTCGGAAGTAGCGGCCTACCACTGCGGAACCCATGCAGACCGTATTTTTGTAACGGACCGACATTCGAAGATGATGTTCCTAATAGACACTGGGTCGGATTTATGTGTTTTTCCACGCTCAGCGGTCAGAACGCCCTGCACGAGCACGAAATACGGCCTAACCGCTGCGAATGGGACAGCCATCAATACGTATGGCCCGATACAATTACATTTGGATTTAGGACTGCGCCGAGCATTTGCATGGCAATTTACCGTTGCGGACATATCGAAACCGATTATAGGAATTGATTTCTTAAAATTTTATAATTTGATTATAGATTGCCGCAACCATAGACTGATAGATGGCACCACATCTCTCTCCGTGCCTGCATCACATCAGCGGATACCAGATGACGTAGCGTCTGTCAAGACTGTCGCCGGCGAGTCGGAATTTCACCAGCTGCTCCGTGAGTTCCCGGAGGTGACTCGACCTGCAGGTACTGGGCGTGAGCCTAAACACAATACGGTACATTATATTAATACTGCCCCTGGACCACCGGTATCAAGTAAGCCTAGGCGGCTAGATCCAGACCGTTTAAAAATAGCCAATAAGGAATTCGAGGACATGCTGGCCAATGGCACGGCCAGGCGATCAGACAGTCCATGGTCTTCAGCCCTGCATTAGGTCAAGAAGAAGGATGATGGATGGAGGCCGTGCAGTGACTACCGCGCACTCAACGCACGCACAATTCCTGACAGATACCCGGTGGGGCACATACAGGATTTCTCGCATCAGCTCTCCGGCAGCACTATATTCTCTAAAATAGACATGATCAAAGCATATAACCAGGTACCTATCTATGGACCCCACATACCAAAGACAGCGATAACCACACCATCCGGTTTGTTTGAATTTCCCTATATGACCTTCGGTCTGAGGAATGCGGCGCAGACATTCCAGAGGTTTATGGACGAAGTGCTTGCTGGGTTAGACGAGTTCTGCTTTAGCTATTTGGACGATGTGTTGTGTTTTTCCCCCACCCCAGAGCTGCACAAAGTACACCTGCGACGACTGCTAGATCGCCTAAGAGAGTATGGAGTATTGGTGAACTCGGCGAAGTGTGTCTGGGGACAGCCAGAGGTAACGTTTCATGGCTTCAATGTTTCTGCTTCCGGTACATACCCGCTCGACGCGAAGGTACAGGCTATCCAGGACTTTCCAGTGCCGCAAAATGTGAAGGAGCTACGAAGGTTTCTGGGTATGCTAAATTTTTATAGGCGCTTTATACCGAACGCAGCTAAGGCACAGGCACCGCTTAACGCTATACTAGCTGGAGGCAAAGTCACGAAGAATCAACCTGTTAAAATGACGCAGACTCAGCTAGAAGCTTTTTCTGAATGCAAGAAGGCACTTTCCAATGCTACGCTTTTAGTTCACCCGCTTACTAACGCCGAGCTTTCTATGACAACGGATGCTTCAGATGTATCAATAGGAGCCGTTCTACATCAACGAAATGGTGAGCAGTGGGAACCACTGGGTTTTTTTTCAAAGAAACTAAACCCAGCGCAAAAGAAGTACAGCCCCTACGACCGCGAACTGCTGGCTGTGTACGAAGCTATCAGGTATTTTCGCCACATGGTGGAGGCTCGGAACTTTATCGTTTTCACAGACCATCGCCCGCTAACATATGCCTTTACAACACCACGAGAAAACTGTTCACCAAGGCAATATAGATATTTCGACTACATAGCTCAGTACAGAACGGACATACGCTATATACCTGGTCCCGAGAATGTAGTCGCAGATACATTGTCCCGAATAGAAGAGGTACGAGTTCCTAAAGGAATTGATTATCAGGCACTTGCAAGATGTCAGAACACCGATCCAGAGCTACAAAGTCTCCTTGAGAGTGGATCCTCGCTTAGACTCGAAAAAGTTAGAGTACCCGATACTGACATCGAGGTTTACTGTGACGTTACGGTTGCGCCGCCACGACCGTAAATTACGCCGAAATTCCGTCGTCAAGCGTTCGATTCGCTACACAGCTTGAGTCACCCAGGAAACACAGCTACAGTGCGACTGGTGGCTCAGAGATTCGTTTGGCCAGGGATGCGCAAACAATGTAGAGAGTGGTCCCGTACATGCCTAAAGTGTCAAGGCAGTAAAGTGACACGACACACCTTTGCTCCTCTTTCCCAATTTCCTATCACAACATCAAGGTTCTCCCATATCCACCTTGATATCGTCGGCTCTTGACCTATCTTTTATGATTACAGGTACTGTCTCACTGTCATCGACAGATTCACCAGATGGCCTGAGGCGTACCCCATCAAAGACATCACGGCCGAGACCTGCGCAACCGCGCTAGTGTCCGGCTGGATCGCCAGATTCGGTTGCCCGCTCAAAATAACAACAGATCGCGGCACTCAGTTCCAGTCACACCTCTTCCGAGCTGTCGCTGCCATGGTTGGTGCGCACCACTACAGCACCACCGCTTACCACCCTGCTGCGAATGGCATGGTCGAACGTCTGCACCGACACATGAAAGCAGCCATCATGTGTCACTACTCCGCAATGGACCGAAGTCCTTCCACTAGTACTTCTGGGGATACGAAGTGCATGGAAGCCTGACATCGAAGCATCACCAGCAGAGCTTGTCTACGGCGAACAACTTCGACTACCAGGTCAATTCATCGCTCCAGCTGATAGCTACAAGTCATCTGACGTCACTGACCTTGCAACGCGTTTACGAAGTCGCATGGCCAACCTCACACCAAGGCCTGCATCCTGTCATAGAAAAGGTCCGTTTTACTTACCACATAGTCTCAGCGAATCATCTCATGTGTTCTTGCGGCAGGATTTCGTTCGAAGACCGCTGGAACCACCGTATGCCGGCCCGTACAAAGTCATTCAGCGCCAGCCCAAATATTACAAGCTCGACGTACGTGGTAAAGAAGTTACCGTCAGCGTTGATCAGCTGAAGCCTGCCTACGTTATACAGGAACCAGACGATCAGCCACCGCCAGTTCCTGAGCCGCCAGCCCCACTCCCTGTTCCAGCAAAAGAAGAAGAGAGGAGGACGAGGTCCGGGCGTCGTGTGCACTTCCCAGATTATTACCGCCCGCAGTAGCGGTCTAAGCGGGGGAGTACTGTGGCACCTTCCATGATCAGAGGACGCACCTGTTTGGGGCGCACGCAGCTCGCACCTTCATCGGCCGCGCGAGGTGTGTACCTCGCCGCCCGCGCCCGCGCGCCTGCTGCGCCCGCGCCTGCTGCGCTCGCACACCGCGATCGCTCGGTCATCCGCGCCAGTCGTTAGCCTACTCCGACGGCGAATGCACGCGCTAATCTATCTAAATCCGAAACTACGTTTGCTATCTAGTTTGTATAAATTCTCGGTTTTTCCTTCTAACTCTTAATTTTGTACCTTCCTAGTGCTTGTTCCTTCGAATATCTATCTCAAACTGTAAGTCTTGCCTGTTCTATTAAACTTCAACCTACAACCTCAAAAACGCCTGTCATTTCTACACATACCCTACGAGCAGCCACAAGGCTGAGGATATAAATATCTTTAGTTTTAATATTGCACACCCACAAATTGAAGATCTGAATTCAATAAAAAATTTAGTAAGTAATGTACAAGGTCCATTACTTGTTATGGGCGATTTTAATGGCCATCATTTTAGATGGGGATCAGAAACCTGCGATAATTTTGGTATAGGCCTAGTGGATATATTGGATGAACTTAATCTATGTGTGATCCATGATGATACTACACGAAGGTCAGCGCCAGGACAGAATAACAGCTGCGTTGATTTAACATTCTGCTCATCTAATATATAATAATAATAATAATATAATATATCGAGAATGAGTACAAGTATGCAGGCTGGTATAGAGCTTGCAGAGTTGTCCCCAACCACTACTAAAGAGGTTTCAAAAATTATTGACGAATTAAAAACTAACACGAGCACAGGCATCGACGGCATCAGTACTAAAATAATTAAATGTATTAAAGATTTAATTTTGGAAGAATTAACTAAATGCATTAACAAAAACCTACAGGAAGGAATATTTCCCGATTCACTAAAAATCGCCAAAGTCACACCGATACATAAAACCGGAAACAACGCAGATGTGAGTAATTATCGACCCATATCAGTCTTACCGATTATTTCTAAAATATACGAAAAAATTATTCATAATAGGTTACAAGCTTACTTAAATTCTATTTCTTTTATTTCCAAAAACCAGTAAGGCTTCCGACAGAAATCAAACACTCTATCCGCGACTATTGACCTTATTACTAACTTAAAAACTAACATTGATAAAAAACAAATAGCTCTTGGGATCTTCATTGATTTAAAAAAGGCATTCGACACTGTAAGTCACAAAATTCTTCTTAAAAAACTGGAAAGTATCGGTATTACTGGCTTAGCTTTAAAAATATTAAATTCTTATCTTACTAATAGATACCAAGTAGTCGGTATTGGTGAACATCGAAGTGAACCCAAACCCATTACCTGTGGGGTACCACAAGGTTCTATACTAGGGCCTCTATTATTCCTTATCTACATCAACAATATTAATGAAATCGGACTTAAAGGAGTTATTTCACTGTATGCCGATGATACTAGTCTTTTTTACTTTGGCAGTAATATAGAAGAAATTATTAAAGAAGCACAAAGTGATCTTAATAGACTAGCTATCTGGTTCCAATGCAATCTGCTTACTATAAATGCTAGTAAAACCAAATACATGATATTTAGTGCTAAAAATAAAAAACTTCATACACATGGTGAATTAAATATAAATGGTCAACCCATATTAAAAACAAATACTGAGAAATATTTGGGTCTTACTCTTGATGATAAACTTACAATGAAACAGCACATTGAGAAAGTAAGAAAAAAGATATCATCACTGACTGGTGCACTTAGAGGAATTGTCCGATGTCTCTCACTACAGGTCAGATATATTATTTATAACTCGATGGTTAAACCACATATCGATTATTTAATTGAAATATGGGGAAGTGCTGCCAAAACTCACCTTAAGAAACTACAAACCTCTCAAAATAAAATGATTAAAGTCTTATTCAATTATGATTACTTAACATCTTCACAAAAGGTTTTAAAAGAAACAAAATTAATGAATATTGATCAAATTTATAAATATAACACTTGCATACTAGTTCGTAAAATAATAAATAGAGACATACATACACAAATAACATTTACAAAACGACTGCAAGTTCAAAAGCGCATGACGAGGCAGGCTAACCATGTAATTTTAAGAGCACCGAGGACAAACTACGGTAGAAAGACTATCGTGTATGAGGGGGCTGAACTCTATAACTCTATACCAAAGTAATTAAGGAATCGAAATCACTTCCAACTTTTAAAAGGCTATTAAAGCACCACCTAAATAATGTATGAACTGTAACCGTTGAAACCGTTTATTTTATTTTTATTTATTACTTTTATTTTTGGGTTTATTACCAAGCGAAATCGTCGCTTATCTTAATTAATATGTTTTTCCTCATAGAAGTGAATAATTGTATTCTTTTTGAGCGAAATAAATTTCTTAAACCGTAAACCGTAATAAGTCATATTCAAGCAACTCCAATTAAAGAGACTGGCTATCAGTCTCTTTAATTGGAGTTGCTTGAATATGACTTATGGGAGTGATCACTATCCCATCATGGTTGATATCCCTTCCAAGACTATTCCTGACAAAATTTCCCCTCCTTTGTTAGAATACCAACTGAACTCAGTGGATTGGGACCTATACTACAAAATTTTAGACTTAGGGCCGAAACTGCGTTAAGCGGACGCCCGCGCGGTTCTGTACAAAAGTGCTCCGCGCGGGTCACCCGCAGCAGCACTTTTGTATAGAACCGCGCGGGCGTCCGCTTAACGCAGTTTCGGCCCTTACGGGTCTCCTCCCTTCCATCCATCAATCCTGAGACTGCTCAGGAATGCTTTTCCTATTTTTCCAATTCGATATCCTCACCAGCAGATGATTTATTCCCTCCAAAAAAACCACCAACAGGCAAAATTCCATCCCCACCATGGTGGGATAGGGATTGCTCTGCCGTGATCAGGGCCAGGAATGAGGCTGAAATGAATTTCAACTCAGACATGAACCTGGATAACATCATTACCTTTCAACATATCTTGGCTAAGTCCAAAAAATTGCTTAAGAACAAGAAGAGAGAAGGTTGGCAAAAATATTGTGGCTCGCTGAGTCCATCCACTCCAGCGTCGGCCGTATAGCGTAAGCTGAAGTCGTTCAGGTGTAGTTTGAGGCCCCCCTCTGGGAGCTTACTATCGGAGGAACTGGGTAACCAGTTTCTCTCTAAACTAGCCCCGGTCTATGCTCCTAATATGGATGAGTGTGTCGCTGAGTGCTCTCGAATTCCATCGGACGACCCTCTAGATGGGCCATTTACTCTAGGCGAGCTTAAATCAGTTCTCTCCCATGTAAAGGATTCTGCTCCTGGAGTAGATGGATTCCCTTACTCCTTCATTACCAAAGCGGGTGATAAGACCCATCAGTATTATCTGGACTTAGTCAATTACTGTTTTTCTTCCGGTTATATTCCTCTTGATTGGAAGGTTCAAGTCGTCATCCCTATATTAAAACCTGGTAAAGATCCTAGTGATCATTGTTCTTACAGACCAATTGCTCTATCGTCCATACTTATTAAGCTCTTAGAGCATTTGATTAAAAACCGTCTAGAATGGTTCGTAGAAAGCAGGAAATTGCTCCCAATGACTCAATTCGGCTTCAGGAAAGGACTGGGTACAGCTGATAGTGTGGGTATCCTCACATCAGTGATCCGACTGGCCCTTAGCAGGAATGAGACTGTGGTAGCCGTTTTCTTGGACATTTCAGCCGCCTATGATTCTGTCCTCCTCCCACTTCTCAGGCAGAAGATGCAAGAGCTGAGAATCCCGGTTAGGATTTGTCAAATCATTGGCAGCATTTTCTCAGACCGTAGTGTTAAACTCAGGATTCCCGAGGAAAACTCTGAGCCGAGGTCGGTTTGGAGAGGTCTTCCTCAGGGATCCGTGCTTAGTCCCCCTTTATATAATATTTATACTTCTGACCTTCCTTCTTGTTTAAATTTCAACTGTAATATACTTCAGTATGCTGACGATTTTCAGTCTCTTCGTTTTGGAGTAATATGGTCTCCTCTGTCTGTTCATATTCGTGCTCCGTAACATTATTCTCATTACTTATAAATTCTACTATTTTATTTATATTTTCAGTCCCTTCGTCTTGATTTAATATGGTCTCTTTTGTCTGTTCATATTCGTGCTCCGTATCATTATTACCGTTACTCATAAATTCTACTATTTTATTTATATTTTCAGTCTCTTCCTTTTGGAGTAATATGGTCTCCTCTGTCTGTTCATATTCGTGCTCCGTAAGATTATTCTCATTACTTATAAATTCTACTATTTTATTTATACAATTTTCAGTCTCTACGTCTTGGATGGTCTCCTCTGTCTGACTTAGATTAATATAGTCTGATAATTTTGTGTCCACAAAACAACTATGGTATTCATCGTAACACTCGTAACAGTCGTTATCTGATTCAAAATGTATTATGTCGGAGTCACTGTGACAACTAATTGTTCCAGATACACTAGTAGTTGAACTTGTGGATGACATTTCATGTTTCTTCTGTTTTCGATAACCGAGAAGATTAAAATCATCGTGGGTATCTTCTTTATCATCTTGAGAGGATGGTCTTTTATTTTCTTTACTAATACTCTTTTTTCCAATTCCTTTGCCTTTAGGTGTCGCAGTAGTTGTTTTTTTTTTTTAGAAATCTCAAATGACGAAGCAAAGCTGTTAATAACTCTTCTTTTTCTAGTCGCATTCACTTTATGAATGCCCGAATGTCCAGGTACTGTTAATAATCGTTCCTCAGCAGGCACTGTTGGATTTTTAAGTACAATGTTTGATAAAAAATTTAACTTACCAGAGCCAGCTGATTGATTTTGTAAGCAGCGAGGTAGATCTTCAACTTTCTCTGCGATAAATGGTTGGAACTCAGTGTTACTTTTTAGAATTTTACTTAGCATACTGACATCATCAGTACCTTTAGGTGCGGGACTCGGTCGGTTTTTACGTTTTCCAACATTTTCTTTCTTAATATTTTTTATTTGCTTTTGTTTTTTCAGGTCTATGACATCGTTATAAGTAATGACTTCTGCGCCTGGTGCCACTCTGCATCGTTTCATTTTTGTAGAGCTGTCACCACGCTTGACTTTTTGTAAGAGTAGTTCCTCAAATGTGATATTCTTCTTCTCTTCTTTAAGTCTACGTGTCTGCTGCTGTAATCTGTATCTATTAACTAACCAGCCTTTTTCTGTTTATCAGTCGCTGTGAAGTTTTCATTAAAGAAATTTAAGACTATCGAAAGCAACGTATGCGGTTCTGTTTTCATGTTAATCATCGGTAGTTTAATGTCACAAATCACATCATTGATTGGAATTTCGGAAGACACAGCATGTTGATGTTCAATTAAAGACAAAGCAGAACTGTGAGGTTGTTCTTGTGTTTTGGTAGTACTTATGTGTTCCTTCCAGCGACTCAACTTCAAAGCATCAAACTTTGACTCTTCAACTGCTTTAAAATTAAAAGGATAAATTCCACCTTTTTTGAATCCGTTGCATAATACTTCTGGTTCTATTTGGGCCCATACTGATCCAATCAAGCGAGAAAATTCTTTTTTCGACAGTGGTACCCCATAATTTAATCGCGGCCATTTTACAAGAACAATGTCCCAGCTATCTTTGAATGATTTCATGACCGAAATGTCTAATGGCTGTAAAATATGACTAGTATGAGCAGGTAGTTTTAATATAGTTATATTTTGTTTTCGTGCTTCTTCGATTATATTCAAACCCACATGGGTTGAGTGGCCATCATAAATTAGCAAGACAGGAAGTTGATCGCCAATCGTCG
Source organism: Eupsilia transversa (assembly GCA_914767815.1). NCBI lineage: Eukaryota > Metazoa > Arthropoda > Insecta > Lepidoptera > Noctuidae > Eupsilia > Eupsilia transversa. Next base: position 6,959,878 of record OU611873.1, on the reverse strand, counting down.
GCAAAAAAGATTTTTTGAAGTAGGCTTCAAATATTTCCGTCTCCATCCATCCATTTTTCGTAGTCGCATATGTTGTTCCTGGATATGCATCAGGGGAAGTCCACTCGTCCCAAACACATTTCCCTTTGAAGACTATTAGGGGAGGTGTTTTTTCTCCAATCGCACTTGCACCTAGTAACACCGTCGTATTATCTCTCCCCGGTGTTGCAATAACTCTTGTTGCTGCATGGCCTTTGACACCTACGATTTTTGTTTTTGATGGGTCTTTTGAAAAACTGGTTTCATCTAGGTTCCAAATTGCATTAGGTTTCTCTTCTAAACCTAATTCCACTATAGTTTTTTTGAGTAACTTAAAGTACCCATAAACCACAAATGGATCAACCGCTGATTTTCGAGCGTACTCAACAGCCTGTGGTTTTTTAACTGAAAGGTTATGACGATATTGAAATGACACCAATCAGTCCTTTCCCGGTATTCCATTTTTAAAACAAGTTGTTATATTATTTTGATTTACATAATCTCCAACCATCTCGCAAACTTCTGCCCTACTAAGGCAAAAACCATATTTTTCCATTGTATGGAGGCAGCTAGCGAGATTTTGTTCAATCTTCAAAGGCAGAGTTTGTTTCCTCCCTAGTTTGCATGATGAACTTTTTTTTGTGACGTGATCCATAATCGTCATGCGCGGAATCTCGTAGACTTGCGCTGCTTTGTAGCCGGATAACGTTCCATTTCTGACTGCCAGTACTGCTGCTTGTAACTTTTCTTTATCATAAGAACCCTTACTCGTTTTCCTTTTATAATTTCTCACCATAATTATTCAGTAATAATTATGGGGAAACTGAAACAAACATAATTATAATAAGTATTAATTATAAATAAATTTAATTATAATAAACATTTTACTGGACCATAGGCCAAATCTAGTATTAGTTAGTTAGCACTTACGGGAACGGATAATTACTATATTTTTGGATAAAATTTCCATTATGGACCATCGATTTGGAAGTTCATATTTTTTATGTAGATAGTACTCATAAATAGAAAGCTTTTTACCAATTTTCAAGTGACGGAAATTCACGGTTTACGAGATATTTTTTTTTAAAGTTTCCATTCAAATTGGAAAATAGCACGCCATTTGCATATTTTTAGGTTGGATAAATTGTCATAGTAGACGTCAAAGTTGACATTTCACGTTCCGTTCACCGTAGAGGTTTATTTTATTCAATTTTATGTCATATTTTTTACTTAATAAAATATTATTTTCACTTATTCACATATTAAATTTGGTGTGTAATTAAGGTGCACAATAACCGTGCTGTATTAAGCAATTACATTGACTTTTTTACACAAAAAATTACGAATTTTTGTTTACAATGTGGAACGGAACGTGAAGCGACGCCATTTTGCGAAGGCGACCAACTAGCCGAAGCTGCGGAGCCGAGCATGAGTGACCGTGCTTCGGCACGCAAGGGCGGAAGGGCTGCTCTTCCCGCAGCGCCGGAGATAAGGCGGAGTCAAACTGGGGGGAATTTTTGTTCTAACCTAAAACACTTTAACCTTGGTTATCTCCATAACCATAGGGTTCCACGGAGTGGGGATGGTACAGGGGTTATCCCCTTTCACCCCCCTTCCCCTCCCCACGCCATAAATCGATGTAACCTAACCTAACCTAAAAAACTTTAACTTTGGATATCTCCATAACCATGGGGTTCCGTCAGGTGGGAATGGTACAGTGGGGTAGCCTACCTCCCCCCCTTCCCCCTCCTCCCCACACCGCCCCCTAAATCGATGGTCCATAATGGAAATTTTAACCATTTTCCCACTTGTCCATTTTGAGGTTACATATTTGATACAACAATTAATTCTGGATCCACTGGTTTTTATTAAAAACAAATAGAAAAATCCATTGAAACACATATTAAACTACAAAATGTGCATACTCAGAAAGTCGTAACTTGCGAAAAAGAATATTTACCTTATAAGAAACGGCAGCACTCTACACTTGAGTATCGAGTTCGGAACACAACTAAACTTCAAACGTCATTTTTTACTCTTGTAGACAACGTAGCTCCATCTATGTATTATAATTATAACTAAAAAGTGATCCTGTTTTATCAACAGAATCAGTAACAGCGTAACTATTCTGGAATTACTAGTTACTGCATGTTTACTGAATTGCCCCGCAGACGGATTAGCCCACATTGACCTTATGTATAAAATAGGTACGCATAACTAGCGAAATGCGGGTGTACCATAGGTACCTACACTTCTGTCTAACCCTTTGGGGATTACAGGCGTGATGTTTAAGAAATACTCACACTCAGTGATAACCATATTATTTCTAATGAAGTGATCCAATTTGATTACACTTACCTAGTAACTAGGTAGGTACTTACAAACTGCCGCGTTCGTCTAGTGGCCGCAAGTACAACTGCGCGTGAGGTCCCTAGCCGTGGCATAGCTAGGCGTGGGCAAAGAGGGATTTGGGATTGTACAACTAGCTTCTCCCCGCGACTTTGCCCGCGTACAATTTCTTCTTTTAACATAAATGATAAAATAAAGTATCTACCTTATCCTATCACACTCAGCAATACTGTAGCTTCCCGTTAGTTCAAGAATTTTCGGAATCGGATCATTAGTTCTAACAATCTTTTACCTTTTTATAATATTAATACCTACAGAAACTTCCTGCAGATTCGAATAAAAATGTTAGACCAAGTATTTTTTTTAAATCATTGAATCCTGCAAAATACCCCTCCCGCACTACATATTATTTTAAAATCTATCAATAGTTTTGCAAATCAATTAGGTAACAAGCCAGTCTAAGCTGACCTCACATTATATTTCGTGTCAACAATATGAGTTATGCGGACGACATGGTGCTGCCGACCGCGTCGATCTGTGGGCTGAGGAAACACGCACAGACCTGCCTTCGTCCTCTGATGAAGATCGTCACTACTGAGCTCAGGCAGCACGGAACTCACCGCCATTTATACGCTCTTGTATCGCGGCGTCGCTATACAAATGAGTGCCGACAGCGGCTAGAGGAAGGCGGTATCCTTTGAAGTAAAAATTGGTACTGAGGGCTTAAGTGTGAGTTTCATTTTACCATCTCGATCAAACGCATCGACCGCGTTTGGCGCTCCAATTGGAAGCCGGCCGGCCTTCACCGGTGAAGGGCCAATCGGAACGCCGAACGCGCTCGATGCTTTTCATCGAGATGGTAAAATGAAACTCGCACTAGGCCCTCAGATACGGGTCGATTCGCCGATTCGCCTCGCGACACCAAATCGATCAATCTAATTTATACATTATTGCAATACGATAAGAATAACATTGCATGGCGACTTGTCGCGTCACGCGATATCGCGGCGTCGCCATTCCAAGAATGCCGACAGCGGCTAGTGTAGGGCGATCATTTTAATTTATACCTTATTGCAATAGTATAAGAATTACATTGCACTGACTTACTAATGCCTTTGGCGGCGCGCGGCGCCTCACAAAAGAGTGCCGACAGTGGCTAGTTGAGGGCGGTATCCTTTGAAGTAAAAATTGGTACTGATACGCCGGTGGCTACGTGGCTACGCGCTACTGCTGAGCTTGAGGTCCTGGGTTCGATTCAGGTGCTCAGGTCGGGCAAAGTGTTTTTGGGTTTTTCATCTGGAATGGCTCAGTAGCTGCCCGGAGTTTGGCTTTGTGCCTGGTTGATGGTAATAGGCTCGCCCCCTATTACATGGGACTTAAACATAACTGGTGAAATGTGGTTGTACTAAATATGTACATCTCTGCCTAACTCTTCGGGGAATACAGGCGTGATGTTATGTTATGTATGTTGACAATTCATTAAGAGGATGTAGGAGAGGTCATTTACAAGCAAATGACCCCTTTTGTCTCCTATGCAAATGTCAACAATTTTCGCGTCATTTGCTATTTTTTTATTTTATACATTTTAAAATATAAAATGTCAAATTATTTGGAAATGATTGACATTGGCATAGTTAATCGCCGACATAAAACCAATTTCAATTTCAATTGGCCTTTATAAGCAATCTTAAAAACTAGGTTTACAATTTATTTAGCATAAATATAAACATCCAAATTGAGAACCTTCTTCTTATTTGAAGTCGGTTAAAAAGATTCGAGCTTGACCGCGAATAATATAGGCAGTGGCGTGTGCGGCGCGGCGCTGAAGCGGCTAGCTTGCGGCAGCTTCAAAGGGTAGCTGCGCCGCGTGCCGCCAAAGGCATTAGTAATTCAGTGCAATGTTAATTCTTACTTTATTGCAATAAGGTATAAAATTAGAATGATTGACATTTGCCAGGACCTTCGCTTTGCGGATGACCTAATTTTATTCGTCGAATCCCTGGAAGACGAAAGCGAATGTTAAGAGTTTATGACGCTTCCTTACAAGTTGGCTTGAAATGAAAATGTCCAAGACGAAGGTGATGTTAGGCGTCCCGTATAACTTGGTTTAAGCTACTATGGTTGGAAACGAGTGTCTGGAGATACCTAGTTGACCATTACGTTTATTTGGGCCATGTTCTATCTTTTGACAACCAGCATTTTAACAAAGAGATTTCCAGGAGAATACAGCTTGGGTGGGCGGCATTTGGTAAGCTGGAACATATTTTTCGATCCAAAAACATCCAACAGTGCCTAAAAAACTCGCCTTTTCCACCAATGTACAATGACCTACGGTGCCGAACTGCCGAGACATGGACGTTCGCAAAGGTGACTGTACACCGCATACGAGTAGCACAAAGGGTCATGGAGCGAGCAATGCTTGGCGCGGAGATGACCGATGGAGACTGGAGTAGAGCTGTGACAAGGCCGTCCAAAAGCGCGTTGGGTTGATGATATCGTCAAAGTCACGGGAAACACCGGAAGGATTTTCTGCCTAAGGCATTAAGTCCGCCTCTGTACATTTGTGTGCTTGAAGTATTAAATAAACAAATAAATAAACACCTGGGACCTAAGTCTAATAATTTATAAACGTTACAATGGTCTCTCAAATGGTAAGTTTTGAACAGTTTTTGTATGGCAAATCTGTCAAAAACTCACCGTTGAGAGACCATTGGAACGTTTATAAATTAGTAGACTTAGGCCCCTGGATGAGGGACGCACGGAACCGGGAAGTATGGCAGAAAAAAGGGGAAGCTTATACCCTACAGTGGGTGATTCTGGGCTGAAATGATGAGGACCTTTTTAGTTTAGAAATGGAGAAATTATTGTTTTTTCGTAAAGTTCTTCAAAAACCTTAGAACAATGAGATAAGAGTCACGTTGCGATGACATACTATTTTGCTTATGATTTTATTTCACTTTGGAATAGTCTGTTTAGGTACCAAGTACCTACCTACTTATGTAAGGTTGAGTTTAAATTAGTTTAAAAAAAAACCTGGTTGTTACACAACCAGGTTTTTTTTTAAACTAATTTATACGCACCTTGACGACGTGATTCGGCTCCTTATTTTTGTTTAGTTATGGATCAATGTTATATGCAACTATTTTTACCTTAAACGCTTGGAAAATATATTTTTTGTACACGCGATTCTGCCCCTTATTTGTATTAAGTTACGAATTAATGTTCTATGCAAGGATTTTCTTCCACCAAAACTTGGAAGTTGGACGTATCCTTTTTTCCATACGCGACTGTAAGTACACCTTATTTGTATGACAGGTGACATGGTGACATTTGTTTGTCACGGTCACAGATGTCACTATCGACGAAATTGTATATGACGGCACAGGATCAGACATATTGTAAAATAAAATAAGTTCTTTCAATTTAGGATTTATTATTTAATCAAACAATTTTTACACGAAACTACCCTCAGTTTCAAGACAATTTTATTAATTTTAACACCTTACAAAATAGCCAAGACACCCAGTAATACAGTAACAGCTTAGTTTACACAAAAGAGCAACAATGTACAGAGAGGCAGAGTAACAATAATTTAGAGCAATACAATGTACAGAGAGGCAGAGTAAGACAATTAGAGCAATACAACCTGTGCACCGGGCGACGCCTGAAGTCAGAATGCCTTTTCGCTCGGGATGTCGCTACACCCCCGTCGGGGGGTGCGGCCGGCGGGATCGGAGCGTAGCTCCTCGCCCGCGGAAGCAATACTGTGGCCCGCTACAGTGGACCCCTCACTATGTTTGCCTAGTGGCTGCAGTGGAATTGGGCGCGTGTTATCGCGCCCGTTTGTGTAGCTGCATATGTAGCTTCGTAAGCGCGTCGCGACGCCTATAGTGGTGTCGCTTTCTTCACGGCACCTCGGCGGTCTGTCCCTACCAGGTGAGACCCCCAGTTACCTGGGGGAGGCCCAGCGAGGATAACCAGCATCGTGGGTGCCGACTCGGCGCGCCTACGGGCATATGTAGCCTCCTCTCGCCATGCTCACAGAGCTAGCCGTTTACAGATTGAGAGTGAGGCTGATATGAGTGTGTGAGCGGCTTGTGCTGTAAAGTACTGCCGCTCAGTGTTAGCGTGCGCCGCAGGCGCACCCGCGCCGCGGCTGCACACTGATGTGAATGCATGTGGAGTATAGGTTGTCTGTATTAGTTGCGTGGCGTGCCTATATTAACCTAGAACACGCCGCGCAACAGATGTGAGTGTACATCTGTAGAGTCATTTTATTACGAGTGATGCGCGTGTAACCGAGTGCGCCTCACCCGTGACGTCATGTAGGGCGTCGGTGTCGTCATCCGGTTGGACGGAGAGAGGCGACCTTATCCCTAAGGCCGCGGTCATTCCAGCGTCTCTCACCTTGGCGCTCTATCCATGGTACAATGTTAGTAGCATGGATAGACCGTCAAGGATGACGGTCTCCACATCCTGACCCTGTCTGACGGCCCTTATCAGGTCCATCAGCAGCTGTATGGCACAGGCTGTGATCTCCTTTTTGTTGGTGTCCGCGCCGGTGCTGCCACGGTTCGCTTGTGCGGCGAACTCATGCGTTTCTGACTAGACTGTCATGAGTGTGTGAGCGGCTTGTTATGTAGTGTACCGCCGCACAGTGTCCGTGTGAGCCGCTAGCACGCCCGCGCCGCGGCGTCACACTTGATTATAGATGCTTGTATAGTATGGGTTGTCTGTGTTGTGTTACGTAGCATGCCTATATTAACTTAGAACACGCCGCGCAACAGATGTGTGTGTGTATGTGCGGCGCTATGTGAGGTTGCAGGTGTCGCAGCAGGAGTGCTTCGAACACCTTGGACATGGTCGGCAGTAGTGAGATAGGCCGATAGCTCTCCGGCTTCAGTATGTTTTTACCCGGCTTAGGCAGCATAATGACGCGCCCTTCCTTCCACGGGGCGGGAAAAGTCCCTGTGCGCAGTATCGCCGTGTATAAGCGCGCCAGCGCCGCTACCATACGAAAGGGTAGGCGTCTCGGGGCCAGAAACTATATATCTATGGGCCTCAGAGTCCGCGAAGAGTCGTCTCCCCTCATCGTTCGTTACGCTTGAATTCCACGCCGGGTGTTTACAATTTAAATCGCCGGCAAGGAGGGTAGCGTGTGTCGATCGCATTAACAGGCCTCGCAGCTCCGCATAATCTAGGCGGGCCGCGGGCGGCCTGTAACACGCATAGATGTCAATGTCCTCGCCGGCTATGTGTAGCTGTACACCCAGCGCGTAAAACGACTTGAGTGTCGGCGGGGGAATCTCCTGGTGGACGACTCGTCGCTTCACTAATACCACCAGACCACGGTAGATTGAGCGTGCTGACTTTTCATCCTTCTTGTAAGCGTGGTATCCCGGGAACCTAACCCTATCTTCGGGTCCCAGTAATGTCTCGCTTATGAGCGCCACGTCGATATTCTGTTCCCTAAGGAGGTGGCGGAGGGGGGCGACCTTATCCCTAAGGCCGCGGGCGTTCCAATGGATCACCCTTAACGCACTAGCCATGATACAGCGTTAGTAGGGCGGCCAGTCCGTCAAGGATGACCGTCTCAATGTCCTGCCCCTGTCTGATGGCCTTAATTAAGTCCATCAGCAGTTGTATTGCGCAGGTGGTAAATTCCTTATTTTCGTCGCGACGCCGACGCCACTATTTGCAGCCCCGGCGAACTTAGTTTGTTCTGCCGGTTTACGCTGTGATTCAGTGGCGCTGAGAGCGACGGTGCTGCCAACTGGTGGTTTTCTAGCGAACCCGCTAGTTTGCGCGCTTTGCCGCTGCGCGACCGTGGCGCTGACCACGGGTTCGCTAGTATGTATTGTTATTTTCGCCGCCTGCGCATTTACAGGGGCAGGTACGGCCGTAGGGATGGTTTCTTGTGTCGCCGGGGGGGTGGATTTCTTTTTCCTCCCTTTCCCCCCACGTCTCTTCTTCCTCCGCCCTGAGGAGGGGGGGGCTTCACTTCGCTCAGTGGGCTCATTTGCCGGCGCCATCAGAGTAGGGCCGGATGCCTCTACTACCTCTACTAGAGGGGGCTTCTGTGCGGCCGATTGCGACCGGCGAATGGCCATGGATGCGACCGTGCCCGCTCGCTTGTTCCGGATTTCATCCTGGAACACAGGGCACTTAATGTTGCACGCGGGGTGCGGGCCCCCGCAGTTAACGCAGGTGGCCGGCTCCTCGCGCGGGCGCGGACAATCTCGTGCCGCGTGTTCCCCGCCGCACCGCACACAAGCGAGCGGTCGGTGGCACTGGTGCGAGCTGTGCCGAAAGCGCTGGCACCGGTGGCACTGAGCGGGCCCACGCTTTCCCCGCCACGCCTCAATCTTGACACCCCGCATGTAGAGTAACGGTCATAAGTGGAGTAGCAATTTCACAAAGCAATAGATTGACGCTTCGGTTTAACTTACGACCTTCTTATAATAAGCCTTAGACACACACAGACTCTCATTAGTTTAACAATTATAGTATTTCATAAATTCAACTCGTAACGCACATGTCATGATAGCTTAGTGGTTACCGTATTTGGGTTGACGCGTTCATGCGTAGAGAGTCGTGGGTTCAAATCTCACGCGCGGTGATAGTTTTTTTATGTTTTAAAAATCATTCGAATAATCACGCTATTGACTATATCCTTGTTATGTTCGTCGTGTTCACTAAACTCGCAAAACTTTATGATTATACCCACGAAAACCTAAATAAAGTTAAATGATAATTAAGGTAGACAAACGCAGTTAACTTACGACTCATTCACCGCGAATAAATAGAACGATGTTTGTTATTGTGGGTTAGTGACGTGTGTTCAATATATTAGCGGTGTCTAAAGTTCATTTTGAAATGCAAGCAAAGAATATAGAAATGAAAGCGAATATTATTGCGCTGCGTAAAAGCGGACTTAATATTTATCACAAATATCTGATAAAACCGGACTGAGTGTGAGTAATATGATTTAATTATTTTATCAAACATTTATCTAGTTTAATTATAACTGCTGATCCTGGTAATTGTTTTTGGAAACGTTTTATTTTTACCTTATTAATATTATTTATTTATTGCATAATTTAAGTAAATGAAATTGTTTCTGATCTGATTTGGTTTTGTAGCTAACTTTATAATAACTTACTTATTTATTTCAAAACATTTGTTAACTTTAATAATGCTCGTCTAGTTACAACCACTGATCTTTAAATGTCTCATCTGCGGATAAAGTCTAAATAGAAGAAGAAATATATAATTTCAAAGTAAATTTATTTACTTAGATTTTTGAACGATGAAAATAACATTTTAATTATTTATGTGAAATTTCTATTGACAATAATTACTTATTAAACTTTTTTGTTTTAGAGATAAAAGAGACGCAGCGACAACACATGGTCAGCGAATACGGAACGAGTGGTTTCATACCAACAAGACGTTTGAAGAATTATTCAACACGTCTATATGAACCGTGTGCCGTGCAGTCCGCGCAGAAGGTTTGCATTACATGTTACCAACTGTGCAATGTTTACGTTCGTGAGTGGTTAAACACCCGGAGATAACAGTTATTACACGGCCAGCACGATCTCCTGACCTCCACCCCTATAGAACACCTATGGGGTTTGATGATACAGCGATGGGAAGCACGGAATGAGCGGTCTGATGAGCAGTTGAAGTTGCATTGTATAGAAATATGGGAAAATTTAAGGGGAATAGATACAGATAAATGCTTCAATATAAATATATATCTTGTCTCAGCTATTTTCTTTGCAGGGCATTCTTGGTCGCCTGTTTTGTGGTTGCTCGGTTTTTTATATCGCAGGCATGTTGCACAATGTGATGGTTCAGCATGTTTAGTGCACTCATTCGTCTGATGACCTTGTTCTCCACAATGTCCACACGTATAGCTAGCCTCCCGACAAGTCTTTGCAGCATGTCCATATTGTTAACATTTAAAGCACCTGGTCACAAGTGTGAAGTCCCTCACTGGGCAGGATGTCCAATTAATGAACACACGATTTTGGTTTATGAGCGCCTTTCTTATGCTAGCAGTTACTTCAAGAATAAAGTTGCACGTAGGTCCCTCTTTTTTACCTGACTTGTGACTTAAATTTATAGAGGCCAAAAACGACTCACGAGACAAACTAGTCAGCTTGTCGGCTACATTCTGCTCATAGATGCAATCGTAAACTTCTTTGTCACTTAAAATTGCCGGTACTCCTATAACAACAATTCTTGGTCTTCTCTTATGGGGCTCTTCCACTTTCAGGCCGGAACTACTTAGCTGAGATGATTTCCTAAGTTTTTCAATGTCCTCTTTGGACTCCGTGCTGATTATAACGCCTCCGTTTTTTGTTTTGCGCAATCCTCTAACGTGCAATTTCATTTGTTCAGGGCATATAATTTTTTGGACAAGGGATTTAGTGTCGTCACTAGATTTTAATTTATCCGTTGGATAAATTGCAATAGAGCTAACGTTATTGGGGCGCAAGTAATTATTGTTATTGGTTTTTACCATTTCAGCGAACGAAACTTTTTCTGCCATCGTTGGTTTAGCGCAGTTTTCTTGTATGCTAGCTTCAATGGTTTTCTGGAAATTTTCGAGGCTATTTGTGAGGTCACATTTTTCTTTCAATGCCAGTTTAGCGTTTTGTATTTCTTGGGCCTTTAGCTTCAAGTCCTGGTAGTAAACTGCCATTTGTGATACGCCATGTCCAACCTTGCGCGATAACGAGTTGATTCTTAGTTTTTGTTCGGAGTTCAGCTTTCCTTCCTGAGCAATGGTACAGACTTCATTTAGGCAGGTTTCAATCGAGATCAACCAGTTACTAATGTCACTGGTATCCACTGCCTGAATTTGTCCTGAAGCCGCATGGTAAGGTAATTGAGATTTGCTGGCAGGGCTGCTTGGTGGTGGGATACTCCGAGGGCTGTTTGCACTACTTGACATACTTAATTCTTAAATGTTTTTCATAATTATTTGTTATTCACTAAAGTATCACTAACTAAGTTAATCACTAACTTAGCAGAAAAATGCGCGATTGGTTTTCTAGGTCACAGATCACTCGGAAATATTTTAACGACATATGATAAATAATATTGCTAATACACACGTCCGCTCTACTTGAGTGCTAGTAGAGCAAGCAACTGTCGAATAAGGCCGGTTAGATTTTCGTGTCAGGGGAGTATCTTCGATTTGATACCGATCGAAATCATAAATTGTAGTAATTCTATATCCCTGAAATTTTGGAACAAGTTTTTTACTATTTCCTGTAGCTGGGACTTGACGTTCGACCCTCACAAGATCACCTATTTGATATTTTGGAACTGGGCAGTGCTTTGCGTCATAAGCCTTCTTTTGCGACTCTTGATAGGAACTGATTTGATTTCTTCTCTAATTTGTGATAGGTCTTGGCTTTTAGAAGAACCAGATAAGTCGTCTGACAGTTCAGACACAATCCTACAGTCACTTGGACCCGATGGTCTAATGCCGAACAGAGCCTCTGACGGTGTTCGATTTATACCCTTGTTGAATGTATTGTTCATGCCCCACTGAACATCAGGTAGATGCTCATCCCATTTATTATCAGGGGAACCAACACACTTTGTAGTCAAGGCATCAACCAGTGTCCTGTTATAGCGTTCTACCTGACCATTAGCCCTTGGAGTAGAAACAGCATTAAACACGTGTTTAATGTTCTTTTCGATCATAAACTTTTAAAAGTTTTCGCTAGTAAACGAGGTTCCACGATCCGTTATGACCCTTTTTGGAACACCAAACAAACCAAAATACTCCCAGAAAACCTTTATAGAGGTAGACGTTTTTGTGTTCCTTACGGGTTTTAAATAAATATACCGAGTGAATGCATCAATCAGAGCTAAGATGTACATGTTACCTCTCGCACTGCGTACAAAGGGGCCTACATGATCTGCGTGGATAGTATCAAAGGGAATATCTATCTTTGGTATAGGATGCAACGTACCGGGTTTCTTCCCTCCAGAAGCTTTTGAATAAGCACATTCTAGACAAGACCCGACATATTTTTTTACAAAGTTACGCATTTTTGCGAACCAATATGTGGCTTTGATACGTTCCAGAGTTTTGTCAAGTGCAAAGTGGCCTATATCGTCGTGATTTTGCTTAACAATCTGCCATCTTACCCCCTTCGGCACGACCCATTTATCACCGTCACTAGTTACCCTAAAGAGCCTATCATTCTTGAGCTTAAAATTTGATTTAATGTCAATTACATCATCAAACTGAGGATCTTTTAGAATTCCAACGATCCTTTGAATCTCACTATCTGCACTTTGGACTGTAGCTAACCAATTGCAATCACTAACGACCATAACATTATGAGCTTGCTGCACAGGGTTCCGGCTGAGTGCTTCGACATGAGCCATGCGATGGCCGGCCCTATACTCAATGCAAAAATTATATTCCTGCATCTGTTCCCACCACCTAGCGACCCGTGGAATCATATCTCTCTTCTGAAAGGTTGCACGGAGAGAGTTGCAGTCGGTTATAATTTTAAAAAGAAAGAAAGAAAGAAAGAAAGAAAGAAAAATATTTTATTTGGGACACGCACAGGAAATACAAACAATAAAAAGGAACATTTAAAACGAATAAACTCAACAGAGTCAAAAACAATTAAACTTAACAATAAAAAATAAACATTACGACCTGTGCGAGGCCAAAAAGGCTCCTATCTCAGCTTATTGCTGCGATATTTAGAAAAAATACCGCAGCGCTGGTATTCTGATAGGGCCTACCTACTGGGATGTCACGGACTATCCACGGACAAATCCCGCAAGTATACAACAAAATAATTAAAACTACGTATATAATACAATAAAAAAAAAAATAGATATAAATAAAAAACCGAAAAGAATTACAATATTATTATAAGCGACCCACGACCGACACTCCAACATCACTTGTCCATGGAATAGATCAATAGACTATTGTCTATGGTCTATGGTAGTATGACAAGCGAAGGGACGCGGACGCGGGCGCACTGCGATGGCATGTATTCTGTTGGCTTGGCAATCAATGTGGTATAAATGAAAATGGATTGTATTGATACGAATAAATAAGTGATTATAAAAAATAAAAAACTACGGGATAAGGCAAGAAAGTGTTGTATAAATAATATAAGGTATCGTAGTGTGTATGGCTGACTGTGTTGTGTTGTGCAATTCGAAAGAAAAAGGTTTAATCACCGAGCAAAACAAACAAAGCGATTGAAGCAAAATCATGCTGCTGGGTCCGCTAAGGTCACCAGTACCAAAGGCGTGCAGTCCACGGGTGAGTTAGAAACTGGTTTCCTTTTGTACTCGTATCAAGTGATGCTTGTATTTGGTGCTAAAAGTTCCGACTGTTTTTATAGCACGAAAAGGAGGTGGCAAGTCGTTCCAGCAGCGAGAGGCGGCGAATTTAAAACTTCCACGGAATGCAGCAGTTTTGTGTGTTGATGCCAAAAGAAGGTAAGATGATGCTCTAGTTTTAATTTTATTTATATCACGTGACCAAGTCAATTTCTTGTACAGATATTCTGGTTTTTTTGTGAGAATGGTGCCAAAGAGTAGGGTAGCCAGATGAAGCTTTCTGCGATCTGACATTCTCATCAAATTACCCTTATTTAAAAATGGAGTTATGTGTGATCTGGGAGGAACATTGAAACAAAATCTCGCGCAAGCATTCTGTACACGCTGGATCAACTTATCGCTTCTACCGAGAATGCAGGCACCATACACAGTGTCTGCGTAGTTTAGCTTGGATAAAACAAGTGACTCACACAGCATGACACGCATATCCACACTTATGTAGGGCCGTACTCGGTACAGAAGTTTTAACCGGTAAAAACAGTTGCGCACAGCCTCCATGATGTGTGTCTCAAAATGCAGGTGCTCGTCAAACACCACCCCAAGATTACGGGCTTCTTGCACCCTATCAATAGAGCAACCGTCTATCTTCAAGTCCAGACTGTATCCTAACATTTTATTAAGAAAATCTCTTGACCCCATCAGAATGTACTTGGACTTAACTGGGTTCAGAACCAGAGAGTTTCTCAATGACCATGCTGAAATCCTGTCTAAATCTTCATTAATTCTTTTTACAGCTTCAGCAGAGTGCTGAGGGCGGAATGAGAGATACATCTGCAGATCGTCAGCATATAGGTGGAACTTAGTATTGATCAGACAGTTAATGATGTCGGCACTGTAGAGAATGAAGAGAAGTGGGCCAAGGATCGATCCTTGTGGTACGCCGCGGTTCACTTGCTTGGGACTGGAGGACATAACATCACCATCATCATTTGTTACCTGGACAAACTGAGAACGATGACTAAGGTAACTCTGAAACCATTGGACTGTTTCGGGCTGACATCCATAATAAGATAGCTTGGAGAGGAGAAGCGAAGTATTGATTGAGTCAAAGGCACGGGAAAAATCAAGCAGCACAAGCATGGTACCCATACCCTGTTCTCTGGCTTCCAGGATATTGCCAACCACGTCAAGGAGAGCTGTGGCTGTGCTGTGCTCCTTACGAAAGCCTGACTGGGCCAGTGGCAAAATACTGTGCTGCTCAAGATATGCCCGGAGTTGGTTAGACACAACCTTCTCCAGAATTTTGGATAGACACGGTAAAAGGCTAATTGGGCGAAGATCTTTCAAGCCGGTGGGATTAGGTACCTTGGGGATGGGCCTAACTATAGCCTGTTTCCACAGATCCGGAAAAGAGGATGAGGCTATGGATCTGTTGATGATAGCTGTTATAGCTGCAAGCGTACGAGGAAGAGTCATCATCAACATTTCCAGGGAGACATGGTCCGAACCCTGAGCATTGGACTTAAGACCATGCAATAGCTTCAGCACCATGTCGTCCTGTACTGGCTTGAGCTGGAAATGACTATTTCCAAATCTGTGGTGCTCAAAGTAAGTCAAATCAGCATTACTGACCCCACCACTGCCAGGCACATCCAAAAAGTGGTCATTTATTATCTCTGGCTTGTTACAAAAGTGTGGCAAACTATGCTCTGGTTTTTTTGAAATATCTATAGTAGATTTTATATGTTTCCATAACCTCTTTGGCTGTTTAATGTTTTTATTTATGTAGGTTTTAAAATATGCACACTTTTCACTATCAAAAGTGGCCCTGACTAAGTATTTGAGTTCTTTGTAAGAGTTTATGTGATGTATAGATTTAGTAGCTTTAGACTTAACATGGCATTTGTCACGCAACTTCATCATTTCCTTGACAGTATAAGTTATCCAAGGGTAAGACTTTTCTTTGATTAATACTTTTTTATGGGGTGCATGTAAGTCGAAGAGTTTCAAAATATACTCATTAAATGTTGCTACCATAGAATTCACATCCTCCAGACTTTCAATGTATTCCCAGTCCATCTTATTCAAATCGTCATTAAATTTGTCCAGCAGAATATCTTTAAGTGGCCTAAAGGTGATCCAGTGTGGGCAAGGTTTTTCTAATTTAAAATTTAGTTCAACCGATATAACTGCATGTTGCCCAAGTTCTGGTATGTGTGATACAGAGACCCCACACACACGGGCATCAGTGCACACAACATCAATTAATGTTTCACTATGATCTGTGAAATGGGTAGGCTCAGTAACAATTTGCTTAAGCTTGGAGCATAGTAAAAAGTTGTTTAATAATTTTGTTTTATTTTCCAGCTGGTTTAAAAAGTTAATATTGAAGTCACCAAGCAAGATAACCTTATCCGCGCTAGCAAAAGAGGAGAGAGAGTCTGTGATCGCATCCAGGAAAACATTTACATCAAGCCACGGCGGCCTGTATGCAGTACCGATGATAACTGCATGCGAATTAATATTAAGCCTGAGCCACATCTGCTCGACCTGCGGCGCCGGCGGGTGCGGCACGGCGCGCACGCGCACGCCGCGGCGCACGTAGAAGCCCACGCCGCCCCCGCGCCCGCCGCGCACGCTGTGCGGGCGCGGCACGTGCCGCAGTCGGTAGCCCGGCACTGTCGGCGCGCGACCCTCTTCTCCCTGCCTGAGCCAGGTCTCATTAATCGCCATGATGTCAACAGAGAGTGCCTCCATAGCAACAAGGAATTCCTCATGGCGTGAACCGAGTGACCCCGCATTAAATAGTCCAACTTTCAAATTTCTCGTCTTATTCATTTATGAAAATAGTGTAGAATATAGTATATATAAGTTGATTATAGATAGTATACAATTTATTATGCCGTGTAGGATTTAGCATAACAATAGTCGTAAATATTATGTAAATTCGTAATACTATAAGTTTAGTACACATTAGAGATACATACATAGACAGCCAAAGTGTAATTATATATAAAATCCGTAAAAATAAATATATCTTAGTAAATATAGTAGACTTGAAGATAGAGAGTTGAAGTGTCATACATAAGAAATGCACATAGATAGTCATTGATTGAGCAACTGGACCACCAGTAGAAATAGCCAAGATATACAGAGACAAGTAAGTAACGGGCCTCGCACAAGCCAAAACAGATGAAAAAAGGTATAGTTTAAGAGTAACATTGAGTAAGTTATAGTGCCTGTCAGGAACATTATAATTAAACTTCTTTTTCAGTAGACACCTCACTACGAAAAACACGCGCAAAGTCCTCCTCTGAGCGAATGCAGTGGGTAGGCTTGCCATCACCCTGCTTAGCCAGAATGCGGCCGAACTTCGTCCACGTATACCTCCATCCGAGACGGCTGCCAGCCTCACGTACCCGGTAAAACAATTGCTTGTTTGTCTTGGTCAGCCTCTCGTTCAGATAGAAGCGTCGCGGGGGTGCGGCGAGACCAAGATCCCCGGTCGTGGCACCGCGCCGTACGCGCGCGCTCTGCAGCAGGTCGTCTCGCAGTGCGCGCCGCGTCAGGCGCACCACGATACGCCGCGCGCGCCCTGCAACTGCTGCTTCTCCCACTGGGCTCGTTCCGCTAACCGGAGTCGCGCCGCCCGCAGAGGTCCTACGTACCTCTCGTTCAGCTCGCAGGCCCACCCGTTGCGCGAACACTATGTCCCGCTCGTCAAGTGCAACCCCAAGCTTTGTCGCCACCAGCCCGACGGTGTGCATCACGTTCTCGCCAGGTATCTCCGGGATGTTTGCAATCTCCAGGTCAGATCCAAGTAAATCCTGCTCGCGGTCGTTGAGATCAAGCTGCAGCTGCATCACTGCCTGCTCGAGCCGGCTCACTTTGCCGTCTGGCACTGCACTTTCTTTACTCTCCAGAGCCTCGATTCTGGCCTCCAAACCGTCAACCCGCTCGATACATAGTCCCATCGACGAGTGCATGCCCGCCATCTCACGACGAAATTCCCACATTTCATCCCTAACCTCCCGCAGCTCAGATCGGAAGAGCCTTATCTCTTCCCTGAGAGTCAGTTGCGTGTCCGGCGAGGGTTCCGTATCAGTACCCTGTTCGCTCCCAGCCCGAGACAATGCCTTAGCCACCGCAACGGGGGGCTTGGTTAGAGTGCCCTGGACCTGAGTCACCATGACAGGCGACCTGATCGTAGC
The DNA here is from genome assembly GCA_914767815.1 of Eupsilia transversa. Taxonomy (NCBI): domain Eukaryota; kingdom Metazoa; phylum Arthropoda; class Insecta; order Lepidoptera; family Noctuidae; genus Eupsilia; species Eupsilia transversa. Next base: position 6,941,957 of record OU611873.1, on the reverse strand, counting down.
ACCCTGGAGTGGCACTGCAACCGGAGCTGATGCTGCCGACGCAACCGGGGCCGCCGACGCTGCTGTTGTAACTGCTGAAGTAACAGGGGGACCACTACTCAGATCCTTGACGGGGGTGGCGCTATTGTCACCCCTGGGCAATTTTTTCTTGCATTCCGGGCACAGCCAGTCCCTACTCAGCTGCGTTGGATCGGGCAACAACAAACATGCGAGGTGATACCGATTGTGGCAAGAAAAGTTGCTACACGTAGCGCCACCTTTCGTCGACAGAAACTTTCCGCAGGCTGCACACTTTACCATGATGGTACGGTTAGGAGCAGGTAGATGGCGCACACCTTCCCTACTACTCTTTTGGCGGCGCTAGATGGCGCCAGCTACACAAAAATTATTGATTTAATGTGTAGATCTGTGGTAATGATTACGACACTTGTCAAAAGTTACACTTTTTGGGGGTACCGGTAGGACCAAAAAAGTAAAAAACTTCCAAGTCACTTCAAACTCTACAAAAGTCACAGAAAATGTAATTTGTTTTTACGGATTTACACTACCGAACTATTTATTGTATTGCCTTGCTAACGATCACACACGTAAGTAACACTACTGTGCTAACGAAAACATGAAATTTACGCGGAATTTATTGGTGTTTTATTTTATATAAGTGCAGACACGAACAGCTGATGTGTACCGTAAATCGTCCGTGACGTCACTCCAAAAGGGATACCTACTAAATAAACGCGGAACTTCTGTAAGGAAGAGACTACGGCAAGCGTCTCCAAGTCGTACGATGAGTAGTTTTGTTCCTCAGGAGTTGTTTGCCTACTAAAGTAAGCGATTAGCCTAAGCACATCGTCCTCATCCTTTTGCAACAAGATACCTGCTACTCCAATCTTACAAGCGTCCGTATGAAGCTGGGTATCTGCCTTCGGATTGTATAGAGCTAAAGTGGGACGTTGTACGAGCTCCTTTTGTAAGCAACGGAATGCGGTTTCCTGATCTGTACCCCATGACCATTTGGAATCCTTTTTCAAGAGTTGCGTAAGAGCTTTTGCAATAACCGAAAAATTTTGAACAAATCTACGAAAGAAGCTAGACAGACCAAGAAACTGGCGAACATTATGTTGGCTCTGAGGAGTTGGGAACAGCTTCACAGCCTCGAATTTCCTCTCGCCAGGACGAATGCCACTAGCAGAAATTTCAAAGCCCAAATATTCGACCGAGCTACAGAAAAAGCATTTGGGGAGTATTAATGTGAGGCCAGCATTGGCGAACAGGCGCAGCACTGACTCTAATCTCGTCATTCCCTCATTGATATCCTTTGAGGGGATTATCACGTCATCTAAGTAGGCCAGGGCTTCCTTATGTCGTAATGATCCAAGGACTTGGTTCATAATACGTTGGAAAGTAGCTGGGGCATTTGCGAGACCGAATGGCATACGATTGAATTCGTAATGACCGTCCGGCGTCACGAACCCAGTTTTATGTTTGTCTGCTTCCCGGATTGGTATCTGGTAATACCCTGAAGCAAGGTCTAAAGTTGTGTAGAATTTGTTACCAGAAAGAACATCTATCTGATCGTCAATCAGCGGCATGGAATAGTAGTCCCGGACAGTCTTTTTATTAAGGGCGCGATAATCTATACATAAACGAAGTTCGCCAGACTTCTTCCTAACCACTACAATAGGACTCGCGTAACATGATGTTGATGGTCTTACGATATCATTCTCCAATAACGTCAACCGCGCCTACATTGCCCCTATCCTCTACTCGCATGACCTTTTTCTCTTTAGTCATCGGTAGTTTGGCATAGCACTGTTCTACCTCATGACCTATTCTATTGCATCTACTACACTTCTTAACGGATTGCGATGTAACATGACCATCCTTCTTGCAATTCGAACAACGTGTAGGCTTAGGGTTACAGATATTTTGGTGTTTTAGAGGTTGACCTTTAGTTAGTTTACGGTCGTTGTTGAATTTTATATTTCGAGCATTACGTAAATATGAAAGAAGTTTGTTAGGGTCATCAAACTGAGCTGCCTCTGCACCTAATCTAACCGACCGGTCGTCGATGCCATGCAAAATGCATTCGACTGCCCTTTTCCCTTTTATACCACATCTATTGATTAGTGACAGTTTGTCATAATAATACTCTTCTAAGGAGTCCGTGAACCTAGCTCGTTTCGCCAACATATCGCTTAGCATTTGGCCATAATTTTCTTCCGATGGGAAAATAGCCAAAAGTTTCGCCTGCCATTCAGCCCAAGTAAACAGGACCGACGGAAGGCCCTCATACCATCTTTGGGCTATACCTTTCAGTTTTGGTAATGCAAACCTGCTTCTCCGATTAACCATAAATGGTTGCGCACTCATTGACTTTATGAAGCCACATAGTCATCGTCTGTTCCCGTTTACTTGGGTCAAACTCGGGTATCGTGTTAAAGGAACCTAACTTATGTGCACTATTATTGGACATAGATTTTAAAACATTAATAAGATCCGAAAGAGTAGATAATCCTAGAGAAGTTGACTCACCCCTGGTGTTATCTTGAATTTCGGCTTGCACGTCTCTCACTGCGCTAGCCCGCGGCTGCCTCAATGGGCTTCGCGAACGGCAGCTTGCACGGCCAGGTGAGAAACGCCCTGATGCTCGGCAGTCCACACGGCTCGATGCTCGGCGGTCTGCGTGGCTCGATGCTCGGCGGTCCGCACGACTCGATGCTCGGCGGTCCGCACGGCTCGATGCTCGGCTGTCCGCACGGCTCGCCGCTCGTTGGTCCGCACGGCTCGATGCTCGGCGGTCTGCACGGCTCGATGCTCGGCGGTCCGCACGGCTCGATGCTCGGCGGTCCGCGCGGCTCGATGCTCGGCGGTCCGGGTTGCAGCTCCTCTGCTCGCTTCGCCGTCGGGCCTCCGAATTGCGCGGTCGTTGACCCAGCCGGTTGCGTGAGCGGGGACTATCCCGCCTTCTAGGATGCACCGGTTGATCTGGTGAGCAGCGACTCAGGCGCCCTCTTGATCGACGGCGCAACCGACTTAAGTCCCGGCTGCAGGCTTGACGCCTAGCAGGGCTGCGTGACCGTCGGTTAGCAGTAGGTGAACCCGTTGGCTCTGTCGGGGTGTAGAGAACACGTTCTCGTTTGTCCCCCTCCATGGGATATCCCTGGAATGTAAATTGTTTCCCAAAGAATTCGTTCTTTATAACAGATTCTAAAATAAAGAGAATAAGCACAACATCCCAAGATCCTACTGCAAAAACTCTCAAACCTCGGTATATTCGGCCAGCTTCTCCAATGGTTCGAATCATATCTGACTGAAAGAAAACAAAAGGTCGTAGTAAAGGGGCATCAGTCTTCCTTTTACTATTCCACTTCCGGAGTACCACAAGGCTCCCATATGGGTCCGATATTGTTCCTAGTATTCGTCAACGACATAGTGGACTGCATCAAGCACAGTGAATGTTCACTCTTCGCAGACGATGTCAAGTTCTATAAGCAAATAAATTCCCCCACAGATATATCCTTGCTGCAAGAGGACCTTAACTCAGTGCACAACTGGTGTATAAAGAACAGAATGACTCTCAACGCTGAAAAGTGTCAACACATGACCTTCACTAAAAAACGAAATACCCTTCCATCGTCGTATTCGTTGAATTGTTTAACGCTGCAGAAGGTTAACACAATTCGCGATCTGGGAGTCTTCCTCGACAGCCAGCTCACTTTCATTCCCCACATAGACAATATTGTCAAAAAGGCCACTAAAATGTTAGGATTCTTGAAGCGTATCTGTCACGACTTTAAGTCTATTCGAACCCTCAAACTTCTCTACTTCACCCTCGTCAGAAGTATACTGGATTATACATCGCAGGTGTGGAATCCTAGCTATCAGGTACACATCGATCGCGTCGAACGCGTCCAAAAAAGCTTCACTAGGTACCTGCGATATAAATCGAACAGCTGCCCCAACACAACTACTTACCCTGAGAGATTGAGTCACTTCAACCTTACATCCCTCGAAAACCGCAGAAAAATGATGGATCAAATTATGCTCTTCAAGATCTTCAATGGACTGATCCATGTTCCGAAACTGCTCGAAAGCATAAATGTATCTGTTCCCCGTCTTAGTCAACCCAGGCCCGATCGCAAATTAGATGTGTTTGCACCATCTGCAGCTCGAACCAACATCGGGCGATCAGCGCCTTTAAACCGTTTGATGAGGACTTATAATGAAAACCACTCCCGCACCAATAGCATTGACATCTTCTCCAACACCCTAGCTCAGTTTCGCAATCATCTTTTACGACAACTTCTGGTTTAAATTCCATCATTCAATTGTTGTTCATATTTTATTATTGTTACAATTTAGAGTTATTTTTAATTAAATAATGAACCAAAATTTTAAATTTCATTTTATTTGATTAATTTGACCTTAGTATTATTATCGATTAATTTGAGTTTATCATTATTGATGTTTTTGATTTTATTATTACTAATTTGTTTGATTTTATTATTATTGATTTATTTGATTTTATTATCACCAATTTGTTTGATTTTATTATTATTGATTTATTTGATATTTTTTTTTTTTTTTTGATTTTATGATTATTTTTATATTTGTAATTACCTAATTACCTAGTTAACTAAAAAAGGCAAACTGTAAGTGCTGTGCACACCTTCAAGTGACAAGTTCACTGTAGTAATTATAATATAATAAGACTAAGTTCTCTGTAAATGTTTTTGTGAATTAGTCGTTGGTGTGCCATAATAAATAAATAAATAAATAAATAAACATAAAACAATATAAGTACGTCATGTAAGTAGAATTCACAGAAATATCTAACTGGATTTTATAAAGCTACTAAGTATGGGTAGGCCATCAATATTTATAAACCAACATTGTCACGATTAAAGCTTTAAAATACAATCGAAATGAATAAGTATATTATAAATATAAGGTAAAACAAAATACCAACAATACTAAAACATCCACCTGTTAGTAAAATTCGTGGTTGTATAATATTAAATTACGTAACAGTAGTAGAAGAGATAAGGTATAAAATACATTTAGGTACTATCTTATCGTTATGGAACATCAAAAAATTAAAATATTGACAGCTTGCTACTATTAACAATGTGTAATTGGTATTGACTTGCCATCAAGAAACGATATGTAATAGAGTACTAATTTTTTTCTTGATACCCACAATTATTTTTATTTTATTTTTTGTCTAGGGCGTTCAGTGTTACACAAAGTGTAAGGCAAATTTCTAATAGCATAAATAGGCAGCGTTTTATTACATCAATATTAACAAAATTAAATATTTAAATGAATGTCTCAATAGTTTAATACTTATGCAGAAAACTAATTATGAGTTTAGATACGAATAATTAAATAAAAACAAGGAATCTTTATCCCACTTCTGAGATGTTGACACTGTATCTTTACAGAGAATCTAGTAATACTTTAAATATGAAAATTAACTGATATTCAGCTTTTATGGCTTTCAAAAATAAGGTTTTTAGAAATAATAGACACTTGTTCATGTACTTATGTATTGTAATTCTTCAACACAAAATTAATTATATTTCACAATCACCACTAGGTATCCTGAAAATACAAATTCGAGCTCTAGTACTCGTGTTACGACGTCTTATGCACGACTGAGTTCGCAGGACTGGCACGACAACCAAAGTGGCGTTTTCCCGCCGTTGACTTATAAAGCGCTGTTATTGTCGCGCCATTTACGAACCAAGTCGGTACTAAAATAGTCAAAACAATACTTTTAATATAAAAAAAGGATTTGATTTAACATAGCTAATATAATCAAATATGATTTAAATTACTATTGATAACATGAAATTGTTTCTGATCTGATTTGGTTTTGTAGCTATAGCTAACTTACAATTTTACATTATGCTATTTAATTATATATATATTACGTATATAGCTTATTATTTGTATTTGAACAATTGGACCGTGTTATGCAGAAGGCAGCCATGTCGGGAAAAGTACAAACAGAGTTATAAGCATTTTTCTGTCGATGGTTGCACTTCGGTTGTATATTAATTTTCTGATTATTTTTTATTTGAGACATATTGGTATAAGTATTGTAATTTATTGTATTCTATCCGGAATTTCGAAACGTGGGTATTAATATTAATAATTGCGATTTTAGACGTGGCTGTTTTATACAAAATAGCATATTTTGTAGAAATCACAATAAAGCATAAACCAGCCATATAAGTTGGCTGTGTTTTAAAATGTGATCTGTAACTATAAAAAAAATAAAAAACAGCCAAAAAAGTATTAAGTGTAGCAGCTATTGACTAAAGTGTTTACTATGTTCACTAAAATAATCCGACTGTTGTATAAGGTATTCATATTATTTTTTACTTTAAGTAGCTACACTTCCTATAGGTATTATAAAAAAAAAAAAAAATGATTTGAGTAAAAACTTGGCAATAGAATATAGAAGTATTCATTGGGTAAGTAACTATGGCCTGGCAGCAAATACTTAGGTTTGGTTTCATCTCGAGCAGAGCTTTCATCAGGAGAGTAATTTTTATATTCCGGTTTTGACCGCCACTAGAATCTGACCATCATCATTCTCCTGCCCTTATCCCAATAAATTTTGGGTTGGCGCAACATATCTTTTTCTTCCATACTTCTCTATTAGTCGTCATCTCGGTAGTCACCCCCATTCTAGCCATATCATCTTTCACACAGTCCATCCATCGTTTCTTTGGTTTTCCCCTAGTCTTATATAGCCATGGACATTCATACTAAAAACTTTCCTCACGACATTTTCCTCCTTCCGATCACATGCCCATACCATGCCAACCGATTTCCGCACAATTTTTCAGTCACCGGTGCCACTTTTAGACTTCCTCTTATGTACCTACTCATTTCTTATTCTATCCATTCGTGTAACACCACACATCTCTCTTAGAATTCTCATCTCAGCTGCATGCAATTGCCTCTCATTCATCCCTTTTGTGGCCTAACATTCTGATCCATACAGGACAGCAGGTGTAACCATTGTTATATATCATCCCCTTAGGTTTAAGGGAAATGCGGGAGTCGCAGATTGTTCCCGTGACTTGCCGCCATTTCATCCATCCAGTGTTAATTCTGTGCTTAACCGTCCGATCTTCTTCACCATCGCTCTGCACGAGCGAACCGAGGTACTGAAAGTCGGAGCAGATTGAGAGAAGCGCGTCATCAAGCGCTATGGCTCCGGAACTGGAGAGACCGCCGAAATCACAGAACATATATTCTGTTTGGTTCTGCTGATTTTCAAGCCAACAGTCTCCAACTTCTGTTGCCATTTCTCCAATCTGCTCCCGATCTCAGGTCCATCTTCACCGACTAGGATAATGTCATCGCCAACAGCATGCACCAGGGTGCCTCTACCTGTATGTCCGACGTCAGAGCATCCATTATCTGAAGCGTCCACAAGAATCTGACCAAAGAATTAAATATTTTATAGTATCGGAGACGATGTGTTTTAAAAGTGAAGATCGCACTTCCTGTGCGCCACGTCCAGCCTGTCCCTCGATCCATGTATAACAGTAGCTTTGGTTGTTTTTAGCAGTAAACAATATACAATGAAATAGGTTTAAGCCGCGTAAGTATACAAAATCACATTACACAGTAAGTAAACAAGTAGAGGTTGGTGGGAAAGGATATACTTAGCTAAGTACTTTTTATCTGGGTATCTAGGTAAGTACCGAGTTTAGGTATGTATACCTATGCAAGCGCAAACGCGGGTTGAGAAATATTAAAATTTTAGTTAGGTGTAATAAAATGTTTAATTGGACCGTGTTATGCAGAAAGCAGCCATGTGGCACTTTTTCCAAAAATGAGTTATAAACACAGCCATACTAATTTCGACATGCCCGATTTTTTGCAAATACAGCCATGTCGATATCTCTATTTATCACGGAGATATGAAACCACTCAGTTGTATTAACTTACCTTCTTTATACTTGTTCATTGGGCAAACGGAGAAGCTTAAAGTGGGAATTAATTAAATTCCTACTTTAAGCTCGATTCTAACTTTAAGTTCGATTCGGATAAAATGGATGACCAATCGCAGGAATAAAGGAAAAAAAAATTGTGGAAAGTAACTAAGGAAAAAGTTTTGACGTAAATATGATTGAAGATGCATTCTGCTATAAATAACATCTCGGTTAATAAAAATAAGCTTGTCAGCTCAACTAAAGGCTCCCCGCAGACAGGCGCGACGCCACACCGGTAGAACAGTGTCTGTGAAATTTTCATAGAAATTGTTCCATCAGAGTCGCGACGGGCCGTCGCGTTGCGCCTGTCTGCGGGAGCATTAATTCAATTGACTTCAGTCAAAGTGCATACATATGTTGAGGTACCAATGAGGTACTAAATTTTAACAAAAAGATCAACTTCTTATAACGCCTACAACTAGGTGAAACCTGCTTGGTCCAGCCATTCTGAAGTCAGAATGGCTGGCCACATTCCTCGTAATAGTTTTCCCCCTTTAGCGAGGTACCAATTATTTGATGTCTGGTACCAAATAGTACCAAATAGGTACTAAAACTTGGTATTGCCCAAACTTCCAAAATCTTCCTTGGTCCAGTCATCCTGACGCAGACGAGATATGACCCGTCAAATGCAGCCATGTCAACAAATGTTAATTGTAAAAAGCAGTCATCTTCATGTAAAATGCAGCCAATGTAGACAAAAATTAAAATACCTATTTTGCAGAAGTCAGCCAAACTATATGGCCGTTTTTTACAAATTTCAAAATGTTAGGAGGTATCGGTGTTCGAGTTACGTAAGAGGCAGCCACTCTATGATGGCTGTTTACTGTAAATTATTTATTTGTTGTTAATCGCAGATGGCTTTATTCAACACCATCCAAGCCGTTTTTGCCAATAATAATAAATAGGTACAACCTTTTGTTTTGTTATCTAATTAAACATTTTATTACACCTAATTAAAATTTTAATATTTCTCAACCCGCGTTTGCGCTTGCATAGGTATACATACCTAAACTCGGTACATACCTAGATACCCAGATAAAACGTACTTACCTAAGTATATCCTTTCCCACCAACCTCTACTTGTTTACTTACTGTGTAATGTGATTTTGTATACTTACACGGCTTAAACCTATTTCATTGTATATTGTTTACTGCTAAAAACAACCAAAGCTACTGTTATACATGGATCGAGGGACAGGCTGGACGTGGCGCATAGGAAGTGCGATCTTCACTTTTAAAACACATCGACACACATCGTCTCCGATACTATAAAATATTTAATTCTTTGGTCAGATTCTTGTGGACGCTTCAGATAATGGATGCTCTGACGTCGGACATACAGGAAGAGGCACCCTGGTGCATGCTGTTGGCGATGATATTATCCTAGTCGGTAAAGATGGACCTGAGATCGGGAGCAGATTGGAGAAATGGCAACAGAAGTTGGAGACTGTTGGCTTGAAAATCAGCAGAACCAAAACAGAATATATGTTCTGTGATTTTGGCGGTCTCTCCAGTTCCGGAGCCATAGCCCTTGATGACGCGCTTCTCCCAATCTGCTCCGACTTTCAGTACCTCGGTTCGCTCATGCAAAGCGATGGTGAAGAAGATCGGACGGTTAAGCACAGAATTAAGACTGGATGGATGAAATGGCGGCAAGTCACGGGAACAATCTGCGACTCCCGCATTTCCCTTAAACCTAAGGGGATGATATATAAAACAATGGTTAGACCTGCTGTCCTGTATGGATCAGAATGTTAGGCCACAAAAGGGATGAATGAAAGGCAATTGCATGCAGCTAAGATGAGAATTCTAAGAGAGATGTGTGGTGTTACACAAATGGATAGAATAACAAATGAGCAGGTACATAAGAGGAAGTCTGAAAGTGGCACCGGTGACTGAAAAGTTGTGCGGAAATCGGTTGGCATGGTATGGGCATGTGATCGGAAGGAGGAAAATGTCGTGAGGAAAGTTTTTAGTATGAATGTCCATGGCTATATAAGACTAGGGGAAAACCAAAGAAACGATGGATGGACTGTGTGAAAGATGATATGGCTAGAATGGGGGTGACTACCGAGATGACGACTAATAGAGAAGTATGGAAGAAAAAGACATGATGCGCCGACCCCAAATTTATTGGGATAAGGGCAGGAGAATGATGATGGTCAGGTTCTTGTGGCGGTCAAAACCGGAATATAAAAATTACTCTCCTGATGAAAGCTTTGCTCGAGATGAAACCAAATCTAGAATCTATTACATTTAAGTATTTGCTGCCAGGCCATAGTTACTTACCCAATGAATACTTCTAATATTCTATTGCCACGTTTTTACTCAAATCAAAATAATTTTTTATTTTTTTATTTTTTATAATACCTAAAGGAAGTGTACCTACTTAAATTAAAAAATAATATGAATACCTTATACAACAGTCGGATTATTTTAGTGAACGTAGTAAACATTTTAGTCAATAGCTGCTGCACTTAATACTTTCTTGGCTGTTTTTTATTTTTTGAATAGTTACAGATCACATTTTAAAACACAGCCAACTTACATGGCAGTTTTATGCTTTATTGTGATTTCTACAAAATATGCTATTTTGTATAAAACAGCCACGTCTAAAATCGCAATTATTAATATTAATACCCACGTTTCGAAATTCCGGATAGGATACAATAAATTACAATAGTTATACCAATATGTCTCAAATAAAAAATAATCGGAAAATTAATATACAACCGAAGTGCAACCATCGACAGAAAAATGCTTGTAACTCTGATTGTACTTTTCCCGACATGGCTGCCTTCTGCATAACACGGTCCAATTAGATAACAAAACAAAAAGTTGTACCTATTTATTATTATTGGCAAAAACGGCTTGGATGGTGTTGAATAAAGCCAACTGCGATTAACAACAAATAAATAATTTACAGTAAACAGCCATCATAGACTGGCTGCCTCTTACGTAACTCGAACACCGATACCTCCTAACATTTTGAAATTTGTAAAAAACGGCCATATAGTTTGGCTGCCTTCTGCAAAATAGGTATTTTAATTTTTGTCAAAATTGGCTGCATTTTACATGAAGATGACTGCTTTTTACAATTAACATTTGTTGACATGGCTGCATTTGACGGCTCATATCTCCGTGATAAATAGAGATATCGACATGGCTGTATTTGCAAAAAATCGGGCATGTCGAAATTAGTATGGCTGTGTTTATAACTCATTTTTGGAAAAAGTGCCATGTGGCTGCTTTCTGCATAACACGGTCCAATTATAACAAATTCATCACATTATTCCATATCACACCGTCTCGTTCCTAATGAACATTGTACATATTTTAGCGAACCAATCATTTGGTCGTAAAACTGGCAAACCAACACATGGTTGCTAAACTGGCAAACCGTTAGTTAGTTAATTGATTCAATCAATTTGGGTTTAGAGCTGGAAAATCCACAGAAGACGCTACCTTGGAACTGTCAAAAACAATAGTCGAACACTTTAATAACAAGCAAAAATCCGTTGGTGTTTTCCTGGACTTATCGAAGGCGTTCGACACAGTCTCTGTCCCCAAATTGATAGTTAAAATGGAACAAATTGGCATACGTGGCAATGCCCTTCATCTCTTCCGCAGCTATTTGACGGGTCGGAAACAAGTTGTTAAATTAGAAACCTACACAAGTGGAGCGGAAAACGTGACATTTGGTGTACCCCAGGGTAGTGTCCTTGGACCGACCCTCTTCCTCATCTATGTCAATGAGCTGTGTCAGCTATCTCTTGCAAACACTAAAATCATTACATATGCGGATGACACTGCTCTTATAACCCATGGTAAGGACTGGCCTGAGACTCGTGAAAAGGCAGAACAGGCACTACGGCTGGTTGTGAATTGGTTAACCTCAAACCTGCTCACCCTAAACATCTCTAAGACCAAGTTTATCCCTTTTACCCCAGGATTTGTTAGTCAACCACCAACTTCATTTGAGATCAGGTCCCACGTTTACGCTGATGCAGTGGGTAATGCCATCTTGTGTAACTGTGCACTGATAGAACGTTCTAACAGTATAAAATATCTTGGAGTTATAGTAGACAATCACCTAACGTGGAAAAAACAAGTTGACTCTATTGTGGTTCGGGTTAGAAGATTGATTTATGTGTTTAAGAAGCTTGGAGCAGCCGCTGATTTCTCGTGTCTGAAAATGGCTTACTCTGCTCTCGCACAGTCAGTTGCCAGTTACTGCATAACTACGTGGGGGGGAACCCACAAAACATATAATATGTTGAGGTTAGAGAGAGCTCAGAGAGCAGTCCTAAAAGTACTAGCTAAGAAACCAATCAGATTCCCAACCTCTGAACTATATCTACTCTGTGAGGTTCTCACAGTAAGACAACTGTTTATACTTCAGACTGTTCTTAAAAAACACAAGCTCCTATACTATGATCCCCAGAACCTTGCCAAGAAGCGACGCTCTGATAGAATCTGCGAGACTAAGTTCAGCAGACTAGCGGTGGTAAGTCGCCACTTTGATTACATACTTTATAATAAAATAAATAGCACTTTAAAAATTTACCCTATGACTAAAAATTTATTAATGAAGAATTTGACAGAGTGGTTAAAATCCATATCCTACGATGCAACTGAACAACTTGTGGTAACGTAACTAAACATAACAACCCACACATACAAACATACCCACATACATATTATATACACACACACATACACCCTCAACACAAACCTACACCTCAGCAACACTTCACTTGATTTTGATTTTTTCTTTTGTTTTTGCATTACTTTGTTTTAAATAAGTTTATTAAATTTCTGTCTAGTAACAAAATTTTCATTGAAGTCTGGAACAAAATGTATTTTCTTGTCTTGTTGTCGGGCGTTGATAGCTGCGCCACAGTTTATACTTCTGTAGCTATCATCGTTTTTCCATTGTTTGTGTTATTCCTAAATGGTTCCAAATAAACATTGATTTGATTTGATTTTTGATTCCGGCGTGACTTGGCGGAAATCCATTATAAAATACAATAGGCTCAGATACACTCAGCAACCTATTCCACTTAACCATCAAACTGTAAATAACAAACCATAAAATATAAACTAAACCTTAATACACTTCTTAATATAAGTATAAATCATACAACTGTAAATTCAAAACAATCTCTGTTCTCAGGGCTACCTAATTACTCAATATCATGATTTTCACTCTCTGAATCATCGTCATTCAAATTCAAGGCAGCCACGTGTACCCAGGGCTGCATACGGTCGGCAGCGACGGTCGTTTTTCGTTTATGTCTACTACTACTCAAGCCTGGTATTGCTACAATTCTATATCTATAATTTCCTAGTACCGATATGACGCGATATGGTCCTGTATATTGAGGAAGGAGCTTCTTACTTTTTACCGTCATTTTTAAAGTTCGTACTGGTAATTTTAACTAACTCCCCTTCAAAATAGACACGGGCAGGACGTCTGTTTTTATCACATCGCTCCTTTTGTTTTTCTTGCTCTTAGTCTGTTTTATCTTTAACTTCTTCTCTAATTGTTATTAAGCTATTATTTCCTCGAGTTTCTTGCCTAACTACGTTTAATCTCGGGTCTAACTCGCTGTTCATACAACTACCAAACATGACTTCAGCAGCCATCCTCCCAGTTGTCTTATTAATTCCCCACTGAATTTTACCGACATTATCATCGCAATCTTTTTCATTATTGTTGAGGTTTATAGCGGTCAGAAATGCAAGGATAGTGCGGTTGTATCGCTCAACTTGTCCATTCGAGCGTGGACTAGCAACCGCATTCAACACATGTTTCGTTCCTCTATCCAAACAAAACTTCCTAAACGCATGGGAAGTAAAACAAGAGCCACGATCGCTAATTATCCTATCGAGTACTCCAAATGTACAGAAAATTTCATCTAAAACTGTTATTGCAACTAGAGACTTTGTATTCCTTACAGGCCTTATGAAAACGAATTTGGTAAACGCATCTAAAATCACTAAAATATACGAATTCCCTCTTTTTGAACGCACAAAGGGCCCAAGATGGTCAATGTGTACGGTGTGAAATGAAATGAAATGATAATATTTTCTGTAAATAGGTTTGCATAAAACACTTTTACATGTCAATAATATTTTTTAAGTAGGTACCGTATTAGATGAGGTCGGCGTTTCCTATCTGACTACTCTGAGAAGAAAGGCCGAAACAAACTCAGAGGTCACAGTCTCTTTTAAAGTCCAGACATTTTATTGGTTAGATCATATGAAGACGATGTAGATTCGTGTCTGAAATGGTCTTTTGAGGAAAGAACCACACAGATTGAGTGTTCAGATCACGTCGGTGTCACCAATTTAGGGGTATGAGGAACAGGGTGTAAAGTTCACTCATACTCTATGGAAAAGGGAGGATCCTCCGACCAGACGGGTGTTGTGTCTGGCGGGCAATTGCCCAAGGATTGATGTCGGATAGTCTTATATATGTTAATCGCTCGGTAAACTCTTATACCGCGATGTAGGACTTGTGACGTCAGGTCTTTGATGCGTAGTTCGTATGTGGCGGTGTAGATGCCGCCACAGACCTGTCCAGCCAGTGCACGCATTTGTCAGTAATCGTGCAGCTCAACTCAAAACTTAAGGAGCTCAACGATGTGACGAACAATACCAAAGAAAGGACATTTGGGTAGGCTGCAAAAAAAACACTCAAACTGCCAGACCATGATTAAAAGTAACTGCGAAAAAAAAAGAAAAAAAAAAGATAACCCACAAAGTCTTCATATTCACAATTATTCAAGTAATATAATACTTTACGATGTAAATATTTAACGTTATTATACACATTTAAAATTTATCAACGTTAATGTGTAATAAAAAAATTAAAAAAACCAGGAATAATCTTGGTCAGATCATTTGAGGACAGAGAGATTGATTGATTGATTGATTGATTGAGATTGATTCGTGTCTGAAATGGTATTTTGAGGAAAGAACCATACAGATTTGAGTGGACCTGTCCAGCCAGTCCACGCATTTGTCAGTACTCGTGTAACTCAACTCAGAACTCAAGGAGCTCAACGACTCGACGAACAATACCAAAGAAAGGACATTTGGGTAGGCCTCATAGAGTACTCAAACTGTGGCGATTATCACTAAAACTAGCTGAGAAAAAGAAAATAAATATGTAGATCCACATAGTCCTCACATATAATATACTAGCTTTCGCCCGCAGCTTCGCCCGCGTGGAGGTCGGAAATTGTCCTACAGGAAAGTACTTCCGGGGAAAAAAGTAGGTACTTTATCCAGGTTATAAATCATCAATGTTTCAAATTTCATCCAAATCCGTTAGCCGTTTTTGTATAATTGAGTAACAAACATCCAAACACACAAACATACAAACTGTCACCTTTATAATATCAGTAAGATTAAGTCATTATTAAGTTTTAAGTGGGTATATTACTGTAAAGTTTCATCAAAATCCGTTCAGTAGTTTTTGCGTAAAAGAATAACAAACGTCCATCCATCCATCCTCACAAACTTTCGCATTTATAGTATTAGTAAGTAGGAGCACTCCCGAGGAGATATTTAGGACACTGGCAGCCTCATGGATGACCAAGGGCATTGAAGTCGGTAGTTGGAGGTTGACAAACGGTTAAAATTTCCATTATGGACCATCGATTTAGGAGGCGGTGGGGGGGAGTTGGAAGGGGGGGAGGTAGGCTACCCCACTGTACCAACCTGACGGAACCCCATGGTTATGGAGATATCCAAAGTTAAAGTTTTTTAGGTTAGGTTAGGTTACATCGATTTATGGCGTAGGGAGGGGAAGGGGGGTGAAAGGGGATAACCCCTGTACCATCCCCACTCCGTGGAACCCTATGGTTATGGAGATAACCAAGGTTAAAGTATTTTAGGTTAGAACAAAAATTCCCCCCAGTTTGACTCCGCCTTATCTCCGGCGCTGCGGGAAGAGCAGCCCTTCCGCCCTTGCGTGCCGAAGCACGGTCACTCATGCTCGGTTCCCGCGCTTCGTCACAGCGGGCGAGAGCTGCTCTCCCTCCGCGCCTCCGGTTTTTTAAATACACTCTAGGGGTAGGGCAGACAAGAACACGTGGAAAGTGGGGTGCCCTGATTCGGTTTTGGGTACTTTTCGGATATTCATAGCATAGAGTGAGAATAAATAAAACACGAGAATAACTGACACTGACGGCTAATAAATAAAAACATGACGCAAAATGGCGTCGCTTCACGTTCCGTTCCACATTGTAAACAAAAATTCGTAATTTTTTGTGTAAAAAAGTCAATGTAATTGCTTAATACAGCACGGTTATTGTGCACCTTAATTACACACCAAATTTAATATGTGAATAAGTGAAAATAATATTTTATTAAGTAAAAAATATGACATAAAATTGAATAAAATACACCTCTACGGTCAACGGAACGTGAAATGTCAACTTTGACGTCTACTATGACAATTTATCCAACCTAAAAATATGCAAATGGCGTGCTATTTTCCCATTTGAATGGAAACTTTAAAAAATTATATCTCGTAAACCGTGAATTTCCGTCACTTGAAAATTTGTAAAAAGCTTTCTATTTATGAGTACTATCTATATAAAAAATATGAACTTCCAAATCGATGGTCCACAATGGAAATTTTATCCAAGACCTAAGCACGGCAAGCCTCAGGGTTGGACTCACGATGAATCGGTCTAAAACAAAAACCATAACCAACAGCACTAAGTGTAGTTTCGAGGTAGATGGGCAGGAAACACATGTCGATGAGTACATCTACTTGGGCCAGTTAGTTGCTTTCGAAAACAGGTAACAAAAGGAATTCTATCGCTGCATCGAAAATGCCTGGAAAAGGTCTCTGAAGGTGGACTGGTCTCTGAAGACGGTAATGAAAGGCGATCTGCCGATCTCCTTGAGGCGAACACTCATCGATATGTGTATTCTGCCTGTCCTAACCTACGGTACGCAGACCTGGTCACTTACCGAGTCGCAAAAGTTTCTTCTTGGGGTTTGCCAAAGAGCAATGGAACGAAGCATTCTAGGCGTAACACGAACTGACAATTATCGAAACAATACGCTGCGCTCTAAAACGGGGATTCTTGATGTAGGCAAAAAGGCTGCCAAGCTAAAATGGGATTGGGCGGGTCATGTAAGCCGCATGCATAGCGACCGCTGGGCAACAGTCTCCACACGGTGGGTGCCTGAGGATGGACGGCGCCGCCGAGGCCGGCCTAGGAAGAGGAGGCGAGACGACCTAGACGCAAACCGCAAGGGTTGGGTCGAGGAGGCCCTGGAGAAAGATGCTTGGAAGTATTTGGGGAGGCCTTTGCTGAGCAATGGGACGGTGTAGGCTAATCGATAAATATAAAAAAGGCGTGTCACGGTGCTTGTGGTCGCACTCCTCCGAAACGGCTCGACCGATTTTTACTAAAATTTTATGTTTATTTGGTAGGTTTGACAATAGGTCGTAAAGAGGTAGGTATGCAGGTAGGGTAGGTAGATAAGTAGATAGGTAGGGTAGCGTAGGTGGATAGATAGGGTACGGTAGGTGGGTAGATAGGTGTGCCGTAGATAAGCACTTAGTGCTACCAGTGCGAAACCGGGGCGGGAAGCTAGTATAAAAACAAAAAAATATAAATTGCAATATTAATGTGAAGTTTCATCAAAATCCGTTCAGTAGTTTTTGCGTGAAAGAGTAACAAACATCCATTCATCCTCACAAACTTTCGCATTTATAATATTAGTAGGATAATATAAGTAATTAAAATAAAAATCAATTGCGTAACACACTATCAATCAAAATCTGAATGATTTTATGGATATTGCTAATCCATTGCTTCATTAATTATTATGTTCGAGAAATCTGTCAACAACGTAAATAACGCAATTAATTTTGTTGAACTGTAAAAATGAAACCCATTGCTATTGTAAGTGTGTTACGCAATTACCCCGTTGATATAGAACATGTAACACGTTCCTGTGGGATAATTTCCGACATTCACGACGTTAATTAAAGCATAAATTTGAATTTTAAAACTAACCGTTATTCTTAAACTAACAAAAAAAGAAAGACTTCTAATATCTAATTAAAATAAAAACTACTATAATATATTTCTACTTTAAATACTACCAAAAAATTGTTATTAGACCATGGCGCGTCATTATCTGGCCCGCCGCTCACCCCCGCTTCATTCGTATCGTTGTAACTTTTAAACTATTCTTCCAAATGTCTTAGTGTACAAGACTAAGTTTATGTACATTAAATACTGAAAGCGATGAAGTTATTAATTTTGATAAGAATTAACTAAATACTCCAAAATGTGCAATGTAAAAAAGTCTCCATTTTAAATGTATTTATGGCTCAGTATTTTAGCTATAATGGCTTCCACATAAAAGATAGATATATGCTGTCGCGGACTTTTATTTAGAACTATTTTAGACAAACAATCCCACGATACATTATCTTCGTATAACTCTAACGGTTTAGGCAGCGCACGCCAAGATAGCTCTCAGAGGGCAGAAATTTTTCCGACTTACTTCATACTTATCGTTATATTATGGCAAAATCAAACAAAATCATTATAAATTGTAGCCTATGTGTTATTCTGATGT
Organism: Eupsilia transversa; assembly: GCA_914767815.1. Classification (NCBI taxonomy): domain Eukaryota; kingdom Metazoa; phylum Arthropoda; class Insecta; order Lepidoptera; family Noctuidae; genus Eupsilia; species Eupsilia transversa. The sequence goes on along the minus strand of OU611873.1, from coordinate 6,923,316 downwards.
ATAAGCTAGATCACTGCACGCTGCTGCTGTTTTGTTACGTTGCATCTTTTTTATTTGTTTTATTTTTACCTCTTTTGTCTGCTGTATTTTATATTGTGTGCCTTTTAGTCTGTGTCAAATAAATGTATTTTCTTTCTTTCTTTCTTTCACTGTAAAGTTTCATCAAAATCCGTTCAATAGTTTTTGCGTGAAAGTGTAACAAATATCCATCCATCCATCCATCCTCACAAACTTTCGCATTTATAATATTATATATTAAGTAGGACTAGTAGGATTTAACTTTTTAAGTACTTGTTTAGATAATTTGGTAAAAACTTTACACTCGGATGATTTTCAACACATGCGTTTGTTTTTCAATCATGATAATTTATTTAATTTAGTGTGTAGAAAAGGCATATATTGTTATGACTATGTAGACAAATGGGAAAACCAACGAAAACCCAACTGCCAGAACAGTAAACTAACGGGAGAAAATATTTCAACTGAAGATTATCAGCATGCTTTAAACGTATGGCGAACTTTTAAAATAAAAAACTTAGGAAAGTATACAGACCTTGTTGCCACACTACCTTACTATACTAAACGGAAATCACTAGCCGACCGTTGCGGTTGGCCGAGCGTCGATGACGCGTCGGCGATTCGACCAATGAGAAGACTGTGTTCAGTGTGTGTGTGTTCGGACGCCATGACAGTGACGCTCACTTATACGAACTGAAGAAAGAAAGAACGTGCTCGTTCCAAATAGTAATTTGGATAAAAACCCTGTAATAATAGAAATACACCAGTTATCTATTCTAAAAAGGTTTCAGTTAGGTATTTTCACCGGCCTCAATCTTCTATCATCTGCAAACATTTTGGTCCTTCGAGCCGGATTTTTACGCAAGAAGAAACCGGACGATTGAGAGACACATCACGGTGCATAACCAAAACTCAAGAATAACGGTGGATTACAGTGTTTTTGGTGAGGCGTGCCAGCCAAATCCTCCAAACCCATTCTTCTTCACCTTTTTAATACTTTCCCGTCATTTTAGTGCTTTGCAACTTCGCATGTCGACTTGCACGTCGAGGGGTGATGCATACGCTTTAGCTCGCCACGCTACTGATTTTACAAAGGTTCACTTTTATGCTTTAAACAACGCTGATTACAAAAAACCGTGAGTATTTTCATTTCAATATAACTGTTTAAAAAGGAATCATCCGATCGGGATGCTAAAACAGAAATTTTATTGAAAGATTTGAAGAGTAAGCGTACGTCGATAAAATGTCGGCTCACCAATTTCAAAAAGTATGTGAATTCTCACAAAGATTTTGATTTGTCTTCTCAACAGCAAGCAGAATTAAAACTGCGCGTGTTGGGATCACAAATATTAATTAACGATTTCAATGACGTACAGAGTAAAATAGAAGACATTAGTAGTGAGTCAGAGATCGACGATCAGCTACAATCGCGCGAAGAATTTGAACAAGATTATTATAAAATCCTTGCACTTGTTGAATGCTTGACAACTTCTGATGAGAAGTCGACTAGCATCCCTGATTTACCAAACAATAGTTCAAATTCAATAAAATTACCTATAATTACCATTCCCACTTTTGAAGGTTCATATGAACACTGGTTGGAGTTCCGTGACACATTTATGTCATTAGTGCACAACTGTAAAACAATACCACAAATTCAAAAGTTCCATTACTTAATGTCATCGTTGAAAGGCAACGCAAAGTCGGTCATAGATTCTCTTGAATTCTCTGCAGACAATTATGATATAGCATGGGAGTTGTTAACCCATCGGTTTGATAATACCAAGTTATTGGTTCATAATCATGTAAAGTCTATGTTTACAACATTAACAACTCAAGCATTAACTAAGGAATCTCCGGGATTGTTGCGCAAACTAATTGATAATATTCTTAAAAATCTACGTGCATTGAAATTAGTAGGAGAACCAACAGAATATTGGGATACATTAATCATTTATATTGTGGTTTCAAAATTAGACCCTGTTACAGAACGTGATTGGGAACAGCATCGGGGAACATTCTTTAATGCTTCTAGTAAATTAAAGTCAGTAATTAAATTGGAAGATTTAATGCAGTTTCTTAGGAATAAGGCTGATATTTTGGAGACCCTTATAGTATCACACAGTAAATCAAATATTTATAGTGGGCGTGAAAATAAAAAACAGACCAACAATACATCAACGCCTAAGGTTCATTGTAATGTAGTTACTAATAATAAATCTTCTAACAGTAAATCTATACTTATAATAAATCTGTAGAAGTGAAAATTCTGTACATAGAAAATATCAAAAAAATAAATGGGGTGTTACTAGACCGACACCGAACCCAAAAATGTGATTAAATTTTTTTTTGTCTGTCTGTCTGTCTGTTTGTTCAGGCATCACGCAAAAACTACCGGTTCGATTACGATGAAACTTGGTATAATATTATTCTTTAATATCCTGGGCACCACACTGGGTACTTTTTATCCCGGAAAAGTATCCTATCAAACTCAAACTCAAACTCAAAGCATTTATTTCAATTAAACCAATTACAGGCACTTTTGAATTGTCAAGGAGTCAGTCAGTCAGAAAATATGAAGCTAGATGCCCATTCCAAAGCGTAGTAGGTACCTATGGAGAAGAACGGGCAAGAAACTCCACGGACACTCTTTTAAATCAAATAAATTGTTACAAAAATTGGTTACATCATTCATGTTGAAATTACTTATACATGTGAGAACAATGTAGAAAGACGTGCATAAAAAAAGCGTCCGTACATAAAAATAAAAACAATTCAAAAATTACAAATAAGCCATGGCAGCTAAGAGATGACCAGCCCCAACTGACGGCGCCCGTTCACGAACATGACGCATGGATTAGCACCATTCAGCTCAACCATTTTGAAGGGAGCTAAATGATCCAACACACACGCCACCATCAGCGAGACATCTGAGTGAGCATGACATACTGACAGCCGCCAGGGCACATTCAAGTCAATGAAAGACATAATATTACCCGGTAAATGGTAGCTCTATAGTACATAGTACTCACATATGTGCTATGCAATTATGTAATGACACACACACAGACAGACACACACACACACACACACAGATAACTATTTTTATGTTTTATGTATGTATGTATTTATTGTATATGTAAATGGTACACCACTGACTACCTGCAGTATTGTCTCTCCTTCTCCCTTGAATCCATCCAAAGGTTGTCTGTAAAAGATCGCTTTTAGCGATAAGACCGCCCATTGTGTCACCCTATGTAAAATGTCCAAATATATGTCTGTAATTTTTTGGTGTACATAATAAAGAGTATTCTATTCTATTCTATTCTATTCTAATGCAAAAGAAATTGAGTCTATACAATGCAAAGATGTTCTTACAATCTTCAGCAGCTCCAACAGACTTTTCGAATGTTAATCAATTAGTTGTGGTTGTGGAGCAGGACCAGCATTGGCCCAAGCATTTTTATCAGTGATATAATCCCCTAACTTATAATATGCCTGCCTGCATAGTGTGCGTTTTATACATGTTTTGAATCTCGTCTTATTCAGTTGAAGTATGTGGGGAGGAATTTTATTATAACATTTTAAACAGTACCCCATGAAAGATGAGTCTACTTTAGCCAGTCTGAAACCTGGTTGAACTAATAGGTCCCTATTTCTTGTACTATAATTATGTCTATCACCTCTTTTACTAAAAAGATGTAAATTTTTTCTTACATACATGATGTTTTCATAGATATATTGACAAGGTACCGTCATGATGTTAATATCTTTAAACAGTTCCCTTAGAGAATCACGCCTGCGGAGATGATATATGGCTCTGATCGCTCTTTTCTGCAGAATAAAAATAGACTCGATGTCTGCAGCCCGTCCCCACAGTAAAATACCGTAAGACATGATACTATGAAAGTAACTAAAATATACCAGTCTCGCGGTATCTACATCAGTAAATTGACGGATTTTTCTGACAGCATATGCTGCTGAACTTAGCCGTCCTGCAAGAGATGTTAAATGAGGACCCCATTGTAGCCTTGAGTCGAGCGTGATCCCCAGGAAAACGGTTTTATCGACGAATTCTAGTTTCTCTTGATTCAATACTATCTCACAATCATTACTTTTTACATTTGGTAAAGAAAATTTTATGCACTTAGTTTTTTTCCCATTTAATACTAAATTATTAGCAGTGAACCAATTTTGGACCTGCAGTAGGGCGTTATTTACGTCTTCAAAATTTGTAGCACGTCTATCTACCTTAAATATTAATGAAGTATCGTCAGCAAATAACACCATTTGTGGTTGATTTTTTAATAAATGGAGTAGATCATTAATATACACTATCCTACTACATACATCTATACCTATTAATAAAAAGACAAGTCCTGACTGACTGACTCATCAACGCCCAGCCCAAACCCTTGGACCTAGGAAGCTGAAATTTTGCAAAGAGGTTCCCTTTATAATGTAGGCAAGGAATAAGGAAGCATTTTTAGAAATTCAACACCTAAGGGGTCAAATAGGGGATGCAAGTTTGTATGAAAAATCTTATTCCTTGAGGTAATAAACATGATACTCCGCACGAATAGTTATCTAAATAAATAAATTATAAAGTTTGTAGTTTTTTGTTTTTCTAAATTACCCCCTAAAGGGGGGTTGGGGGGTGTCAGTGTTTGTATGGAAGAATTTTAACGCGCTGTCCAATTAACTCGAAACTCAATATTTAAAACCCATGGGGATGTATGGGGTAATTTCCGACACTGACGCGGGCGAAGCCGCGGGCAGCAGCTAGTCTCAAAATAAAGCCTTACGGATGTACAGTAACTGTCATAAGTGGAGTAGCAATTTCTTAAAGCAATAGATTGACGCTTCGGTTTAACTTACGACCTTCTTATAATAAGTCATAGACACACACACACTCTCATTAGTTTAACAATTATAGTATTTCATAAATTCGATTCATAACGCATATGTCATGATAGCTTAGTGGTTACCGTATTTGGGTTGACGCGTTCATGCGTAGAGAGTCGTGGGTTCAAATCTCACGCGCGGTGATAGTTTTTTAATGTTTTAAAAATCATTCAAATAATCAGGCTATTGACTTTCCTTGTTATTTTCGTCGTGTTCACTAAACTCGCAAAACTTTATGATTATACCCACGGAAACCTAAATAAGTTAAATGATAATTAAGGTAGACAGACGCAGTTAACTTACGACTCATTCACCGAGAATAAATAGAACGATGTTTGTTATTGTGGGTTAGTGACGTGTGGTCAATATATTAGCGGTGTCTCAAGTTCATTTTGAAATGCAAGCAAGGAATATAGAAATGAAAGCGAATATTATTGCGCTGCGTAAAAGCGGACTTAATATTTATCACAAATATCTGATAAAACCGGACTGAGTGTGAGTAATATGATTTAATTATTTTATCAAACATTTATCTAATTAAATTATAACTGCTGATCCTGGTAATTGTCTTTTGAAACGTTTTATTTTTACCTTATTAATATTATTTATTTATTGCATAATTTAAGTAAATGAAATTGTTTCTGATCTGATTTGGTTTTGTAACTATAGCTTACTTTATAATAACTTACTTATTTATTTCAAAACATTTGTTAACTTTAATAATGCTCGACTAGTTACAACCACTGATCTTTAAATGTCTCATCTGTGGATAAAGTCTAAATAGAAGAAGAAATATATAATTTCAAAGTAAATTTATTTACTTAGATCTTTGAACGATGAACATTTAAATTAAAATTATTTCATTTTTTTTCATTTTAATTATTTATGTGAAAAGAGATTGACCATAAGTGGTATCGCTATTTCTTCTGGTGTGACTTAAGTTAATAATGTTGATAAATCTTATTTTTAAATATAATGATTTTACCTAGTAATGCGAATTCATAAATTCTCCGGATAAAAAAGATCATAAAAGTATTAGTTTTTATTTCGATTTCCTATTTCACCCATTACTGTCACGTAAGTAATGTCACAAATGTCATTGGCATGGCATTCAAAGAGTATGTAAACAATAAAACCTTCTTGACTTACGCAAAATAATTAAATTACGCATCCAATTATTTAAATTATTGTTGAATAGCATTAGTAACAACAACAACTAATTATTATTTTACATTGTAATAACAATTTGCTAAGGTGTTTTGCTGTACTTTTGTACAGCAAAACTTTTTTTTATACGAAAGGCAGAATGCCATGCCATGACATTTGCCTGTTTCATTCATCATTAAAAACTCTTTGAAAACAGAGCAAACGCGCGCCATAGGATTCTATGCGCGCGCATCCCGAGCAGAATATGCTGGCGACCGAACGGCGAGCGTTCTCTTTCTAGCATAATATATGCACGTCCTATTCGTTTTGTTTTAAGTACAGTCTTGAACTTTTATTATTAGTTTATTATTATTGTATATTAATGGAATGATTTTATTAATATGTTTTGTTTGAATATATTGTTGTACTACTAGGCCATTATTATTTTGCAATTTGGATTTAATTTCATTAACTATGTTTTTATGTTACATAGATTATTATAAGTGAAGACTGAAATTGTGCCGACGCTAACGGCAAATAAAAATGTAGGTACTTATATTCTGATTCAGTTAAACTGTTTGCTTGTTTCTATAAACAAGTAAATATTGTAAAACCGTTTTAAATAACCACTTGAAGAAATAACTAACGTGACGTCATTTTGTATAAAGATAAGGTAAAACAAATCAAATCAAAACAAAATTCATATAATCAAACTAGGCTGAGAATCAACACTTTTCGAACGTCAAAATTACATAAGACAGTCCCCCAAAACGCCCACCCTTCACCACTTCCTAGTGCTTTAGCTATACTAGGAAGAAGTGGCGCAAGAAACACCCCAGCAAAGTCTGGTCTATATTGGTACCTACATATTTACATAACCGTAAACAAGTAGATTTATAATCCGTGGGCAGAAACCAATACGTGGTAGAAAAAACATCCATTGCGTTTTTAACGCGACTGTGCATGCGCCAATTTTTGGCGGGAATATTTTAATGCGCGGTTTGCTACTGTGACTCTGTGGTTTCTTGTATTCTTTCCACCGATTGTGTTCTTATTGTTTTTTGGGAATATTTTAATTTTTTAGTAATTTCGTTTTCCTGAGTAATAATAACATTTTAACTGCGTTACATTAGTAAGTTGTTCATTACAAGCAAGACTTAGTTCGCCGGTGTATTAACTGTTCGATTCCACTGCCGTATTTACGTTGGTAGAGAGAAGTTAGTGAAAAGTGTAGAATACTCTGGCTTCTTGGATTTCTCCAACACCGGTAAGATATTAAAAGTAGCGGGCCACTGCAGTAGGTGGAACGGACATACTAAACGGACTCTGGTGGTACAATTTCTATGAAAACTTCATGGAAATTAATGCAATCATTAATAATAATGGATTTCTTCGAGGAACCTACATGGTCGATATTATAGGTAGTTACATACCTCATTATTAGGGTGGAACTATAGACTAATTACTTTATGTTATTTTTTTATGTTACGTGTTTCATTGTCTTGAAATGTGCCCTGGCGGCTTAGAGTATGTCATGCTCACTCTAATGTCTCGCTGATGGTGGCGTGTGTATTGGATCATTAAGTTACCTACAAAATGGTTCGGCTGAATGATGCTGATCCATGCGTCGTGTTCGTGAACGGGCGCCGCCGCCGCCAGTAGGGACTGTGTCATCTCTTTGCTGCCACGGCATATTTTATTGATTGTTTTTTTATCTTTTTATTTCTGACGCTTTTAACATTCTGCACAGTGCTCACATGTATAATTTCAACATGAATGATATAACGAATATATTGTAATCTGCATTACGCTATCCTAGAATAACTCAAAAGAAGCCTCCTTATAGATGGAAAAGTAGATGGAAACCATCATCAACCATCTACCTACTTAAAAAAAGGGTTTTAATGGTAAAGCAGTTTTAATGAAAAGCTTGTGTCGCGAGATGATTTAATTTTCCTTTTGTTTTTCTGAATATTTCTTAGTCCAAAAATGTTCAGCATTTTGATCTTAGTGTTGTAACGTATTAATAGGTACCATTTTACGTGAGCGTTCCTATATGAATATATTTATGTAATATTCAATAGATTACAAATTAAGCTGAACACAACGGTAAGCGTCGTGAAAAGCAACTTATTTCATAACAGACTACATTTTCGTGGAAACCATGCTTTGATATTTTTAATGTTCCGTTCAAGATGTACAAATTGCTAAATGTTCGATGATCTGTTACATGTTGTGCATTCTCGAGTTTTTACTTACCTCTAAAGCCTCTTCATCAACCTTTTACTGTCGGAATTAGCAAGCATTGAAAATACTCAAACGTCATTTTGACTTATTCGTATTTTGAATTTACCAGTATACATTGTGACAAAAAGTCACTAAGAGATTCGATTCTATACCTAGATTTTGAGACTTAATTACTGTGTAATCCGGAGAATTATGATAAAATAGTTAGTAACGTTTGAAAGCCCTAAAATCATACTTTAAATTAAACCATAAATCTTTGAGTCACTGCATGTTTCATACCGATACTAGGTTCCATAGTCACTTGGTCATTGTCCTTTCTATTGACAATAATCACTTATAAAACTTTTTGTTTTAGATATAAAAGAGACGCAGCGACAACACATGGTCAGCGAATACGGAACAAGTGGTTTCATACCAACAAGACGTTTGAAGAATTATTCAACACGTCTTTACGAACCGTGCGCCGTGCAGTCCGCTCAGAAGGTTTGCATTACATGTTACCCACTGTGTGCAATGTTTACGTGCGTGAGTGGTTAAACACCCGGAGATAACAGTTATTTCACGGCCAGCACGATCTCCTGACCTCCACCCTATAGAAAACCTATGGGGTTTGATGATACAGCGATGGGAAGCACGGAATGAGCGGTCTGATGAGCAGTTGAAGTTGCATTGTATTGAAATATGGGAAAATTTAAGGGGAACAGATAAATGCTTCAAATATATGAATTAAAATCTAAAATAATTATAATTGTATTATAAAATTTATATTATAATAATTATGTTATAAAATTTATATTATAATAATTATAATAAAATAATAATAATTATTATAATTATATTATAATAATTATAATAAAATAATAATTATTATTATAATTATATTGTGTCATATCCGTAATAAGGATTATTTTGAGGTTTAGTTTCAATCTTCTTTTCGTAATGGAAATGAACACTTAAGCTATAACCTCAATAAGTCCTATTAAATACGATTTGTTAACTATTCGTTACACGAACGTGAGGTCTCAAACTTACTCGTAGTAAAATAAAAGTAGTAATACTGAGTAATTTATTTGTATTGTGACAACGATTCCGCATTTGTTATATTTACGTGGGTAGATTTGCGTAGATTTGCGAGTTGGTTTGTTACATTACCCACACACAAAAGTAATTAAAGGACATTATTATTTATTATTAAGATACTTGATATTAAGCCTGATTGTCAAGGTTCATGGTACTTTATCAATAAATTGTTATTTATGGGAAAATGCACTGTTTTAATTCTAGCAGTTTATTTATTTAAACTTCATAACGAATAAACATTTTTATTCTTAACCCCTTATTTCAATAACAATATAAGTAATAATAAAATTAGCTATTAATTAATAATCTTGTTTATTAATGTATTAAATAATAAAAAAACAGATGAAGATGATTGTTTAAAAGAAAAATAAAAGTTTCGTTGTGTGATTTGAACCCAGACCTATGTGTTTCACCATCAAATCAAATCAAATCAAATATATTTATTTGACGTAAAAAGTACACTATACAAGGTGACACTTAATTAACATGGAAATAGCGTGGTACAAAATATTGATCAATGACCCCTATGCTAGGAAGAACCTGTGTTACAGGGGTCATCCATCCGTCCAATACGGATGTGATAGATACTAACAGTTTAGTAATGTGCACTTTTGTAAAGTAAAATAATAAGTAAAAAATAAATAAATATATATATATATAAACTAGGATAATACAATTGCTTTTTAGGACAAGAAACGGGGTGATGAAAGTAAAAGGGGGTTCTTAGGAATTCATAACAAGGAAAGTTAGTATCCATTTATGTTCCGGTGTGTGTTGTTTATGTGGGGGTGGGTGTGGGTGTGTATGTTAGAGTGTATATCAGTGGGGGTGAGTGTAGTGTGAGTGGATGCCTGATTTGTTTAAGTTATGGTTTAAGTAATTCTTCCGTGTCGTCATAATTTAAGGTGAGCAGATATTCCTTAATTTTTTGTTTGCATTGGAATTTCTTCAACCAATGTATGTTTATTGTGTTGTGGAGTTTATTGTACAGTAATGTGCTTAAATAACGGTAATGCCTTCGTGCAAAGGTGGTATTTGTACAAACTTTGGGATAAACGGGTTTGGGTCTTCTTCTGGGCGTAGGGCTTTTACATGTATTGGTAGGGGTAACTTTATGTGAACGTGTGACTGCACGAAGCATATACAACTGGCGGACTGTCAGTACCTTAAAGTCCGAATAAACTTGCTGAGTGGGATACCTAAAGGGTTTACTCAACAGGACTTTGATTACCGCGCGTTGGGCTCTTTCAGCTGGTATAAGTATTGTTTTGGCTGCACCACCCCACGCACCGATACAGTAGCTTAGTGTTGATTCACATAAGGCGGTGTATACCATCTTTAGGATATCTTTATTGGCAGACATTCTTAACTTTTTAAACACGTAAATGAGTTTCCTAGTGCGCGCAGACAGAGATTCAATCTGTGTTTTCCAGCTTAGACTGGAATCAAGGTAAAGGCCGAGATACTTAACGGAGGAGGCTCTCGTCACTGTCTGGCATGAACAGAGGTTGTTGGTATTATGCGCGTCACAAACATGGGCTTTGATTTGTAGAGAGTGGTCAGATGGAAGGGTAGAGAGTCTGGCACCAAAGGTTATAAAATTAGTTTTGCTGACATTCAGGGTTAAGCTATTTTTGCCCAACCACATCATAACTTGGGTCAAGGACTTTTCAGCGACCTCCCTAGCCGTTTCCCAGTCGGGCCCGCTAGACAGCAAGACGGTATCGTCGGCGTACGCTATAATGTGAGTAGAAGGGAGAGTAAGAAGACAGAGTTCGTTGACATAGATTTGGAAGAGCAGGGGACTGAGCAAACTACCTTGTGGCACACCGAAATTTAGTAATTGTTCACTGCTGATGTACTCGCCTATTTTAACGCACTGAGTTCGGTCCGATAGAAAATCCTTAAACAATTTGAGAGCCGTGCCGCGTATTCCAATCTGTTCTAGTTTACTGAGTAAAATAGGGACAGAGACAGTGTCGAAGGCCTTAGAGAGGTCCAAGAATATGCCGACACATTTGTGTTTACAGTCAATTTTGTTGACAACAGAGTCCAATAGCGCCAATACGGCGTCCTCCGTTGACACCCCTCTTCTGAAACCGTACTGGTTTCCAGCAATTATTTTATATTTGTTCAAGAAGCCGAGGAGATTTCTGTGAATAATTCTTTCCAGTATTTTGGAAATTGCCGGAAGTACCGAGATTGGTCGATAATTATTTACATTGCCTCTGTCACCTGTTTTGAATATTGGATGAACAATGGCTCTTTTGAGGGTCCTAGGGAAAGTGCCAGTAGATATTGCAAGATTGCAAATGTGCGTTATGACCGGAACAAGTATGTGACTGGTAGATTTTATTAATTTGGGAGAGATGTCATCCCAGCCAGAGGCACTGTCCACACGGAGGTCTTTAATTATAGCCTCAACCTGTTCCTCGTCTGTCTCCAGTAGGACAATTGAATTAAGCATCGAGACTGAGCGAGGAAGAGTAAATTGGGCGTTAGTGAAGTTTTGCGGGATGTTGTTGGCCAGGTCTCTGCCGACATCAGCTAAGAACCTATTCACGGCGTTGACCGACACGACTGGGTCATTGTCTACTTTAAGGAGATCAGTCGGAGGTAGATGGTTTTTATTCGTTTCAAGTACATTACGGATGGCCCCCCACATCTTTTTTGGATTGTTTTTAGCATCAGAATAGACTTTTTGTTCAAACGCGGTTTTAAGTTTTTTGAGAAGGTTGTTACAAAAATTCCGATAGCGCAAGTATGTTAGTTTTAAAATCGCGTTTTGAGGATGTTTATTCGATTTTTTGTGCATGTTATCGCGATTGCGTATACATCTCAGCAGACCAACCGTTATCCAGGGTTTAATAATTTTAAGTTTACAAGGTATGGTTCTATATATAGTGTTTCTTACTATTATGGGTGTCAAGATTTCATAAAGTTTGTCCATAGCGAGATTAGTGTCAATTAAGTTTAAGATAATTGAAAAATCACAGCTTTCGATATCGCTGATAGCACCGGTTAAGTTTAGGCGGGAAGAAGTGCATCTGTTTGTGTTACGTGATGGGGATTCAATTTTTAGACTTAGTAAGACCGCAGAATGATCTGTTATTGACGTTTCTACTACCAACGTGGTTGCTTTATGATTAGTTTTAAGCAAAACATGATCCAAACAGTTGTTAAGCCGAGTTGGGATCACATGGGCAGGAAGGAGACCGTGTGAGGCTATAAAATTTAGGTATTGACAGGAGCGAGGGTCATTATTGTTTGAAGCGATATTTATATTGATGTCTCCTATTATTGAGACGGTTTTACAGTGCCTACAGTCAGTTAATAGGTTATCTAAACCGTTCAAGAAATTGTCTATGTTTTTTTGTGATGGTGGTCTATATAGTGCTATAATAGTAATATTGTTTTGGTTCGAGCAGACTAGGCAGCTAGCATCGGGAAATGACGGCTCAGTAACCTTAAGGTTCAAAGTATCTTTAATAAAGATCACCACGCCATCATTCTGGTTAATAAGATTTTTGGTTTGGAATGAAGAGTAGCCCTGTATATTTGGGACGGTAGCATTTGTCTTTAACCAACACTCTGTTAAAATTAGGACATCACATTTTATTTTAATAGACACGAGTAGACAGTTTAGTTCATTGAAGTTCTTGTTTATGCTTCTAATGTTGAGGTGCAAGATATTTAGTGCTAGGGGGGATCTTAAATAATCAGCGCATTCATCCGGAGTACAAGCGTACGATGACGAAACGAAAACACTGTCCAGCTCATTGTTAATGTCAATGATTGACGCCATTGATTAAAGTTTTAATAATCCAGAAAGTGGTGCTTGTATACAGTGAAGGGTCCGAGAATGGTGGTAATTGCCGCCCGAAACAGCAAAAATACCCAATAACCAGCCTAACAAGTTCGAAAGGTCCATGCAACGGAACGAAATTTATAGAAACATATAGTTGTGACTGTGAATATGGGCTAAAAAGGATATGGATGCGCCCTATTTTGGATTTTTTGTGCGAGTACGTTGAGCGTGATGTAACGGAAGTGGTGGTAAGCAGGGGTGTAGGTGTAGGTGTGTGGTGAGGAAAGCGTATGATGGTTTTTATATAAAAATAAATTGTTTGGTTTGTAGGTAGTGTACCTATATGACTAAATGTTGAATTTAAAGAAAATATTGAGGTTAAGGTCTCATATAACTTACATATTAACGGTATTAAGATTACCCAACTAATGATTATTATAAAGTTTGAAAACAATATAATATGTTTTGCAGAGAGCAGTCATTGTATTACTTGCTGTTCTAAGTCCCGCAAGGTTTGCTCTGATCTCACAAGAATTGGTTTGACTCCTGTGACTTTCCTCAAGAAGATGTTGCCATTTGAGCTCCAACAGAAGTCGTACTTGTTGAGTTTTGCAAATTCTTTGGCGGTGAAAAATAGTTTTCTAGAACTGGCGGGAAGGTGTTCTGATATAAAAATCGGCCGCCGATCACCATTTAACCCAATGCTGCGAGTGTTGAGACGATCATCTCCACTGTGCATTTTATTGAAGTTCCGGGCCGCGGTAATTAATTGGTTTTTAGTCTGGACATTAATAAATTCAGCAATAATCGGCCTAATCGCCTCTGGTTTACCCGGTAGGCGGTACACATCGCGCACGTCAGACTTATTTACCTTTAAATCAACAATTGAGCCCACTTTGGTGATTAACGATGTGAGATCCGACGCTGTTTCGTTTTCCATGGACGGCACATTACGGATTTCAATGGTAGAAGGCCGGGATACCCGTTGCAGATCTTGTATTTTAGTTTCCAGGCTTAATATACTTTTCTTGTATATTAGGTTTTCTTTTTGAAGTGACTCAACTTGTATAAACATGTCATCGTACTGCTTACTAATAAAGGAAATGTTTTTTTCTATTTCGCTGTTGGATTTTTGAATGGCTAGGTTTTGCGCCTTGAGCTCAACCATGTCGGAGGCTAGTTTGTTGAGAGAAGAGCTTTGTTCACCACATAGTTTAGTTAGGTAAGCTTCTTGGTCCGTTTTCCAGTTCTTGAGCATTTGATGTATTTCCTTCTTAAAATCCTGCAATTCGGTTCCCGGGGAGCAACTCATCCGAGGACGCTTATAAGAGTGTCGCATCGTAATGTTTACATCGTCAGACGGGCTGCTCGATATCATTTGAGGAATATCGGAGTCAGACAAAGCTTGCGCAATGTTGGCGTTCGAACTGTTTGGCGGCGGCGAGCGCTGCATGCGGGGCATCGTGACCGGCAGGGCGACGTAAAATAAACCGTAAGTACTCACGGTTAAATGTTAGGCTCGTAGCAAAATACGGGTCACCGTGTGGCTCCTTATCTCACAGCCGCGCCTGCGACAACGTGTGGTCTTGGAGAAAGCGAGACAGCAATTATGTCCACTGGCCTGTTCCCGCGGAGGTGAAGGTTGCGCGTGCAGGGCAGGGTCGGGCCGCTAGTTCGGCGGTCAGCGTTGAGGTGATGGACTCCCGAAGATTACACAAGTTTAGGCAGTCTATTGTTTTAGTTAGGGGTTAAAGTAGCGTAATATGAAATTTAAATTTTTTCGTTGGAACCAAAATAAAAACACGTCTGCACTCGAATACGGTATCGGACGGAAAGTGATATACACTGAGTGACCATACACTTCAATACGCTACCAGCTATCGGAACTTGATACCTATATGTGAATTTTTAGCACTACTATGAACCGACCAAGGTCACGAGTAATTACGTACTCTGCGAAAAAGTGACGGTATGCTTTTTGTTTCATTCGACGCCAGTGTGAGAGTTCTGAGGTGTATTCTGTGTTGATACATCACTTACACACACAGATATAGGTTCGGCCTGTCGCTCGTTCACAGCAATACAATCCTAAGCGTGATAATGCACTTATGACCGCTTACTGTACAAAGCTTGTCTGATGTGTAATGAAAAACACCCTCTGTATTCTTGTCAAAGCTTCCTAGACTTAAGCGCTGAGGACAGATTCAAGATTGTCAAAATCAAATCAAATCAAATCAATGTCAAAGATAAAGATTTATGCATCAATTGTATGCGTTCTGGTCACTCTGTGGGTACCTGTGTTTTTGGTCCATGTCGGGAATGTGATAAAAACACAATTCATTAATTTGTGAAGTAATTAATAAAAATCAACATAACCTTTTAGGTGTAGTTACACTCACAACTAGTGAGCAATCAGCTGTTCCTAGCATTGAAATGAAATGAAATGAAATGATTATATTTTCTGTAAATGGGTTTGTACAAAACACTTTTACATGTCAAAAATATGTTTTAAGTAGGTACCGTACTAGATGAGGTCGGCGTTTCCTATCTGACTACTCTGAGAAGAAAGGCCGAAACAAACTCAGAGGTCACAGTCTCTTTTAAAGTCCAGACATTTTATTGGTTAGATCATATGAAGACGATGTAGATTCGTGTCTGAAATGGTCTTTTGAGGAAAGAACCATACAGATTTGAGTGGACCTGTCCAGTCAGTGCACGCATTTGTCAGTACTCGTGTAGCTCAACTCAGAACTCAAGGAGCTCAACGACTCGACGAACAATACCAAAGAAAGGACATTTGGGTAGGCCTCATAGAGTACTCAAACTGTGGCGATTTTCACTAAAACTAGCTGAGAAAAAGAAAAATAAATATGTAGATCCACATAGTCCTCACATATAATATATGTCACGTAAATCAATAAAAATGTCAATAATAAAACACTAAGTTTAATTAAAATAGTTTGTTGCTGGGGGTACATTGGAGCAGCTTTATTAGTCCCAAGCCTTTTTGTCGTCCAAGTAATCTTTAACTTTATAGAAACCTTTTTGACAGAGTTTCTGTTTAATAAATAATTTAAACTTATTGAGGCTCAGTTCTTTAACATGGCTTGGGAGTTTGTTGTAAAAACGTATACTTTGGCACTTAAATGAATTACTAATTTTTTGAAGCCTAGTCGTGGGCACAATAAGTAAATCTTTGTTTCTAGTATTTATGCTATGAATGTCGCTGTGTTTAGAATATAGATTAATAATTTTTTTTACATAAATTAGGTTCTCATATATATATTGAGATGCAACTGTCATTATGTTTATTTCCTTAAATTTATCCCTCAGTGAATGCCTACAGCTAAGGTTATAAATTGCTCGAATGGCTCGTTTCTGCAGCACAAATATAGCCTGAATGTCCGCTGCGTTTCCCCACAGCAAAATGCCGTACGACATTACACTATGGAAATAACTAAAATATACTAAACGAGCTGTTTCTACATCAGTCAAATGACGGATTTTATAGACCGCGTAGGCTGCAGAGCTTAGCCGTTTCGACAATTTGGTTATATGTGCGCCCCACTGTAGCTTCGAGTCCAAAGTAATACCTAAGAACACAGTGGTGTCCACAAGATCCAATTCCGCCCCATTTACCAGTACATTGGTTTTCACCTGTTTAACGTTAGGTGTCAGAAATCTAATACATTTAGTCTTTTTCTCGTTTAAAAGTAAATTATTAACACTAAACCAATGCACTATTTTAGCGAGAGCATTATTTACATCGTCAGTAACTGTCTGTTGTCGCTTAAGCTTAAATAAAAGTGATGTGTCATCTGCAAATAACACTATTTCATGACTGTTCTTTATAAGGCAAGGTAGGTCATTAATATATATGAGAAATAAAAAAGGGCCAAGAATTGAGCCCTGCGGAACTCCCATAGTGACTATAGAACCCGGGGATCGCTTGCCGTGAACGTCCACTCTTTGGATCCTATTATTCAAATAAGAAACAAGAAGATCCAAGGCAGTGTTTCTAACACCATAGTGATGCAATTTCCTGACCAATGTATCATGAGAAACACAATCGAAAGCCTTAGACAAGTCACAAAAAATACCTAGGGCATCATGTGACTTCTCCCAAGCCTCAAAAATATGTGCAAGAAGCTCAACACCAGCGTCGGTAGTCGAGCGACCCCTTGTGAAACCGAATTGTTTACTGTTTAATAATTTATGCTTATTAAAATGTCTTTGCAATTGATCTAGCATCAATTTTTCAAATATTTTACTAAAGGTGGGAAGCACAGAAATTGGTCTAAAGTTCATGGGGTCTGATGTGCTGCCTGATTTAAACAAAGGTATTATTTTACTACTCTTCATTAAGTCAGGAATTACACCACGGTCAATACATTTATTAAAAATAATTGCCAATTCAGGCGCTACAGTGTTAATTATGCATTTTGCAACCTCTACGGAATTTCCCCATAGGTCAGCAGTTTTTTTAACATTGAGTGTATTGAAAGTTTTAATAATATCTCGAGCACTAACATAGTCGAAATTAAATTCATGGTTACAAACATCAACATTTTCTTTCAATAGGGACTCGGCAACAGTGGGTGAAGAATTTAAAGATTTAGTGGTTGATACTGGAATATCTGCAAAGAAATTTTCGAAAACTGAGGCAACTTCTAAATCCTTTTTAATTACTGAATTGTTAATATTAAGGCTAATCACTACTACGCTTTCTATCTCTTCCAGTCTCATTGTTTATAATTTCCCAAGTCGTTTTTATTTTATTTTGACTATTTTTAATTCCTAGCGTTCCTAATAGTGGTAACAGTACAGATTCTACAAATACTCATAGTAATTCATTTCAGGTACATAATGTACATCTAAATAATAATAACAAAAATAATAATGTATCTTCGGTACAACATGTGTTGTTGTCAACTGCCATTGTAGATATACGTAGCCAGTCGGGTGTTGATCATAAAGCGCGCGTGATCCTCGACAGCGGCAGTGAACGTTCGTTTATTACGCAATCATTTAGTGAAAAATTAAATACGCAAATTATACAGGCCACTCAACAAATTCACTGTGTAGGAAACTCAATAACGCAGTGGTCGCAATCCTGTAATATTGAGTTGAGATCGCGTAATGGTAACTTCACTGCACGTGTTCAGTGCTTAATTCTACCTCAAATATCGTCAAAGTTACCTAAAACAACTTTGAGTAACAGTTATTTTTTTGTATACCCGATAATATTACTCTCGCCGACAATAGATATGTTACTAGGCGCGGATTTGTTTTGGGAGTTAATTAGTGAAGGTAAGATGCGTCTTAAAAATGGCCCTTACCTTCAAAACACGAAATTAGGTTGGATTGTGTCAGGTTCAATTCAATATTTAACGCAAAAACCAATTAAACATGTTACATGTAATTTTACACAATCTGCAATTGAAGGTGAAACCCATAGAGGAAAGTAATATACCGGGTATAGAGAGCCCCCTCGCAGAATTTATTGAAGACCGCTAATGACAAATTGATCGGATAAATAACGCCATCTATTATCGCCACCCACAAACTTGTGACATGTATAGCTATAGCTGGCTATAGGTGCTTCCTAAACTTTAGCTTCCATAATAATTTGCTTGTTCTTAATTTGATAAAGTTTTACTTAGGTATATAAAATTTTCTCATGATTAAAAAATCATAGTAAAACTTTATCAAATTAAAAACAAGCAAATTAGTAAGGAAGCATCAATTTCAAAAGGTACAATGGATACATAAAAAAACAACTTGTCTTTTACAAAATTATTTATTTATTCGTCTTGTGTTTATTTTTATAAGCTTGCGCTGCTGCTTTAGTTTCATGCTCACCATGGTATGTGATTTTGCCAGACAAAATCCGGGCGATTGAACGGCACCAACTATTTAAAATCACATGAATAATTGTGTTTTCAAAATTGTTTACTTTTAATATTGTTTTATGTGTTTCACAACTGAATGGAAAATCAATAAACTTCCAACACTACAAAACAAGCGCAAACGCAAGGAGCAGTCGCCATATTTGTTGTGACCTGACCATTTGACAATCAATAAATCGCTGTGTTGCTATCGTAATTATTACGCGGCTTGTAATCTACACCAATTTATAACACAACGCACGCATGAAAACGCAAATAATTATAATACTTACGTGTTAAATAAAATGATTAAGTAACGAAATTATTTTTATTTTATTTTTTTGTCACAAATTCTATTTGTATCGATAGTGTCGCCATCTGCGGCGACATAATGTAACTAATTGTGTTTGGATGGCGACAACAGATGTCGCATTTTGAAAAAAATGACCCCAAATCTGTCAATATATGGAAGTGTCCTACCTCTGAGTGAAACCTGTTCACTCGATCAATTGTTACGCAAGTTTTGGGAGATCGAAGAGTTACCCGTGTGTAATAATAATAAGCTCGGCAGCGACGAGGAGCTCGCGTGTGAAGAGTACTTTAATAAAACAACAAAACGGCTTGCCAACGGGCGGTTCAGCGTTCGAATCCCGTTGAAGTCGCTACCAAATAAATTAGGTGACACTCGTATCCAGGCAGAACGTCGATTTTATGCTCTGGAGAAAAAACTAGAACGTAATCCTAACTATAAACAAATGTATAGCGATTTCATTCACGAATATATTGAGCTAGGCCATATGAGTCTTATTCACACCTACAATACACCGCATTATTTCCTACCGCACCACGGAGTGTTTCGCGAAAACTCCACTACTACTAAATTGCGTGTCGTTTTTGATGCTGGAATGATTTCCAGTACAGGTGTTTCGCTGAATGACCTGCAGATGTTGGGTCCGGCCATTCAAGGTGACTTGATTGCAATCTTACTTAAATTTCGTGAAAACAGATACGTAGCTTGTGCTGATATAGAAAAGACTAGCTTTCGCCCGCGGCTTCGCCCGCGTGGAGGTCGGAAACTGTCCTACGGGAAGAATCATCAATGTGTAAAATTTCATCCAAATCCGTACAGCCGTTTTTGTATAATTGAGTAACAAACATCCAAACACACAAACATACAAACTGTCACATTTATAATATCAGTGGGATTAAGTCTTTATTAAGTTTGAAGTGGGAATATTATAAAGTTTCATCAAAATCCGTTCAGTATTCCGTTCAGTATTCATCCTCACAAACTTTCGCATTTATAATATTAGTAGGCAGGAGCACTCTCGAGGAGATATTTAGGACACTGGCAGCCTCATGGATGACCAAGGGCATTGAAGTCGGTAGTAGGAGGTTGACAAACCTCCGATTTGCCGACGACAGCCCCCACAGCTCTGGAACTATAGACAATGCTTCAAGAACTAAGCACGGCAAGCCTCAGGGTTGGACTCGCGATGAATCGGTCCAAAAACAAAAGCCATGACCAACAGCACTAAGTGTAGTTTCGAGGTAGATAGACAGGAAACACATGTCGATGAGTACATCTACTTGGGCCAGTTAGTTGCTTTCGAAAACAGGTAACAAAAGGAAGTCTATCGCTGCATCGAAAATGCCTGGAAAAGGTACTGGTCTCTGAAGACGGTAATGAAAGGCGATCTGCCGATCTCCTTGAAGCGAACACTCATCGATATGTGTATTCTGCCTGTCCTAACCTACGGTACGCAGACCTGGTCACTTACCGAGTCGCAAAAGTTTCTTCTTGGGGTTTGCCAAAGAGCAATGGAACGAAGCATTCTAGGCGTAAAACGAACTGACAATTATCGAAACACTACGCTGCGCTCTAAAACGGGGATTCTTGATGTAGGCAAAAAGGCTGCCAAGCTAAAATGGGATTGGGCGGGTCATGTAAGCCGCATGCATAGCGACCGCTGGGCAACAGTCTCCACACGGTGGGTGCCTGAGGATGGACGGCGCCGCCGAGGCCGGCCTAGGAAGAGGAGGCGAGACGACCTAGACGCAAACCGCAAGGGTTGGATCGAGGAGGCCCTGGAGAAAGATGCTTGGAAGTATTTGGGGAGGCCTTTGCTGAGCAATGGGACGGTGTAGGCTAATCGATAAATATAAAAATGTCGTGTCACGGTGCTTGTGGTCGCACTCCTCCGAAACGGCTCGACCGATTTTTACGAAAATTTTATGTTTATTTGGTAGGTATGACAATAGGGCGTAAAGAGGTAGGTATGCAGGTAGGGTAGGTAGATAAGTAGATAGGTAGGGTAGCGTAGGTGGATAGGTAGGTGTGCCGTAGATAAGCACTTAGTGCTACCAGTGCGAAACCGGGGCGGGAAGCTAGTATAAAAACAAAAAAATATAAATTGCAATATTACTGTGAAGTTTCATCAAAATCCGTTCAGTAGTTTTTGCGTGAAAGAGTAACAAACATCCATTCATCCTCACAAACTTTCGCATTTATAATATTAGTAGGATAATATAAGTAATTAAAATAAAAACCAATTGCGTAACACACTATCAATCAAAATCTGAATGATTTTATGGATATTGCTAATCCATTGCTTCATTAATTATTATGTTCGAGAAATCTGTCAACAACGTAAATAACGCAATTAATTTTGTTGAACTGTAAAAATGAAACCCATTGCTATTGTAAGTGTGTTACGCAATTACCCCGTTGATATAGAACATGTAACACGTTCCTGTGGGATAATTTCCGACATTCACGACGTTAATTAAAGCATAAATTTGAATTTTAAAACTAACCGTTATTCTTAAACTAACAAAAAAAGAAAGACTTCTAATATCTAATTAAAATAAAAACTACTATAATATATTTCTACTTTAAATACTACCAAAAAATTGTTATTAGACCATGGCGCGTCATTATCTGGCCCGCCGCTCACCCCCGCTTCATTCTTAAGCGCAGGCCACACCGCCAGCTAGCGGGCGGGCGGGCTAGGCGGGCGAACATCGTTTCACCTCTTTACATACTTCGGTTCACACCGCGAGCTACCGACTAACCTAACGAGCTAAGCTAACGAAATATCCGACGATTCCAGCGAAGTTACTCGTTCACCTCGTTGGCGCGCCCGCGCTTCGCTAGCTTAGCTCGCCCGCCAGCCCGCTCGCCCGGTTCGTTCGCCCGTCCTTCCCGTTTCGAGTAGACTAGTCGACGCTCGTCTTTCGAATAGCAGTGTAGTGTTTAGTTTGTGAACGATGAATATGTCATATATCGACGAAAGTTCTGATGATGATTTAACTACAAATGTTAAAAAAAAGATATTTATTTATTTAAGTAACATGGGAGACTTACAGCCAAAATAAACAGATCAAGGACAGTACATTACTCTGAAGGCCAATTACAGGTCTCCACTTATAAATTACAGAGAAAAAAAAGTAAATTCTAAGGACATTCACACCAAGGTAATATAAGTAAACTACAGCATAATTATTATGTTGCTCGCACTGCATAAAAACCATCATAACAAAATGAGCTACATGAAGAAGTTACGGCTCAAGCACTTCCTGGCTGACGACACACTAGTTAGGAACGGATCTATATCGTACTGATTACAGAGCTTGTTAAAATTTCTACTTGCACGCACAATGTATGAATTCTCCCTATAATTGGTTGAAGCAAATGGCACGCGCAGAGGTGGATTGTATCGCTTTGACTTCATGGGAATGTTGAAATAGAATTTTGTCAAAATATCAGAACAGTTTGTAGTATTGTTAAAGATTTTCAACAAACACACACAGTCAGAAATCTCGCGGCGGTTGAGTAAAGGTAACATATGAAATTTTTTACATAGGTTATGGTAGTTTTCCGAATGATACGGTACTTTTTGCTGATAGCACAGATACCTTATGAACCTTTATTGGATGCTCTCAATGCGGTCAATATATTTGTGGTAACACGGGTTCCATATTTCAGACGCGTATTCCAAGTGGCTTCTAACAAAAGTACAATATAGAATTTTTAAAGTTTTGGCTTGCGTGAAGCACTTGGATAACCGCATTATGAAACCCAGTGATTTTGAGGCCTTAGCGACTACTGCATCAATGTGTTTTTCAAAACTGAGCTTGGAATCGTGATCGTGATGGGGGTTCCCCCAGATCACGGATGGAGTTTGATCTAAGTAGATTTTTATCATCTAGAGTATATGATGTAGCAATGATTGAGCGCTTCCGAGAATACGTAATAACCGAGCATTTCGCGGGATTAAGATCCAGCTTGTTTCTTTGGCAGTAGTCCTCAAGGCGACGCAGATCATTCTGGAGTGCCG
The DNA here is from genome assembly GCA_914767815.1 of Eupsilia transversa. Lineage (NCBI taxonomy): Eukaryota > Metazoa > Arthropoda > Insecta > Lepidoptera > Noctuidae > Eupsilia > Eupsilia transversa. Next base: position 6,899,884 of record OU611873.1, on the reverse strand, counting down.
TTACGTCCATCTGCGATGATATTGTTGCATAAATTTTCATATCATCCGCGAAACACAAAAGTTTGGATGAATTCAAACAAGAGTCGATGTCGTTAATATAGATTATAAACAGCAATGGACCTAGCAATGAACCCTGTGGAACTCCACTAGGAACAGGGACCCAGCTAGATATATAATTATTTAGTACTACTGCTTGGGACCTGTTGTCAAGGTAAGAGGAAAACCATCTGAGTAGATCGCCACGAATTCCCATGCCATTTAACTTTGATATCAAGATGCTATGGGCAATTCGATCAAAGGCTTTGCTGTAGTCTGTATAAACGACATCAACCTGCTTACCGTTGCTCATGGCATCGGTTATAAATTCATTAAGGAGAATCAGGTTGGTGACAGTAGACCTTCCTCTTAAGAAACCGTGTTGAAACGAGCTAAATGAATTTTTCAGAGCAGTATAAACCTGATCATATATTATTCTTTCAAAGACCTTTGCTATAATACACAGTTTGGATATCGGCCTGTAATTCGCTATGTCTGTTTTGACACCTTTTTTGTGTATAGGCGTTATAAACGCAGATTTCCATATTTGCGGCACAATACAGGTATTCAAAGATTTTCTAAATAAAATTGAAATAGGTTGCGCTATCGAAGGTGCACACCGAACTAGAAGTTTGGATGGGATGTTATCAGGACCTGCCGATTTGCATGTATCCAACTTTCGAAGCAAATTAATTATTTCGTCAATATCAACAATGATACTACAGATATCCGATGTTAGGTTCGACGAATCGTTAAAATGAAAAGGAGAAGAGCCTGGATGGCTAACACTGGGATTAGAGAGAAAAGTAGAATGGAAGTATTCAGAAAAAGCCTGACAGATAGATTCCCCCGTCCGCAAGGTATCACTATTATAATTAAAAGTGCTTGGGATTGCGTTTGAGTTATGCCGTTTTTTAACAAAAGTCCAAAAATATTTTGGGTTATCTTTTATTGAATTTTCTGTTAGCTCTAAATAGTTGCGGTAGCACTGGGATTCCATAGTTTTCACCCTTTCACGAAGAAGCTTGAATGATAGTTCGTCAGAAATATTGCCGTAGGTTTTTAATTTTTTTAGGTATTTATATTTTTCTTTAATTGTTTTAATAAGTGACGAACTATACCATGTCGGATACTTTTTATTCCGAAACAGTTTTTGAGGAATATATTTTAATTGTAGATCAAAAATAAACTGATTGAAGAAGTTAACTGCATCATTAATTGACCGCGCGGAGAACTCTGTTTCCCAGTCAATCGTACAAATGTCTCTGCTGATAGATTCGTAGTCACCTTTATCAAACAAGAATTGAGTACGAGGCGCACATTCAAGCAGAGGTGTTACAGATAGGTTTAAATCAATTAACAACGCTGGGTGATAGGCATCAATAGGCACCAGTGGGCTAGAACATTCAGTCACATTCACTATTGCATTTGAAAGGACGAGGTCTAGAATTCTACCATACCCATTAGTTACCGTATTATATTGTCCAAAATCAAGCGCGCATAATTCGTCACAAAGCAAAACTTCGTCGTTGCTGTTAGATTCTGAGATATTACTGTTAAATTCTCTTTGAATTAAGAAGAAGAAGAGAAAGCGTAGATTTTGGTTGCGTAGACATATTCAATTCAGGCAACAATCTGGAGAATTTTATACTTTGTTTCGGGAGTTGAATGACGAAGATTTTCCAGATTTTTATAGACTCAGAGTACAATTTCAAGAAAGGAAATGCGAGCGGAGAGACTTTTGAAAATTAGGTATTTGAAGAAACTATTGCCGTCGCTCTGCGAGCGCTCGGCGGCCGGCCGCCCTATCCATGTGTGTGTAAGTTGACAGTGTGCGTGTCTCAGACGCGCGGTCCCGCACGTGTCGTGTAATCGCCCCAGTCGTTCCTGGTATTTTTTGGTGTGCGCATCGTTTGTTACCTACGCGAAGTGATTGATTCTTATGACTTTGGCTTGTTTATTGGACTTATTCTTCCTGCTATTTTTTTGACTGGTCTTATGTTAACTGGACTTCCTGATCCTGTTAAACTGTATTTATTGAATTTCGGTGAGTACTTATTAAAATTGATTTAGTTATTAATCTAAAAGCAATGTAGGTATAACCTGTGTTGAAAACGATTAAAATTATTATTTTTATTTTGAAGTCCGAGAAAATACAGAATCCTTATAAGATCACTCGTGTCTGTCACAGCCAATTTGTTCCGAATCTAATATGACCAATTAAGTTATAATTTGGTATAAGTAGGTACATATGAATTTCGATGATCCAAACACGGAAGTAAAACTGTAAATAAATGAATTTTGAATATAGGGGACAAAATAGAAAATTAAAAATAAATTGTTTACCAACTGTATTTGTATCTCCTAAAACTGTCTTTTTTTCCAGATAGATCAAATCTCCCATTACAATGGGTAAAGGAGGTAGAAAAGGAAAAAAAAGCCGTTTGTATACGAGTACTAAACGAAAAAAACATCATTTTAGTGTCAAACGACAAGTTCATTATTTGGCACCTCAGTCGAACCTAGCGACATTGACTTCCAAGACTGTATCAAATGATTTATTTATAGAAGAAAACGCAAGCTCAACAGTCTCGTCATCAACATTAGAGTCACCAACGCTCGACGAATTGCATATAGAGCAAGAAAATGTTGTTGAAACTAATAAAGACGAAGGATTAGAAGGACGTAGAATCGTTGATATCAAATATTTATTTTCAGAGATCTCAAAAATAAAGCATGAACACACTAATTGTACATTTGCTGACTTAAAATTTGTGCGTGAACGACGAAGTGGTTTTCATAGCGAGTTTGTTTTTGAGTGCAGAATGTGCAAGAAAAAGGAAACTGTACACTCTGAAGACCCACAAATTAAAATGAGCATAAATACTGCTGTTGTCGAAGGAATAGTATGCACAGGAAACGGATATGCTCAATTAAATGAAATTTGTGGTGTTATGAATATGCCAAATATGGATCGTTCGACTTACGCAAATATAGAACAAGTTTTAGCACCAACAATTGAAGAATGCGCCTTAGAGGAAATGATCACAGCTGGCCAAGAAGAAAAAAGACTAGCTATTTTAAATGGTGACGTTGATGAAAATGGTTATCCCTTAATAACAGTGGATGCAGATGGTTCCTGGGCAAAGAGATCATACAAAAGTGGATTTAGTTCTTCATCCGGTGCCGGTTGCATAGTTGGACTGCGCACTAAAAAAGTTTTATTCCTGGGGTTTAGAAACTCATACTGTTGCACATGTGCTAGAAGTGCAAAATTAAATATAGATGTGCCGGAACACAGGTGCTTTAAAAACTGGCGTGACAGCGCCAATGCTATGGAAGCCGATATTATAGCAGAAGGGTTTGCGAGGAGCATGGAAATGCATGGAGTTAAATATAAAAAATTAATAGGTGATGGTGACTCTAGTATAATGAAGAAATTAACGCAAAAAAAGCCATATGGGCTTGATTTCATTATACAAAAAATCGAGTGCAAAAATCACTTGCTTCGCAATTTTTGCAACAAAGTAAAAGCCTTAGGAAAAAAAACAAACAACAACAAGGGCTTTGTACCAGTTGAACTAAGAAAAAAGGTTGAAGCAAACGTTTTACGCTTAAGGAAGGCTATAGTTGGAGCAGTGAATTATAGAAAGGAACAAGAAAATATAACGCAAGGTGACAAAGTAAAAAATCTTAAAAATGATATAAAAAATGCCGCAAACCACGTATTTGGTGATCATCGAAATTGTGCATCATACTTTTGCAAGCCAGAAAAGAACATTAATGATCAAAACTTAGTGATTGCTCTTCAAGGTTGTGGATTGTGGACTGATTTTCAACAATACCTATTATTCTTAACAGTAAATGCAGAGAGTCTTATTTTGGACGTAACCAATAATACTGTGGAGCATTTAACAATGTAATTGCCAAATTTATTGGCGGAAAAAGGGTTAACTTTACAGGAAGGGGGTCATATCAGACAAGATGTTATGGAGCAGTAACATCATGGAATAGCGAAGCGGCGATTCATTCACGCATCCAAAAAAAAATACAGGGCCACAGTCCTGGCAAATATACCAAAAAATTTATAGAACGAAAACAGCGTTCGCAAAAAATCACAGAGATATGCCGAAAAAGAATACTGACGTATCCTAAAGAAGGAACGAGCAAAAGAAAAAAAACTACAGGCCTGATGAAAATTATGGTCGCTTAGAATTGGAAGAAGATATGCCGATGACATTATATGAATTAAAAACAAACAATTTGTTGAAGGATTGCTCTCAACGAAGGATCTTGAAAAGAAAACAGTGGGCCAAAGCGATAATAGCTTATGGGCAATTTAAAGACGTAAGAGGCTCACGGCATCGAACTTTGGGCGAATATGTAAGATGCGACCAAAAACATCAGTTCGCAAAATATTAGAAACATTATTATATAATGAATTTAAAGGAACTGCTGCTACCAATTATGGCAAGGAAAATGAATCTGAGGCAATCGCTCAATTTATTAAGGAAACGGGGCTACAGATAGTGGATTGTGGACTGTTTGTCGATGAAAATAAACCCTTTTTAGGGGCAAGCCCCGATGGTCTCATAGGTGAAGACTCAATAGTAGAGGTAAAATGCCCTTATAAAATTGCAAGTTTATCACCTGAAGAAGGAATTGAACAAAAAAAAATTGACTTCTGCACATTTAAAGAAAAAACGTTACAATTAAAACTGAATCATAATTACTTTTACCAAGTGCAAGGCCAACTACATATAACTCGTCGAGATTTCTGTTATTTCATTTTATGGAGTCCCAAAGGCATACTTTTTCAAAAAATTCAGAGGGATGATGCATTCTGGGAAAAAATGGAACCTGTATTAGAAAAGTTCTACCACCAATGCCTTTTGCCAGAAATCATTGATGGTCGTATACCAAGAAATAGGCCAGTGAGAGAAAGACCGTCGTCATAAGTTTAATTTCGTGGATGTGTGGACTGTATACCTATCCTATACATAATTAACTGTTTTGTATATAATATAAACATTTATAGACATGAAATTAATTTTATTTTGTAGCAATTACCTATTAAAAAAAGAATTTGAGTTTGCCACCAAAGAAGCACATGCAAAAAAGGTAAAAATGTTCGATAACTGTTTACAACACTAGTTTATCGATATTAGTTTCAGACCGTCCCGCGTCCCCCGCCCTCAAATTCGTGCGATAAGGACAGCTGCAGATTTGACTGAAAAACCTAATTAAAAAGTCATAATTCGAGATTCGGCTCTCGCCTATTTCCTCCTCCAATATTGGACCAATTTAAAAAATATTTCATGAACGGAACAAGAAGGGTTTATACTGTGCCCCTATGTTTTTCTTTTTTCATTATTAGTTGTCAATTTTGTACAATAGCCCTCTGTTGTCAGCGGTCTACACATGCAATTTTGAGCATTTTCCGATGGTTCTAGTGCTCATAAATATAATGTATCATCAAAAAGGAAAACATGGGGACATACAAGTAGTCGATATTTATTTTACTGTAAAAAATAATTGCGTTAAGGTCATAAACCAGAAAGAAAACAGGCGAGAGCGTTTCTATGGAGAAAAGACCGCCCGCATTTCCTCTTAAGTATGATATCTGACAAACTTACCAAAACTGATACTAATTACCGGAAAGCTATTACCCCATCGGAGAAACTGGCAGTGTGCTTAAGGTAAGAATCTATCTACTTATACTTTGTTATTGCTTAGATACTGCATATTACGAAAATATTGCCCATCGGAACGAAGCTGGCAGGTGCCTCTAGTAGATTTTTTTTTTTTATTGAAATCCGCGAGATCGTCCATAGTAGAAATTCTTGGAGGAGCTCGTCCAGCAGTGATTATGATTCGATTGAATGATCATCCTACCTGCTTATAATAAGTAATCATTTTTATCTGCTGGGATTTACATAATTCCAAAAACAGTTTAGAAAATATACTTTTATTATTTTTCATATCACAATTTGAACAATAAATATGATACATCTGCCCTGTTTCATCACAATCATTCTTAATATTAACGAACAACATTTTTAACTTTTTTAGAATTAAATAAATCAACAACAATTTTTAGCGATAGGTACTTACCAACTAGTAAAACCAAATACCTAAGTATAATTTTGCATTTGCTTTAATTAACGACCGATAACATTTTTAGGGTTCTTTTATCTTCAAACAAATAAAATCAACAATTCTTACTTTCAATACTAAATAAAATTATAATAGTTAAAATTATATAAGGTAAATTATTATAGTTAAAATTATCAATCAACAACAATTTTAGATGTTTTTTCGTCCTTAACTAATAATCTGTGGGTGTTTCATCAATTGGTTATAATGTGTTTTGTAGTATGTACTCTTGTGATGCGTTTTGTGAAGTATGAGGTTGTATGTTTTGTGGTATGTATTCTTGTGATGCGTTTTGTGAAGTATGAGGTTGTATGTTTTGTGGTATGCATTCTTGTGGTGCGTTTTGTGAAGTATGAGGTTTTTGTGGTATGTATTCTTGTGGTGCGTTTTGTAAAGTATAAGGTTTTTGTGGTATGTATTCTTGTGGTGCGTTTTGAGAAGTATGAGGTTGTATGTTTTGTGGTATGTGTTCTAGGGATGAATAGTGTGGATAGTGTTCATCTCGTAATTGGCAATTTTCATAGGTATCTTCAGCTTGTAAAACTATATTGAATATTTGTTTCTTGATGCTTCTTTGTAGCCATTCTGGTAATCGTTTCGTAGTTTCACACATGCTCTCAAAAAATAAATTTAAAGGGTGTTTATCCTTTTCTTTTTCAAGCTCAGCCTGTCTTCTTTTATTCCTTTCTTCAGTGCGTTCCTTGTAGCTTTTGTCAATATCGTCTATTAATAATTGTATATCGTAATCATCCACTTGTGATTTTCTCTTAGTCCTGCTGACATTAGCATCTTGTTCAACATTTATATTCTGATTTGAATCTGATCCCAAATTGTTAATATTTTCATTACTTGATTGCGTTGAGTCATCCGCATTTAAATCAATAATGGATCGATTTTCACTTGTTTATCTATTCGAACTACTCTCGGTATTCGGTAGACCAGTCGATTGATTGTAATTTCCACTAGTTGGACGGTTTTTCATGTGCGGTAGAAGAAATTCCATTACTTGAGCATACTTCCATGTGTTTTCGGTACTAGCTGCTTGACCGCTGCGGGAAGACTTAGCTTTATTTAGTGAGTGTCTGTGGCTGTCTCTCAGATTTTTCCATAGTTTTTTTGCAGTTGGAACTGTAAAAAAATATGAAATACCTATAGAATATAACATACTTGTCAGCCAGATAAAATAGATCATTTGAAATGTATAATAAATACGATTAAAGTGCAATGCCCTCCTAAATCAGGTTCACAATTTTATAAGTACAAAAAATATTATTCTATAGTTCTGCTAGCAGTTCTCGATGCAAAAAAAAAGTATTACATCATTGATGTTGGTTCCATGGGACGTTTCAATGATGGAGGAATTTTTTCGAATAGTACTTTTGGGAAAAAATTATCTAATGGAGAGTTGGATTTGCCTGCTAACGAGGCTCTACAACCTGGCGGTTATGAATTTCCGTATGTGTTTATTGGAGATCAGGCGTTTCCCTTAATGAGAAATTTTCTAAGACCGTATTCCAAAACTGCGTGCCGAGATAGCAGAGAAAAAAGAACCTTTAATTATCGCCACAGCAGAGCAAGAAATGTTGTGGAGGATGCTTTCGGAATTTTAGCTACAACATGGCGAATATATCGCCGCCCTATTGCATGCAGATTGGATACAACAGATGATATAGTAAAGGCTACGTGTGTTCTACATAATTATTTATTATGTAAAGGAACGTTACCCAGGGACACTAATAATTTAATAACACAACAACAAGTAACATCATCTATAAGACTAAACCACAATAACTTTCGGGTTTCTAGGGAAGCTTTTCGTGTAAGAGATTTATTTTGTGATTTTTTAAATAATAATAATTAAAAGTACTTACTGTCAGAAATATCTGGGTCGTTTAATTCCTGCACGATTCTTCTCCATGCTGCTTCTTTTTTCACTAAATCATGGTATTCCCTGCATTTTACATCATATAAACAAGGAAACTGTCGGACACTCTCGATAAATTCTTCCATGACGCTTGCAACAATGACGTGCACAATGCGACTGCGCGCAAATGACAATGGACAGATAGAACGCTAACCTCTCGCTCTCCCATCCGCGCCCCCCGCTTCGCCAGCTTAGCCCGCTTCGCCCGCTCCGCGCGCTCCGCCCGTCGCTCGTCTGTCCGTAGTTTTCGGTGTGAACCCCATAGTTTAGCTCGCCAGTATTTCGCGTAGTTTGTATAGTTTCCTTCGTTCGCTTCGCCCACCCGCCTAGCCCGCCCGCCCGCTAGCTGGCGGTGTGGCCTGCGCTTTATTTTAAATTATTCTGAAATGAAATGAAATGAAATTGTTTATTCTGTAAATAGGATATCGGAATCACTTTTACACGTCATATAAAAAATATTAGAGCTAAGCTAGATGAGGTCGGCGTTTCCTATCTGACTACTCTGAGAAGATAGGCCGAAACAAACTCAGAGGTCACAGTCTCTTTTAAATTCCAGACATAATCTTGGTCAGGCCATATGAGGACCATGTAGATTAGTGTCTGAAATGGTCTTTTGAGGAAAGAACCACACAGATTTGAGTGGACCTGTCCAGTCAGTGCAAGCAATTGTCAGTAATCGCGGAGCTCAACTCAGAACTTAAGGAGCTCAGCGACTCGACGAACAATACCAAAGAAAGGACATTTGCGTAGGCCGCATAAAATACTCAAACTGCCAGAACATCATTAACACTAACTGTGCAATAAACAAAAGAAAAAAGGTGATCCACATAGTCCTCACATTCACAATAATTAATTTAAAAAAAATATATATAAATAATACTTAACAAAGTAATCATGTCATTTTGTTGTAGTATTCAACAATGTCAATGTGTATAAAAAAACTGGTATTTTTTCTCATGAGTTTACATAATAATTAAAGTGTCAAGTTTTTATGGTTTTATCACAAGTTTTAGCAGAGCGAGCAGCTCAATCCCAAGCTTTTTTGTCTTCTAAATAATCAGAAATTTTATAGTACCCTTTTCTACAAAGTTTAGTTTTGATACAGTTTTTAAAACGTTTAATGGGTAAGTTTCGAATGTCAATGGGAAGTTTGTTGTAAAAGCGTATACATTGACCCATGAACGAGTTGCCTACTCTGTGGAGGCGAGTTCGATGTACGGCAAGATTGTGTTTATTCCTGGTATTCAAACTATGAATATCGGACATTTTCTTAAAATTTGAAATATTTTTGTGTACATACAATAGGTTTTCGAATATATACTGTGAGGCTACAGTCAGAATATCCATTTCTTTGAACTATTCTCGAAGGGAATCTCTTGGACCTAGGTTGTAAATGGCTCGAACAGCCCTTTTCTGCAAAACAAAGATGGTATTAATTTCCGCACCGGTTCCCCAGAGAAGAATCCCATATGACATAAGACTATGAAAATAACTAAAATAAACAATTCTGGCTGTATCCACATAAGTTATCTGCCTAATTTTTTTAACAGCATAGGCGGCAGAACTAAGCCTTCCTGACAATTTTTCTATGTGTGGGCCCCATTGTAATTTACCGTCAATCGTTATTCCAAGAAAAACTGTCGACTCTACAGGGTCCAACTCTATTCCATTCACTTGAACATTGGTAGTTAGCTGCCTGACATTTGGCGTTGAAAATTTAATTAATTTAGTCTTTTTTTCATTGAGTAGAAGATTATTTACATTAAACCAGTGCACAACTTTAGAGAGTGCATCGTTAACTTGTTCAAAGTTGACTAGCTGACGTTTGATTTTAAAAATGAGGGAAGTGTCATCTGCGAATAATACGATTTTGTGATTATCCCTAATGTGGTAAGGTAAGTCATTTATATAAATTAGAAATAAGAAAGGACCTAGAATTGAACCCTGTGGAACGCCCATGGTGACCGCAGATCCTGCAGATCTCTTGCCATTAACATCGACCCTCTAAATTCTGTTGTTCAGATAAGAAGTCAGAAGATCGAGAGCCTTGTCCCTCATACCATAATGGTACAATTTCCTGATGAGTGTATCATGATGTACGCAATCGAAGGCCTTGGATAAGTCACAGAAGATGCCAAGAGCATCCTGCGACTCCTCCCAGGCCTCGAATATGCTCTTCAGTAATTCCACGCCCGCGTCTGTAGTTGAACGACCCTTTGTAAAACCAAACTGTTTCAGATGCAGTAAACGATGTGCATTGAAATGTACTAACAAAACATTTGTTTTAAAATTAATTTTTCAAAGATTTTACTCAATGTAGGTAATATGGAAATAGGCCGAAAATTCATGGGATCAGTTGTGCTGCCAGATTTGAACAATTGCTAAAAAGGGTGAAATAACATCGATTATTGAAGACATAGTATGTACTGATAATCCCCAAAGGTCACCAGTTTTTTTTACATCAAGATTTTTAAAAGATTCTATAATGTCTTTAGCAGTAATAACTGTGAATTCAAAGAGTGTGTCACATTCTGGTACACATTCTTTTAGAATTGAGTAAGCAGAAGTGGAGGACGACGATGACAGAGTTTTGGTTGTTAAAATGGGAATATTAGTGAAGAAATTTTCAAACTCAGTTGCCACCTCCCCGTCTGCCCTAATATTTACATCATTGATTTTTAGATGGAAGTCACGATTCCGTACTGTCGTTCTTCCCGTTTCTGAATTAATAATATTCCAAGTTGTTTTAATTTTATTTCCAGATGATTTTATTTTGTTTTTAATGTGTATGGCTTTTGCTGAGGAACAGGCTCTTTTAAAAGTTTTAGAATATTTTTTAACAAATTCTTTAAAAGTTTCATCATGGTTATATGTTTTTTCATGATATTATAATTCAAATAACCTCTGCCTACTTATGTAAATACCTGGTGTTGCCCAATCACTAAATATAACACGGTCACAAATGGGTAATGTTTTTGAGGTAAAAACCTTTCTGAACTCACAATTGATAAGGTTAAATAATAAAGTATAAGCTTGATCCGGGTCGTCGTGATAAGGCAAACCCGGTAACTTTTCCATTAAATTATCTCTAAATTGTCCTAAGCGACTTTTGTTTACAGGAATAAAACTCACAAGTTTTCTTTGAGGTCTGACTATTTTCTGAGGGAAAGTGACTAAATGGCCACAGTGATCAGAGTCCAACTCATTTATAATTAAATGGGTGGAAGGTCTTAAGTTTGTAAAAATATTGTCAATACAGGTAGCACTAGTGGAAGTTATTCTAGTCGGCTCAAAGAATGTATTGTACAAATTATATGACTTTAATAGAGTTGTAAATTTATTTACTGTAGGAGATTTTTCTAGTATGTTAATGTTGAAGTCTCCACAGACAACAACTGTTTTATTACTGTTACAAGTCTTTAACAATACTTCTTCCATATATTTCTCAAAAATATCATATGGAGCACATGGGGGCCTGTACACGCTCATTACAATGAACTGCTCAATCTCAATGCATGCTATTTCAATAACTCGCTCAACAGAGAGACTCACAATATCCTTACGTTCTTTAAATTTCAAATTGTTACGAATAATTATTAGAGAGCCACCACGTATCATATAAACTCTGCTGAATGAGCTAGCAACCTGGTGGTTATTAAAGGTGAACATGAACTGGTGGACTTTTAACCAGTGTTCGGTTACACATAGGATATCAACATAACTACAGTTCATGAACAACTCCAATTCTAATTCCTTACCTAATACACCCTGTATATTTTGATGAACAATTTGAAGAGTATTATTTTTACATTTATTTTGGTTACTACAATTTGATGGGTGAGATATAAAAGAACTTTGAACTTTAACATGATTTAAACCAGTATTTAAATTTTCTTAATTTAATAAGCAAGAGGTTTCCTCTATTGTCCTAATTTCTAATTTAAATTAAAATCAATGTCATTATTTGTTGCCAAATTACAGGCAGAATTATTTAAAATGTCATTGCATTGCTCAAAAGAAGCAAGTTGTTTAGCCAAATTTCTGGCTGTAATAGAAAAAAAATATGATAGCGACACAGCTATCTGTCTTTTATAATAATTAGAAAGATGAGAAGTACATAACAATATTATATCTATCTCTTGTCAAATAGAAATTATTACCAACATAATTGTTAGTATCCACTAGATGCAACAGATTATTATTAAATGACCAGTTATGCAATGTCATATTTAGTTCAAATCTTAGATTATTTTCTTCCTGTGGCAAACTGTTACTATAGGGGAATGTAAACAACACAATTTTTCTTAAACTAAGATTTCACAATGTTCTATAATATTGGAGCAATTCTCCTTTGTTCACATTTCCCCTATTACCCATAAAAATTAATTGTGTAGTGTTCTGGTTAAAGTTACATTTAATAATTTCTTTCATAATATCATATAAAGAACAACCAGGCATACAGTAGTTTATTATGGAGTGTCCTGGATATTCATCTGTCAACAAGTGGCCTAAGTCTTTTCCAAACTCATCGCAAAATAATACTATATTATTTTCAACTTGTTGTTTAATTGAATTATTAGCAGGAAATGACAAATCAACACAGGGCTGCGGGAAGATGGTATTGGATGTTGTCAATGAATGGTCCGGCGTAAGTACTTTGGTTGGTGTTTGACATTTCTCACAGTTGTTAGTTTGTGAGTTTACCAGCTCATTCATTGCCAACACATATTCCCTCATTAGGTTTTCAGAGGTATTATATTTGTTTGTCATTGTACTAAGTTTCTCCTGCAAAGTGTCAAGTTCAGCCTGCAAGTACTCTGTGTCCATGTTGTACTTCCTAGTTCTTTGTTCCAAATTAAAAGAATACAAATCTAGTTGTTTAAGTAGGTTAAGCCTTTCTCTATTAAGTTTAACATTTTTAATAAAGAACTTTTGTCTTTTAACCATCCTTTGAGTTTTAACAATGTATTTATTAATTTTAATGTATTTTTTAAGTTTGTTTCTACTGGTGAGTACCATCTATAGTGTAAGAAGGGTTGATGGCAGAAACCATTGACGGGGCAATAGGCATCAACTCATTGAACAGACTTTGATTCAGCGAGGCAGTGATGTTATGATTTTTAGTCTGAAGTTCTGTTATTTGACTTTGAGCCTCATGTAGCTGCTGTTGTAGTAAATGTGTGTTACTAAGAGCTTGTTCATACTCTATGCTACACTGGCTGAACCCGTCCACAACAAGCTAAAGCCTGTCCCGTTCTTCAATGGCATCAGTGTATTGAATATTACCTATTCTTTTCATGGGCATCAAAAAGCACCCTTTCATTGTCATCTATTTCCTTATTCAGTTGGTCACAGGACACCCTCGACGCCTTTAATTCGCTCAAAGCCTGATTGAGTTTGGACTCTTCGAGGCGAGCACGGGCGCTGCGAGTTATAATCATGATTAAGTATAACTTTAATAAGGAAGCGACAAGAAATTGGAAGAGAGAAGGTAGTTGCGGCAGCAGTTAAGAGATGATTAGTATCGAAAAATGAAATTTAGTTGTAAAGAAGGAGTTCTGTCACCAAACCAAACTAAGGTTATGTTTACGTTTAAAGGTCATTGGCATCAATAAGTAGCCGTATTAAAAGTGAACAATGTAATTGCTGGTGAAATTAAAGTACGTAAACAGCCTATAAGCAAGTTAAATATAAAGTATTGTACCTGTTAACAAGATGACAATGCTAAAATTCTAACTGTCACCGAACTCACCGATTCACATTGAATTATTTAAAGTTATTTTGCACTTGGTATATGAATCTAATACAAAATACACATTACTATCCTATTTACTTGATGAGTAATTGGAAATAGGCCTTTTATACAAAGAAATTGAATATTTAAGATTAAAATTACAAGAACAAATTCAAATCAGCTGTTACCTGTAGTGTTGCCACATGAAAAAAAAAAAAAAAAAATCAAATGTCTTAGTGTAAAAGACAAAGTTTATCTACATTAAATACCGAAAGCGATGAAGTTATTAATTTTGATTAAGAATTAACTAAATACTCCAAAATGTGCAATGTAAAAAAAGTCCCCATTTTAAATGTATTTATGGCTCACTATTTTAGCTATAATGGCTTCCACATTTAGGGGTATGAGGAACAGGGTGTAAAGTTCACTCATCCCCTATAGAAAAGGGAGGATCCTCCGACCAGACGGTTATTGTGTCTGGCGGGCAATTGCCCAAGGACTGATGTCGGATAGTCTTACATATATGAATCGCGCGGTAAACTTAAATAGCGCGATGCAGGATCTGTGACGTCAGGTCTTTGATGCATAGTTCGCATGTGGCAATGTAGATGCCGCCACATCACTCCCCTCCGGAGACCGGAGGTCGATAGTGGGCTGAGTCTTGTATCTTGCGATGCTTCACAGTGCCAGTTGAGGTTCCAGTGAGTCGGAACCGGGTGTCGCATAGTTCACAGTGGGTCGGAACTGTCTGCAGTGATTCCCCAGTGAGTCGGGGTGGCGCTGCGTTGTGATCCAGTGAGTCGGATGTAGTACAGCGCCGGGTTGTGGCTGACTGCTGGCGTCGACCAGGAGAGGGTTGAAGAGCTCTGCTTGTGGACCGGCCGAAGGTGCAGTGTGCTGTGCCAAGGTTGCTGATGAGGCTGAGGGTGATGACCAGGAATGCGCGTTCGCTGCATGCTGGTGGTCAGGATACCCGTTGAAGCCGTGGGTGCTGGCTGGCTGTGTGACTCGCCTCACGAAAGCTTGCGGGAGTGATGTTGATGACGTCACGCTGAAGTAGTTGCACGAAGGCTGCGCTGACGTTCATACTCGGGGTCACCAATTTAGGGGTATGAGGAACAGGGTGTAAAGTTCACTCATCCCCTATAGAAAAGGGAGGATCCGACCAGACGGTTATTGTGTCTGGCGGGCAATTTTTTTTTTAGGTATGGCATCTCGCAGATCAACCTAGAGAGGTTTTGTCTGCTTAACCGGACTAACCTGTGGCCAGCAAGTTCAGGGACAGGCTGGATCAAAATATCATCATTATTATTAATCGGGGAATTTATAGCTAATTGCTCAGCATCATCGGCGCGGGCTGGCATCCCATCGAGACCGGGGAGCAAGGGTCGGGGGGGGGGGTATTACATCGGGGTCGCGGGCGCGGAGGACCTCTGCGGCGAGGTCGGAATGACGGCGATCGTCTGTGTCTGTGTTTGTTAACTGTGCTGGTCTCCCTATTGCTCTCCTGTTGGAGGGTTATGAGATCGTCAGGGTCGGTGAGAATATGCCTTGGTCGGCGAACTTGACTAATGCGGGAGGGGACATAGTTGGCGGCCTCCACAACCAGAGGGTTGCGGTGTTTGCTGGCGGAATCAAAATAGCGCTTGGCGGCGCGTTTTATGAATTGGGCAATAGTGGGAATTCTCAGATCGAGGTGAAGGTTTTTATTCCTAACATAGAATGGGGCACCGGTAGCCCTACGGAGGACTCGGTTTTGGAGGGCCTGCATCTTATGGATGTGATGGGGTTTCGCTTGACCGAATACAGAGCACGCATAGGTCATGATCGGGCGTATGCATGTTACGTAGAGACGTAACTTGCATCTGAGTGACATTTTACTTTTCGGGTTCATAAGACAGAGTCTACTTAGAGCGAAAGCGGCGCGCGAACGCACCTGCTTTATGTGCTCTGAGAAGGATAGATGTTGACCGAGGATCACGCCTAGATATTTAGCTTGCTTCCCCCAAGGGATAGGCTTGCCAAACATGGTGATCGGTCGATATTGAGAGAGGGGAGTTTTTGTGCGGTGGCGTCTGCATCTCAAAAAGAGAACGGCCTGGCTCTTGTCGGGATTTACTTCGATACGCCACTTCCTAAACCAGGCGGCAAGTTTGTCGACTGCTTTTTGGAGGTGGCGGGAGATCGCGTCTATGGATTGCCCTTTGGAATAGATTGCCGTGTCGTCTGCGAACAGAGCTAACTCGGTAAACCTGCTCCTCGGAATGTCTCCGGTGAACAAGGTGAAAACGAGGGGGGCGAGCACTGAGCCTTGAGGGACACCAGCGCGTATGGGTCGGGGTGAGGATAGAGCCCCTTCTATGCGATAGCGGAATGTGCGATTCGACAAAAAGTCTCGTAAGATGAGCACGAGACGGTCTGGCACACCGATTTTGTAAAGCTTATATAATAAGCCGTTGTGCCAGACTTTGTCGAACGCTTTCGCAATATCGAAAAACACCGCACCGGTCATAGTGCCGCGCTGGAAACCAGCGCCTATGCACTCGACGATGCGATGCACCTGATGCACGCTAGAGTGCTGAGTCCGAAAGCCGAACTGTTCGTTTGGGATGAGGCCCTTGGTCTCGGCGTAGTCTCTGAGACGCTTATAAATAAGCCTCTCATAGATTTTGCCGAGTACCTTGAGCAAACTGATGGGACGGTAACTAGTGGGCTCGCTCCTAGGCTTGCCGGGCTTGGGAATACCGATAACGGTGGCCTCTTTCCATGCTTGTGGGAAGATATTGTTGCTTAGGGCTCCATTGAAGATGGTAGTCAAAAGCATGATCAATTGAGCGGGAAATAGCTGGATCACCCTATTGGTGATACCATCTGAACCGGGGGCTTTGCGGGCTTTTAGACCTTTGACGATATCGTGCACTTCGTCTGGAGTGACGGGAGGCAGAGGATTGTCAGGGTCTTCTACGGGAGGGAGATTGACTCTACGTTCGACTTCCGTATCGACCTCAGAGAGGTGATCCGCGTCTACAGGTAGGGAGCTGGGTGAGCATTGAGCCTCTAGGCTGTCGGCAAGGCATTCGGCCTTGTCGACGTCGTCGAATGCTATCGTCTTGTCAGGACGGACTAGGGGGGGCATGGAGGCGGACTGTTGGGACCTAAGCTTCCTCTGAAGCTCCCAGAAAGCCAGATGGTTGGGCTCGAGCTCGCTCAGCATCTTATCCCAGCCCGCGTCCCGCAGCTCTTGCACACGGTTCCTCACAGATCTCTGTAAGTAGCGCATGAAGGCTTTGTTAGCGGAGCAGGGAAAGTTACTGTACGCACGGACAGCCGCATTCTTCTCGGTCAACAGATCACGTACATCGTCAGGCAACTTGAAGCGTCGGTCTTCCGACGCTGGAAGTTCCCTTGAACAATCGTTCACGACGGATTGTACGTGATCAGTGAGCGAGTCGATCGCGGCTGTCGTGTCAGCTATAGAGTCAAACTGGTCAGGGATAGAGTCTAGAAGAGTGTTGGACGTGTCTGATTTCAGCTTATCGCTTACTTTCTTCCAGTCCGTTACTCTGACGGTGGGCGGACGGATTATCGGGATCGGGGAGACCTATGCGTGGTGCGAGTCTGATAACAACCGGGTGGTGGTCAGAGTTAAGCTCGTCTACCGCTTCTATTGAGTCTAACCGTAAGTGGACGTTCTTAAGGATCGCCACGTCTAGTACGTCGGGAGTATGATTAGGGTCATGGGGAAAGTGAGTGGGGGTCATCGGGGCGATGACGTAAAAGGTCATAGAGGTTGAGAGGTCATACAGGAGCCGGCCCCTGCTAGACATTCTGGTACTATTCCAGTAGGGATGTGTCGCGTTGAGATCACCCGCGATAATGACGGAGTCGCTCAGTCCGAGAAGGACAGTGAGGTCGTTAGTGAGGACCAGAGGGTCCTCGGGAGAGGACTGGGGAGGGAGGTAAACCGACACAATAGTGATCGGTTGGTGACCGGTCATACCTAGTCGACATATAGAGACCTCTAGACGCGAGAGTGGAGGGGGGTCTATAGGGATACAATAGAGGTCTTTTTTATAATAAATGAGAGTGCCACCTCTGTGGCAACGTGTCCTATCGTTACGGACTATGCGGTAATTAGCAATCCCCGGGTTGCGTTTATTGGGTTTAAGGAATGTTTCCTGAATTAGGAAGACGTCTATGTTATGGTCACGCAGGAAGATCGAAATCTCATCACGTTGACCATTAATGCCATTGGCATTGAAGTAGCCTAACTTTAGGGATCGGGGTTTGTTCCTAGCTAAAACTGCATTATTCATAATGAGTGTGAGAGGGATTGGAGGGACCGGGTGATCTCGGGATACGCAGCAAAGATCTGCTTAATCCTAGGGATATCGTTAGATTGCCTGGCTACTGCGAGTTCGCGGGCCATTTGGTCAGCGCGGGGTGAGCAATAGGCGAGATAACACGCGTTTATCTCGTTTAGGGAGGCGGAGGGAGCCGCCGCCGGGGTGGCAGAGGGACGCGGGGCTTTATGAGCCGGCGCTTGTTTCGCGGGAGGCGCGGGGGGGCGGGGTACGCTGAGTGCGCGGGGTACGCTGAGTGCGCGGGGTACGCAAAGTGCAAGGGATACACGGAGGGCGCGGGGTATGCGAGGGGCGCGGGGGGGGACTCGATTGCGCGGGTCCATGAGGGAGTAGAGAGGAGTTTGAGAGGCTGGGGGTTTAGTGGAAGCCAGGGCCGGGAAGGCCTGCTGATGTTTGAGATAATTCCAGGGACTGGGCCTCTGGGGACTGAGCCTCGCGGGAGGTTGGGAGGAGGGAATTCTACCCGAGAGAGGATGTTCCCTCTGCTGACGGGCGTCGAAACGCTTAGTCAGTTTGGGAGAAGAGGCTTTAGGAGCTTTAGGGCAGCCACGGTAGTTGGCTGGATGTCCCGATTCGCCGCATAGCAAGCAGCTAGGGGGTTCGGAACATTGAGACCTATCCTTAGGACGGGTGCAATCAGAAGTGCCATGCTCGCCCAGGCACTTGACGCACCTGGGTGTCGCGTGGCAATTCTTTTGCGAATGACCGTATAACTGACACCGATGGCATTGACCGACAATGCCATTTTTCAAGGGTTTTTCGATTACGAAGCCTACTAGGCTGCATATCGACTTAACATTAAAGATCGGGTTGTGATCCTCTGAGGGAGGGCACAAAACGAGAATCATGTCAAACGTTTGACCGCCTCTAGCGCGGTGCATACGGTGGACTTCATCCACGGGGATGTTTTGCGACCTAAGGTCGGCTAATATGTCGGATACCGGGATTTTGCGCGGGATGCGCTTTATGACCACGCGGGTCTGACGTTCCTCGGGAACGGTAAAAGTATAATAATCGACCTTACGGTCGTCTAATAGCTTAGTGAGACTTCTATAGTCTACTTGGGTAGGGACGGCAACTTTGATTCCCGTTTGGGTGTTGCGGGCTGAAGTAAAATTAATTTTATGGTCTAAACACCATTTTGAAATGTCGGTCCACTGACCCTTGTTCCTAATGAACAGAGGAGGAGGATGATAGGCCTTCTTAGGGCCAGAAATTGACGATGCAGCGGGCATGTCATCGTCCTGTGCGGAGGACGCGGCGGTCTGGGACGGGGGAGGGGAGGGGATAGCCGCGCGCCCGCTAGAGAGCGCCGCTACTACTACTGAGGGGCAGGTGGAGGGGGAAGTAACGGGCGCTGAGGGCGCGTTTGAGGTAGAGGGAACGCTCTCCTCGAATGCAACGACCTTGTTGGCCTGCGAGGTCTGTTTCTTCTTCTTCCTCTTATTCCCTTTTCCTACGACAGGTGTAAACCCGCCATCGGAGAGGGACGAAGAGGAGGAAGAAGCAGCAGATGAGAAGCGTGCCGCCTCTGAGTCTGAGCTCGAACTAAATACGTCGCCATATGGGGAGACCGGTCGCTTCGAAGAAGCGACTGGTTCGTCCGTGTCCATAGCCGGACACGGTCCGAGCTCAATAATCGGGAGTGAGAGGGGCTGGGAGGGCTCTAGTACGTCACTGAAATCAGTGACGTTCGCGTCGGGGGGAGAACTAAATGACTGCTTTATAGCAGAGAACTCTCTGCCATACTTGGCATTAAAGGTGGGTTCCTGTTTTAACAGGGCCTCAAAGAACCTAAGGAGGGTCGTGATGCGAGGGTCCTCCATTATCGAACTAATTATAATTTACTTTGAGAGGGAATGGTGGGAAGGGAAACCTATTTCTCCTATCAAATCCTATTCCTAGCTCCCCGGGTGGGTTAGCCCGGGGATGTGTAAACCCTCCCTGTCGGGTCTAGACAGGGAGGTGAGTACCTAAGGTGAGCCCTAAGCTTGCTTTTGCCCTTTGCCTATCTTATTTGTGCAACGGGGTCCTATGTGGGTCTAGAGCGAAAAGGTAGACACACTCAACCGCTCTAGGTGTGTTGCTGTGAAAACAAGCCTGTTACCCAAGCAGCGACTAGGAGATCCCCCAAGGCCGCTACTGGGACCCGTCCAACTGACTGCCTTGCCCTGAAGGGGCTCAGCGGGTGTGGTTGGGTCAACACCCCCTCGGCTTCGTTGACACCGTAAGGTTTCAACCGAGGACCACGAAACTGTGGTTTTACCCAGAAGGGGCCAACTGACGACACGACGTAAACGTTTTATTGACAATTTCGTTAAAGAAAATTGTTATTAATTGTGTCTTGAAAAAGACAGCAATTAATAGATCGAAGATATAGTCGGGGCGACTATATGAAGATCGTCGCGGGGCGCGACGAGAACAGGACAACAGGATACCGCTGCGGGAGCCACAGCAGGAAATCTGTAAATTCTCCTACGTTCGAACAGCACGACCGCACGCGACGGCTGTTAAACGTAGAATGGCCAAGGACTGAATCAGTTGGACGTCGCGACGCCCCCGTCAGGGGGCGTGGCGAGCGGGGTCAGGGCTTCGCCCCTCGCCCGCGGAGGCAATACAGTGGCCCGCCACTGCGGACCCTTCACTTGGTTGGCCTTTGCGGCCTATCGGAATTTGGACGTTTTTCAGCGTCCGTGTGATTGGTTGCTCTGAATTTTTCTGTAGGTGCATCACGACGTTATATCCTATAACGTCGCTTTCTTCACGACATCTAGGCGGTCTGTCCCCGCCAGGTGAGACCCCCAGTTACCTGGGGGAGGCCCGGCGAGAACGACCAGCGACTTAGATGTCGGCTCGACGCACCTACAGGACGAAATGTAGCCACCCCTCGCCCTGCTCACAGATCTAGCCGTTTACAGATTGAGGGATGAACTGTCGTGTGTGTGTGAACAGTTTGTACTGTAGGATTACACCGTTCAGTGTTTACGTGCAACGCGGCCCGCACCGCGCTTGCGCGTGTTGAATAGGTGTCGTTCAGTAAAGGTTGTCTGTGTTTAGTTGCGTGACATGCCTATATTAACCTAGAACACGCCGCGCAACAGATGTGTGTGTACATCTGTAGAGTCATATTATATCGAGTGAGCTGCGTGTAACCTGGGTGCAGCTTACTCGAGGCGTCAATCAGGGGGGGAGGGGCTCACAGTCCGCTACCAGGTCGCGGGGCAGGGGTCGTGCGTCAGGGGGGCGCGCATGCAATGGCGCTAACTGCCTGACATGAGGCCAGGCAGAGGCGTCGGCACGCGCGAACATCCCCTTCGCGAGGCGCCGCACAAAGTCGTCCAGGCTCTCAATCTCGAGGTCCCTGTGGAGAACGTCGTTTCTCACAAAACGAGGAGCGTCGACTATGGTCCGCAGCGCAAGGTTTTGTTGCGCGCGGAGCGTCTTGCGGCTCGACTCGTTTGTGAGAGCGAACCACGCTGGAGCGGCGTACGTCAAGATTGGGCGCACGTACAGCTTGTACACGCCCAACTTGACGCGCGTCGGGATGCGGGATGAGAGCACAGGTCTGAGTAGGGCGCGGGCTACCCTGCCCTGCGCGGCGACATTGCGAGCATGTGGTCCCATAGTAAGCCGACGATCGATGGTCACACCCAGGTATTTAGCCCGGGGCGCCCACGCGATGTCGGCTCCGTGTAGTTTCAAGGGTGGTGGGAGCGGCGCCGACCCGGTGAGGAGCGCCTGCGTCTTACCCACGTTAACCGAAAGCCGCCACTTCGACAGCCACTCGGGGAGCGTATCGAGAACGCGCTGCATTTTGACTGCCGCGTACTTCGCATTAAGCGATGAAGTGATGTACGCGGCGTCGTCTGCATACAGCGCGAGCATAGCGTCTGAAGTGGTGGGGATGTCGTCGGTGTAACGTGAGTAACACGCTGGCGACACGCAGCTACCCTGCGGCACGCCCGCACGCACGGGGCGGACGCCGGTTAGGGCGCCGTCGACCACCACCCTGAAAGTCCTGTGGGAGAGAAAGCTAGACACCACTTTGACAACGCGACGGGGCGCGTCTGATGTCGATATCTTGAAGATCAGACCCTCGTGCCATACTCGGTCGAAGGCCTTCTCCATGTCGAGGAATACTGCCACCGATGATTCCTTCTTGTTACGCGCTGTTGCGAGGTGGTGCAGTACCCTCGACAACTGGAGCGTCGTGCTGTGTTCCGCCCGGAACCCAAACTGTTCCGGCCTCGGTTCAATGTGCGGCTGTAAGTGTCGCAGCAGGAGTGCCTCGAACACCTTAGAAATTGTGGGCAGCAGAGTGATAGGCCGATAGCTCGCCGGCTGTAAGATACTCTTTCCCGCCTTGGGCAGCATTATGACGCGCCCCTCCTTCCACGCGGCGTGGAACGTCCCGGTGCGCAGTATCGCCGTGAACAGGCGCGCCAGCGCCGCTACTGCACGGAACGGCAGATGGCGCAGCACTGTGTTGGTGATACCGTCAGCACCTGGGGCTTTTCGTGGCTTCGTTCTTAGGATGGCGCGTCTAACTGCGCCAGGCGAGAAGAAAATAGGGTTCTCCTCGTGAGCTATCGGCAAAGCGAAGTAGTCCCTAAGGTGTTGCTCGACTGCTGCGACATGCTCGCTGTCGTCAGTCGGGTTGGGCTGGAACTGACGCTCCAGGTGTTCCGCGAAGACCTCCGCCCGGTCCTCCGATCCGTACTTAAGCACCCCGTCGCTATTGTATAGAGGGCGCACCGGGGCTGGGGTATTCGTAAGTTGGCTGCAGAGTTTGTGTACCGACGGCCAACTGTCTGTTGTCGCGTCGATACGTTCCTCCCAGCCCGCGGCGGTGTGTGCCACTAACTCGGCCTTCACCTTCTCCGCGAGACGGTTAAGCTGCGTTCGCAGCGTTGGGCATCTAAGCTGTTGCCACTGCTTGCGAAGGCGCCTTTTCACGGCGATCATCGATTTGATGTGTGCCGGCAGGGGCGGCAATAGCCCTCTCCCCTGCGGCAGTGTCGTAGTCGCCGCTTCTAGGGCGCGTTGTATGCAAGCAGTGACGTCACCCGCTGTCTCGTCCACGTCCGCAGAGGTGACGATGGGCCGAGTTGGCACGGTGGTGTCTAGCTTCTCTCCGAAGGCAGTCCAGTCCGTTAATCGACGTGGCGCTATGGGCTTCAGTTGGGTCGGCTTCCCCGCTATGACGACGAGCACTGGTTGGTGGTCCGACTGTAGCTCGTCGTCGATCACTTGCTGAGTGATCTGGCAGTGTAGCCCTCGGTGGATTACGACGTCCAGCACGTCTGGTGAGTAGCGTGCCGCGTCCGGGTAGTGGGTTGGAGTTTCAGGGCCGGACACCGTATACCCGAAGGCTTCCGTGTCCGCGAAGAGCCTCCTCCCCTCGGTGTTCGTTAGCAACGAATTCCACGCCGGGTGCTTACAATTGAAGTCGCCGGCAAGGAACGTGACAGCAGTGGTGGTGAATACAAGCGCCCGCATCTCAGCTAAAACTAAGCGGGACGCGGGCGGCTTGTAGCAGGCGTATAAGTTTACGTCCTTGCCGGCCACATGCAACTGAACACCCAGCGCGTAAAACGAGCTAAGTGTCGGCAAGGGGAGCTCCTGGTGTACGACTCTCCGCCTCACAAGTACCGCCAGACCACGGTAGCGGACGTTCTGAGCCGACCTTTCTTCCTTCCTGTAGACGTGATAACCCGGGAACCTAACCCTATCTTCGGGTCCCAGGTGCGTCTCACTAATTAGCGCCACGTCGATATTTTGTTCCCGAAGGAGATGGCGGAGGGGGGCGACCTTATCCCTTAGGCCGCGGGCGTTCCAATGTATCACCCTTAACGGTCTAGCCATGATAGAGAGTTAATAAAGTGGCTAGACCGTCAAGGATGACCGTCTCGATGTCTTGACCCTGCCTAATAGCCCTAATAAGATCCATTAGCAGCTGTATGGCACAGGTCGTAAACTCGCTCTTTCTCTGCGACGTCCCTATCGCGCTAATCTTTGTTGCATCAGCGCCACCATGCGGCGCTTTGCGCAACTTCTCCTGCTCGCTCATTGGTCGCTGCGCCTGCGAACATTTTGTATCGATGGCGCTGATGCTCTGCGGCTGCTGGGTGAACCTTTTTAGTTCCTTTTTGGACCGCTGCGCCGTCATAGCGCTAGCGGTAGGTTCACCCTGTACTATAGTTGTGGAGTCGACAGGGACATCCTTTACGACCTGTGTCGGCTGTTTGGCAGGGTCGGCCGTAAGGGTGACTTCCTGGGTCGCCGGGGGGGAGGTTTTCTTGCCTCTGTTACGCTTCCCCCCGCGTCTCTTCTTCCTCCGCCCGGAGGTGGAGGCCTGGGTCGTGGGCTCATTGGCCGTCGCCATCAGTGTCGCGCCTTGTGCCTCAACATGCACTAATTGCGGCCTATCTGAGGCCGACTGTGCTCGGCGTGCGGCCGTGACGGCGACGGTCCCCGCCCGCTTGTTCCGTATCTCATGTTGGAACACGGGGCATTTTATGTTGCTCGCGGGGTGCGGGCCACCACAGTTTGCACATGTGGCCGGCTCCTCCCGCGGGCGTGGGCAGTCGCGTGCGGCGTGCTCTTCTCCGCACCGAACGCAAGCGAGCGGGCGGTGACACAGGTGCGAGCTGTGTCTGAAGCGTTGACACCTGTGGCACTGAGCTGGTCCCTTCTTTCCACGCCAGGCCTCAATTTTGACCCCCCGCATGTACATGAACACGGAGGTGTCAAATATGGCCCGGACGTCAGGCGTCTTTTTGAGAATTGCGTGGAACACGCAGCCGGGTCTTCCTTGTGCGCCCTTAATATGGCGCACGTACTCCGGCTGGTATCCCAGCGTCCGGAGCTCCTCCTCAATCTCCTTCGGGTCCGTGTCCGCCGGCAGGCCCCGAATTGCCACTTTTAAATTTTTGTCCGCCGGTAGTGAATAGGCGAACCAGCTGACGCCGCTGTCCTTCTCCAGGCCGGTCAGGTACCGCTGGACCAACCTATACTCCTCCTCGGTGTCCGGGGTAAACCTCACCCCGGTCCCGTAGGGGCGAGCACTAGGAGGCCGGCCCAGTTTCCCACTTATGACCCGGAAATGAGCGGCCCAGTTGGGTAATTTCTCCACTACCAGCGGAGGATATCTTAGTTTCTTCCCCGGCTTCTGCTTGGTCGACTTCGATGTCGGCACGGCGCCGGGGGGGGCAGTTTGGGGTGCGGTGGGCACGGTTTGAACAGGGGTAGGCAAAGAGGCATTTACTGCACTTACCCCTGTAGAGTCCTTCCTCGGTGACTGCGGCGGTGACTGGCGGACCGCGTCGGCAAAGGTAGGCGAGTCAGGTACGCCCCGACCCCGCGGCGCGCTATCGCGCATTGGCCGCGGCGGGTCTAGGCAGTACCTTTTTGCCTCCTCCGACGCAGTCTCGCCAGAGCTTCGTCTCCTCCGTTGGGGTCTGATTCCGAGCTCGAACTCGTAATCAAACCCGAAGGATGGTGTCGGTGACGCCGGCGGCGACACAAATTTTGCGGCAGCTGCTCGTCCCGCGGTGGGCCGAGGCCCGGATCGCGGTGATTTATCCGGGGACAAATCTCCGCGACCGGGCTCGACCGAGCCTTCTGATGCCAGCGACATGCTCGACCCCACGCGTGAGGAGCATGCCGACAGCATAGCGGGCGAGTCGCAGGCTGAGGCACGAGGGGGGGCCGGCGAAGCGGGCACTTTAGTCGTCACTTTAGCTTCCGCCATCGAGAGGCGGAGGCCGGAGGCAGCGGCGCGCGAGGCTGGCGCGGCTTTAGCGGCACTTTGGCTCTTAGGCGCGGGTGGTGACACGAAACGCGGCGGCGGAGCTGCGGTACGGGTCGCGGGCGCACGGGTACGTGCGGAGGGCACCGGAGAGGGCGCGGGTAACGCGGGGTACGCGTGCGACGCAGCGGAGCGTGCAGCGGGCGCGTTTGTGGTTGCGGGCGCGGGCGCGCGTGCGAGTGGTGCTTGCGCACGGACTGGTGCACGTCCTGGATTTGCGGCAGGCCCCGGGGCCTGTATGGGCACCGGGCGGAACGCGGCTGGGCGGACGGCGACCGCGTGCTGCCGGCCCGACGACGACGACGGCGCAACGCGCGCAGGCGCCGATGGCGTCGGTGAACCGGCCGCAGCAGCGGCGCTCGTCCCACCCTTTTCCTCTTTCCTCTTCATTCTTTGTCCGGCCGGTGGCGCACCGGACGACACAACGCCGATATTCGGCATCGAAGTCGTCCGGTCCAACACCGGACGGGCATCAGGCGACCCGGCATCGCGGCCCAGAGAGCCGCGAGCCGGGCTTAGGCATCTTGTCGGGGCGTGGCCTCCGCGACCGCAACGGCGTGTAGACGCCGGGCAGCACGGGGCGGCTCCCCCTGTGTCCGCACAGAAGTCCGCTAGGTCTCCTGTACACACACAGTTGGAGGACGGTTTAAAAATAGGGCGGTCCGCACGGATATCTTAAAACTTCGCGCAGGGATAGTGTGGATCGGCCACGAGCGTATCCGCCAAGGACTGATGTCGGATAGTCTTATATATATGAATCGCGCGGTAAACTTAAATAGCGCGATGCAGGATCTGTGACGTCAGGTCTTTGATGCATAGTTCGCATGTGGCAATGTAGATGCCGCCACACACATAAAAGATAGATATATGCTGTCGCGGACTTTTATTTAGAACTATTTTAGACAAACAATCCCACGATACATTATCTTCATGTAACTCTAACGGTTTAGGCAGCGCACGCCAAGATAGCTCTTAGAGGGCAGAAATTTTTCCGACTTACTTCATACTTATCGTTATATTATGGCAAAATAAAACAAAATCATTATAAATTGTAGCCTATGTGTTATTCTGATGTATAAGCTATATCACTGTAAAGTTTCATCAAAATCCGTTCAGTCGTTTTTGCGTGAAAGAGTAACAAACATCCATCCATCCATCCATCCATCCTCACAAACTTTCGCATTTATAATATTAGTAGTTTAGAACTATTTTAGACAAACAATCCCACGATACATTATCTTCATGTAACTCTAACGGTTTAGGCAGCGCACGCCAAGATAGCTCTCAGAGGGCAGAAATTTTTCCGACTTACTTCATACTTATCGTTATATTATGGCAAAATAAAACAAAATCATTATAAATTGTAGCCTATGTGTTATTCTGATGTATAAGCTATATCACTGTAAAGTTTCATCAAAATCCGTTCAGTAGTTTTTGCGTGAAAGAGTAACAAACATCCATCCATCCATCCATCCATCCTCACAAACTTTCGCATTTATAATATTAGTAGTTTAGAACTATTTTAGACAAACAATCCCACGATACATTATCTTCATGTAACTCTAACGGTTTAGGCAGCGCACGCCAAGATAGCTCTCAGAGGGCAGAAATTTTTCCGACTTACTTCATACTTATCGTTATATTATGGCAAAATAAAACAAAATCATTATAAATTGTAGCCTATGTGTTATTCTGATGTATAAGCTATATCACTGTAAAGTTTCATCAAAATCCGTTCAGTAGTTTTTGCGTGAAAGAGTAACAAACATCCATCCATCCATCCATCCATCCTCACAAACTTTCGCATTTATAATATTAGTAGGAAGTAGGAAGTAGGATGATACATCCTACTTCCTATAGCCAAGTATAAATAGATAAAGCTCAACGCGACCTACAATTAATCTTGTACCACAAGATTAATTGTAGGTCGCGTTGAGCTCGTACAGTAGTACAAAAAATCCGTCCGATTGAAAGTATACCAGTTAAATACTGTATACGTATGGTACGGCTTCTGCACCATTTCTTAGTTGTCGATGTTTAAAACAATTAGCTAACGAATGTGAGGTTCCGTACGTAGCGGAGACTATTAAAAATAATTTCTACGTCGGTGATTTAATCTGTGGTTCAAATAGTTTATCGGAATTAAATGCAATTTGCGAAGGTACAAGCCAGGTTTTAAATTCTGCGTGCCTAAATTTACGTAAGTGGGTTTTCAACTTTGACCGCGCGAACCCTAACGATTCACTTAAGGCCAGGATATTCGAGCGCAGTAGGCATTTAGCGTTACCTCACTCCCCGCGTGGTAGCTCGCCGAACGCGCAGTTCAAATGAACTCGCTGACCCCGATGTGCAAAAATTTTGCGTCACAGTATAAAATTGTAACAGTAAGTACAGTTAACTTTGTTTTACGGAATTCATGTTAATATTTCAGGATTTTAATTTTTAAGGAAATATAAGTAAAACAACATAATTTATTTTTGACCGACTTCCAAAACGAGGAGGTTATCAATTCAATTGTTTACGGGCATAACTCCGTCATTTATAGACGGATTTTCAAAATTCTTTTTTTGTTTGAAAGGGTATACCTCCGAGATGGTCCCATTGTCATTAAGTCAGGATCTGATGATGAGATCCTGGAGAAAACGAGGGAACTCTTCAAATATTATTAGATTACATTAATATGAATACCAAGCAATTTATGCTCGTCACAATGTATATGGACAAGTGGAGCTGATGGTGAAGAACCAGGAGAACTCCTCAACGATTAACGTCCCTGCTTCGGGAAAAGCAATATTTTGTAAAAGGTGATGATTAGTCAACATTAGGCAATTGTAACTTAGATAAATTACAAACTGACCCACTAAAAAGCGAAAAATAAAAGTCGACCAGCTGCTCCATACATTTTGACCGCGTAGGTATTGCACTTTTCTATGAAACAGCAGATTTTTTTTTTAATAACCGGGGAAAAATTTCAACGCAGGGGGGTTCAGAATCATGTACTGAATCCCTGCCACCCTGTATACTTTGGACTAAATAAATTCGGATAAAACTCAATTGCAAATGCAATACAAAAAATAATCAAAAATCGCAAATATTAATCACGCGCGTGCTTGGACCTGGTTGCTGCAAATTTGGTTGAGTCCGAGAGCGTGTACTGGATGTGCACTTATCAGGCTGCTCATTTTCCTTATCTTGCAATGCATGGTTTCTAATTGGCATGCCACGTTCATTCCTACTGTCTACGATTTCTGGCAGTAAGCATTTGAGGTAAAACTGTACAAGCTTTGGCTCCATACTTGCTAGCCAGAAATTGTCATCTCTTTCTATGTGTTCTGTGTACAAAGGCTCATTCTCACCTGCCCAGATTCCAAGAAGACCTACCTGCCGTCCTGTGACATGTAGTTGGCCCTGAATTTGGTAGTACCAATTGATATTTTTATTTCTGGAACAGGTATTCGTATTTTTGTTATATTTTAATATTTGAATTTTATTTTCTTCAATTGCTTTTGCCATTCCTTTTCTGGAAGCTGTAATAGGACACTTTATTTCAACTATCATGTCATCATCTATCAACCCGTCAGGAGTGGCCCCGATAAATGGGGTGTATGGGGTCGATAAATAATCCGCAGGGCGAGATCTCGACATTCTCCTGTCGCTGCAATTGCAGCAGAGCCTGGTTTTCATTCTCTATTCCATGAGCAATGGAAGTCACATGGGCCAAATTTTTCTTATATAATATATTTTTTACCAAAGCTGTATTCGATGATGATTTTCGTTTGCATATTGGGCCAAAGTTTGATGCTGTAATTAATTTTCGTCTTATCTCCAACCACTCACTACTTTCCCTTTGCAATACAGTTGCTCGTTCTATTGACTTTTTGTCTGCGGTAAGCGATTCTAAGTTTTTATGAATTCTTCTTGTGCCATTTTTAGTTCTTCTTGCGACATGTCTGGTGCAGAACTGGAAGGGCCATAATCGTGTTGTTTTTTGTTTGTTTCTTTCAATGCTCTTTTTTTCTTCACTGGGTGTTCAACAAAATACTTCCGTTTAAGTGCTCTCTTTTGTTCCATCTCTTCAATTTTACCGCCGGGATCTTTGCCTGTGAATACTTTTTGGATGGATGAAATAGCACATTTCGTGTTAAACGAGACTACTGCCGCTGAGCATCTACCTTGGTAGCCTCGTTTTTGGGCTAAATTGGTCCTTTTCCCCCCAATAAACTAAGCTATAACGCTATTAAAGCATTCGACAATATTGGTGTCCACATCTTCAATTAAACTTCGCGATTTAGCTGCTACACTTGAAACAATTGCATTGATTCGAAATGCATATGTTGAGTTTTGTATATTTTTGAGTTCGTTTTTGTCATTGTCTTTTTTTTCACAGTAGTAGCTCTGGCACATTTTGTGATCGCCGTAAGCGTGTGGCATCGAATTGACAATATCATTGTGCAGAATCGATATGGCAACATTTCTAGGATTCTCAGAAGCCTTGTGATATTTTATGCATTTCACAATAGCTTTCCTCATTGTCATTATTCTTACGTTGCTAAGCGTTTTTCGATATTGCAGCAAATACTTGGTTTCCGTTGTCAGTCCACGTAATTTTTTACAGAAATTTCGCAATATATGATTGCGGCACTCAATTTTCTCAACTGTCACATTTTGAGTTTCATAGGGTTTGGCGTTGAGTATTTTTGCGTATGTCGACGCATCACCATCCCCTATCATTCTATTGTAAATGAGACCGTACATAGAAATTTAAGCTTTGAACCCTTCTAGTATTATTTCTGTCTCCATTGAACTCGAAGAACCCTCAAAGTTTTTGAAACAAGCATGTTCCTTTGGAGCAATATTTTTAGTTTCTGCTCTGGCACACACCGTACAATACTTATTTTTTACTCCAATATAAAGGACCTCTTTAGTTTTCCTCCCGATTATTGCCACAGTACCGGAAGAAGCTTTATAATTGGTACCGTACGACCTAGCACACCACGAGCCATCTACAAAAACATCGATTATAGGATAACCGTTTTTGATTTGGCCTTCTGCAATAGCCATCTCTCTTTCTTTTTTAGCAGCAGCCTCCATAGATGCACATGCAGTTTGTTCCCATTTTTCATAAACTTCGGTTTGTAACTTGTTGTAGTATTTTGGAGAAAATATTGGAACATCCATAGAAGAGCACAGTTCTTCAAACTGTGCAAATCCAATGCCGGAAGCCACGATCCCAGTAGTTGCGGCTATGTTTAAATTTACTCGCTCCGTATTCTCAGTATCTTCCGAATGGATCAGACAGGTTTCTTGACACATACCACATTGAAATTTAAAAACAGAAGTTAGCCCTAGTCTTTTTTCTCTAATCAAGCGAAAGCTTAGTAGCTTTCGCTTGAGCGAAAGCTACTAATTTTACAATCAAATAAACTGCTGTGACGCGCTTTTACTTGCAATTCTCGCAAAAGAAAATTTATGTCGACAATTCTTCGTCCTGAAACGGGTTGAAAGTCATCTTCCTTGTTTGCCACTTCAACAGTAAAATCATATGAATCATGACTGTCACTGAAACAATAAAAGGAAAAGAGTTACTTTTTATTTGGTTCAAGATATTATAATTAAAACTTAAACTAAACAAAAATAAAGCCTACACTAGTCTAATAAATCCTGGAAGCATTGCCAGGTTGTATGGCAATTCTTAGTCTTTGGGCTAAATAGATGCCAGCGTTTACTTTAGTTATATTTAGTTTTTAGATTATATTAATATAAGTTTTATAAGGTTTTCTCTGTAAATAAATTCTTACAAATAAACATATTCCAGATAATACAATTCGTTAAAATTTGGAAAACCGACCTGGCTAGTTGAGAAGTTATTACAGGTTCAGGAGCTCCAGGTGAAACAAGTACATTTTGTGACGCTTGTTCGCTACTTTGGCTTGAAATCCTTAAACAGAATTTTTTCTTATTAACATTTCATCATTTCAAAAAAATACGATTATTAATACTAATAATAAAATAAACTTACTCATTACGCCCAGTTATTTGCAAGTCAACAGGATCCAGTGCAATAAAAGCGGTATTATGTTTTCCAGTTCCATCTCCACTGGTACTTTCCGGTGCTTCAGAGTGTCTGAAAAATAGGTCAATGCAAAAAAAACCGACTTCAGCTGCATTCGCAGGGTTATCCCTATTGCTAAGTTGTATAGTTATCTATGTAGTATTGTTATATTATACAACGAAATATAAAAATTGAGCCATAGCGGGGCGTCTGGCAGTTGTGAAACATTGAAACCATGTTAGTCTAGCTTTGCCCCGCGGTTTCACCCGCGTTATTAAATTTCCCGCAGGAAGTCAGTCAGTAACTCGGTAAGTCAGTCGGTAAGTCCGTCGGTAAGTTAGGAGATAACAGGTATCTACATTCACTCTAGTCACAATTTTGTGTGAAAGTGCAACAACACCAACATCTTGCATTGTTATTTTAATTTGTACAAAAGATACAGTAGGCGCGAATTAAGTTAACGACAATCGGAGATTTATAAAAATAACTTTATTTAACTGACAGAGTCACAATGAAGATAATAATAATCTTAATCCTAAAGATACAAGGTACTTATAGCTAAATTATGCTAACATGACAATTGTGGCGTGACGACAATGTTCTACATTATAATTACTTACTCACTAGATTTGGAAGAAGCCACACTTAACTCCTCCCTCCCTAAGAGAGAAATTATCTAAAGGCAACTGAGTAGTCTTTAGGGAATTTCTCTTACAAATTCTAAATAAGTCCCATTTATATATAATGAACCCTATAACAGAAACTAAAATTATGACGTAAATACTTAGGGTCCACACACTGATGTTGTCACTTGTTACACGTATGTATGACTCGAAATCACTGACACTTTCGCTGTATTTTGCTCGGTTCAATAAGTCCTTTATGTCACCTAAGTCCACCCCTCTAGATCCATCTGCTTCGCCGGTGGGCTGACATCATGACGGAGTTCGGGCATCTGTGCTGTTGGCAGGCTGAAGGAGATTGTGCTACTGTTCGCCGGCGTTGTAATGGAGATATCAGCGATCTGCAGGGTGCAATGCTGACTTGGTACTAAGATGTATGTACCTTGCAAGGTGTATTTCCTGGTTTCGTCGTCACAATGTTCCGTTGTTTGGATACCTTTTTCTGCATACACCAACCAGTGACTTTCAGATATGGGTTGTATCTTGGTTTCCTCAATTTTCACCTGGTGTTGCTGGCAGTCCGTGAAATTATGTTTTAGTAACATAAGTTGTTCGACACATGTTTCCTCTGGGTACTGAAGTACGTTGTCTTCTGAGCAAAGATATGTGAGGTCATCTATTTCCTCGCAGCTATCTACTACGGGCCTGTATTTCGACTTTTTCACCAGTAGGTAAGGATATTTCGGAATAATGACATAGGGTTTTTTCGTGGAAGGGTTAAAAATTGGAACAGGGATAACTTTATAATAGATATATGTGTTACTGTCTACTAGTGGGACTTCCAAAATGAAAACTATTTTACTATTATCTATAAACCCCTTAATTTTTATACTTCCCTCTAACTTAACTAACTTATGAATATCTAATGGGTAAACTAAACTATGGTGCGTTTTGATTACCTTCAAAATATTAAATAGTTCCGTAGAGTTAATTATTGATTGATGTAATATGTGTATTTTGCTGAAGGCAATGGCTGTTTCTAGTTAAATTATTTAATATTTGGTGCATACTATTCATGACTGAAATCAAATTGGAGTACTTTGTTTGATTTTGAACAAGAGACTGAAATTGTTTCATTTTTAGATTTAAATGTTTAGTATTGAAATTGATATCGTCTGAAACATTAAGCAATTTATCGAAAGCCCTTTGCATTAATGATACCCTTCGTTCAACTGAATGTTCCCTTTTTCCTAGATTACTTATTTCTAAATCGTACTTCTTAGCATCCTCGTTATCTAAATTTCCCGTTATTACTTTAACGAGAGAGCCCAACGGGTTCAAAATATCTCTTTTTGTTCTTCTTGGTGGTAAAATCTGTTGCAACCTATCCTTGGTTAATTCTACCAGAGAATCTATCTGTACGGTTAATCCTATAAGTTCCATATATATCTCGCTATTACTATTACAAATAATTTTTAACTTATTATATTCTAGTATATTATTCTCTAATTGAAAGGGCTAAAGAACAATCCTTTAAAAATGTGGAAACTAATTAACAGACTATCAAATAATAAAACAGAATCAGCAGACCTTGGACATTTAAAAATCAATACCCCTAATGGTCAAATCTCAGATATTCAAGAAATTTGCGAATACTTTAACAATTTTTTTGCTACAATAGGTACTGAACTTGCAAATAAAATACCACAAAAGTACCACAACAACTTAACACATACCTTAACGTATAATAAACCTAATAATAACAATACTGAATTGTCAAAATTAAAGCCAACCACTGCAAACGAAGTTTTAAAAATAATTAAAAACCTAGATTCCAACACTAGCTCCGGTTTAGATGGCATAAATACAAAATCTGTTAAATGTGTTAAAGATAATATAGCGGAAAGCTTAACTAGTTGTATTAATAAATGCTTTAACGAAGGCTATTTCCCAAACCACCTTAAAATTGCGAAGGTCAGCCCAATTTTTAAATCAGGAAGCAAACTTGACCCCAGTAACTACAGACCTATATCGGTACTACCAGTCATGTCCAAAGTATTTGAAAAAATTCTACATAAACAACTGTATGAATTCTTAACTACTATTGATTATCTGTACAAAAAACAATACGGGTTCCGCCCAAAGTCGAACACTGTTTCCGCGACTGTTGATTTAGTAACCAGTATTAGATCTAACATTGATCAGAAAAAAATTACTCTCGGAATTTTTATTGACTTAAAAAAGGCATTCGATACAGTTAGCCACGACATACTGCTGTCAAAACTAAAGGACATAGGCGTAACTGACAAAGCATATGAGATATTTAAATCATACCTTACAGGCAGATCTCAAGTGGTCAAAATTAATAGCCAGCAAAGTGGCCCTCAAACAGTTACTTGTGGTATCCCTCAGGGCTCAATTTTAGGACCCCTGTTATTCCTTGTGTATGTTAATAACATTTATGAGATTGGGCTAAAGGGAGACATCACTTTATATGCCGACGATACTAGCTTGTTCTATTCTGGTCACTCAATACAAACAGTAATAAACCAAGCTCAGCATGATCTACATCTTTTACACATTTGGTTGCAGTCAAATTTACTTACTATAAATGCCGCAAAAACGAAATACATTATCTTCTCTGCTAAGAATAAAAAAATAGAAAATTATAGTCCTCTTGTTATTAACGGTGAAAAAATTGCTAAAGTCAACAATGAAAAATACTTAGGCCTAATTCTGGATAGCCAACTTACCTGGAAACCGCATATCGATAAAATTCGAAACAAAATTAACTCACTAACAGGTGCAGTAAGAGGCATAGTGCGATCTCTTCCAAATCATGTCCGATACACGATATATAATTCGTTGGTCAAGTCTCAAATAGATTATTTAGTAGAAGTGTGGGGTTCTGCAACTAAATCTAATTTGCAAAAACTACAAGTTGCACAAAATAGAATCATTAAAATATTGTTTCAATATGATTATCTAACACCTACCATAAAAATTTATAAAGAAACAAAACTATTCAATCTCACCCAAATATATAAATATAACACATGCATTTTAATTAGAAAAATTCTATCAAAAGATATACACTCACAAATTACGTTCACTAAAATGATAGATTACCATAAACGCATGACAAGGCAGGCTAACAATCTACGTTTAAGATCCCATAGAACGAACTACGGAAAAAAGAGTATTCTATATGAAGGAGCCCAGCACTTCAACGAATTACCGAAAAATATAAAAGAAGCAAAATCTCTGTTTACATTCAAAAAGCTATTAAAAAACCACTTTTTAAAGGATTCTTCATTAATAAGTACTTAATATTCTGTTAAAACACATATCTTATAAAACAATAAATTATATTATATGTTTAAATATACTACACATTGTATAGACAATAATATACATACATCCATCCATACAAGCATATATACTTACACTATATTACAATCTACGTTAAATAAATAACTACATAATATATTAAATGTATATTCATAATAACGATAATATAATATTCTAACACTATACTAACTTTATATAACCTAATAAATATCGTATACATACATAAATAAACAAATAAATAGCAAGATGTTAGATAACTCTCATAACAATAATATAACTAAAAAATACACAACAAACATAACATTTAAAACGCAACGCTATCGCTGTGATGCGGGCCTTAGCAAAAAGGACACTATCATTCACGCACACTAACCTGCGGCGGCGACGTGAACTCGACATCGCGCACTTTGTTTCTATTACTACATATTTTCTACAACTACCCACTATACCTACTAATATACTGCTACTATTATTGTAACACGGTTTATTTGCCATAATGTGAACAATAACCCACTACGCCATTCGGCTTAACGTATTCTTACCAAGTTATAAATATTGTATTTTCTCTGTAAGTGATTTTGTAAAATCTTTTGAGAAAATAAATGTCTAAAACCGTAAAGAGTTTAGATCTATTGTTTTTATGATGTCCCAGTGGTTATTCTTCATCAGAGCCGTCCCAATCCGGATCGGAACTATCCCGAACTATATCGACCACCATCTGTGAAGGACGTTTAACGTTTTTTAATGCTACTCTCGTACGTCTATTTTTAAGCTTAACTGGGACTATGTTTTTGTCAACATTTCCCATAACGATTGCTTTTTCAAAACGAGGCAACTCTTTAGCTTTTCTAGCTCTAGTATTTTTCATATAAATCGTGTCCCCATCTACTACACTTGGGATATTATATTCTCCTCCTTTCTTTTCCCTGACTAAACTTTTATGTCCTATCATCTGGCTACTCATGTGTTCGTAAAGAATTTTCAACCTTTTACGATGGTCTTGTAAAATTTTCTGCATTAAGTTTTTATCTCTATCAATATCAAAAACATTCCCTGACTCTGTATGTCCGAAAAATACCTCAAAAGGTGTAAAATTTGTGGCACTATGAATTGTGTTATTATATCCCATGATCGCGTATGTCATTACAGATGTAGCATCCAGGCCATTTTGCTCGTATTTTGCTAATCTGTAAATTTCTAGTATTGTTGAATGAAAACGCTCTACAATTGCCATTGAATTGGGATTATTTGGTGTTCCGATGTGCTGATCTATTTTGTAAAGGTTCAACATTTCTTTGAGCAGTTCGTTGTTGAATTCTGTGCCTGAATCACTACTTATTTTCTTGGGTGTTCCATACATGCTAAAATATTTAATTAAGGCTCTTACTACCTCTGGTGTACTTTTGTTAGGTATGTTAATAGCTTGTCCTAACTTACTGAATGAGTTTACCACTGTCAGATATTGGTTCTTTTCAATGTATAAAAGATCAATAAAAACTTCTTGTAATGGGCTATCTGGCGTCTGTGTTAGCTGTATAAATGGTTTCAGAGGTTTCCTGTCATACTTCATTTTTTTACATTCTTCACAGGCATTAATGATGGCAGTAACTGTTTCCTGCATCTTACTCCACCAGTATGATCGTTTTAATTTAATTAATGTCTCCCTAATACCCCTATGACAGGTTTTACCCTGATGATATTTTAAAACTAAGTCCTTTTGCTCATTCTCATCTGTCACGTTCACTACTCTTTCAGTACATTCAACAAATTGATGAGTTTCCTTTTTATAGAGTGAAGTAATAACGTTGACAAACGTTTTCCTATGTGACGGATCTTCGAAATATATGAAATATTTATGCTTGTAATCTATGTATTCCTTAAGATTTTTTTTTACTAAATCCTGGTTATTCGTAGGTAAATGAACTTCCAAAATTTTTTGTTTGTCATTAGAAATGTCTTTTACAGCCAAGCTATCTTTAAACCAAGTAAAAATGTGAATTTGTCTAGGCTTGGTGTCTATCGCTTCTTTGAGGATAGGTATACCTTCGTGCTCTCTATTGGATATAGAATTGGCTGTAGCAGCATCACTTTCAGAATCTGATATTTCGATCGTCTCTAACGCAGGCTGCTTTTTGCTAAGTTTTATTATCTCATTAGTCCTCTCATCTAAATGCTCCTGCAACCTTTTTTCCTGTTCATCCACATTTACAATCATTGACTCACAATCATTGGTAACATTGATTTTAATGCGTGATAAGGCATCTGCATTTGTATTTTGTTGACCCTTTTTATAATGAATATCAAAATTTTAATCCTCTAACAGTAATCTCCACCAAGTTAACTTGATATTTGGTTCCTTTAACGAGTTCAGCCAAGCTAATGGTCTGTGGTCGGTATACATAATAAACTTCCTGCCATATAAATAGGGTCTGAAGTATTTGACCGCCCATACTATGGCTAATAACTCTTTCTCTATTGTGCTATATCTAGACTCTGTATCACTTAATTTCCTACTAGCAAATGCAATTGGTTTATCTGAGCCTATGTTGCCTTGAGACAAAACAGCGCCAACAGCGAAATTTGATGCGTCAGTTGTGAGAATAAAAGGCTTGTTGAAGTCAGGAAATTGCAGTAAAGGTGCATTTGTTAGTAATTCTTTACATGTTTCAAAACTTTTCCTATATACGTCATCTATTATTATACTTTTTCCTTTCTTTAAACATGCTGTAAGAGGTCCCGTTATCTTAGAGAAATCCTTGATAAATTTCCTATAATATCCTATCAAACCCAAGAAACTTTTTATCTCCGTGACTGTTTTTGGTATTGGATATTTTAAGATAGCTTCTATCTTATCATTATTAGGTTTAAGACCATCTTTTGTAATTGTATGACCTAGGTATATAACTTCTTTTCTTAGAAATTCGGACTTATCCAGTTAAACTTTTAGATTTGTTTTTCTAAGTCGTTCAAAAATTGCTTTGAGCTTAACGATGTGTTCCTGTAGGCTTGTGGAAAATATGATTACGTCATCCAAATAGACAAGGCAATGCAACCCTTGTAACCCTCTAAGTACACTATCCATTGTTCGTTGAAAAGTAGCAGGCGCTGTTTTTAAACCAAAGGGCATTCTATTAAATTCATATAGCACAAATGGTGTTGTAAATGCGGTTTTCTGCCTATCCTCTTCTTGAATTTCTAACTGATGATAGCCTGAGGCAAGGTCTAAAGTTGAAAAATACATACTCTTTCCCAACTTATCAAAAAGGTCATTAATATTTGGCAAAGGGTATTTATCGTCTATGGTTATGTCGTTCAATCGTCTATAATCCACAACCATTCTCCATTTCTGTTGGCCTGACGCGTCCAACTTTTTTGGAACTAAATGGACAGGTGCACTCCAAGGAGAATTTGATTCTCGGATTACATCGTCCCTTAACATCTTATCTAGTTGACGCTTAATTTCCTCTGTTTGTGCTGGCGGCAACCTATATGCTTTGACGTTAAGAGGGTGCATCCTAAAAGTTGGCAACGTCGTAAATAGCTGTCAAATATTCACCTGTTTCGATTAATTTGGAAATAATACTGTATGGAAATAAGAAATGTGGCTAACCAATTGACTAGAATATTAATAATGAATTGCAATTATAACATTGAATTTGATGTTTTTAGGTGAAAAAAAGGCATTTGGAAAGTTACCAAATACTTTTTTTACATCTAAAACTAACTATTCGGTGTTACGATATTAATTATTGCATTTCATAATCAATATTCTAGTTCGCTAGTTAGCCACATTTTTTATTTCCATACAGAAATATTATCAAATTAATCAAAACAGCGAAATATTTGACATCTATTTGCGACGTTGCCAACTTTCAGAATAAACCCTCTTGATTGGATCTTCGTTCGTAGTTCTAATCTTATGCTTGACGTCATTCGTAAAAAACAACGGTATGTCTTCGCAATAAAAAATATCCTTATATTCCTCGCAAGTATTCCACACCATGTTTCTTTCTTCCTCATTTATGTGATCTAATCGTAATTTGCTAATATTTTTTAATAACAAATCATTCACTCCATCCGTTTCGCTTAGGTTATTTACTGCTAAGTCGCCATTATTACACTGTTCTACCTTAAATGGGCTAGTGACCTTAAGGATCATTTCTTTGTCTTTACAATTTTGAATAACCGTATAATGCAAACCCATTAACACAGTTTACTAAAGCACAGGGCATTCTTATTCCCTCGGTTAATTCTTTATAATCCAAAATAGCCTCGCCATACGTTAAATTAACTGGAAGGTTAACTTTTACTTCACAACGTGCTGGCAGAACATATGTAAATGTTGACGAATAGACGAACGGTATGTTTATTTTTTTTGTGCACAACATTGACGTTTCGTAGTCAATCTTTGCGCGTAATTGTTTCATTAGATTACTCCCTATCAAACCATCGTAGTTACTATCGACATCGTAAAGATAAAACTTATGATCCTCCGAACATTTAAAAATGTTAGGTAATTGCGTACAAATAACTTGTGTATGCTCGCTAATACCATGTGTGGTAACGACATTAAAACGCTCATTACACATTTTATTTCTAAAATATTGATTCGCTATATGCGACCCGATAAATGACCTAGTGCTGCCAGAGTCTAACATAAAAACTGCATTACCTAACTCTGGAATTATAATATATGGCAAAGAACGAAAACTAGTGCAATTCAAAACTATATGTTCTCTCTGTTCGAGGCCCTTAGATGAAAAATTTTCGTCAATACAGGCTCGTCCGAAGTACTTGGTTGTAGTTCCTTTTCAAACTCATACTGATTATCGCTATCATATGAATCCATGTTAATGTAATTGACACGTCTAGAGCTCGCAGTTCGCATAGTAACATCGGTGTTTGCCCTTGCATTTGCAACCGGTGCATTATGCGCCGACGTCAATCGCCGGTCATGCTGACTCGACGTCCCTGAAGCTGACCTAGTTTGTTGCGGAATTTGATTTTGTGCAAAATGCGAATTTCTCGATTGAAACGACGTGTTTGATGAGCCTGGCTGGTTTATATTATTTTGTGAACTATTAGGTGCATTCGGATTTGCCTCCCTTGCTTGATAATTAAGCGTTTTTTTGGGAATGTTATTATGTGTTTCCGTAAATTTCCTTAATGGCTTACTTCTGCTATTTTTTTGATCATAAACCGTTTGGAAGTTCTGTTCTTCTAATACCACCCTTAAGGCATCCTCCAAGGTCGTTACATTTCTCAATCGTACTAGCCTAACTAAATACGCAGGTAAATTATATAAGAAAACATTCAGCGACAAATTAGTATAAATATGCTGCTTTGCTTGACGTAGATTAATATTGCTTATTGTTTCATTAATTTTTGCAATAAGAATACTACGTATGTTCTGTATCCTATGGCAAAAATCTAAATAACTTTCGTTTTGGTTAATATTCAAAGATTCCAACTCCAACACCAAACATTCTTCGGTCCTAGGATCCCCAAAATGTTGCATTAACAAATCTTTTAATTCATCCCAATTATTTATTTGATCCCGCTCTCCTACTAAGTTTGCGGCTTCGCCCGAAAGTTTACTAGTTATGACGTGATACAAGTATTCGTTCTGAGCGTCTCCTCCTCGGAACTTATTTAATATATATTCGCATTTCTTGATAAACAGTGGAAGCTGTCTAGCATCGCCACTAAATTCCGGAATAATGCTAGTCATTGTTGACGGAACTGGTACGATCTGATCCATTGTTATTGAAACTGGAAACGCTACACACACCAAGAAAATGCTAACCTAGTGTTACAGTTTAATATGAAAATTTTATCGTAATAAACTGTAGGTATTAAACAATTATGCCTACCGAATTGTTTTATTGCGAGAATTGTATCGTAATAAAATTTACTAAAGTGACTATATCATATGACTATATCATTGTGGGTAGGTGTGAAAAAGTTAAGACGCAAGTTCGTAATTCTATTTTAATTAAAATTATTATTAAGTATATTTATTTGCTTTCGAGTTCAAAATTTGTTGCTTATACTAGTAAATAAGCAGCACTTACATTGGTGAAACACTCCATGTAACGTAAGCACTCAATACTACACCACCTGCCAGCTTCTCACTAGTACTGTCATAGTCACAAGTTCTGCACACTTCATCATGTCATCTCAACTGGATGATATCCAATCGGCCCAGAAGAACCTTGAGGAGTGCGTCCTTAAGAAGATGGGTGAGCTTGAAACACAGATCCGAAGTGCTGGCCCCGCAAAAGATACTGTAGCAAAGATTGCTGAAGAGTTCCGGTCATTTCGTGAGCTTATTTTCGGAGTTCTGGGACTGCTTAGGCAGCAGATCATGGAGTGCTCTAGAGCGGTTGATGGGCTGGAGACAAGATCTCGTCGGAAAGCTCTCATCTTCACTGGGTTTGCTGAAGCGGATAAGGAGGATTGCAGGGCTCTTGTTTTCGATGTTCTGAAGAACAAACTGGCTCTACCTGACATCACTGCGTCTTCCATCAGAGTGTGTCACAGACTTGGAACGTCAAGCAAAGCAAAATCTAGCAGACCTATATTGGTTAGGTTCTCCAATGTTGACGTGAAATCCGCTGTTTGGAAGGCAAAGTCGGCACTGAAGGGCTCCACGGTCACAGTCAAGGAGTTTCTGACGAGGACAAGGCAAACCGTATTCAGCAGGGCGCGCCTGCACTTTGGGATGCCGGCATGCTGGACCCAGGACGGGGTTATTATAATCAGATCTCCTGACGGAACACGGCATAAGATTTGTTCTTTGGAAGAACTCAATCCCTTGTTGGTTAAGTACCCAAAGAAGACCGGGGAATCATCTGTTGGCACTGGAGGCAAGCCTGATAGTGGAGTGCGTAAAGCATAAGTGTTTGCAATCTATTGCTATTTATGTGGTTCCGTAACTATTCACTTTCTTGTGCTTCGGACGTCAGTTCACGTAAATATTTTATTTTCTCGTACCTGCTTACTATCTAATATTTCCACCTCAAAAC
This sequence comes from Eupsilia transversa, assembly GCA_914767815.1. Taxonomy (NCBI): domain Eukaryota; kingdom Metazoa; phylum Arthropoda; class Insecta; order Lepidoptera; family Noctuidae; genus Eupsilia; species Eupsilia transversa. The sequence continues at coordinate 6,856,806 of OU611873.1, read as the reverse complement.
TACTTTAATATTCTGTTGGTAATTTTCTTATTTATTTGTTAATTGTTTGTGTTAGGAAAAATTTTGTGATTCGTCATTACTTAATGTCACTGTCATGTCATCTGTCAATCAATCTGCCTAATTTTGACGTCCTATTTTCCTTGTTCCACGTTTGTGTTGTTTCGTAAATTGCGTTCCGTTTTTGCTCAGTAACTTTGTCATGTATCGTTTTGTTCTTTGCTTTTTCATAATAATTATTTTGTGTTCATGTCTGTCATGCGGTTTCCTGTTTACCATTTTGATGTTGATTTTTGTGTATTTTATTACTGTAACTATAGGGATCTTTTGGCGCTGGATTTTCTTTGTCGTTTTGGAAAACAAGACGTCTTAGTTCTGATTTTGCCCATGCGCGTGTATACTGGTGTAGCTGGTGGGTGGTGCACAGATAGTGGTGTTGCACCTAAAGTGATAGCAATCTTAGATATAGTTTATTTGCATATTTATCAGTTATTTATTTTTCTACTATTTTTATTTGTATTTTATGTTTTCTGATGATGATTCTTTTTACTCTGCCATTGATTCCTCTAGCTCATCCGCTAATGCAAGTTTTAGCTCCTTGACCGACACCCTTGGTGACTTTGTGCGTCGGAGGTTCAGTCAACAGATTGGTCATTTGTTTAATGTCTGCCATATAAATGCGCAAAGTGTCTCAAGTCACTACAGTGATCTGTTGGACACCTTTGCTGACGCTAATGTCCATGCCGTTCTGGTTTCTGAGAGTTGGCTCAAACCTCATCTTCTCTCCACCACTTACTCTCTCCCCGGTTTCACTCTTATCCGCAATGATAGAATTGGAAAGAGAGGGGGTGGTGTAGCTATCTATCTTCGTAGCGATTTCCCATTCAGAATCATTGCCTCATCTCCCTCACAATATCTTGCTTCCGCTGAGCACCTCTTTTTGGAGGTCTACGTTAAAGGCGTTAAGACCCTTCTTGGTGTTGTCTACTGTCCACCCGCCGTTGACTATTTTTCCAATCTTGAATTGGCGCTGGAATCCGTAGGGTCAGAGTATGCACATTGCATCATCATGGGCGATTTCAACACAGACCTTGCACACCCCAACCCCCGATCCCGTAAACTCCTTCACATCATTGACTCCGTTAGTCTCCAAATACTTCCACTGCAACCTACCCATTTCAATATGTCAGGCGATGACACTTGGCTCGACTTAACCCTTACATCCACTCCCTCCCTTGTTTCCTCTCATGGTCAGTGTCCCGCTCCTGGATTTTCCCATCATGACCTTATTTTCCTCTCGTACGTCCTAAAACCGCCTAAACCTGTCCCAAAAGTTCTGCACATGCGGTGTTTTGCGCGCATGGACGTTGAGAAGCTTCGTCAGGATGCATCAGACCTCAGTTGGGAACACCTGGCAGCGGCGACAGCTGTAGACGAAAAACTGCGCATTTTTGATCGGACGGTCCTTGCCCTCTACGACAAACACGCTCCTGTTAAGATGATTAAACTTCGGCGTCCTCCTGCTCCTTGGATGACGACAGGGGTACGGATGGCGATGCGGCGCAGGGACCGGGCCTTTCGTAAATTTAAAAAGGATTGCAGTGAAGAAAATCGGAACTTTTTCAAAGCTGCTAGAAATCGGTGTAATCAGATGATACGCAACGCTAAACGCCGCCATATTCTCGAGAACATATCTTCTTCTTCACCTGCTGATATCTGGAAGTTCCTTGGTACTCTTGGTATCGGCAGACCACGTCATGTGGAATTTCCCAATACAATTGGCCTTGATGATATCAACCGACACTTCACAACCACTTGTCATTTGAATTCCCAAATGTTGTCCCAGACGGTCGATTACATTAATGGCCTAGCCAGTCCCATCATAGAACCATTTCAGTTTTCTCCGGTCACCTTGGACGAAATTAAAAAGATCATCCTGTCCATTAAATCCAAGGCTGTGGGCTATGACGGCATAAGTCGTAGTATGGTCGTTTGGATCCTTGATATCCTTCTCCCTCCGATTACCCACATCATCAACTTTTCACTTGATTCCGGACAATTCCCATCCCTGTGGCGTATGGCCTATGTACGCCCACTCCCTAAAATTTCAAATCCCTCCCTGCCCAGTCACTTTCGACCCATTTCCATTCTCCCATTCCTGTCTAAAGTGCTTGAGGACTGCGTACACAAGCAGTTTACGGGGTTTGTTCACCGGAACAGCCTTGTTAGCTCTTTTCAGTCTGGTTTCAGGCCTGGGCACAGTACAGCCTCCGCTCTCCTTAAAGTGACTGGTGACGTTAGAGTAGCGATGGAGGATACCAAGGTTACCGTTTTGGTATTAATTGACTTTTCCAATGCCTTTAACGCCGTCAGTCACGACATTCTCCTTTCTATCCTCTCTCATCTTATGGTTTCATCCGAGGCTCTGAAATGGTTCTCGTCTTATCTTCGGGGACGTCAGCAGTTGGTTCGCGTTGACGAGAGCTCGTCGAGTTGGCGCGACCTGGATGCTGGTGTTCCACAAGGCGGTATTCTTTCTCCATTGTTATTTTCCATCTTCATTAATTTTATAACTCACTGCCTTCGGTGTTCGTATCATCTTTATGCCGATGATCTTCAATTATATACAGCTGAGCGGGTTGAGTGTTTATCGGACGCTATAGCAGATATAAACCGAGATTTAGATGCCATCAAAAAGTGGTCTGATAGTTTTGGGGTGTCAGTAAACCCCTCAAAGTGTCAGGCCATTGTAATTGGGAGCTCACGCATGATGGGTAGGGTGACGCTTAGCTCTCTTCCTTCTCTAATTTTCAATGGTACCGTCATACCCGTTACTTCTACTGTGAAAGATCTCGGTTTGCATCTAGACTCGACACTTAGCTGGCAACGCCAGGTCGCTAGTGTTAGTCAAAGGGTCAATGGTACTCTGCGATCCCTGTATCGTCTGAGGAACTTTTTGCCCGCTAAGACAAAAACTATGCTTGTGCAGACTTTGATTTTCCCTATTATCGACTATGGGGACGTGTGCTACTTTGACTTGAATGCGGTTTTGCTGGATAAACTCGACAGACTGCTCAACAATTGCATCCGGTTCGTATTCAACCTCAGGAAATATGATCATGTGTCGAGCTATAGGTCTGAGCTCAAATGGATGTCCATTCGCCACAGAAGAAGTTTGCGCGCCTTGACCACGCTATTCTCTCTGCTCAACTCTCCCACTCCTCCTTCTTATCTCGTGTCTCACTTCCAATATCTATGTTCTTCACACGCTAAGAATCTGCGTTCTTCTAACAATCTTCTCCTACTCTGCCCTTCTCATACTTCTGACTTTGTTAATTCTTCCTTTCATATTCAGTCCATTCTTCTTTGGAATGCGCTTCCTCTTGATATCAGGACGGCCACAAGTCGGTATGCATTTAAGCGGAAATTGCAGAGTTATTTTCAAAACAAATAGAGTAGAGTCATCTCAACACCTCTTTCCCTTGATTTCGTATATATATATATAAATATATATATTATATTGGTATATATTGTAGTAAATATGTATGTATGTGTATTATAAGTCCAACCCTCCCTTTTTTATTTATATAATGCATTTAGATATATTGTTAATAATTATAAATATTATCTTTTTTCTCTTTGTTCCTCTGTAACAGAGCACCTGCCATCTAATCTCTTCACCACCCTTGGTTGACTGGTAGAGAATGCCTAAGGCATTCAGCCTTTGTACCTTTCTTGTGTGCGAGAAGTTTAAATAAATAAATAAATAAAGTGACTATATCTACCTATTTATTCTATCACGAAAGTTCTATCGTAATAAAATATGTATGTTACCCAGGTATTGTCCGACCCCTAATAACATAAACACATATATCTAATCAAAGAGGAAAACGTAAAGGAAAACAGAAAGGATAGTGAAAAAGTTCTACTCACAGTCCCGAAGTTACTCCCATCTCCTCCCTGGATTATTATCACCACACTCAGCGTCAGCCTCTCGATGAAGTTGCTCAATAAATTTGTTTGTTCGGCGATCTCTGTTAAACTGTTGGAACAGATGTCACAGCAGCTTCTAGAGTTTTATACTATACTGAGTGACCACAGAGATCCTACCGGCTGCGCCAATTAAGTTAACGACAATCGGAGATTTATAAAAATAATTTTATTAACTGACAGAGTCACAATGAAGATAATAATAATCTTAATCCTAAAGATACAAGGTACTTATAGCTAAATTATGCTAACATGACAATTGTGGCGTGACGACAATGTTCTACATTATAATTACTTACTCACTAGATTTGGAAGAAGCTGCACTGCTGACAAAGCTAATTGTAGTAGGGCTACCACACTTAACTCGCGCGATTTGAATTGATGCAATAGGTACATGTCTGTCGCTCATGAAGTAGAACGAAGAGAAGCAAATACTGCCGTCGCGTCGTCGTCAATCTAAATCCCATTAAAAAAAAAATTTGTTGTAGGATAGGTACTTACTGTTCGCCTGTGCACTTTTTTTTAAATACGCCTTTATGTCTTGGTATCGATGAACTGGAAAGATAAAAAGTTTTATTTGCAAAATCGATCTTTTTTGTAGTTGCGCTACTGTTATTTCTGTAAACTGTAATATTAAAAACGAAAATATCAACTACATAATTATTTACTTTGATATTACTATAATTGTAAAGCACAATGGCGAAATCTTATTTGAAATAAATTTGAACGTCTAAAAATGACACATATACGGATGAAGTACAAATAATAATCTACGTTTTTTATAACTATAATAGTATCTAGTTAAGAGGGTGCATCCTAAAATTTGGCAACGTCGTAAATAGCTGTCAAATATTTACCTGTTTCGATTAATTTGGAAATAATACTGTATGGAAATAAGAAATGTGGCTAACCAATTGACTAGAATATTAATAAAGAATTGCAATTATAACATTGAATTTGATGTTGTACCCGTTTTAGGTGAAAAAAAGGCATTTGGAAAGTTACGAAATACTTTTTTTACATCTAAAACTAACTATTCGGTGTTACGATATTAATTATTGCATTTCATAATCAATATTCTAGTCAATTGGTTAGCCACATTTCTTATTTCCATACAGAAATATTATCAAATTAATCAAAACAGCGAAATATTTGACATCTATTTGCGACGTTGCCAACTTTCAGAATAAACCCTCTTAAAGCCGAGTAAAAAAAATATATTTAATGAAAATTCATTTGACTATTTCGTTCTAAAAGATTATGAAGTTGTAGGTAGTATTGCCATTTTATTTTATTTTCCTAAATAGAGGGTACGGCATAAGTGTCGTGATCTTGTTATCATTTTTAGTTTGTGATTATTATGTGGTGTTCGACCGGTTGACAAGGATTAAATGAATAAATAACAGTTTATTTTGCTGTATATCTAAGTTCATTCTGTGTTCTTCCTTATATAATTGCAGTAAATTAGTAAAATATCATATGTAATGGCAACTCGAACTAAAAAGACTAGTACCTATTCAGTCTTAAAAAAATATAGCTTGGTCGTTCATTCAAATTCATTGACTACCGTTGACAGTCTGACAGATTACAACTCTTGACCAGACGCTCGCGCTCTGTCCTGTGTTGTTTTGCTCTCGATTGTTTTTACGTTTTCTTTGAATTTTCAATTGACTTGGACTGCTTAATGGACTCTGATAGTCTGATATTTCCCGTGTGAGACCCGTGCGTGCCAAAGGACTGTGATTTTCCTTGTGCGACATTGTGCTGTTTCTCTTTTGGACACTGATCTTGCCTTATTGTTTGGATTTCGTTGTGAACTGGTTGTTTGCTACGGGTGAAGATGAGTGGTCGGGGCAGACTGACACGAATCCTCTGTGTCAACTGTAATATATGCATGAATACACTGCGTCGATATCCTGCATTAGAACTTGACACGAGTTATCACATTACTCTGTAGCTGGATACATCCCCGAATCGTAAGTAGTTAAAAACTTTCATTAGCTATATAGTATTATTTAATAGTTAACATTTTGAATACCACATGACATTGGTACAAGTACCTACAAAGTATTGTTAAATTCTTTGAAAAATGTTGTCAAAGTGCTGAGCTGTTCGCTTTGATCTAATTAAATAACCTGTAAGAGATTCAAATTAATATAAGATAGATACAATACTTAATTGTTTTAGTGCTATTTGAAGTCTCCCAATTCCATATACAAGATTTTCAATTTGTTTTAGATTACTGACGAGGATTATGTTTGTGAAGCATGCAGAGACCTTGCGATGTGGAGAGTCAATCATGCTTTACAACAAGAAGCTTCGGGCAGTGATAACCAACAAGCTGGATCAAGTTACCAAGGCCACACTAATGTGTGCCTTTTATGTGGCTTGTCTATTTTACGTAGACAGAGTGACATAATATTGAGGGACAATCCTTCTGATCTACAGCAGTCTATGATAAATATTTTAGAGAGCAGAGTAGCACCACGACAGGTCTGTTAAATTACATTCTACTCAATAAACCTTACACAAGTTATATTAAATCAGAGTTAGTAAAATATTTGACATAACATCGACAATCTGCCTAGCCTTTTCCCAGCTATGTTGGGGTTATATATAGACAACTTAATAGGGTATCTCGGTTGGGTCTCATATTATTCAATCAGGGTATTTCAAGCAGCAGCCTCCTTACCAGAAACTGCATACTTAGGTGCTTATTTTCTTTTCTCTTTCAGATAACTGTATCTGATCGTGTGTGCCATCCTTGTTGGTTGCGCACACAAAGACAAGCTCGCCGTGCGAACATTGTTGATGATACTAGATCTTTATCTAGTAGTACCAACTCAGCACCCGAAAGATCACAAGAGTATGATCAGCCTTCTGGATCAACTGAATCTCAACTGAACCCTGTGCATCAAGAAGATGTACAGAGTATTATTTTACCGGACTACAGACGAGCAGCCAATGCTAATAATCATTGCGTATACCCAAATTGTAGCAGTACCACATTGCATGGTATTTCAGATACATTACGTGCAATCGTACTTAGCAATCATAATTATTATCTGCCAAGCCTAGCTCGAATTTGCTCAGAACATTTAATGAGCAATTCGTGGGACACACTTTTTAATTCTGAAAATAGTATTCAAACATTCACTGCTCAACAGGTCCAACATGTATTTTCCTTTGTTGCATTTAATCCAACATTAGACTTCGAAAATGTGCAAGAAATGGATGATAATGTTTTCGAGTATTGGATAGGCCTAACAAAAGAAAAATTCAATATCCTAATTCAAGAATGCCCTCGACTTACACAAATAAGGAGAGGCAGTTTAAGGCTCGTTCACACCGGCGCGACTTGTCGCGACTTTAACAATACAATTTCTAATAAAACTTCACGATTGAACAATTGCCGGTGTCGCGTCGCGCGACAAGTCGCGCCGATGTGAACGAGCCTTTAGGCTTGGCAGTGCTATTATTAAAAAATGAGAACAGGTGATTCTGATGAAAGAATTTCTACTCTGGTTAGAGTTCCACGTCGAACCTTGGAGGCTTTAATGGATAAAATAAGAGAGGTTCTCCTTCAGGATTTTGTACCTGAAAATCTAGGCATTAATAGATTAAGGCGGGAAGAATTACTGCAACATAATTTATTAATACCCAATGGGCTTTACGGAAATGGTAACAATGCTATTGTAATATGTGATGGCACATACATATATATTAATAAGAGCTCAAACTATATGTTCCAAAAGCAAAGTTATTCCCTACACAAATACAGAAACTTACTAAAACCTTTTATGATTGTTGCGTGTGATGGATATATTGTTGATTGTTATGGCCCATATAAAGCAACTACATCGGATGCTGATATTATGTCTGGCTTATTTTGCTCTGAGAATTCTGCTTTAAGATCATATTTCAGAGAAGATGATGTGTTCATTCTAGACAGGGGTTTTAGGGACTGTATAAGTTTTTTACAGGGATGTGGCTATAGAACATATATGCCAGAATCACTATTGGAAGGCGAACACCAATTAACCACAGCCCAAGCTAATAGAAGTCGTTGTGTTACTATTTGCCGTTGGGTGGTAGAGGCTGTAAATGGTCACTTTAAAAGAGACTTTAAACTTTTTAGGCAAGAATACTTTCATCGATCTCTACCACACATGATGCAAATGTTCCAAATAGCGGCAGCTCTTTTAAACAAGTTTGGTGTTCGCTTTCAGAATAACGTACATGCAAATGAAATATTAGAAATAATTAGAGAAAGGAATGAATTAGAAAATAATCTGGCAAATATGATTGAAAGCTTAAATATGAATAGAAGAACATCCCAATTCCAAAGTATCACAGCTGATCGTAATAATGTTTTATACTTCCCTACTCTTGAATATAGAGATTTAATTCTGTTCGCCCTGGGAACGTACCAAATAAGACAAGCTCGCTCATATTATGGCGAGCATGTACGTTTTCACGGGGGGTACAGAATTGAAGTTTGCAGTGAACAAATAAATTTCTCTGAATATAATCTTAGAGGTACTGGCGTGACAACACTAATAAGAGGCAAAATAAAGTCACGCCATGTTACCAGGAAACAGTACTATGTTTATTTAGTAATACAAAATAATATTCCTGGCCGGGCTGGGATTAGTGAATATTGCTGTAATTGTTTAGTCGGTCGGCGCACAGTAGGATGTTGCGCTCATGTCATGACGCTGCCGCTGGTCTGGTATTTAGGATGGGCCAGACATCAGCAAAATATTTCCGCACCCGCAGAATTTCTTGACGAAATAATTGTAAGAGAGGATGACGAAGAATAAATTGATATAAAATAATAAACTTGTTTGATTGGTTAATCTTTACCTTAACAACCAGGTAGGTAGTTTATGGATCCTATTAGTTAAGATTTATCTTACTAAAAGGAATCTGTACAAGTATACATTGTTATTAGATAATACAATGCACAGACTTGTAAAGATAAATATTAGGCTGTGCCTTTGTTCGTTGGTTTTTGCTCGACTATGGGGGGCACTGGCGTGCCCCCAGATAATTCTTTACAATATTCCTACCTTCTTTTTACTGTATTTATAAGTCAAAAGGCATGCTGAAATAACAAAGAGAGGGTAATACTAATGCGCACCTTTACCCTTTAGCCCTAGCCTAGCCCTTTTACTTTCTTGAAATGGAATAATATATATTATTTAGAAGTGACATAAAAATATAACCTACAAAGCTTCAACACTGAATATCTATTAATCTCCGCTTTCTCTAACAAAAAATCTTGAACAAGCTAGCTCAGAAAATCACGCGGATTAAAATAAGATATTTTTCATTTATAGACGTAGAAATTTTATTTCAAATAAAATAATGTATGGTTAGCTGCCATTGTTCTTTATGGTACCTGCTACTGCTAATACTGTGACGAAAGCAAGTAGGTACCTAATTACCTATTCAACTACAATGTTACTATGTCGCGTCATTTTTTATGGGTAGGTAGTTATAAATAAGTAGAAAAATAATTATAATCAATCTTACCTTATTTTTTTTTTAAGCTTCCGCAGTTCAATCCTGGATACTTTTTTCTTTCTTCGGTTTTTATTCCCCATTATTTAATCTTAAATACCACTATATATTACAAGACTTTAAACTAATATCTACAGTTAAATTATTAATAGAACCTACAACAATATTTACAGACTGATTTTTAAATCTACTATACAAACACGGAAAATAACAACAATTTATCGTATAGTAGCGGGAACGCAGCGAGCCAGCAATATCGACACAGGTCCTGCCTCGAAGACGCCTCGCGGGCTTCTGAAGCGAAGCGCGCGGGCGAAAAATTAATCATAGAATATTCTTCTAAACGTCATTGCCTATTTATTGACATTTTTTTCTGGAGTAAAAGTTTGGTCTACTTCAAGTACGACTTAAAAAACGATCAAAAACTTCCCTGTTTTCGCGATTTTTTATGATCGAGTGAAATTATAAATATCGTGTTTTGAACCATAGAATAATCAAGAATGTTTATTAAACTATAAAATGTATTTTTATCAGATAAAAACAAAGAATATTTGATTGTTTAATGTTGAATCTAAAATAGGTCGATTCCGGGACTCCTGGCCTTAACATTACAAAACAACTTGCATTGGGCGATATTATACAAAACAAAACATTAGGTATTGGATGGAACAATACGTCTGACGAATTGAACTATTATTCGCAAATTAAAACTGAAACGAGTGTAATTTCTAAACGTATTATTTTATCGACAGCCTCTCAGATTTACGATCCGTTGGGATTAATTAGTCCAGTAATAACAATAGCTAAAACATTGTTACAAAAATGTTGGTTATTAAAATTAGAGTGGGACGAACCGGTTCCTACAGATGTCGCGCAAGTCTGGAATCGATTTGTTAGTAGTTTATCCTCACTTGGTAATTTACGAATACCGCGCTATGTTATGTGTGTTGATCCTACTTTCATTGAATTACATATATTTACCGATGCGTCGCAAACAGCTTATGGCGCTTGCGCATATATCCGCACGATTAATGGTGAATCAGCTGTTACGATGCGCTTGTTATGTTCCAAAGGCAAGGTCGCGCCTACAAAACCCACAACTATACCTAGATTAGAGTTGTGTGGCGCTTTATTAGGCGCGCGACTATATACAAAGGTCATTGAATCTCTGCGTTCTACAGTAAATAAAGTCGTGTTCTGGATTGATTCTACTATTGTTTTAGGCTGGCTAGGTATGCCACCTAACTTACTCAAAACTTACGTTCAGAATAGAACTGCAGAAATTCATGACCTAACTAAGGGATATCCTTGGATGTTTCTGGTAAAGAAAATCCAGCGGATTTAGTTTCGCGAGGTCAAGGTTTAGATGTACTTAATTCTTCATCCCTGCGGTGGGAAGGGCCGCAATTTTTACACAATGCAAATTTTGAAGTGCCTAATTTAGCGAATAATAATAATAATATAAAACATAATGACTTACCGGAATTAAAAACAAAGGTTCTTGGTCATGTATTAAATCATTCGAGTGATATTAATTTGTTTCCATTTTCGAAGTTTTCTCAGTATTCAAGATTGAAGCGTGCCGCTGCTTATGTATTTCGATTCATATACAATACGCGCAATAAAATTAGTCGGCGGACGGGTTCATTAACAGTAGAAGAGCTTGAATATGCAGAATTAACATTAGCAAGATTGAGTCAACAAGAATCATTTACAAGGGTATAAAAAACGCTCAGTTAGTTAAATTGAATTTGTTTATTGATGCCAATAATTTAATACGAGTCGGTGGGCGCATACAGAATTCTCAAAACTTTAACTTCAATAAGAAGCACCCAATTTTATTATCTGCCAAACAGCTATTTCGTTGCGAGTACCACCGTACAATGCATGCTGCGCCACAGCTGCTTCTATTTACGATAAGATAGGCTTGGTGGCTGGTCGGTGGTCGAAACGTTGCAAGAAGAGTAGTGCATGCCTGCGTTAAGTGTGCACGACTGCGCGCGACCACGGTTAATCCAATAATGGGCAACGCCTGGATCCAGGCTTTCCTTTTCTGCGATGTGGTGTGGACTATGCAGGGCCAGTGTTCACATTGAATCGTAAAGGTAGAGGAGCGAAATTACAGAAATCATACATTCGTTTATTCGTATGTTTTGTCACTCGCGCTGTCCATTTGGAACTTGTAAGCGATCTCTCATCAGAAGCCTATATGTTGGCTCTCAAAAGTTTTATTTCGCGACGGGGTAAACCAATTGAGATATTCTCTGATAACGGAAAAAACTTTGTAGGTTTGATGAATGAATTTTCAAAGTTTTTGAAAGATTGCTCTGATGACATTAAAGAATATGCAACTTCACAAAATATTAAATTTAAGATGATTCCATTTTATGCTAGTCATTTTGGGGGTTTGTGGGAAGCTGGGGTAAAGAGCTGTAAGCATCAGCTCCGGCGTGTAGTTGGCAATGCTCATCTCACATTCGAAGAGTACACTACGGTTTTAGTCCAAGTTGAAGCGGTTCTCAACTCCCGACCCTTGACTCCTATGTCCACTGATCCTTTTGACTTCCTTCCCCTTACTCCAGCTCATTTTTTGGTTGGTCGTCCACTGACTTCACCTGTACCTGCTGACATTCACGATGTTCCTGAGCACCGACTCACCCGATACCAGAGGGTTGAGCAGATACGTCAGCACTTCTGGAGACGCTGGGCTAAGGAGTACGTGTCAGAACTGCAGACCAGGAGCAAGTGGCAAAAGCATAAAGACGAACTTAAGGAGAACACGCTTGTTCTTATCAAAGATGACAATATGCCACCATTAAAGTGGAGCTTAGGAAGAATCCTGAAAACTTACCCTGGAAGGGATGGCGTATCGCGTGTAGCCGATATAAGGAAAGCAGATGGAATAACAAGACGGGCTTTTTCAAAAATTTGCCCACTGCCTCTGACAGATAGGCCGAAGCTAAAGGCGGTAGCTGCCGGGCGTTAGTTACTACTTCTAGTTGGAACCTAGCGTTTCCAAAGCCGGGAGCATGTTGCCGCACTACCTTACTATACTAAACGGAAATCACTAGCTGACCGTTGCGGTTGGCCGAGCGACGATGACGCGTCGGCGATTCGACGAATGAGAAGACTGTGTTCAGTGTGTGTGTGTTCAGACGCCATGACAGTGACGCTCACTTATACGAACTGAAGAAAGAAAGAACGTGCTCGTTACAAATAGTAATTTGGATAAAAACCCTGTATTAATAGAAATACACCAGTTATCTATTCTAAAAAGGTCTCAATCTTCTATCATCTGCAAACAACCTTTATTTAAAATGTGATGTACTGTTATTATGCGATATTTTTGAAAAGTTTAGAGAAATAGTTTGATATTTTTTTTATTTGGGAAAACAAACAGTTACACATTAAAATCTTATACTAAATTATAAATATAAAGAGTTATAAATGTATAACCTACAACATTTTCCACAACATATATTATATTAAAAGTTATATATAACAGTGCGCTATTCTAAGCAGTTAAAACAGAAAAGTAGTTAAAAGTGAACTTAATTATAGACGGTCATGCAAACAACAGAGAAAGAGAGAGGGAGAGAGAATAAATAAATATTCAACTAACTATTATAATCTAGAATTAATTTGTAGATAAGACCTCTAAATTTTTGAGCAGAGACAGTAAAGAAGTCAATGTCTTCAAATATATTATTGTATTGGTTGGTAAGGCGGCGTAGGGGTGCTCGCAAGCCTGCGTTTGTGCGACAAGAACTAACTGCGAATAAGGGTCTTGCGCGCACCCCACAGCATAGGTATCGTTGTTCTGGGTACTACATAACTAATTTTGTTGCGAATATCGATACAATCATAAGTATTGCACAGATCAAACAAGAACATCGTGTCCAACATAATTCGTCTAGACCTCAAACCTTGCAGATTATACTTCTTCAATAGGTCATTGTAGGATGCATAAGTAAGATAGCAACGAAAATGCATGGCCTTTAAAAATTTCCTTTGTACTTTTTAGACCATATCGGAATAATTACCATAGTGGGGACTCCATATCGAAACAGCATACTCCAGCTGAGAGCGAACCAACGATTTATATAGGTACAAATACGTTAAAGAGCGGGTAAATACTGTTCCGTCCGGTCTGTTGCCGTTCTCATAATAAAACCGAACATGCGGAAGGCATTATTAATAATTTTGTTAATATGGGAATCTAAATGGAGTTTGTCATCCAACAGAATACCGAGATCACGGACCAGGGTTTCTCTTTTTAAATTTTCGTTTTTTAAGGTGTAGGGATATATTATAACTTTTTTATTTTTAGTGAAACTAATGACACAACACTTGGATACACTAAGTTGAAGTTTATTGCGTCTACAGTATGCAGAGAACGCATCTAAATCTTCCTGTAAGAGAGAGCACTCGCGGTGACTTTTAATACTTCGCGTTATGCTCGTGAACGGGTGCTGCTTGTGGTGACTGGTCGTCTTGCTGTCCATGGTTTTGTTATTGTTATTAGTAATTAACTGTTTATTTATTTTACTTCAATGGTCCTAGTTTAACATTTTTGTGGCTTTGAGTTCCAGTTTTAATAGCTATTATGTAAGTGGGCACGCCCTTTATACTTGCATGGAGGCTTTTATTCGATTAAGTTCTGTTTACGTTTTTAATTTATTCGCTTGAGTAAGGATTTCGATGTTTTTTGTGGGTATATTGGCGTGTGCTAGCTGACATAAGGCAAATAATTTAATATAAGTTTGACGTTTTTTGCATTGCATTGCATATTATTTTGGATACTATTGTATAGATTCATTTTCTTTTCTAACTGATCAGGCAGCTGTGCTGCTGGGGAGTTTGTTGCGCCACTTCTTCTTCCCAGCTAAAGCACTAGGAAGTGGTGAAGGGCGGGCGTTTTTGGGGGACTGTCTTATGTAATTTTGACGTTCGAAAAGTGCTGATTCTCAGCCTAGTTTGAATAAATGACTTTTGATTTTGTTTGATTATATTATAGTGAAAGTGGTACATATGTGATTTAGACAGTTCTAAAACAGTAAAAACAATATATATAGGCTTGTCTAAAATTAACTGATCTGGTTTCATTTGTATCGCTACTAAGTTCTCGGATAGAACTGATGCGCTATGAAAATAAGGGTTGCTCACGAGTCTCTCAGCGTAGGAGGACTTTTTGGTTTTGTTATTCACATCATTCCACTGATTAACCAAATGAACAGACACCCTGTTTTCAGTGTTTTCCAAGGTTTTTCCAAAAACGCTATTATTTAACAACTTGAAGAAATCTTGTTCAAATGTACTGTTTGCCTTTTGTCGTAGCTGTGTATTTAATTCAATATATTGCTTTAAATAAGCACTTTGTCTGAATGTGATGACTCTATGAATTTTACGTAGTATCAAACCGTGTTCCAAACATTTTTTTAAATGCACATAATGAATTACATATTTATACTTATTATATAAATTTGAAACCAGTTTTTTAGTTTTACCTCCAGGTGGTATGCATTTTTCAGGACAAAACGGTAAGTCATTATGATCGCTGTGTAAGGAATCAGGGTAAAACAGATCGACTTCTAGTATGAAACACCATTTCGCATTATCATCAATGCAATCTACATGTAATTGGTTTATTTCATCTTGATTTAAAAATCTAAAATCTGAATAAGGTAAATATTGACACATACTGTAACCGTAAAGTTTATTGCAGTCCAA
Source organism: Eupsilia transversa (assembly GCA_914767815.1). Taxonomy (NCBI): domain Eukaryota; kingdom Metazoa; phylum Arthropoda; class Insecta; order Lepidoptera; family Noctuidae; genus Eupsilia; species Eupsilia transversa. The sequence goes on along the minus strand of OU611873.1, from coordinate 6,841,563 downwards.
ATAAACTATAAAACATTGCGGTTTTGATGCTTCGCATTTTGATAAATACTTATTATTAGCTTTCGCATAGCGATGGGAGCACATACACAAACCACCTCTAATACCGTTTTGAATCATTCGTACGATGGCTAAATCAGAAACGAGTTCAAGTTGCACACCCGTTTTCAGTAGCATTGCATCAAATGATAAGCTAGGCGCGGTTATGTAAAATGCAGGGTCTAGTTTATAATGCTGTTTACAAGTTTTTCGAAATTTCTGGAATATATCAGTTAGTAAAAGAACATCTCGTCCCCGTAGAGCGAAAAGTCACTAAGTCGAAAAATGGCCAAAATTACTTATCAATGTCACTAAAATCAACATTTTCTTCTCTAAATATCTGTCTAACCATCATTTTTGTAGCTGCCCAGGCTTTTGTTTTACGAAATGTGAAAAGTAAGTAAGTCTACCCTCTGCACCTCACAGCGTAATGGGAGAAATAACTAATTTAGTAAATTAATATACATTTATCAAAAATTTACATCACCCGAAATTAAAACGACTTAATTACTTTTTCTCTTGAATTATCAATGCATACATGCGCCTTTATGTACTTTAAAAATCACTAAAATGGTTTAGTGAGTTTTTAAAGTCAGTAGTTTGCTAAATCACAAAAAAGCGAAAATTAACTAACTCGACTTAGTGACTACTCACTATTTATTTTTAAATAATTTGTACAATACTACAAAAACGAAAAATCATCAACCCATTTTAATGTTTTTTTTAATTTTAAAGGTGGAACGTATGATCTATTGCAAATAATAATTAAAGTCTTTTAATTATTATTTATACAACTTCGACGTACATTGTTACAATTAAGGTACATTTCGCCCGCGAGTTAGTGATTTTGTCGCGGTTATAGTCTCGGTCAGTCTCGGTCGCGCAACCAACCGTAACAGGCGCGTATCGTCGAGAGCGTTAACTATCGAGTTAAAATGACGGACGTTCTAAAGTGCAATTCGTGTAACATCGTAATCGACGAGATGTTATCATATATCCAGAACAAAGTCTCGGTTATTGACGAAGTGACGCTGGTGCAAATCTGTACATCGGCATTCACCAGTGCAGAGATTAAAAAGTCGAAATCACTTTTATTCGATTCGATTCGCAGTGACTTGCGAAAAATTGTTCGTAAAAACAAAGGCAAGGAGGAACGAGATCTAGCTGATATTATGAAATTGTTTAAAACTCATCCAGATGAACTTCCAGTGTTCGTGGCACGGCAACTGGAAAAGTTGCCACCCATCACCTTTGACCATCTGGATTGCACAAAGCTTCTGAAGGATCTCTTGCGAATGCAAACGTCAATTGAAAACATAAAGTCAACGTATGCTACGCTGGATCATCTGAGTGCATTGAAAGCAGAAGTTAGTCAACTGAAGAACGATTCACTACCCCCTACATCCGTGTCGAAAGTGAATGCAAAGCGAGGTGCCTGGTTATTGGATAGTGGCCCTGTGGGATTATCCTATCTACACGATTCTCAAGACAAGAGCGATTGTGATTCAAATAAAAATGCACCCCAATATCGAGCAATTGAGTGGGTAGAAGGTAAACAAATCGAATGTGAGTCATGTACCGAACAACGGCCAGCGACAAGTTACTCGGTGGGGGCAAGTACAGCGGCGGTGACGTCAGTGGGCTCAAGCCCAATAGAAAAAGTAGCGGAACGTCAGCTGATTGCCACTGATAACGCTAACGACAATAACAGCTGTTTAATGAGACAGCGGCGTTTGGATGTATTGTGTGTGAACGAAACAACATCGAACGCTGATACCGGTGGTGAAGGTTGGCGTAAGGTTTCGTATCGTAGGAAAAGATCTAACTATCGTTACTTAGGAAAATCGGGCATAGCGAAAGAAGATAATTGTAATTTCAAAGCTGCTGACAAGAAAGTTCCTATATTTATAACGAATATTCACAGTGAAACGACAGAGGATGACATAATACAATATATTCGCAGTAAGACTCAAGAAACTGTATGCATCGATAAAATTATTATGGAGAAAGAGAAAGGCCACAAGGCATACAAATTCTTAGTCTCTGAATCGAAGTTATCTTTGTACCTAGACGAGAACTTATGGCCTAAAGGTATCATATTTAGACGTTTTATGTATTTTAAACGCCGAAATCCGAGCAGATTGTTACCTGCGCACGAGCAAAGTAATACATCGTAATGGATAGATGTACAGTAACGGTCATAAGTGGAGTAGCAATTTTTCAAAGCAATAGATTGACGCTTCGGTTTAACTTACGACCTTCTTATAATAAGTCATAGACACACACACACTCTCATTAGTTTAACAATTATAGTATTTCATAAATTCAACTCGTTACGCATATGTCATGATAGCTTAGTGGTTACCGTATTTGGGTTGACGCGTTCATGCGTAGAGAGTCGTGGGTTCAAATCTCACGCGCGGTGATAGTTTTTTAATGTTTTAAAAATCACTCGAATAATCACGCTATTGACTATATCCTTGTTATGTTCGTCGTGTTCACTAAACTCGCCAAAACTTTATGATTATACCCACGAAAACCTAAATAAAGTTAAATGATAATTAAGGTAGACAAACGCAGTTAACTTACGACTCATTCACCGCGAATAAATAGAACGATGTTTGTTATTGTGGGTTAGTGACGTGTGTTCAATATATTAGCGGTGTCTAAAGTTCATTTTGAAATGCAAGCAAAGAATATAGAAATGAAAGCGAATATTATTGCGCTGCGTAAAAGCGGACTTAATATTTATCACAAATATCTGATAAAACCGGACTGAGTGTGAGTAATATGATTTAATTATTTTATCAAACATTTATCTAATTAAATTATAACTGCTGATCCTGGTAATTGTTTTTTATTTTTACCTTATTAATATTATTTATTTATTGCATAATTTAAGTAAATGAAATTGTTTCTGATCTGATTTGGTTTTGTAGCTATAGCTAACTTTATAATAACTTACTTATTTATTTCAAAACATTTGTTACCTTTAATAATGCTCGTCTAGTTACAACCACTGATCTTTAAATGTCTCATCTGTGGATAAAGTTAAATAGAAGAAGAAATATATAATTTCAAATTAAATTTATTTACTTATGTTGTTGAACGATGAAAATAACATTTTAATTATTTATGTGAAATTTCTATTGACAATAATTACTTATTAAACTTTTTGTTTTAGAGATAAAAGAGACGCAGCGACAACACATGGTCAGCGAATACGGAACAAGTGGTTTCATACCAACAAGACGTTTGAAGAATTATTCAACACGTCTTTACGAACCGTGCGCCGTGCAGTCCGCGCAGAAGGTTTGCATTACATGTTACCCACTGTGTGCAATGTTTACGTGCGTGAGTGGTTAAACACCCGGAGATAACAGTTATTTCACGGCCAGCACGATCTCCTGACCTCCACCCTATAGAACACCTATGGGGTTTGATGATACAGCGATGGGAAGCACGGAATGAGCGGTCTGATGAGCAGTTGAAGTTGCATTGTATAGAAACATGGGAAAATTTAAGGGGAACAGATACAGATAAATTATTCAATATATGAATTAAAATCTAAAATAATTATAATTATATTATAAAATTTATATTATAATAATTATAATAAAATAATAATTATTATAATAATTATATTGTGTCTTATCCGTAATAAGGATTATTTTGAGGTTTAGTTTCAATCTTCTTTTCGTAATGAAAATGAACACTTAAGCTATAACCTCAATAAGTCCTAGTAAATACGATTTGTTAACTATTCGTTACACAAACGTGAGTTCTCAAACTTACTCGTAGTAAAATAAAAGTAGTAATACTGAGTAATTTATTTGTATTGTGACAACGATTCCGCATTTGTTATATTTACGTGGGTAGATTTGCGAGTTGGTTTGTTACATTACCCACACACAAAAGTAATTAAAGGACATTATTATTTATGATACAATATATTAAGCCTGATTGTCAAGGTTCACGGTACTTTATCTCAATAAATTGTTATTTATTGGAAAATAAACTGTTTTAATTCTAGAAGTTTATTTATTTAAACTTCATAAAATGATAACGAATAAACATTTTGTAATCACTTATTAAACATTTTTATTCTTAACCCCTTATTTCAATAACAATATAAGTAATAATAAAATTAGTTATTAATTAATAATCTTGTTTATTAATTTATTGAATAATAAAAGAACAGATGAAGATGATTGTTTAAAAGAAAAATAAAAGTTTGGTTTCGTGATTTGAACCCAGACCTATGTGTTTCACCATACACTTCGATACGCTACCAGCTATCGGAACTTGATACCAATATGTGAATTTTTAGCACTAGTATGAACCGACCAAGGTCACGAGTAATTACGTACTCTGCGAAAAAGTGACGGTATGCTTTTTGTTTCATTCGACGCCAGTGAGAGTTCTGAGGTGTATTCTGTGTTGATACATCACTTACACACACAGATATAGGTTCGGCCTGTCGCTCGTTCACAGCAATACAATCCTAAGCGTGATAATGCACTTATGACCGCTTACTGTACCTATAGCTTCGCCAGCTTCAACTGTAAAAACGTGAAACGCTCCGTGGATAGTATTAGGGAGCTATGTAACACATGTGATCTGATTGCTTTACAAGAAACATGGTTGCTGCCGGATGATATACCATATTTAAGCACGATCGACTGTGGCTTCGGATGTACGGGCACGTCTGCGGTCGACACGTCTGGAGGCATACTGCGCGGGAGGCCGTATGGCGGCGTCGCTCTGTTGTGGAGAAGTAGTGTATTCCAGCAAGTGTCAGTGTTGAGGTGTGACAATGCTCGTATCTGTGCCATTAAGGTAACGACAAGTGATCAACCGGTGATTGTGATGAGTATTTACATGCCTACGAATACGGTGGACAACCTGCCTGACTTTACGAATTGCCTAAGTACGGTGAGCGCAATTGTTGACGAATACGGTATTGAATCAGTTTTTATGTTAGGTGATTATAATGCCGACTTATTTGAATTATTTTATAACGAGCTTTTGCATTTTTGTAGTGAACAGTGTTGGTCATGTGTAGATGTTGATTTTCTGGGTACTAATTCCGGTGCCTACACCTTCGTTAGTGAGGCTCATGGGTCCTGTAGCTGGCTGGATCACTGCATTGTAACACAAGCGGCAAAACGAACTATTGTAAATGTTTACATTAAATATGACACTATTTGGTCTGACCATTTAATTTTTCCTCTGATTCTTGAGTGTAATTTAAATTTATTGACACCAAAGTTGCTTCATAAAACTAGTGCTAATAATGACGTAATGTGGGGTGTAAGAAACGAGCAACAGGTCGCGAACTATACCAACGTGTGTCACAAACGGTTGAGTTTGATTGATTTTCCTGTCGAGTGTATGAGTTGTGCTGATTATTGTTGTTATGACCACGGTCACAGACGTGTCCTTGACAATTTGTACTCTGGCATTGTGGCTGCCCTTCGCGATGCTTCTTTGGTGGGTCGGGGAAGCGCGAAGGTGGGTGGGAGTGGTCCGCGGGTAGTGGGTTGGAACGAACATGTCAGAGAGGCTCACAGGGAGGCTCGACTGAAGTTTACGGAGTGGGCAGCGTGTGGTAAGCCTAGATCCGGGATCATGCACACTGTAATGTGTGAGAGCAGAAGGGTGTTTAAGTCACGACTGAAGGCTTGCCAAGATCGTGAGGATCAGATTCGTATGGACATCCTTGCTGAGAAGCATTCCAAGGGCGACTTTCGTGGTTTCTGGAAAAGCACAAGCAAAGCAAATGTTAGGCCGGGTCTTCCTGTGAGCATCGATGGGGTAAGTGACCCTAAGGACATTGCTGATGTCTTTAGGGACCATTTTTCTGTACAATCCCCCCTGGGGCGTGCGGGTCGGGACTTCAATGTTGGGACGGCGAACGAGCCAGTTGGGGTAAAGTTTATTGCGAGAGACGTAAATAGAATTATTAAGAAAACGACGAGAGGCAAATCCCCGGGGCACGACGGCCTCAGCATTGAACACCTGCAACATGCTGGTCCGCATATCTCTAGAATTTTGGCGATTTTCTTGTCACTTTGCGTGAGCCACTCTTACCTGCCGCCGGATCTTATGAAGTCTGTGGTGGTGCCTGTTGTGAAAAATAAGACCGGTGACCTTGCCGATAAAACAAACTACAGGCCTATTTCCTTAGCAACCACCATAGCTAAAGTGTTTGACGGTTTGCTTAACGCACAGTTGGATGAATATGTTAGCCTGCACGATAATCAGTTTGGTTTCAGACCCCAACTGTCTACAGAAAGTGCTATACTGTGTCTTAAGCATACCGTCAGATACTACACGGATCGTAGAACGCCTGTATATGCGTGTTTCCTCGACTTGTCTAAGGCCTTCGACCTGGTTGCGTATGATATTCTTTGGGATAAGCTGAACAGTATTAACCTGCCGCGTGAACTTGTGACTATTTTCAAGTATTGGTATACGCATCAGGTCAACAGCTTCAGATGGGCGGGGGCAATGTCGGAACCGTATCAGCTTGAGTGTGGAGTGAGGCAGGGTGGATTGACCTCACCAACCCTTTTCAACCTCTACATGGATGCGCTGATCGTCGCGCTCAGCAGTAGGCGTGTCAGGTGCCACGTTGATGGTGTCTGCGTTAACAATCTTAGTTATGCGGATGACATGGTGCTGCTGAGCGCGTCGATCTGTGGCCTAAGGAAGCTGGTACAGGTCTGTGAGGAGTACGCCTGTGGGCATGGGCTTAAATATAATGTTGGCAAGAGCCAATGCATGGTTTTTGGAGCCAGTGGTTCTAAATGCCTGGAAAATGTCCCACCAGTCTTTTTAAATGGTGTTCCCCTAGACAGAGTGGACCATTTTAAATATTTAGGGCATATAGTCACGGCTGACCTCAGGGACCATACTGACATCGAACGGGAGCGGAGGGCCTTGTCGAAAAGAGCGAATATGCTAGCTCGCAGGTTTGCACGTTGCTCCGATCAAGTCAAGATCACTCTTTTCAAGGCATATTGCACATCACTGTACACGTGCAGCCTGTGGGCTCGCTACACACAAGCATGCTACAGTACCCTCCGCGTCCAGTATAACAACGCGTTCAGGGCGGTGTTGGGGATGCCCCGCTTCTGCAGCGCCTCGGGCATGTTTGCGGAAGCGCGCACCGACTGTTTTCACGCCACCATGCGCAAGCGGTGCGCGTCCTTAGTGCGCAGGGTGCGGGCCAGCTCCAATACTGTCCTGAAGATGATCGCTGAGCGTTTTGACTGCCCTTACATACGACAATGCTGTAATAGACATATAAAGCCAAGCACTTAATTCTGATTGACATTGACCTATATTTGTATTGACTACCATGTTAAAATTTTGATGATTATTTTAATTCTGTGACCCTTATAATTTGACATTTAATTTAACTTCAATTCTGTGACCCTTTTTATTTGTATCTACTCATTCATTTAATTTAATTGCATTTGACATTTTGTTATAATTTTAATTCTGTGACCTATATAATTTGTACCTATTTTATTTGCATTGACATTTTATTTACTGTATTGTGTTCATTTTGTGTATTGTTGTATTCTGTTGGCAGTATTGTGGAATTTTATAGAATGTGTTTTATGTAATGTGCTTATGGGTTTTGCCTGAATTAAATGAATTTTATTTTATTTTTTTATTTATAGTGACGAGCGCGGCGCGTGGTGACTACTGACTCGTTCTTCTTGTTTCCTCCTCTTTCTAGTAATAAGTGTAGTTTTTGTCGTACATTCGAAAATATTAAATTCTAGGTAGGGACCATCGTGTTCATATCTAAACTTAATGAGACCCGGGCATTTTCTCTCGAAACGAAGACACTTAATTTTTAGCCATTTAATTTTATTGCCTTCTTTATCTCTGCCTTTATTTTTTGCTATTTTTTCATTAAGAGCTCTTACATCAACCATTTCCGTGTATTTTAATTCCTTAACAATATAAGGCGGTGCTGAATCTGTGTTTCTTTTAGAGCGAGCACGTTCCATGATCGACTTCCAATCAATCATGGAATAAACTGGCGTATGTCTTTGCTGCCTTTCTATAGCACTATGCATGGAGTCCACTTCCATATGAGTATGACCACCCTCTAAGTACTTTTGCTCAATAACTTCCAGCTGGACATCTGATCTTTGAATTAAATGAACCAAAAATGCCGTGATAAATTGGTTTCTATTTTGCCGAGCGCATGTGTCGCTATACATGGTGACTTCTTTAATATTGCTTGGTATCTGATTAATCCACCAGTTCATTGCACTGGCAATTTCCACACTGCCCCTTTTACCATTAATCTCATTCCAAGTGATACAAAATGTTTCATGAGGTGGTTTAGACGTGTGAATCGTATAATTTTGAACGTTTAATTTTCTGGTGTAATATAAAATACTGCTATTTTTTCATTAAGTCTTTTTTTGGGGTAAAAAATCACAAATTTGTCATTCGTGAAAAACATAATGCAAAAGCAAGCCAAAGTTATCTGGGAGTGGCGCGAGGCTGGGAGTGGCGCGAGGAGATGAAGCGCCGGGGTGTAACTCCGCTGCCGCGAGAAATCACGGTACAGCGGACAGAGCTCCGGCAGGATCTCATGGCGGCTTGGAGTGTGCGATTGTCGCAACCCAGATATGGGCACGCCACAATCGTGGCGATAAGTCTCCTCTTTGAGGAGTGGCTAGAGAGGCGCCACGGCGTCCTCACCTTCCGCCTGACGCAGGTCCTCACCGGACACGGTTGTTTCGGGAGGTACCTGTTTCGCATAAGGCGGGAGGAAACGCCCGGGTGTCACCATTGTGTGGATCGTCCGGAGGACACGGTGGAGCATACGGTGGAGGTCTGCCCGGCTTGGGCAGAGCACCGCCGTGTCCTCGTGGAGGCGATCGGCGGCAGTGACCTATCGCGTCCGGCCCTGGTCCAGGCCATGGTGCGGAGCGAGAGGGCATGGCAGGCCGTCACCTCCTTCTGCGAAGCAGTAATGCTCGCGAAGGAGGAGGCGGAGCGCGTTAGGGAGAGGCAAAGTTCGCGCCCTCACGCGCCTAGCCGCCGTAGGAGACGCCCTGGGCGTCGGGACTCCTTGGAGGATTCCCGGCCACCGTAGGCGCGGGCTTGCGGGCGGTGAGCAATGGGTAGCTCGCCCCCGATAAGGACCAGGCCCGGGTCGACGGCGCGTCGTGTTCCACGCGCGCCTCAAAGAGATGTCAGCAAAACGGACGGGGTCCGCTAGGACCGTTGCCCGCCGGGGTTGCGGGTAGTCCTAAGGGGAAACCGTGGCCCCTGGCATGGCAAGGGAAGGAACACGGGTGGGTTTTAGTCAGTAAGAGTCTGACACGCCCTCCCGCTCCGCCCAGAGCGGGAGAAGTCATTGGATGATTTCCCACCCAAAAAAAAAAAAAAAAAGCCAAAGTTATAACGATTTTAATTTTAAAAAACTTTAACTGTCATTATCTGAAAACACGATTTTTCGACTTAATGACTTTTCGCTCTACGGGGACGATCTGTTTTCAAATATAAATCAGTATATTCACCTAAATTTTTTATATTAAATTCATTCCAAACCAAACAAGCATGTTTATAATCTTCATCTGAAATAGCTTGGTTAGTTAGAACGCTGAAAAAGGGTTGCCTCGATGGTAACTTTGTTTCTTCGTAACATTTCCAGTTAGTCATGTAATCATAAGGATATACTCCCTTCCTTGTAAGCAAATTAAATTGATAATTTTTAGGAAAATGAGAGCGTAAAGTGATGAAATCATCATTAATAATAATAATAATAATAATCTTTATTACGAAACACACAAGATTCATGATACACAAAAACAGATGTACAAAATAACATGGTATATCTACATAAATCTACACAGATTATGTAACCCTGTCCCCTAAACTAGGTAGTCCTGTATCTTAGGAGACAGTGTTAGGCCATTCGAGGCGATCAGTCATGTAGGTATAGCGGCAGCCAGGGTGTTTAGCGCAAGGGTGGTCAAGTGATGCATTTGTGTAATACATTTGTGTGCCGGTGTGTAAATGTGTTTGAGTGTATTGTGTGAGTGAGTAATCATTAGTATGTGTAAGTGTATGGGAGTGAGTGCGTACCTCTAAGGGTGCGAGTGAGAGGGAGTGTGTGTGTATGCAGGGATAAGGGTTGGTAGATGAGTGAGTGATCGTGTGTTGAGTGTGAGTCGGGTAGAGTAATGATTTTGGGATTATTCTATGAAAGTAAGTAAAGACTCCGTGAAAGAGTAGTCTTTTTGCAGTAGCCATTCCGTCAGTTTGATTTTCAGGTTGTGAAAGTTTAGGTCCATTATTTTTATTTTATTATTGATTTTCCTGTACAGATAGATACCAAGAATGTAAAATTGGTGCCGGGCGAAAGTGGTTCTGTGCTGGGTACTGGGTATGGTTAAAGTGCGTTTGTTCCGGTCCGGAGGTGGGAGGTACTTATGTGTCCTTAGTATTGCCTTGAACACAAAGAGCTGCCGCACTGTTAACACTTTACAGTCAGCATAGAGTTCAGAAGTTGGGTATCTAAAAGGTTTATTTATCATTACTTTTAGTATTGCTCTTTGTGCTCTTTCTATTTTAAGAAGAATCTATTTTAAGAAGTTTTAGATGCTCCACCCCATGCTATTATACAGTACCCGAGAATAGATTGGCAGAGGGAGTAATAAATCATCTTCAGCGTTGTACCATCGGCAGAATCTCTGAGGGACTTGAAAATGTGGATTAGACGCATAGTTCTTGAGGCAAGGGTATCAATGTGCCTGTCCCACCTTAGTCCGCAATCGATCTGTACACCCAAGTACTTAACAGTGTCTGAACGGATCATGGTGGTCATTATGCATAGTTTTCGCAAGTTTGTCTAAGCTAGCTCCTAAAAAATTAAATGAATCTAAAAATCGTAATTGAACGTATTCATTATCAGCAATCTGTATGAATTTGGAAAAAGAAATATACTTTCTTTAGTCTTTGGAATAATTCTCAACTTTCCAGGCATTTCACCTAATTTTTTTATGAATAAATAGCAATCGTATCCTGATAAGTTATGGAAAAATATCGGTATGAATTTAGGTACTTTATACTGTAAATTACAGTGTCTATGAGCAGCGCCACGGTATCGCCCTGTTATATGACAATGATCTCTAACTTTACTAGTCCAAAGCAGATTTTCACATATATAACATTTATAAGCTTGTCGAAAATCTCGCGCGTCGTCTTTTGTAAAGGTCATGGGTTTCGGTTAATATTTTGTAAATCTTTTTAACATCAGCAGAAAGAAAGTCTATGAATTTTGAAACACAGTCAAAACCGCGATAACTTTTAAATCCCTTATCATTAAAAGCATAATTTAACGAATAAACAATGTTATAGGCGAATGCTACAGGCACGTGTCGTTGTAGAAATGATGTGTTAGCAGTGTCGGGTTCACTAACGGATGTTGGTTCCAGCAATGTTTCGAAATCAGCGTATATGGCGAATGGAATGTCTTGTTTTCTATCATAATGTTTAAACTGCAAGACAGACCCTTTTTCAGGTAAAATAGTTACGATTCCCCCACACAGATGATCATCGATTTGTCTAGGAGTAGGAAAAAACAATAAGCAACTTTCGCAAAAATATACTTTACTATGATGTTTTGTGATTTGGGTTTTAACAAGACGAGGTAAATCTTTGATAAGGCAATAATGGGAAAAACGATCATTTTCTAAGAACAGTAGATGAATACTCTTAGATTTATCCTTACACGATTCAGGTCTGTACAGAGGACCTGTTATTAGCGTATTGTTTTTTAAATCGTATACGTATATATTTAAAAAAGGATTATTTCTTTCAAAAATAACTATATCTGAAAAAGTCATGGGAAAAGAAATTTCGTTAACATTTAACACATCGAGAAAGTGAGGATAAGATGTTACTCGCTCTGGATGTCGATTTGTTGGATACAAGGCAGCCACAATGCACAACAAAAAACAATAATTATCATTATTGTGAATATTCAAACACGCTTTTTTGTTTTTTATAAACTTAGGTAAATCTATAAAATAAGATCCACTAAGTGGCTGATACTTATTAACATTGACTTCTAAATGCAAGTTACTTAAGAATGTCCATCCACTGTCTCTCTCCTCAAATTCTTCAATTGTTTTCAACAACAACGTGACAATCGTTTCATAAATAGTATTAAAATCATAATTTAAATGTATTACAAAATTTTTGGTGGCAAAAGATTTGATTTCTTGTAAATAATTTTTGTACAATAGAAACAAACAAAAAAGTTCAAAATTAATTTTTACTGCGGTATGTTTTTTAAGTGAAACATCAAATAAAGATTTAACCTGTTCGCGAATATTACTAAAAAATGTTTCTGGAAAATGATTTGCTTCATCTTTGGATGCAATAACTCGGTAACTAATAATACGTCCTTTAAACGATGAACGTAAGATTTCAATGTTTTCAAGAATAGGCAATGTATTATTATTTTTGTGTTTATTAGTTCGTAAGTGACTGGTCCAGCGACGATTATCTACCTTCAAGGTCACAGTTCGTATAGTGGACAAGCCACCCAACAACAAAGTGTATCGCTCGCTATCAGCAAGCCTATACAGCTATACAGCAGTGCTGCACCAGGTAAACCGACAGTTTTGTCGGGAGCAAGGCTCTTAAATGAGTCGAATCCGAAGACAGACTGACGAGCATTTTTTTGTTTTTTTTTTTTGTTTTATGGCATCTCGCAGATCAACCTAGAGAGGTTTTGTCTGCTTAACCGGACTAACCTGTGGCTACTTTTAGGGTTTTTACATCTAAAAGCCTCCAGCCAAGGACTGACGAGCATAGCGAGTGCACGCTCTTTTATAAGACGATGCCCCGCCATGTAATCCCTCAACAACTCTGTCCGATGGCGCGCGGAAGTGCGTCATGTGTTTACTTGATACAAACGAAAGCGAAAGGTAAATGATTTTGCGCACTATTGTATAGAATCAATTTTTCTAACTGAACAGACAGCTGTGCTGCTGGGAAGTTTGTTGCGCCACTTCTTCTTCTCAGCTAAAGCACTAGGAAGTGGTGAAGGGCGGGCGTTTTTGGGGGACTGTCTTATGTAATTTTGACGTTCGAAAAGTGCTGATTCTCAGTCTAGTTTGAATAAATGACTTTTGATAATAGACCTAAATATTTTAATGTCGTCAGTGTACAACAGCAATTTTGAATTTTTAAAACATGTATCCACGTCGTTGATGAACAAAATGAATAGGAGAGGTCCCAAAATGGAACCTTGCGGTACTCCGGAAGTAACATCTACAGTGGCAGAACAAAAACCATTCAATACAACTCTCTGTGTTCTATTGCAAACATATGAATAGAACCATCTTAAAAGGTCCCCACGTATCCCATTAAACGCAATTTTCTGCAAAAGCAGTTCATGGTCAACCTTGTCAAAGGCTTTTTTGAAGTCAGTATAAGCGGCATCTATTTGAACACGGGCATCCAAGTTTTTAAACAAATAATCTGCAAAAGTCACCAGGTTCGTCGTAGTTGATCTCCTTTTGACAAAACCATGTTGCTGTGGTAATAAAACGTTATGAAGTAGAGGATACACTTTATCGTGTACCAGTCTCTCAAAAACCTTTGACAAAGCTGACAATATCGATATTGGTCGATAGTTCTCGACGTCATCCCTATGTCCTGACTTGTAGACTGGGGTTATATTTGCGAGTTTCCAAGCTTGCGGAAAGATCCCCTGTGAAATAGATAACGGCCATTCTCCGGTTGAAAGTTTTTACGTGTCCGGGCTTGCATAATACGTAATATTATCAAATTCAATCATGCAATTTTTTTTATATGTTAGTTAGCATCCACATCTAGCTGTAAACAAAATTATTGAGTTCTGGTCTAAGTAGTTAAGACTTTATTAATTTAACCTCTGTTCAAAGAACCTCTATACTCTAATTACCGTGGCGCGTCCGCACACCAACTTAATGTTAAAACTTGCTTGTAATTTTTGTAACGTACAGATTTACTGTGATCCATTCAACGTTTTAAACGATATTCAGCAACGTGTATCGAATAATAAAATATCGACTCAATAGAACCAGTCTGTAAATAATTATAATTAAATAACCGCATGTCCAATCGAAAGTTATAATTGCCGTGACATTTTCTGTTCTCGGGTGCACATCCCTAAATAACAGTATTTGGCACATCACTACCGTATGCATCGCGTCTCCTCAGTGTGTGCCGCGGCCCATCAGCAGTTGCACGTCTCTAACGTTAGTGTACCGCCAACGAAGCACGTGAGTATATAATTACCGTAGCCTTGGTTAAAAACTTCTCTAATTACCGTTGTACTTATTTAAATACTTGATTTTTTAAGTTAGACCCTAGTTGATCATGTAAATGGAAACAATACTTTGGCCTCCGTACGTTGTAGTAAGCCAGTATTTGCATACTGTGTTGGTTTTCGAAATTTTGAAGAAAATATATCGTTTTCTAATTACCGTATGCTAATTACCATGTGTTAATAATTACCGTTGTATGAAAAATTCATACTTATTTACTAACTGTAGCCGCGACGTCGTATTAATAGAAAGATTTCCCGCGGTTTTCATAGCATATTATTATCATTGTCCGTAAATACGTCTTAGTATATGCTGACCATTCATAAAGTTATTTAATTTATAGGATGGGAAAACCCAAAAAGACCAAAGAGGAAGTTAAAGAAAAGAGACGGCTAGCCGCACGACAACGCCGAGACCGAATTAAAAATGACCCTGTTTTGTATCAACAATCAAAAGATAAAGAGAAAGAAAGGTATAATAAAAGAAAAAGAGATAAAAAAATACTTCCTATCTGCGAAATGTCACCTAAAAACCGGAAAAGAACTCAAAAAAGGAATAGGGAAAATTTCAGAGCTTACTATAAAAGACAAAAGGAAATGGAAAAATTGGAAACAATTGAAGAAGAAGTGGTCGTAGATCTAGAAGTGCCTGATAACAGTATAACAGATCCTCTTGAAACTCTGTCAACACCATTACATCCCAATGATTCGTCATACTCGCTGCGCTCAAAAAATTACCCTAAAAAAGTATCTTTACAATTTTTTTCTGAAAATCCCAACTCAAACAAAGAAGTTAATCAGCACAACGAGATTTGTCTACAACCGACTTCTTTAAAAAAAAAAGAAGTTCCCTTGCAGAAAATACCAAATTCCATACCTACCTTAATCACATCAACTCCACGTCCATCTAGTGCTCTGTCATCGTCTTCTACTGACACTTTGTTAATATTAGGCAATATTGAGCAATTGACAGAAAATAAAGATACAAGTGTGAATATTATGGAACGAGCGTCTTCCTTGTGTTCAACACCAACTTCCCTATCTTCGAAAAGAATTGTCGAGAAACCAAAACGTAAAAAAATCACACCCATATTGTTATTAAGAAGACATGTATATAAAACAAATAAAGAAATGTTATATATGCGGAAAAAAATAGAGGAGTTAAAAAAAGCAAAAGAAAAGTACAGGAAGCAAGCATTAAGGCTGAAATATAAAAACACGCTATATGCAAAACCAAAACAAAATCACGAGAAGGAAAACGAACCAAAGTATTTACATAATAATATTATGGAGACTAATATAGACAAAATCAAACAAGACGTCCAAAATTTTTTAGAACAAGACGAGAACAGTCGCATTTGTCCTGGCAAGAGAGAATACATTTCAAGAAAAAAAATAAAAAAGCAAAAACGTTTCTTGACAGACACTTTGTTAAATCTTCACACCAAGTTTCTTGAGTTACACACCTATAAAATCAGCTACTCGACATTTTGCAAGATGCGACCATTTTGGGTCGTGATTCCTGATTCACGAGCAAGAGAGACTTGCATGTGTAAGACCCACACTAATATGGACTTGATCATAGCGTCCCTCAAAAGATTTGAAATTATCGAGCAAAGCTCCGCTCACAAAGTTCTGTCATCATTATGCTGTGTTTCAGAAAGTATTGAGTGTCTTTCAAGAAGATGTATAGATTGCGCAAATAGGATTATTCATTACAAAGAATTTAATAATGCAAAGCAGATTTTTTACTACCATTGGATAACAAAACGGGTAGCTTACACTAAAGATGGGAAAGAGAAAATTTCAAATCAAACGCTCAAGGAGAAAATTACAGCTAACCCTAAAGAAGTCATCAAAAAGTTCGAACAGTTGCTGCTACCATACATGAACCATTGTGCTAATAAAGTTTCTCAAAATAATTACATTAAACATTTAAAACAAAATTTATCTGAAAATGACTGTATAATCCACGTTGATTTTAGTGAGAACTATAATACAAAATACACAGATGAAATCCAATCATTCCATTTTGGTGGCAGCCGGAAGCAAATTACACTACACACGTCTGTTATTCATTTCAAGAAAAGTGGAGTATTGCGGACTCAGTCGTTTTGCACTTTGAGTTCTTCACTCAGACATGACGCAGTTGCAGTTTGGAGTCATCTCATACCGATCTTAAATTTCATAGAAAATGAAGCTCCTCATGTAAATGTCATCCATTTTATATCAGATTCTCCGACTGGCCAATATCGAAATAAAAAAATGTTTTATATTATGTCTCAACTTCAGTGGCACTTTCCTAATCTAAAAGTGGTTGGCTGGAACTATACAGAGAGTGGTCACGGCAAAAGCTCAGCAGATGGTGTAGGCGCAACGATAAAAAGAACTGCAGATAGAATCGTGGCTCAGGGCTGCGATATTGTCGATATCGAAACTCTTTCTGAAAAATTGAGAGCCAATATCAAGGGAGTCATTACAGATATAGTACAAGAAGCAGATATTCTTCAAAAGGATCTGCTGATCCCTAAAGAGATACGGGAGTATAAGGGCACAATGAAAGTACATCAAGTCGTTTGGAGTTCATCAAAACCGAACCTACTTGCAATGCGAAAGCTAAGCTGTAATACGCAACAGTGTATGTATGAAGCAATTGAATGTGAACATGGTAGACATCATGGATTTTACTCTTTGAATCTAGAAAAGGCAGAAGAGGCTGAACTTTCCCCGCCTTCCAGATTCATTTTGTCTGCACCTTCCGAAAACAAATATAATTGCGATACATCACGGTCTATTAGTGCTAAGAAATCTTCAGATAAACCTAAAATTTTATCTAATGTGCTAGTGAAGCCCGCTTATGTATTTCCTGGGTCTTCAAAGTCTCTTATTTCCAAACATGATATGGTTAAGAGGTTTGAGAAGATCGAAACGGCAGAAAGTAGCTTTTTATCTGAAACAGACAGTTTTTGGGCTCCTGTCTCTCCTGTCGATTTTAATCGTACAATGCCTTCCTTCAAAACAATGACAAATGTTCCAAATAATAGTATTAAGGAGAAGAAGACTAATGTTTCATTTTTTGATATATCTGATTCTGATGAATCTGTTTTTTAAACATCGAAGATTGTTGATTTTTTTAAAGAAAATTACTATAAAACAAGACTGATTTAACTGTATGACTATTATACACTAGTATATATTATATACTAGTTTACTTATTATGATGATTCTTTAAAAAAATGGTTGGGTACCGTTGATTTATTTAATAGAATAGGTATAAGTACTCAGTGATACTAATATAAGCAAATCTTAAAATACAAATACAAATACAAATACAAATATTTTATTGGAACAGAAACTCAGTAAGGTGATGTGTATTTCAAATAGCATAAAGTTGTTTGTAATTCGTGCCTTCACATGGATGAGGTCGTAGATATTTTTCAAATCCCTTTGTATGTCCTTCACAGGTAACGACAATCCCTGTGGCAACCTTTCCGAGATTATGTTGAGCTGTTCGATCAGTTTTTTAGCCGGAAATAGATGGGTATCTAAATGTCCCCTGTAAATGTTGGCGATAGCATTTATCAGCATATCCAATATTCGATTTAAATCACTTATAATCAAAGTTGACGTTACGGCAGCAGAATTTATGTCATTCATCGTGAACAGCATTTGTGCTTTGTTCACTATTTTTGTGATTTCGCGGCAAGCTTGGTTCATCCATAAATACTGTGTTTCTTTTAATGATGTTGTTTTCAGCCTCTACAATTAATGTTTGGTTTTTCATTAGTTGTAGTAGGTACTCATCATTTGATTGTAGACTCTGTATGTCTCTTTCATACTTTTCGGCAAAGTCTGCGTCGAGCACTCCGAAAAGAGTTCTTGCTAATTTCCCAACTCCATCAAAGTAGCCTCGTTTCGGTCTTGAGTGTTGAGTGAGCAGCATCGAGTTGTAGTCGGCTAGGCGACTCAGTTCATGACGTAGGTGGCCGACAATTGTTTCGCAAGGCGTGTATTCATGTGATATTCTTTGGCATAGTTTATCTATTTGGTTCACGTAATCATTGATCTGAACAGTTGCTTGCCAGTATGACGTTAAATTGTAGTAAACCAATAGGGCCCATTCGTCATGTACTAGTTGTATTTTTCCGGCTTCATCGAAGTAAATCGGATGATTGCTCGGTATAAGTGAAACCTTTAAGTTATTCGTCGTTGGCGCTGATTGTGCAAATCCCGTCATTGCTAGTATGGATAGGAGAACAAGTGACAGCGAATTGTTCTTGTTTTTTCTTGTGCCTCCCCGTTTTTTAGTTTCCAGAGCAGGTGTTGTTTTCTCTTCCTCTTCGAGTTTCAGCGGTAATGGTGAAAGCTTCGTTATTGGTCATTTTAGTAACCCTTTCTTTGTTTTCAAAGTAACAACCCGTACTCGACCATAGGCACCTGGATGTAGTTCTTGGACTCTTCCTGTAGCCCATCGGCCAGGAGGTTAGTGTTCATCTTTTACTAAGACCAGGCTTCTTTGTTTCAGATTTTCTTTTGAGTGCTGCCATTTACTCCGGATTTGCAGTTGATGTAAATATTCGGTCGACCAGCGCTTCCAGATATGTACGTTCATTTGGTTAACAAGCCTCCATCTGTTTCTTAGATCATGCTCAGCAAAATCTTGCTCTTCTTGTGGTAGTGATAGTAGGGGACCGCCAATAAGGAAGTGACCAGGAGTTAGATATTCCAGGTCTTCGACAGCCTCTGTTAATGGGCACAGCGGACGAGAGTTAAGACAGGCTTCAATTTGATTTAGTAAAGTTGTGAATTGTTCGAAAGTGAGCTTCTGTTTCCCCAGTACTCGATGTAGGTGATATTTCATGGCTTTGACGGCAGCCTCCAGCTGTTGGCCAAAGTGGTGCATTGAAATGCCACTCAATTTGTAAGTAGCTCATCTCATCGAGGAATTCAGAAGTTTTAAACGTTTTGTGTTGTTCAAATGCCTGTTGAAGTAGTTTTGCTGCGCCCACAAAATTCGTTCCGTTGTCGGAGAATACGTGTCGAGGTGTACCCCTACGGGCACACATTCTTTTGAATGCGGCGAGGAACGTTTGCGTAGTCAGGTCTGAAACCAATTCCAAATGCACAGCTTTGGTCACCATGCATATGAAAATTACTATGTAAGCCTTGCAAGTTTTAACTCCTCTTCCTTTGTTGATTTTCACATCAACATGTCCAGTATAGTCGACACCCGTATTCGTGAACGGTCTTGATGGAGTAACACGCTCCTTTGGCAAGTCTGCCATCAGTTGGACGTTTCGGTTTGGTTTGAAACGATGACATCGGACGCATTGTCGTAGCTCTTAACTGTTCTATTGCCTCCAATGATCCAATTTTTTTTACGTAAATGGGCCAACGTGAGTCGGGCACCTCCATGGAGAGTGTCGCGATGAGCCTCTTGAATAATAAGCTCCGTTAATCTTCCTGTAGCCGGAAGAATAATAGGATGTTTAGCTTCGGGAGATAAAGTTGAGTAGCCTAGTCGCCCCTTCACGCGAAGTATTCCAATGTCGTCAAGAAATGGGGTTAACTTCAGCAAGTTGCTTTTTGTTGATATTGGTCAATTTTTTCTTTAAACATGCAATTTCGTCGCCATAGTTTTCATTTTGAACGTTCTTCATGACCAATTCTGTTGCTCCCATAATGTATTTTGGTGACAAACACATAACCTCCTTTTTGTTACCGCAGTCGGCTAAGTTATTGGTTGAGTTTAGTGTGTGTTTTTGCTTACGAATGTTAGTTGTAGTTGCTTATGAATGTTTGCTTAGTCGTAAAATCCACCCAAGCACTCGTATTACGCGTTTATAATTACTGTTTTTATTCAGTAATGTATCAATTATTTCACAATTCTTGTAAGTGAATGCGCAGCAGTTTATTCCTTGGCAATCAATGTCTGTTTTGTAGGTCAGGCTATTGTCTTGATGGATTTTTGGCATGTTTGTTTTTAACCAATTTGGTCCATTCCACCAAAGTTTAAAATCTAGGAGTTGAAAAGGTGTGAGCCCTCGAGTTGCACAGTCAGCGGGATTTTCTTCTGACTTCACATAGTTCCAGCAGTTTGCCGAGATAATGCTGTTTATTTGTTTCACTCTGTTAGCTACATATTTCTCCCATCGGTTTATATCGCCCTGCAACCAGGCTAAAACGACCTTGGAGTCGCTCCAGCACCTTAAATGTAGGTTTTTATTGCAGAGAGTGTTCTGAACCTTTTCTAACAGTTTGGCTAGTAAAACGGCCCCGCAAAGTTCCATTCTAGGTACCGATAACGGTACCTAGAATACTGTACCTATTACTGATATGCCGGTACCTATTGCTGATCGGTGCAACTTTTGTTTTTGCCGTAATGAGTGTAGTCTTGTATTCGCCGGCTTGATTTTTCACTCGGCTATAAATGACACAGGCGTAAGCTTTTTCGCTTGCGTCGCAAAACCCGTGTATCTCTAGGTTATCTTCTTGACATTGTAACCATCGTGGTATGGAAAGTTTGTTTAGCAATGGGATATCTTTTCTCATAGTTTCCCATTCCGTAGCGAGATCGTCGGGTAAGCGTTCATCCCAGCTGATTTTGCTTATCCAGATTTTTTGGAACAAAAGTTTGGTTTTTATTGTAAGTGGCGATAGTAATCCAAGTGGGTCGTATAGCTTGCTTATTTCGCTCAATAGTACGCGTTTTGTCAGTTTATTCTTGATTGGTAGATCTCATTGGTATGTAAAGCTATCGCTGTCTTGATTCCACCTCATGCCCAACATTTTTGAGTTCGTTGTTTGTTCTGGGCTAAAGTCGATGTTCGTATTGAGACTCTTTTGATCATCTCGTAGGTCTTCCAAGATAACCGGTTCGTTCGTTTTCCATTTCCTCAAGTTAAATCCTCCTTTTTTCAGCAATTCAATTAGCTGTGTGACCAGTGTTTTCGAGGCGTCAATAGTATCCTGCCCGTAAACCAAATCATCCACGTAGAAATAGTTTTTCAGTACGTTTCCAGCTTCCGGATAAGTATCTTTTTCATCTTCTGCGAGTTTATGTAGAGTGCGCATTGCCAGATAAGGTGCACTTTTCGTTCCGTAAGTTACTGTTCCTAACTGCCAATCTTGTAGAGGTTCGTTTGGGGAAGATCTCCAGATTATAGTTTGGAGATGCTGTTGTATTTCGTTCAGCCAGATGAACCGATAGAGTTTTTCTACGTCTGCCGTAACGACGTATCTGTACGTTCTCCAATTAATTAGTAGTGTCAGTATATCCTATTTTTAAGTTCGGACCGCAGTACATGTGATCGTTGAGACTGCTGTCTCCTTTTGTCTTGTACGACGCGTTGAACACTACTCTTAGTTTCGTTGTGGTGGACTCGGCTCTCAAAACGCCAAGGTGAGGTAGGTAGACTTGGCCCCTACTTTCTTCTGTGACAGGTTTCATGTGTCCCATAGCGATGTATTCGTTCATGAACCGCTTGTACTCGTAACTAAGTTCTTTGTTTTTTAGAATTTTTATTTCCAGTTGCAGGAACTGTGCTAATGCTTGTGACCTGGCATTCTTTAAGTTTGCTTCGAAGTTAGGCATCATAGGCATTTGTACCACATATTTTCCGTTCGCCAATCTTGTGGTAGTTGCGTTGTAATATTCTTCACAGTGTTGTTTCTCACTAGTTGGTGATGACTTGTCTGGAATTTCCTCGGTTTCCCAAAATCTTGTCATGTTTTCGAAATCGTTAAGTGTCACCAAGCAGTTGAATGTCCTTACATTCCCGCATAGAATCCAGCCCACTTTGGTTTGTTGAGCTACTGGGTATCTCTTATCACTTCTGATGACGCCATTTAGGATAAGTTCTGAGTAGATGTCCGCGCCCAAGAGCATATCGATCGGGCCTGACAAGTTGAAGTGTGGATCTAGTTTTAAGTTTTGTAAATAGTCCCAGTTGCTGATTGAAAAAGATACGGTTGGTAAGTTGCTTACGAGTTTTTTCATAATTAATGCATCAAAATTGAATTTAAAGTCTGAATGTATTGACTGGCATTCTAAGTTCATTGCCCCTTTGCAGTTGCCGCTAAGGGTTCCAACACCCGATACAACAGCGCTCACTTTACGTCGCTGTAATCAGAGGCGCTGTGCCGCGTTTTCCGTTATTAGGCTCACTTGGGAGCCTTGGTCAAGTAGACCCCTCAAGTTGATGAAGTTTCCATCAATTGTTTTGACTTTCAGAAGTACAGTTGTTAACAACACTTCCTTTTCTTCGTTCGTTACGTTGTTGACCCCATTGGAAGTCGAAGGGGACGACAATGGGTTTTCCTCCCTTGTTGCTTGTTTGTTGCTAGATAGTTCAGTTTCAGCTTCATGCATAAGTGTGTGGTGTCCCTTATGACACAATTTACACGTCTTTCGTGATTTGCATGACCCCTGCGTTCTATTCTTGTAGTTGTTATTTCGGTTTTCAGATCCCTTATAAAATAAATAAATAAATAAAATACATTTATTTCGAGCAACTTTAACTCATATGACACCACAAATAATAAGAATAAAACAGACTAGACCACTTAAAATCTAACCGGCCCTGCTGACGGCAACATGCCTATCACAGCAGTGCCGTATGTATGAGCAGTCCATCCGATCGGCAATCATCGCCAGGACGGCATTGGTGCTACCCCACACCCTACGCACCAGGGACGCGCCCCGCTTTCTCATGGTCGCATGGAAGCTATCGATACGCGCCTCAGCGAACATACCTGAGGCGCTGCAGTAGCGAGGCAGCCCCAATACAGCCCTGAACGCATTGTTGAACTGGACGCGAAGGGCTCCGTATGACGCACACGTGTACCCTGCCCACAGACTGCAAGTGTAGAAAGACGTGCAGTACGCCCTAAAGAGCGTTATTTTCACCTCCCTCGAACAGCGCACAAACCTGCGTGCGAGCATGTTCGCCCGCACCGATAGAGCCCTCCGTTCCCGCTCCATGTCCGCATTGTCCTTGAGGTCGGTCGTAACTAAATGCCCTAGGTACTTAAATTGATTAACCCTTTCGAGTGGAACACCGTTTAGAAAAACAGGTGGATAGTTCCGCAAATGTTTCGTACCGGTCTCAAAGACCATGCATTGACTTTTGGTCACATTATACTTTAACCCATGACCAAGGGCATACTCCTCACAGGTCCGCACCAACTTTCTGAGGCCATCGACTGACGCGCTCAGCAGCACCATGTCGTCAGCATAACTGAGGTTATTGACACAAACTCCACCGACATGGCAGCCGACATGCTGGCTGCTGAGCGCGACAATCAAGGCATTCATGTACAGATTAAAAAGGGAGGGGGAAGTCAACCCTCCCTGTCTCACCCCGCACTCCAGCCGATACGGCTCCGACATTGTACCCGCCCACCTAACGCTGTTGACCTGGTGACTGTACCAGTATTTAAACACCCTGGCAAGTTCACGTGGTAGGTTTATACACTCGAGTTTAGCCCACAGGATGCCGTATGACACCAGGTCAAAGGCCCTGGACAGGTCGAGGAAGCAGGCGTGCACTGGAGTCTTTCGATCTGTGTAATATTTGACGGTATGCTTAAGACACAGTATTGCACTTTCCGTTGACAGCCGAGGTCGAAACCCAAACTGATTATCGTTATCCTTATTCCATGGTTTGTTTGATGACGAGAATTTTTGGCTATTTCCCTGCAGAGCTTCCAGTGACATGAATTTTGATTCCAAAAACTCGGCGAACTCTCCCAGGTCGGGAAATTCCCTGGGATGTTTGATCTCCTTTATAGATTCGTTATACGTAACGCTATCTAGTTTTTGAACCAATAGATGAACCACGATTGGATCCCAATTGGTGGTGTCTAGCCCGATGTTTTTGAGCCCGTTCAAGCACTCCATCATAGCGTCGTGAAGCTTCTGTATACTTGCAGCGGTTGGTTGCTGAATACTAGGTTGATTCAGGAGCGTGTTCATGTATGATGTGAATAACAGAAATAGCAAAAATAAATATGCAGACAAAAAGAGAGGAACTTTACATATCTGGCGAACGAACGCCTATTTGCGGTGTACTCAGAAAAATATTTAAAAAAATCCACCCCATGTACTTACAGAATTATACTGATTTCAAAAAAAAAGGGGAAATAAGCACCCTGTGACATACTTTTGAATGCTGTGACTGCTAATGCTGATAATTTCGATATTTCTTGGAGGTTTTGTAATCTAGGGTATTGCTGTGTCTAAATAGAATGTAAAATAAAGTACTTATTGTACCATTTTAAAATAAAATATTATTTTAACTAAAGGTGATATGGAAAACTATTGAATTTCGCAACTTTGACCGACTGTAGTGTAAAAAAAATGTACCAAAATAGTATGGCAAGTGACGTCAAATTTTGACGCGTTTATTCCTCTTTTTAAAAAGGTATAATACTTACACATTAATTTGAAAAAAAAAAATTTGATAATATTTTTACTCAACAACCCAATTTTTACGAAGTGCCTACCTACTAACGGTAACTGTCGGACCCTTTCTTATCTTAGAAACTGTTATGTTACTACTATTATTTACTTCGGTTCCAAGAGTGAGCAAGAAGGAAATACACACAGGTAGATGGGTTCCCAGTAGAATAAAAGCAAAGAATGTTAGTTTAAAGATATTTTATTACAATAAATGTTCAAAATGTTGACCACCCGCGGCAATACAAGCTCTCACTCTCCTTAAAAAGGACCGCTTTATATTTCGCGAGTAACTTTTTTGACGTATCACCTGCACTGCTTGTGTTATCTTCTCACGAAGGTCAGCGATGTCATTAATGGGCTTCGCATAAACGAGCTCCTTCATAGTTCCCCAGAAAAAAAAATCCAGCGGATTTAAGTCAGGTGAGCGGGCTGGCCACGGGATTGTTCCTGATCGCCCAATCCACCTGTTCGGGTATTGCTCGTCCAAAAACTCTCTAACGGATACGCGAAAATGTGCTGGACAGCCGTCGTGTTGGAACCACATATCTGGTGGGGTCTCTTCTAGTAAGTTTGGCAAATCATTTTGAAGAAAATTTAAATATGATTCGCCAGTCAAATTCTCGGGCATCTCAAATGGACCAATAATATTCCCACAGAGAATACCGGTCCACATGTTCACTTTGAACCGGTACTGGGATCTATCTTCTCGCATCAAGTGCGGATTTTCCACATGCCACTCGTGCAAGTTGTGTAGGTTCATGTAGCCATCCTTCTTAAATGTTGATTCATCTGACCACAAAATTTTGTCGATAAAGTTTTCGTCTTCTCGATGTTTTTGCAGGATTGTTTCACAAAACGCGACTCGGCTCGGATAGTCTCGAGGTAAAAGACTTTGCACTCGCTGTACGTGGTACGGATGATATTCTTCTTTTTGGAGAATACTGTGTGCTGTGCTCTTCGGTATCCCCGTATCAGCTTCTATTCCTCGCACAGAGATGCTTGGATTTGCCGACACCGCCTCTAAAACTTCATCGCGTATGAAGTCATTTACGGGTCGTCCTTCACCAGCTACTTGATTGGGGAACCGCCCGTCACATAGTGATCAGTGCACATTAATGAAAACTCGATGGTCGGGATATCGCGTAGCCCTCGGATACCTTTCTCTGTAAAGTCTCGCTGCAGCTCGTCCATTACCTCTACATTCTCCATAAATGTAGTGCATATTTGCGTATTCTTGCGGAGTGTAGGTCGCCACGGTAGCACACACAAAACACAAACTGTCCAAACACAGGCAAAGGTCGTCGTAAAGAGTTCGTTTCAAAGTCCAGAGCACAAAGAGTAATCGAGTCCAATAAACAAAGCTTTAAATCGTAGTACGTGATCAATGGTAACAATAAGAGAGAGGTGCGTAGTAACGGCAGGAGGCAGTGACGCGTACTGACCGTACTGTTATCCTAAATAGCACGATCCCAGATAGCGTCACTATCTATCTCACTCGCACCTCTAACCTTTTTCTCCCTCACTCTTACCTGAATAATGGGGTACCATAAAGAAGAACCAGCAAATCGCAAAGATAGTTTCTGTCTTGCTCCCTCCTGTTGTAATAACGAATCACTATGGTGAGATGCATGCACATACCGTCCCTTACGGTCTAACCTGTTTTTTGAGAGGCCTGTTGTTATTTTTATGAGCATACAATAGTAATTCTTTAGAGGTTAGATTCAATTCAAATTGGGTTGTTGAGTAAAAATATTATCAAAAATTTTTTTTTTCAAATTAATGTGTAAGTATTATACCTTTTTAAAAAGAGGAATAAACGCGTCAAAATTTGACGTCACTTGCCATACTATTTTGGTACATTTTTTTTACACTACAGTCGGTCAAAGTTGCGAAATTCAATAGTTTTCCATATCACCTTTAGTTAAAATAATATTTTATTTTAAAATGGTACAATAAGTACTTTATTTTTACATTCTATTTAGACACAGCAATACCCTAGATTACAAAACCTCCAAGAAATATCGAAATTATCAGCATTAGCAGTCACAGCATTCAAAAGTATGTCACAGGGTGCTCATTTCCCCTTTTTTTTTGAAATCAGTATAATTCTGTAAGTACATGGGGTGGATTTTTTAAAATATTTTTCTGAGTACTGTTAGAACTTGGGGCATCGTGGGAATCCAGTTGGACGCCAGGTTCTTGGACACCCTGTATATCAATGACCAGCCTGGTGCTATTAACTACCCCATGACCCTATTTGCAGATGACAGCACAGTGACTATAACATGTAATAGTAAGGACGTTTATGAATATGACATTAATAAAACTTTGACATCAATAATATCATGGTTGGATAGGAATAATCTTAAAATTAATTTAGATAAGACGACGATAATGCATTTTAGTCAACGCTTACAGACTGATATTGACATTGAAGCTCTCTATAATGGCACAGTATTAAATAAAGTCAACGATACAAAATTTCTTGGTGTAATGATAGACGTAAAATTGAACTGGAAAGCGCACATTGAGTATGTAAGCAAAAAACTGAGCTCGTCCGCGTATATCTTGTACAAACTGTCCTCAGAACTTAACCCAGATGCTTTGGTGATGGCCTATCATGGATTGGTAGCATCAATTCTTCGCTATGGTATCATATTTTGGGGTAACTCTACGGACAAGGAAATAGCGTTTAAAGCCCAAAAGAGGTGTATTCGGTCTATGTTTAAATTACAATCGACAGAAAGCTGCAGACCATTGTTTAAAAAATACAGATTATTAACATTACCGTCTCTATACATTTTTGAAGTTGCATCGTTTGTAAAGTCTAACCCCCAACTCTTTCCACGAAAATCAGACACTTTTCCGCGCAACAGACGTGACAATAGCCAACTTTGCTTACACTCGGCAAAAACTGCCCTTATGGGGAAAAGTTTTTTTTGTATGGCCCCGAAAATATACAACAAAATACCACAGTCATATAGAGCTATGCCGACAAAGCAATTTAAAAACAAGATTCGAAATTTATTAACAGACAAGTGCTATTATAATATAAATAACTTTTTGACAGATACCTTATAACATGCGTAAACTTTATATTATTATTTTCTATAGTAGGTATTATTATTCTCATAAAATTTGATAATGAATGTTCGTGAACCAGTCTTTAGTCTTTGGTTTATTGAATTAATTAAGTATTTGTTTGTGTTTAATTAAGTAGTATTATTTTGTTATATGAAAAAAAAAAAAAAATTGTACGCCCCGTCAGGCAAACCATGTACGGACTTTTACCTATATTTAAGATCTTGCATGCTCGATTTGTATGTAAACGCATGTTTGACAAATAAATTATCTTTATCTTTATCTTTATCTTTAACAGCCTTTTGTTATCGTAGCGGTGGGTCAACATCTCCCAGCAAGATGCGTAGTTCTCAGCACTGATGCCAAGATGCTGAACCAGTTTCTCCGCCTCACCCTTCATTTTTGTTTTTAAGTGTTGCATTTTTTGTGCCTTCGAAAGTGTCGGATTGTTGTGTACACTTTCGAGGTACAGGTCTCTAAAAGTCAACCACTGGTTATAGTTTCCATGGAAATCCGGTATTTGAATTTTTGGCGTAGATTTCTCATAATGTGCATTGTTCCAGATTCTGTTCTGTTGATAAATTGGGTCCTCCTCTTGTAGTATGTAGTCTAGTTCTCAATTTGCCTTTTCGATATGTTCCCATTTAGTTTTCAGGGTGCTTAAGTTTTCTTCTAATTCCCATTTTTCCATTGGTACTGCCAATGCTATGTTTATCTTCTCCACAGTGCGTTCGAACACTCTAAAGTTGCACTATTGTTGCCGTAGAAGATCCTGTTGCTTTTCCGTCGACTCGCTTGTTCCCCGAGGAGGTACATGGAATTTGATATCGTCGAAAGTAAATCTTGATTGTCCCTTACCTTACTTGGGCGTCGCAGGTGGTTGTTCCATCTTGCTAGTAGATGCAGACGGCAATTCCGATTTACGTTTCAACATGTCTTGCAGCACTTCTTCATACATCTTCTTCGTACTGTTGAAAATGTCGTCGTTGAAGTATTGGAGGTCTGTTTCTCCAGACTCTTCCAGTAGTTGATGGTTGTGAACAAACTTCTCCCAGTTATTGTTCAGCCGAGAAAGACGCTCCTCCAGGTACGCCAAGTTCTTCCTGGTGGGACTGTCCTTCTTGTAGTTGGTGCAGATAAGCTTCAAGTCTCTGAAGATAGCTTCTTGACGGCTTATTAGTTCCGTTACAGTCTGAACCATTGTTGCTAGTTATAGTTTCGACCGTTGGCAAAGTAGAGTTGTGTCACCAATGGTACTAGTTCACAGGTTAATTGTTGTGGATAAGTGTGTTTCGCACTCCCCTAACGCTATGTGCGACTTCTCAATCCAACTGGGGCGACCCGCTTGTGGGAGACCAGCTAGACCGATTCGCTAACGTAACAGAGACACTCTACACACTTTATATCCGGCTCGAAGGACCACTTTTTATGTATGGCTGAGAGGTAGCCAGTTACTTGCAGCGGAGTTGTTGAATGTGAGTTGACGAAAACCACAGAGTGCACGATAGTTTAGTTTATCCGTAAAAGTTACACGAAAGTTAAGTTGGATGCTAATCCACGGTTTACTCGCTAAGGTAGCTGTTGGTCAACTAAATAATTATAACTCTCAAAGTGAATAAAACGAGTAGCGAAAAGTAGGTCGCGACGTTAGCAATTTCCCTGTACGTGAACCGTACACCTTACATACATTACGATACCGTCGCTTTTGTTTAAATAATAATTTTTAGAAGTTTATATGTGTGTGCATAAATGGTTAAATAAAATAAATATATGGGTTATAGTTGTGTAAGTGTACCTACTGCGTACGTGTTTATTAGGTGGTGTGAGTCATGTGAATAAAACAACTGTTTTCGGCGAGCGCTAGTACATAACTGAAATGTATAATTATTTATTTAGTATTATAATATTTGACCTACATACAAAATGTTTACTAACGATGCACCACATTATTTCCCCCTTTAAAAAAAAAAATGTTTTACATATACATTAAATTTGGTAAGTTAAGTACACCTACATTACAATTTAGTTATTAAGACGATTATATCGTACTTATATGTACAGGCAGTATGCTAGTGCCACGACGGCGATGATGAAAACGCCACCCGTGGTGATCTCTGTGATTGACACGCTGGATCCTCCAGTCCCGTTGGCGGCGGCGGTTTGAGCCACCACGATCTCCTCCTTTGAGCCCCAGCTTCCCATATTTTTATAAATCGCTTCTGTTTTCCTACTAGGTACTTGTCCTATAACAGTGTGTTATTGCTGTGGTGATTTGCTTATTTGTGTAGTTCGATTATGTTTTATTCCATTTCGCCTTTTTCTTTTGCTGATCTGGCTGTAGTGCAAATCGTACCACCGGACGTATGACGCGACCTGAACGTGTTGTGTTCGGCGCGGTCTTACTATTTTCCGCTGGCTCATCTTTCTTGTGGTCGTTTACTTGGCTACTGCTACTTTTCATGTGTGCTAAAGGTTCGTTTACCTTTTCATCCATTAAAATGTAAGCTGGTTTTAATCTGTCTACTGTTACGATTGATGTTCTCTTTGGCATTTGAATTTTGAAATGTTTTTCTTGTTTCCCTAGCACTTTATATGGGCCTTCGTAGGAAGGGGTCAGTGGTTTCTTCACAGCATCCGTTCTGACGTATACGTATTCGCAGCCTTTCATATCTGGGTGAATAAATGGTTTGTGACTTGTGGCGTGGTGCTTGTTATTAAACGGGCTAAGCTTCGCCATTGTCCTCTGGAGAGTCTGTGTATAAGTTTCTGGTGATGTATCTTGCGTTTTCGGCTCGATAAACATTCCAGGCAGACGTATGTTTGTTCCGTATAACATTTGCGCTGGACTAATATTTTCTTTCAGTCGTAGTGCTGCTCGTAATCCTAGTAGAACTATGGGTAATTCGCTCGACCAGTTTGTCGTATTACCGCGCGCGATTAGCGCGGTTTTCATTGATCTATGCCAGCGTTCAACTAAACCATTTGACTGCGGATGATAACTGGTAGTCCTGGTTTTCTTGATACCAAGTGACTTGGTCAGAGTGATAAATAAGTCTGACTCGAACTGTCGTCCTTGGTCCGTGGTTATGGTGTTTGGGCATCCGAATCTTGCTATCCAAGTGTTTATGAGAACTTCCGCAACAACTTTTGCTGTTATCTCCGCTACTGGTACAGCTTCCGGCCATCTTGTTTCTCTGTCAATCATTGTCACAATGTATCTGAAACCGTTGGATTCTGGTAATGGGCCGACAATGTCTATGTGGACGTGATCTAAACGTGCCGTAGATGGGAAAGTTCCGATTGGGGCCGAGTTGTGCCTGTATGTCTTGCTTTTCTGGCATGCCTCACATGTCTTCGCCCAACTACCAACGTCAGTATTCATGCGTGGCCAGAAATAGTGCTCGGTGATCATTTTCTTTGATAATCTTATGCCGGGATGTGTTATGTTGTGCATAGTGTCGAATACTTGTTTTCGAAGTGACTTCGGCACATACGGTCGTAAATTTGATTTTGAATTTTCGCAAAGTAGTTGTCTTGTTCCTGTTAATTGCATACTTTTCCAGCTAAGGTTGTTTTTGTCTAACAGCTGAGTGAGTTCAATGTCATTGCGTTGCATATCTGCTAACTCATTCCAATCCACGGGTGTCGGGCAGTCTATCTGTTCGACTCGCGATAATGCATCGGCCACTGGGTTCATGTTACCGGATAGGTGACGAATGTCTGTTGTGAACTGTGCAATGAACTCGAGATGACGTAGTCGCCTTGGGGCTATCGTTTTACTTGTGGAGTTTTGTTTAGTAGTGAAGGCGTAACACAATGGCTTATGATCGGTGTATACTATCAACTCTCGTCCCTCGACATAAGGTTGAAAGTGCGTTACTGCCATGTAAATTGCCAGCAATTCTCGATCATATGTGCTGTATTTTGATTGCGTTTCACTCAGTCCCTTTGAAAAAAAGGAGAGCGGCTTCCAGTTTCCGTTTTCATACTGTTGTAAAACGGCGCCTACGCACGTTTGAGACGCATCTG
Source organism: Eupsilia transversa (assembly GCA_914767815.1). Classification (NCBI taxonomy): domain Eukaryota; kingdom Metazoa; phylum Arthropoda; class Insecta; order Lepidoptera; family Noctuidae; genus Eupsilia; species Eupsilia transversa. Next base: position 6,809,590 of record OU611873.1, on the reverse strand, counting down.
TCATGAGTGATAGCGGGGAATGCGTTGTTGGCGAAGTCAATGTAACAGCGTCGCTTAGACTTGCTTTACATTGTTCGAATGCTTCTAGTGCCTCTGATGTCCATTGTATTTCAGTTTTGTCGTTTTTCTTCGAGCCAATGAGGTATTTGTTCAACCGAGCTTGATGTTGAGCTGCTCGAGGTATGTTGTTCCGGTAAAAATTAATCATGCCTAAAAATCTTCGTAACTCTTGCACTGTTTTTGGTACGGGATATTTGGTGATTGCTTCGACTTTGTCTGGTAATGGTTTGATGCCGTCTTTTGTAATATGATATCCGAGGAATTCTACTTGCGGTTTGCCCAGTACACATTTGGCTTGATTTATTGCGATGCCATGCTCGTCTAACCGACTGAAAACTTCTTGTAAATGACGTCGGTGTTGGCTGACTGATGATGACGTCACTAGTATATCATCTATATATACAAAAATAAAATCGAGTCCCGCTAAGACTGTGTTCAAGAATCTGACAAAGGTTTGACCTGCGTTTCGTAGTCCGAACGGCATTCTTGGGAATTCGAATAGACCGAACGGGGTGATTACTGCGGTTTTTTCTACATCTTGTACTGGAATCTGGTTATAGGCCCTTTTTAAATCAATTGTTGAGTATATACTGGTTCCTGGTAATAGGTATGTGAAATCTAGTATTCTTGGAATCGGGTATCTATCCGGCACAGTGATCGCGTTCAATCTCCTATAATCACCACATAGTCGTAAGTCGCCGTTTTTCTTTGTTGTCACGTGCAAAGGGCTTGCCCACGGACTCTTGGAAGGCCTGCATAACCCTGTCTCTAGCATCTGTTCTATCTCTTTCTTCACTCTTAGGTATTTGTCCGCCGGCAAAGGTCTTGACTTGGAGTGAACAGGGTGTCCGTTGGTGATGATTTGATGGACTACGTCGTGCTTCGGTTGTGACTGAGCGTCAAGAGGTTTCAAAATGTTCGGGTATTGTGCTAAAATGTCTGCATAATCTTCGGTTAAATTTACGGTCCGAAGTGTTGGTGTGCTTGACTTCATTAACTTTGCGTCACTTTGAAGTCCAGTCGTACCATCTATTAAACGTTTATTCCGAATATCCACCAAAATGTTATTTTTTTCTAGAAAATCGGCTCCCAGTATTGGTTGCGTAATGTCAGCTACGATGAAAGTCCAACGATATGGCCGTCTCATATTCAGATTCAACGTCAGCGTTTTGTCGCCATATGTTTTAATTTGAGTTCCGTTTGCGGCGTATATTTTATATGTGTCGTCTGTCTTTAGACGGTTTCCTTTTCTAGGTATTGCTGAAATATTAGCGCCAGTGTCTACCAAAAAACGATACCCACTTTTTCGGTCGGTAACGCACAGGCGGTTTGCAGGAATGATAGCGCTGACGACCGCCTCTGTCAACGCTGAACTCAGTTTTCCGACGGTTTCTTCCAATTGCATGGTTTTTCACAGTTCCGGGCTCGATTCCTGTACCGAAAATGATACTTGCATAACCAATTGGGGCTGTCGGGTGCAATCCTTGTCCTTGAGTGGGATCTTGAGCGCGACTGGCTTTGATTGCGTCTATAACTTCGATGTCCGCTATTGTACGAATTGGTTTTCAAAGCTGCTATTTCCATGGTTAGCTTACTCATTTGATTGACTAACTCAACCATAAGCTGTGCTTGACCGCTTGATATTTCCGACACTTCACCTGATCTTCCTTCCAAAATCTTGTCTGCTATAGCAGCGAGGTTGTCGAGCTTTTGGTCTTGACTGACCATTAACACTGCTCGAACGTGATCGGGGAGTCTTGACATCCACAGGCTATGTAGGGTTTTTTCGGCCACCTGACTGTTACGCGCCAACTCCCTCATTCGTCTCAGCAAGTGCGAGGGTTTTTGGTCCTCTAATTCCACTTCGCTGACCAGTCTTTGGAACTGTCGCTCCTCTGACTCTTCGTACACGGTTAAAAGTCTTTCCTTAATGGCGCCATATTTATTGGTGGCAGGGGGTGACATTATTATGTCGGCCACCTGACTTACAGCGTCTTTACAGAGCTTGGACAGCACGACGCCGTATTTTGCCTCGTCCCCCTGTTTTTGGGGAGCCATCATTGTCTCGAACTGAGCGAACCACACTCTGGGCATCTCGATCCAAAAATCCGGTATCTTTGAGGATATTCCTAGAGCTGCAACTTCGGCCTGACTGTTGTCCGTCGCCCCGCATATTGGTGTCCCGCTTCCACAACTTCCGCCCGTCATGTCTTCGATAACTATGTGCCTCTTGAAAACCAAACCAAGGAGATCCGCTTGTGGAAGGCTGATAAGGCTGTGCAGTGCAGTTACCACGACACGAGAAAATCACGAGAAACACATTTTAAATCGCGGCGCGTGTTAGTACTGTTCGATATCGGGGTCACCAGATGTAAGTGTACCTACTGCGTACGTGTTTATTAGGTGGTGTGAGTCATGTGAATAAAACAACTGTTTTCGGCGAGCGCTAGTACATAACTGAAATGTATAATTATTTATTTAGTATTATAATATTTGACCTACATACAAAATGTTTACTAACGATGCACCACAGTTGTATGTGTTCTAGTTAGATGGGCCATTTTTATTTGCGTGCAGCCTGTAAGGTATTGTGCCTACTTTTGTATGTAGTAATGTGGGTATGCGCACATTATGAATAAGTCATATAGCTATCCAACTCCGTGTTTGATTGACGTTCCATTTGGCGACGAGTAATTTGGAAATCCATTTGCGTGTAAAATTGTTATTAACAATGCCGATCGGTCGACGTTCTAGTCGACCGATCGGCATTTGACATTAATTCTAAGCAGTGGCCGTCATATATTCGCCGTGTCAAACAGTACATATTACTTAATGAGATAAAAGATAACCTGTGTGCCGTTGTTAATTACGGTTGTGGGTGAAACGAAATAGACGTTAATGTGCGATCTATGTGCTCTGGCGGATCCAGATACGAAGAAATTTGACGAATTAGTACGTTTGGTGACTGATCATCTAGAACCACAGAGATCGGAAATTGCCGAGCGTCACATGTACCGCTTACGTAGACAGCGTGTTGGAGAATCCATGACGGACTACCTTCAAGATTTAAAACATCTCGCGACCACATGTAATTTTGGTGCAATGCTAGAAGAAAACCTTCGCGACCAATTTGTTTTGGGACTATCCAACTGCGCGATGCGATCGCGTATTTTCGCAGAGAAAAATATTAAATACAAGGAGGCGGTGGAGCTGGCTCTGGCGTTAGAGGCCGCAGAGAGGCACGCGGAGGTGAGCGCGGCGACCACAGTCGCAGCCACGACCTCAGGTGCAGGCGGCGACGCGGGCGAATGCCTACACAGGACCGACGCGGGTCGAGCACGTGGCGCGCGCCGGCCGGGGCGCAACCCAGGCGCTAGGGCTGACGGCGCGGCGTCGAGAGGGGGCACCCCTGCGGCGCTGGCGCAGGCCGCGTCGACTCAACAGTGCTGGCGGTGTGGAAAGCCACATCGGCCGGAAATATGTCGTTACGTTAATTACAACTATGATGAGTGTAACCAACGGGGACATTTGAAAGTGATGTGCAAAGAGGTGCGTGATAGTGGTCGGTCAGGTAGGCAAAACTACGTTAGTGAAGACGACTCGGGGGACGAGGATTTGTTTAGCATCGAGCTGACGTCTAAAGGTAACAAACCTTACTTTATTAACGTGAACATTGATAGTTACGAAATTAAATGTGAAGTGGACACTGGAAGTCGCATTTCGGCGATTAGTGAAGACTTTTATAAGCAGATGTTTCAAAATAAAACAATTCGATCGGATAATCTAATGTTACGGTGTTATGCAGGTACGCGGATTGAGTCATTAGGATATAAATATTGGTCAATGTTAAACTGAGTAATGTTACGGCAAACAATTTGTCTTGTTATGTTATTATTTATTTATTTATTTAAACTTTTCGCACACAAAAATGGTACAAAGGCGTACTTAATGCCACTAATGAGCAGTTAGGAGGAGAGAGTGGGAGAGTTAGGAGGAGAGAGTGGGAGTTATGGAGAACCAAAAATTGGTACAACCCCAATCCTCGCCAGATGTGCATCAAATAATTGCTCAATTGCGGAGCGATATTAATGACCGTGATCAGGAGCTGCTAGCCACTGACATTCAAATTTCAAATCTGCCAGAGCCGAGTGGTGAAAATCCATTACACACGGCTATGCTAGTGGCGTCAAAGATGGGCGTAAAACTCGAGGCGAGTGATATTGTGAGTGCCGAGCGCGTCGGAGGTAGACGCATTAATGCTACGCAGCCGGCGCCGGTGGAGACCCGCCCGCGTTTCCTCGTCGTGCGCCTCGCGCGCCGCGATCTACGCTACGAAATGCTGGAGGCCGCACGAGCACGTCGTGGCATGACTTCTGCTGATCTCGACCTGCCCGGCCAGCGCGATTCGTCAACGAACGCCTTACGAAACAGAATCGTTTGTTGTTTCGGATGGCGCGGGAGGCCGGGGGCCGGCTCGGTTGGCAATTTGTATGGTGCAAACGAGGTCGTATTCTTGCCCGATACAAGCCCAGAGACACTACTTGTCAAATTCAGCTTGAAGTACAGCGCATCTTTGTACCCGTACCTGTACCGGTTACCGACGGTCAAATGCCTTAAATCTTTTTGTCTCAGTACTAATGTTATTTTTTATGGTTTTTTGTTACAATTTATACTGCCTATTTTTAGTTTTTAATATACCAATAATGACACTTATGTTGTATGTTGCAAAAGTGTCATCATGGTCCTATAATTATTATTATTTGTTGTGTTCGTTCTGTCCGACCCTACGGGGCAACAGGCGTGATATTATGTTATGTTATGTTGTTTGTCTCACGGCGCGGACGGCGGCGGCGGCACACGCGAATCTTAGTGGGCCCGTAAACTGGTTTCGACATACTCATATTTTTTTCAACATTATCCTACTACAATATCTAGCCATATTTACAATCCTTTTTACGTATCTACTTATTATTATTTTAATACATAATATTCACATTGCAAATACCTATACACTATTTCTATATAATTCTGTACCAATAATATTATTTAGGACGATAAAAACTGTTAGGATTTTGAAAGTGTTAGCCAATCAAGTAATATCTGTAGCAATAATTTTATATTACAATCATGATGGCTATTAGTGGAAAATATCTTAAGGTTGGCTTCCTTAACGCAGGCTCTTTGGGTACAGGCCATGATGATTTGATTTGTGCAATTGGCAGATATAGGTTTGATTGATTGGCTATAAACGAAATTTGGCTTCGTCCGGGGGAGGAGGCGCGCGCACCGGTCATGCCCGGCTATCGCCTACGTCACACTCCGCGGCCGTCAGCTGTTCGCGCGGGACGAGGTGGGGCCGTTGGGTTCTATCTGCGGCGAGGTTTGAGCGCGCGTGTCTGTACTGGCACGGCTGATCAGCGTAATTTTGGGTGGTGTTAATGAAACAGAGTCATCTGAGTAGATATCCTCGAAGTTAAGCCTCTTTCTAGGAGCTAATGGTTGACGTATGTTTAGTGAAAATTCCGGTGACGGCGTATTTACAGGAGATCGCACCGAGAGCGGTGTTCCTGGTCCAGTTATTGTTGAGACCGATGTTGTTCTAGGAGAAAGGGATGGAGTTACTGTTGGGGTCACTGATGCGTAACTTCCAGGCAAAGATTGTATCTCGGAAGGGTCTAAGGCACATCGAACTTGAATTTGACCAATACCAAAATGAGTGCATTTAGTATGCGCTGCGCATTCAATACAACTCAATCTTCTTACGTGGAGGGTGTTGGGTTCGTTTGTGCTCCAAGTAATTTGGTGAATTTTAAAAGTCCCTTTGAAAGGGCGAACAGTGCTTGTATCTGCAATACTTTGTATTTCACTTATTTGGGATTCGTCAACAGGAATAATTACAATGCCCTTACAATTGACTTCCATGCACTCGATAAAGCTATTGCTGTCAGAAATGTCTTTTCCATTTGCAACAGCAGAATCACATAAACGTTTTATACATCCGCCAACACCGTCAGGAGCACCTTTTCCGTGTCCTGATTCACTGAAATGCCATATGATAGTTTCAGCGTTAGATATTTTACTAAGATATGCAACTATCATATGAAACATTGTCTTATTACGATATTGGGTTGTGGGACCGTCGCTAAGTATATGCAGCACCCTTAAATTTGGAGTAAGCAATTTAATCTGGTCTATGACAGGTTTTAAAATTAGTACGGGATCGTGTCTTAGATTTTCGGAAACTGTGCAGATAGACTTGGTCTTGATTAAGTTTTCTGGTGGCTGAGAACTGGTAAAGTAATAAACGCATGTATGTAAAGATAATTGTGCTTTGGATCCACCAAAATGTGCCGATTGGATTTCTGATGAATATTTACAACCATAATTTTCAGAAAAGTCTATGTGAAGTAAACCCTCGGATGGTGTAAGATTTTGTTTTATGAATCTGATAGCTTTATACTGATTGCATATGTTTGCAAGATGTTGCAAAAATTTGGGGAAGTTTGACTTGAAAAGGTTTACAAGCATGTGTTGCGAAGTTTTTACGGTTTCTTTAATCGTTTTTTTGCATTGTTTTAATTGACATCTAATGATCTCTGTAACATTTTTAGTTATCCATCTTTGATAAACAATTGTATCATTCCCATTGATAACATTATAATCTATTATTTTATCAGAACATTGCAAACATTTACGCTCTAAGCACAGAACATTCAGCATATTGTTGCAACATAGTGATTTGGCAACATCAGTAGAGGAAGAATAGGGTATAATTTTCGCTTGGTGTAGAGCATGAACTATATAATCGTTATTGGTATGCGTAGCACATAAACACGTGGTTCTTGAAGCAACTTTAGGGAATATTACCCAAAACGGTCGATAACGCCGAAAAGTTTCGTATGAGGTGTTCAAACCAGTCTTCTGGATAAATATCTTGTGCAGATTGAGAAGAGTATCGTTGAGCAGGCGTATTTGTTTTTTTACTTTACGCCGCGTGATGGTCTCTTTTTTCCCAGCGGTCAGTCTGCTATTCTCGTCATCGAGCATGAAGTCGTAGATTTTTTGTTTTATGCAAATTTTTGCACTTGGTTTTTGTACTTTCTTCTTTTTTAATCTCTGTATTTGCATTCTATATTTAGCCAGCTTCTTCTCTAAAATATTTAATCTATTAGACAAATATTCATTTTTAGCCTTCAATCTGCGCCTGTTCGTGAAAACGAAGAGCGAGGGCTTGAGGTTGGTGTATTTTCATTTATTATTTCTTCTGTACGTTTTCTTATTTTTTCTTTCTCACGTCTAAGTTTAGACTTTTCCCGTCAAATTTTTCGTATCTGGCGCTGCTCTCTAGGCGTAAAATCTTTTATAGTCTTCACTAAGCCATCTTGTTTTTTTCGGTGATATCTTTCTCTGTCTTTTCGGCGCCTTTCTTCAATAGCAGCAGCATCTAACTTAGCTCGAGCTCGGCGCATGCTCAATTTTTAATGTACAAAAGAGATTATTATATCTTCGGTGGACATTTGTATCTCGTGTGGACATTCGAATCCACAGAAAAGGTGTCCACAGAATGGTCTTTCTAGAATAAAATGAACATAAACCATTTAATTTTTGAGGTTAGAAAAGTAGACAAGCAGATACAAAATATACTCCTCAAAAAGCATTGCGGCTACGGATTCATGAGTAAATTATATGTGTACTTACCAAAATATGCCAGGAACAGAAAAGTAGCACTGATCTCTGACAAAATACTTAAAAAGCAGAGGAAATTGTTTATTTTACTAACACCGTGCGCACGTTTCGTAATTTCGCAATGGTGACTGACAGATTGTCGAGTGTTGCCAGTATAAAACTAAAATGTTGTACAGTTGGTTTGGTAGATAGTAATTTAGTGTGTTATTTTAGGTCCACAGAATGGTCGATGTTTTGTGTAACCGTATGTTTAATAGAAATTTTGACGAATTTATACTCTATTATTTTTGCTTAATTATAATTTATACAAGTTTATTATTTATCGCAATTAAATATTAAAGGTTTCTTAAAAAATATTGAATTAAATTAAACGAATTCGCTTTTTAAACATAGTTACTCCGTATTTGAACAGTCCACAGAAGGCTTTTTAAACATACATATAATTTAATTTTTTCAAATGTTTTTTTTTTTTTTTTGTAATTCCCTCTAGCTCTGTTTATGAAACAGTTACTCTTATAGCATTAAAAAACTTAAAGTTGTGTGCTATGTCATTAAAATTTGAGTAATAATGCCTGAACATGTCTATGTGTATGACCCATATGTATGGATAGTTTTATTACGGATTTGTCACAATCAAACATAGGTCGTGTTTTTGAATTTACCGATGTGAATGACATGGTTGATACTTTTAATCACTGCATAATATCCTTGTTTGATGTTCACGCGCCGCTTAAGACTTGTCGTATTAAGGAATTATCGTTTCCCTGGATTACTGACACTATCCAGCTCATGATGCGGTTGCGGGACAATGCATTAGCCAAATATAGGTCCACTAAATCGAGAACTAAAAAAAAATACTATAAGCAGTTAAAATCGTTAGTAGAAAGTTCCTTGTATTATGAAAAGATTGCATACTTTAGGCACAATATCAATAATAAAATAAACAATCCAAAATTACTATGGAAGAACATTAAATCTACTTTTGCACCCTCAAAGCAACAAGACCTTCCTCCACATTTTAGAAACCCAGACCTGATTAATAACGCATTTCTGAATGTCCCTGGCAACCCGGTAGCTGGCACTTCGCTTATATCATTCTATGAGACCCACAGATATAGTGAAGCAATATTCACAATTGCTCCGGTGGACCAATCCGATATCTCCCGCATTATTTCTGACCTAAGGTCAAATGCCGAAAGCTACGACAACATAACCTTAGGTATGCTTAGTCTGAGGTGCTTGGACAGGAAACCTCCCCGTGTGCCCGTGGGCTGGAATTCCCTTATGGATACGTCCGGGGGGAAGGCCAGTCTCCGGGACGGTGCACCCTGGGGTGCGGGCAATGTCTCCCCTTAGGTACTGAGTATCTAAGGGGGGTCGTTGCCCGTATGCTAATATCCTGTCAGAGGAACGCTCTAACGTGTACTCTAAGGAGCACACGTTGAGCAGCGTTTGAGTGAGAGCGGGCTCGGCGTGCACTAACTCTGCCGTCGGGCAGGCAGGAGGAAGTTCTCTCCTGCTGCCACCGTTGGTCTCGTAGCCCCGAAGATTGTGTAGGTCATGTCTCTGGCATTTGACGGGGGTCGAGGGTCTTGGCTTAACCGCCCGGGCCGCGAGGAAGACAACCTCTATAAAAAATCACCCCAAACCTCCAAGCGGCGGCGCACCGTGAGGGAGGTTGTTAGCTTGACTAATGGGTAGCTAAATAGTCGTTAGTGCGAACCACGTTTTTTGGTTGGTTGGTTGGAACATTTTATACTCGTGGGAACAAATATGGAAAAAAAATCTTACAAAAAAAACGAAGGGGAGGAGAGTGGTGCGGGGTCGGAGTCCGACGCCGCATCTGGCGTGAGGGGCTCTCGTAGCCCGGAGCGCGAAGTGGTGGGGGCTTCCGAGAGGAACCGAAAGTCTTCCGGAAGCGTCCCAATTCGGGGTCATCCTCCGATGAGTGGGGCTCCGCACAGCGGAAGAAGATCCACTCTAGCCGGCGGGGTGGGGCCCGGGAAAAAGGTGTCGGTAGAGGGGCCACCCTCTCCACCAAGGAGGCTGGTAAACAGAGGCCAGCTAGCCCAGCTGAGCTGGCCCCTGGAGGGAGCAGCCGCAGTGCGGCCCCCTCAGAGTCATCAGGCGGTGAACCGGACGCCGTTGGCGGCTTCAACTCGGAGCGAGAGGCTCGGTTCACGGAGGTCGTGGTAGCCGCGGTCAAGGAGGTGGCCATTAAGAGGATCAAGTCCTCTAAAGATAAGGCCATCTCCGCAGCCACGGCCTCTATTATGGCGGCAGCGAAGGCCTTCCAACTCGGGCCTCCGTCGGACGGAATGTCCGAAACGCGGGCGGAACTCGCCCGGTTGACAGCTGCTATGGAGCTTCTCCGGAAGGAGAATGAGGAGCTCCGAGCAGAACTGGCCAAGCTCCGCGGAGCCGCCCCTCATGAGACTCCGCAGGGGGGAGAGCAGCATGGGCAGGGGCGGCCCCTGCCTGCTGAGGACCGGGTCCTGTCCTTGGTGCGGCGGGAGCTGGATGCCTTTCGGGCGCGGTTTTCCGCCCTAGAGGCCGTCGTACTGCGCCCCCCATTAGCGGCGAGCCAGCCGGCCTCGGGCCAGCGGAAGGTGGCATCATATGTCACCACTGCAGCTGCCCCGACCAAACCAGGGTCGTCGGGGCAGACCAAGGGCAGGGCGGCTACAGAGGTGGCGAGGGCACCGGCCCAGGCTGCGAGTGCACCGGCCCAGGCGGCGAGGGCACCGGCCCAGGCTGCTAGGGCACCGGCACAGGCAGCGAGGGCCCTAGCCCAACAGCCGCCCCCGCCTCCTAATTCTTCTCCGGCCGACGCCGAATGGCAAGTAGCCGGCGAAAAGAAGAAGGCGGGTAAGGCCGCAAGGGCGGCCAAAAGGAAGGCGAGGCGGCAGAGGCGCAAGGAGCGAAGTGTCGCGGCTAGGCTCCGCGCCCCGAAGTCCGCAGCTGTAGTGATCACACTACAGCCGGAAGCGGAAAAAAAGGGCGTGTCCTACCGTGACGTTCTCGCCAAGGTGGGGCAGGCTGTGGACCTGGAGGCGCTCGGCGCCAAGAATGGCCTCAGGCTCAAAGTAACCGCGACCGGGGCCCGGATGCTGGAAGTCCCTGGTGCGGACAGCGGCCCGGCCGCTGAAGCTCTGGCCGAAAGGCTCAGAGCATCCATAGACGCGGACGAGGCCCGGGTGTCCAGGCCCACCAGGTGCGCTGACATGCGCATCTCGGGCCTGGACGACTCGGTGACGAAGGCACTGGTCGTGGCCGCTGTCGCTAGGACGGGGGGGTGCTCTGCCGAGCAGGTGAAGGTGGGCACCATCCGTCCTGACTTCGCGGGGATGCAGGCCGTGACGGTGAGCTGCCCCGTGTCGGCGGCCAAAAAGGTTGCCGAGGAGGGCCCAAGGCTTTTGGTGGGCTGGGTTTCCGCGCAGGTCAAACTGCTGGAACCCAGACCTCTGAGGTGCTACCGCTGCCATGTGGGTCACCACGTGGGAGTAAAATGCACCTCGGAGGTGGACCGCAGCGGTAACTGCTACCGCTGTGGTCAGCCCGGTCACGAGGCTGGCTCGTGCACTGCCGCGCCGCACTGCGTCGTATGTGCGGCTGCTGGCAAGCCAGCTGACCACCGGATTGGGGGCAAGGCCTGCGCCAAACCCGCCAAAGCCGGAGGCAGGGGCAAGCCCTCCGCCACCGCCGTCACCGCCGCAGCCGCCGCCACTACTGGCGCCGCCGCTGCCGTTGCCGCCGCGGCAGGGTCCTCACAGGGGGCTCGGGAGGGGGCTGAAATGGACTGCCAATAACGGCTCCATTACGCCTCCTCCAGGCGAACATCAACCACTGCGCTGCAGCTCAGGACCTATTGCTCCAGAGCATGGCGCAGTGGTCGATTAACATCGCCGTGGTCGCTGAGCCGTACTTTGTCCCGCCCAGGGATGACTGGGTGGAGGACCTGAGCGGCTCAGTGACCCTAATTTCGTCAGCCGCCGCCGGTACTCCGTCCCTCGAGGCTGTCAAGAGAGGACGGGGTTGCGTGGCAGCACGGTTCGGGGAGATTGTCGTGGTAGGGGTGTACTTCTCCCCGAACCGAACTCTCGCCGAGTTCCACAACTCCCTTGCGGAGTTGAGAGTCGTCGTCGTCGGGTTCGGTTCCCTCCCGGTGCTTATTCTCGGGGACTTCAATGCCAAGAATGTGGCTTGGGGTTCCCGGTATACAGACACACGGGGCAGGATGGTGGAGGACTGGGCACTGCCAGGACAGGCCTGGTCGTCCTTAATCGGGGTTCTGTCCCCACGTGTGTGCGGATGCGGGGTGAATCAGTGGTGGACCTTTCGTTCGCCAGCCCCGCTCTGTCGCCGCGTGTCGCCGACTGGCGCGTCATGGAGGGGGTGGAGACCTATTCCGACCACCGGTACATCCGGTTTGACGTCTCCGCCCAGTCCTCGAGCGCGCCGGTTCGACAGGCCCCGAGTGGTCCGCGATGGGCGCTGAAGCAGCTGGACCGGGAGCTAATCCTGGAAGCCTCGATCGTGCAGGCCTGGGTGTCATCACCGGACAGGCCTGCCGATATCAACGATGAGGCGGAGTGGTTCCGGGAGGCCATGTCCGACATATGTGACGTGGCAATGCCCCGGGTCCAGCCCGGCCGTGCTTCGCGCCAGGTGTACTGGTGGTCGCAAGAGCTGACGACTCTGCGCGCCGCGTGCGTTGCTGCGCGACGCCGGTACGCCAGGCACCGCAGCGCGCCGCATTCAGGCGGAGTTGTACGAGGGGTACAGAGCGGCGAAGACCGCCCTCCAAGCGGAGATCCTGCGGGCCAGGGGACTGGCCCGCGAGGAGTCGCTGGCGACTCTGGACAGGGACCCGTGGGGACGCCCATACAAGTTGGTGCGGGAGAAAATCCGCCCATGGGCTCCCCCGCTGACTCAGAGTCTCCGGCCCCAGCTTGTGGAGGACGTGGTGAGCGCTCTGTTCCCCTCGAGAGGGGAACACACCGCTCCGCCCATGGCTCCGCCTACTGCGGTGCCCGCTGCGGACCACACCGCCGACGACGATGACGATGCTCCGGAGGTGACCGAGGCAGAATTGAGAGTGGCGGTACGTAGGCTGAGTGCCAAAAATACCGCCCCAGGACCCGACGGCTTACCTGGGAAAGCCTGGGTCCTGGCCATGGAGGCTCTCGGGCCTCGACTAAGGGGGCTCCTTAGCGCGTGCATGGAGAGGGGCCAGTTCCCACTTCGCTGGAAGACGGGGAAACTGGTCCTCATCAGGAAGCCGGGGCGCCCTGCGGACTCTCCGTCCGCTTACCGGCCCATCGTGCTGCTCGACGAGGTGGGCAAGCTCTTTGAAAGAGTTATTGCAAACCGCCTCGTCGGGCAGATGGTGCGAGTGGGGCCGGATTTGGCGGATAGCCAGTTCGGCTTCCGCCGAGGGCGCTCTACGGTGGACGCCATCATGCGCGTGCGAGCCCTCACGACGGGGGATGCTGTGGCCCGGGGTGGGGTCGTCTTGGCGGTGTCTCTGGACATCGCCAACGCCTTCAACACCCTACCCTGGAGTTGCATCAGGGAGGCACTCCGGTATCACCGGATGCCGACCTACCTCTGTCGGTTGGTCGAGGCCTATTTGACGGACAGGGCCGTCATCTACCCCGGTCACCAGGGAGTATGGAACCGGCGAGAGATGTCGTGCGGTGTCCCACAGGGATCGGTCCTGGGGCCGCATCTGTGGGACATCGGATACGACTGGGTGCTGCGCGCCGACCTCCCTAGTGGTGTCAGCGTAGTGTGTTACGCTGACGACACGCTGGTCCTGGCGCAGGGGAGGTCGCACGAGGCGGCGGCTGAACTGGCGACACGCAGGGTTGCGACGATCGTCGACAGGATCCGGCAATTGGGACTCGAGGTGGCCCTACACAAGTCCGAGGTCATGTGCTTCCATGGCCCTCGGAACGCGCCACAGTCGGGTTCCCAAATAACGGTAGGAGGGGTTCACATCGGCGTCGAGGTGACGATGAAGTACCTGGGACTCGTCCTCGACAGCCGGTGAAACTTCGTGGAGCATTTCCGACGTTTGGCTCCCAAACTGGAGCGGGCCGGGGCTGCCTTGAAGCGGCTTCTGCCCAATCTAGGGGGTCCAAACGCCTCCTGCCGGAGGCTCTACGCGGGGGTCGTGCGGTCCATGGCCCTTTACGGGGCACCGGTGTGGGCGCGAACCTTAAGGTTGCGGCCAGCCCGCCGGTTGCATGCAGCCCG